>JAULSU010000006.1:3600000-4200000 GCA_030512335.1 Immersiella caudata | reverse complement strand
TGGACTGGATGGTAACCGCCGGGTCGGTAGTCCTCTAAGACTTCAACGCCTTCGACGTATTGGTATTCGAAAGCTGGAGGTGGTATGGCTGAGGAGGCCCCATTGGAGAAGGCGTGAGAGAGTTGCTTCGAGAACAGAGAAGCTTGAAGGTAACGCGGACGTCGCCAGGACACGCGGCGGGATGCGGTTCGTAGGATCCAGTAACTCGTCGGCAACTATGAAAAGTTACAGGAAAAGACGGCGCACTGCCGAATTGAATGCAGAGAAGTAGGAACGTGGCGATGTGATTGTCATCCTCAAGGCGCAAGCGCGAGTGTCGCTGGCAACCGCGACGAGCATGTTGCAAAGAATTTTTGCCCCGCCATTTTCCCTGGTCTGTGCACGCCCTGTTTGGCTGGACACAGTGCACCCAATGGCGCGAAACATCTTGCAGCGGCTCCTTCTCCCCTTTGCAAAAAAACAAAACAAAACGGTGACTCTTGTTAGATGCCCGCCACCCGCCGATATTGTTAGGGGACACCGCAAATACTTCCAGCAACTGGGCCTCAGCCATCAGTTTGCTAGACAATGCGAGAAGACATGGGGCCTGGCCGGGAGGCAGAAATCAACACGCACGTTAGCGGGTAACAAGCCAGCCACGTCCCCCCATGTTGACCCAGGAGTGACGAATAGCCGCGGACTCCATGATGAGAGGAGAAACGACCCAAACAAGCCGCCATGGTGTGAGACACCTCCGATGCCACCAAAGGAGGGTCCTCTGGAGGTAAAGGTGTCCAGCCTCTAGACACTTAAAGGTCCTTGAAGTTTCCCACTGAGTATATCAGAAGGACTCGGACAAGAAGCTTGACCGCAAAAAAATCACAGATTGTCATTGAAAACCAACCTGCTCAGAGCCAATACGCCTAGCATGTCTACCATCAATATCGTCAGATACTATTTCCACAAGGCCAACGTCCCTGCGACGGAGGAACGAATGCGTCAACTCATCGCGCTGGCCTATCAGACCGCAAGAGACAAGCAGCTCTATCCTAAGGCGATATTTGTCCGGTACGTCAAGTATTCCCCCTCCAAGTCCGCCCCCATGAATATCCGGGCTAACAAACTATGAACAGAAGCGAGGTTCACGACACCACCACCATCAACAGACGACGCCAAAAAGATCCCCGCGGAGCCCATGTGACATTTAGCTAATTACAAGACCCAAGACCAGCTCGGCAGCGAAACCGCTTAGCTTTCCATGTTGAAGAAATGACTCGCCCCTATCCGTCGTGGATCGGAATTTGAAATGGCTGCCTAACCCCGCTTCAATGGCCCTGCTTCTATTGGGCGAATTACAAGGTGTCGCTCGTGCATATTTGTGGAATTGCAGAATGTGGCGGCCGTGTAGCCACAGAAAGACTGATGGAAAAGATGCTTTTTGATTGAAGTTTCTACGGCCAGACTGGCCACCTGAAATGCCATGCCAAAGGTGGAGCCAATTCCATCATCCAGGCCACCGCTCCTTCCGCACCTTACACAGCTTTGGGTCCCACCAGGTTGAAGAGGAAGGAGCACACTCGCAAGCTCAGCCACCGAGACCCCTCTACTCGCAAAACATTTCCCGCCCATGTTGTCTCGACTTCCAAGTCCACCATTATCCTCAGGTACCCTCGGTACCCAGGGTGCCCAACTCACTTCCCTTTCTCCTTATCCGACCTCAGCCACCCATAACATCCATTACACAACAAAGTATCCCAGTCCCCATCCTTCGTGACAACAAGCTTGGAGGTCTTCTGCTTCGTGCAGCGATCACAGGTGAAGGTGGTAATCTTCGCAAGGCGATACTGCTGGAGGTTTCCATACGGCGGGAACGTTTTGCTCACGTCGAGCTGGAGCCCTTGGGTGTTGTTGTTCTCGTCGGACATGGTGGGCGGGTGTACAGGGATGTGATTCTGTGGAGCACTGGGATTAGCAAGGTTTAGGGCAGGTGGGTGACGGTATTTAAGCTAGGCGCCGGGTCCCCCTCGAGCAGAAAGCAACTCCAGACGGGGTTGGGATATGAGAGCAAACAATACGGATTAGATCAGGCGCATTCCGAGAATGCATCCCCCCGCTTTGCCAATGTACGTTTGCCTTCTTACTCGCCGTCTACGCGGGCCGACGTTGCGGCATTGACTCCTGTTGGTCCGGCTGGCAAGCCACAGAAGCCGAACGCAGGATTCGAGGCAAGACTGACAAACAAGCCGTGGTTAGCTCACTGTCGTGGGCCTCATGGCGTCGCGTCGTGGCCGCCAATGGAGGGTCAGGGCCGAGAAGAAGGATCACGTCCTAGTCCTGCAAGTGAGAAATGAAGACAATCTATGATTCTAGGTCCCTACGTACGCTCAAATGCAATATTCAATCGTCATGGCTTCAAGACAAAGACTACGCGACGAAACCCAACAACGCTCAGCCTACCGACCCTTACCGAGCCCGCTTCCGTATTCTAATCTTCACCCCCATAGGGGGCACCCTGACCAAGCCATACCATTTATTCCTCGGCCTGCTCCCCTTGCCCGTTATCTCAAAGTCATAATTCATCACCACGTGCCCCAGAATGAGCTTCAGCTCGTTCGCGGCAAAGAACCTTCCCGGACAGGCGTATCTCCCGTGACCAAATGTCAAAAAGTCCGTGCTTGTCGTCGCAAACTGCTTGCCGGCACGCTTCACATATCCGAGAGATTCGTCACTCCGCTCCTCCGAGAACCGGAACGGCTTGAACTCTTCGGCATCAGGGTACTTGTCGTCATCGTGCAACACGGTGTAGCTGGGCACGACAACGGTTGTGCCGTACGGGAGCTTGACACCCGAGGGAGTGGTGATTCCGTCCTTGGCAACGACTCTGCGGCCGAGTCCAACGGTGATAAACGAGTTTAAGCGTGCGGATTCGCGCATGACGCTGTCCAACTTCTCCATCTTGGCCAGAGCACGCTTGTTCCACTCGCCGTTGTACTCGACCAGGACCGACTCGATCTCCTCGCGCAGCTCGTCAATGTATTCCTGTTTGGATGCAATGAGGTCGAGGATGGCACCGGTGATGGCCATGGTGGAGGTGTGGATGGCGGCGAAGTTGACCAGCAAGATGCGAGCGGCCAGGGTGCTGGTCTTCCACATGTAGGGGTCGCCGCTGGTCTTGGCCTGGTGGATGCTCCACTGCAGGAAGTCGTTGCGTTCTGGCTCGGCCGACTTCTTCTCAGGGTCGCGTTGGCGTGCGTCGTAAGTGGCTACGCGGGTCTCGATCTCGTCGCGAAGCACTCCTGTCCACTTTCGCATGGTGAGGCGAAGCGGTATAACGAGGAAGAATGCGACCACGGGTCGGATTGGTTCCCATGTCGCTCTCAGGATTTGGCCGATGATGGGGAGCTGAGAGGCGTAGGTCAACGAGATGCGCAGCAGGTTGGGGTCGCGACATTTGGGCGTGCCGACGAAAACGCGGTTGGTGACCCTGCTGATGACGTTGGCCATGTCGCTGTACAGGGACACCTCCCTCCACGCCGCGTCGTCGCCCCAGACTTCCTCGACACTTTGCGCCGTCTCGTCGGCAACCTCGGGCACCAGGTTGCCGATCTGATTGGTGAGGGTGGTTGTGATGAGGTGGTGGTGGACGGGGTTGTGCACGAGATTGGCATCGACGGCCGTGTATTGGAACTGCAGCGAGTCGACAACCTCGACGTGCATGCTCAGGACTGAGTCAGGCTGGTCGGTGACGAACTGCGCCTCGGAGCGCGGAAGCATCACCCTGTCGCGACCGCCGCCGCCCAGGACGGGGAGGAGGGCGGTTTGGCCCTTGTAATCGGCTTCGGCTTGGATGACGGCCGTCTTGAAGTCGAGCGCATTGCGCCATCGTGCCTGCCACAGCGGAAACCAATCGCTCTCTTTTGCGCCGACGATGGGAAGCTTCGGAAGCTTTGGTCCGCTGAAGAATGCTTTGTAAATGAGGTAGCTGACCAGCAGCAGCACCGGTCCCAGCACTGCTGGTCGCGATAGCGCCGCCGCCAGCGCCATGGTGTGTTGCCGGCCGAGTGTCTGATCCCCGATCAATTTCGGCGGGGTCCCGATTGTGGCGCTTGGCTGCAGGCGCAATCGCCGGTCGACTCCGTGCGGCTTTGCGAAATGGCTCGGGAGGGTGCACAAAAGCGTGTGGTGCGAGCGAGTCGCGGAGAGGAGAGAGGGGGAGTTTGCGAACCCAAGAACGAAGCTCGATTGCAGCGTCCTCCGTGAGGGGTCGGTCCTGGGGATCAGTTGGTATTTGTTTCAGAATGTTCGAGTCGGGTCGCTGCTGCTACTTCAGACGCGGCCCAGGAGGCGATGCGTTCCTTCCGTGCACCCACTCTTTATGGGAGGCGACCGCTGCGACCCTGTTGGTCCTCCGTCATCTGTGGGGGGCCGCTAATAGTGTGAATGCAAGTCGTGCCGCCTCGTGCCTGCTGTCCAGATTCATTAGTTCAATTGGTGCGCAGGCGCCGGAATGAGCTAGGTCGGGGACTTTGGGAACTTTCGGGCGGGGTTACCGCTAACGTTGCGGCTGTATTTTTTTCCATCGGTGCTGATAACGCCCCTATCAACCGCAAAGTTCCCACAATCGAACTTTTCCACTGCGAGCAGGGAAATGAGAGAAGAGAGGATGCCAGCCAACCGGCATGGGACTTTTGGATGCAACTGCAGAATCGATCCCCGCAGCCGACGCTCAACCCAATTGGTGTTCGCCATCGACTGCACCGATCGAGACGGTTGGCGGCGACAGCACGCACTCTGCCGACCCTCGGACCCACAAAAGTTCGATGCAATGGCGATGCAACCTTCGAATTCGTGTTGCATATCAATGCAGTCAGGAATGATTCGATTGGGGCAGACTCAGCAACGATGAGTAACCTGTACGGTCTGGGATAGTTCATACTGCAAGACAAGAAGGTGGATCAGACCACACCGACAAGGGCTACCATGAACGATACAGAAGCTGGGAACGCGGGCCAACACGATTGAGACATTTGTTGGAGGGCCTTGGCACGAGACTTTGCCATCTTGACAGGGGCGTTGAAAGATGATATGCGGTGAGTTTTTACGCTGTCATTTTTTTGCAAAGCGGCAGCTTGGGGCTGAACAACACCAGCCCAGAAGACCGGGTACCTAGTATTCCCGTCCAGACCATGCACAGGAAAAGCCCTTCGCAACACATGAAAAAAACATACAAACGATCTCAATCGGTTTTGTCGCCTGCAACTTGAAGTTTAACATAGCACCCAGAAGCCGAAACGATTGGTTCGCTTGGAGCACGGAGGGCTCGGTTCAATCAATCCCTGAATGTAGCTTCAATCTGTTCACAAAGCCCGAAAAGGACTCAACCAGGACTGCCAGAAGACAAGGAAAAAGAGTTTCGAGTTCGCTTTAATTCCGCGCAAACTGCAGAGCAGGCTCGGAGCTGGGCCAAGTGACTTGGCGTTCGCCGAGCCACCAAGCAAATTGCCGAGTTCAGAACCAAACCGGCTATATCGACTTCTCAGTGCCAAGGCGTATCGGCCACACAACCAACTCGGCTCTACCCCAACAGGTGACATAACAGCATTGACCGAGAAAAGTCGGGACGTGTCCTTCCAGAGGCTAAGAAAACCATGTTCTGACGTCTGCTCATAGCCAAACCTCTCATCATCAACTTGCCCCAATGTATTGTTGATCACGAAGCCTTGGTGAAGGCTGATAGTCACCGAAAACACGAAACAAGGCCAGTGGCAATCAGAGCCGTGGTTATTTCTTCGGGGGCAAATCAAGCGCCGGCTCAACGTCACAACCTTCCAGCTCTGGTCACTGACGACAACTTCAACATGGGTTCAGCAACAGCCTTCCTCATTCTAACCCTATCCTCCCTCCTAGGAGCGCTCTCTTCAGTCTCTTCACCAACCCCTCAACAACAATGCTCTCCCGCACCCCTCCCTTTCCCGTCAACCAACGGAACCTGCTCACCATTTATGATCGACGACAAAACCCCCCAGAGCATCATCTCCACCTCCCCCTGGACATCACCCCCGTACTGCATCACCCCCCGCTCCATCCAATCCACCCAGAAATTCTGCATCTACACCTCCACCTCCTACAACCTCGGCACCGGCATCTCCATCCTCACCACCCCCGAAGTAGCCACCATCCTTGCCGCCTCCATATCCGACCCCCTACCCCCCTTTGAAGCCCGTTCCCACCTCGCCCACAACGGTACCTTATCCCCCTCCCAACTCTCCCCCCTCCCCTATGAAGTCCTCCCTCTGGAAGGAAAAGGCTTCGGCGTCATCGCTACAAAGCCCATCGCCAAGTTCGACATCATCATGACGGCCTTCCCGGATGCGATAGTCGATAATGCGTTCTTACCAGCTGAGACGGAGGAGGCACCGGTGGAGTCGTGGAGGGCGCTTTCGAAGATGTTGCTGGGGTTGGAGGGGGCGGATGGGAGGAGGTTTACGAGCATGGCGACGAGCAATGCGAGGGGGGATGTGCATTTTGTGGAGGATGTTGTGAGGACGAATGCGTTTGGGTTGTTTGTGGGGGGGAGGGATATGAAAGGGGTTTATCCCGAGGTTGCGGTGAGTTTGCAATACGGTTGTTTTCGAAAGGGGGGATGCTAACGGGAGTAGAGGTTGAATCATGCTTGTGATGCGAAGTGAGTTTTTTTTGAGGGTGACTTTTAAGCGGGCTGTGATGCTGACGCTTGCAGTTCATTCCCGCAATACATCGGTAGGGACCTTGGGATGCGCGTCGTCGCCACTCGAGATATCAAACCCGGCGAAGAGATCACCATCAGCTGTACATCCCTCCTTTCCGACCCCTTCACTGAAAAAGCGCTAACAAGCCCAGACATCCCCCACGGAATGCCCTCCGTCTACCGTCAACGAAACCTCGCAAATTGGTCCTTCAAATGCACCTGCAACCTCTGCACCGCCTCCCCATCCACTCTCGCCGCCTCAGACGCCCGCCGCCACAAACTCGCAGATCTCTACACCCAAATGGAAGCATCCAGCACCAGCCTACCCCAGCTCAAAGCGCTCATCGAGGAATTCGAAGCAATTGTGGACAAGGAAGGGCTGGAAGTCAAGAGAGGGGAGTATTATCAGGGATTCATGATGTTTCATCACGCAAGGGGAGATTGGAAGGGGGCGTTGAAGTATGCGGAGGCCAGCTTGCAGCGGACAGAGACGTTTTCAGATCCGGATGGGGGTTATGCTGGGGGGTTGAGGAATGATATTCAGTTTTTGAAGGATTTGATAAAGGCTTAGAAGGGGAGGTAGAGGGAGGGGGGGATGATAAGGAGGTTGGTATAAATCCTCTGGCAGTCTCTCTCGGGCGTCCTTCTGGGAGCTGGATAACTAACGAGGAGGACTGGAAATAAAAGTTAAACTTTCTGCAACGCCTTAGTATAGATCATTCCTCGTTCAATCACAAGGCCGCAAAAACCCAAGTGTGTCTTGCAACCCACCACAGCCAGCCATCACAACATGCCCACCTCGTACAAGACAATCACAGCAATCACAGTACTAGGGACATATTGTATATACAACCTTATATGAGCGCCGCCGCCGTGCTCTAGTGCACAAACGGACGGATGATAACAAGTATTTACAAGAAGAGGATATAGTCTTGAAAAAGGGAAGGTATTTATAATACCATCTAACTTGGTTGTGATGATAATCCGTTGACGAAGTTTCCTTGACGAAGCTCGCCAGGCGGCGTGTCCAACCCAAGTCCCTCGCCTGTGGCGGAGATGCTTAGAAGGGAGGGTTGGCGTTGGTGAGGAGCTGCTCGAAGTAGGCCTGGAACCACTGGCCAGCCTCGGGAGCGGGCTTGAGGGCATCGGGGTAGCCGCAGTGGTAGTCGTAGCGGACGGCGGACGTGTTGCTGGTGCCGTCGGACTCGCCACTAGTTTTGTTAGTCACGCATTCGGTTTTATGGACGTTCAGAGAGACTTACCCAGGCTTGATCCAGACAAAAGCATCGGCGAGGGAGTGGCCGGTGTTGGAGGTGGGGCGCATGCCGAAGCCGGTGCCGATGGCGTTGCACCAGTGGCCCTGCTCGATCTGGCCGGTGGGCTGCTTGCCGGAACGGCCCTGGTCGACAATGAAGCGGGCAGGGAAGCCCTTGCCGGCGAGGAGAGGGCCAAAGGCTTCGATGTAGCGCTTCTCGTCGAAGTTGGGGTTGGGGGTGGTGTAGGCCGGGGCAGTGGCCAGGCTCCAGGCGTTGTAGTTGGCGACGTTGACGGCGAGACCGCGGACGGCAGCAGGCTTGCCGGCATCGTTGTAGATCTGGGCGTACATGTCGGCGGCGGGACCGATGTTGGCGGGCCAGCCGAGCCAGCCACCGTGGCCGCCGTCGAGGTACATGGCGACGTTGGGGAGGTTGAGCTGCTTCAAGGCGTAGACGGTGAGCTCCTTGTAGGCATCGGCGGCGCCCTGGCACTTGGGCACGTTCATGTTGGTGATCATGTTGGCAAGGGAATCGGGCTCAATGACCAAGATGGTACGGATATCAGAATAGGTCTGGATCTGGCGACGGATCCCGTTGATGTACGTCTTGTAGTGCTCCTTGCCGTTGTTGGCCAGGGCGAACTCGCCGTTGGAGGCAGCGGCGGCGCAGTCACGGTCGGGGAGATCGTAGACGACGATGATGGCGGCGTAGTTGCCACCGGCCTTGTTGGCGGCGCGGATGTCGGCGAGGGTGCCGGGGAGGAGGGTCGAGAGGGTGATGTTGCGGTCGAGCCACTGGAACGAGGGCACCTTGGCGACGGCGGCGGCCTTGGTGGCCATGGGGCCCGTCAAGCTGGGGATGGCCAGCGAGTGCACCTCGGACGAGTAGTAGCTGTTGGCCCACATGGTGACGCCCTCAAAGGGGTTGCCCGAGTAGCTGGCCGTGGCGCCGCCGCTCTGGACGGGGCCCGTGGGGCTGGCCGTGGTGCTGGGGGTCACGACGGGGCCGCTCGGGCTGGTGGTGGTGCTCGAGCTCAGGCTGGACGTGCGGCTGCTGCTGGAGCTGCTGCGAGTCGGCGTCAGGGTAGGCACCTGAGCCGTGGTGGTCACCTGGGCGCCGGGAAGGCACTGGGAGTACCAGTCGTTGGACTTGACGCAAGTGCTGCCAGCGCAGCACGTGGTCGTACCCGTGAAGCCATTGCCGCCGCACTGGGACCTGTGTCGTGTTAGATGGTGATGCGAGTTCGTCTGGGAGAAACTTACCAAACGGCACCGCAGGCCTGGCGCTCCTCGAGGAGGGGAGCAGCGAGGGCGGTGGCTGCCAAAGCAGCGGTGAGGAGGACTTTGCCGGCCATTGTGGTGAAGCGATAGACTGGAGCGAGAATGGGCTGGGGAGTACAGGAGCAACCTCGAAAAACCGGCGAGGAGCGAGTCTTATATCGTTCATCTCACGGTGTTGTCTCCGTCAAGCGGTGACAAACCGTCTTGTCATGTTCGCCATCCGGATCGACGGGAAAGCTCCCTTCGGTGCCCATGGGGACGAGCTTCCGATGGGCGGTGGCATTACAGAGGGGCTTCGTAGAGTATGGCAGGTTCGATGGCAACTTCCACGGCAGGGCACCAGGGACATGACCTTGCCAAGTTTCGTTCGGAGTGCGTGCCCGGCGCAGGTACACGGAGTGGCGGGATGCAACAAAGGCTAGCTCAGGAGGCAACCCAAGATCGGGTCACGATGTTTGCGAGCGTGGGCAGGCGATGGGGAAACAAGGAGAATCCGCCAACCAGGAATCGCATAAATTGCCAATCAAGTGGAACGCGGCATCCTTGCTTAAGATTGCATCGCGTCCAATTTCGGAGCCCACGTTCCTGGCTGTCCGTGAAGGGAAGGGCTCGGCTGTTGCAGTGGGGTCATCGGCAGCCCGGGCGCGTTCACGGGGACCCCGCCGGGAGTGGGCGAGCAAACAGGCGATGCGCCCGATGCCGTTACATCGTCAACGGTCAGTGCAACCCCGCGAGCTCGAGTTTTGCGGACATGAGTGCCGAGATGGCCAAATTAAATGCGTTCGTGTGCCAAGCAGCATCTCGTGAGCCGCAAAATCACTCGCGGAACCGTTGCCGTCTTCCCAGCCCAGACTCTTGTGACTTTGAAAATCGCCTTCTCATTGCGCCGCTCCGGAGTCGAAGACGATGTCGAGCCGGCCATCCACCACCACTTCGACCCCACGCTTTACATGCTGCGCGAACCCCGCGTCATCGATCAAGATCCCCAGCTCCTGAGATGTGTACCAGCTCGCACGGTCCATGTTGCCCGATCCCAGCACCGTGAGTTTCTCGTCCACGATCGTCAACTTCAGGTGTGAGTGGACAGGTTCCTCCTCCTCCGCTCCAGCCCTTGGTTTCGACAAAGGGTGGAAGCCCATGATGCGAAGCCGCCCAAAGCCAGCCCTTCCCGCCTCGAGGCCGCCAGCGTCCCTCGCTTGCTGCCTGCTGTGCAGCAAGCGGAACCCTCGCTGGGACGGATGTCTTGTCAGGATGGCTCCCAGGCGGTGGAAGCGACGCACCAGCGACTGGATGCACCACTTGGTCGTCGTGCCCGCAGTGACAAGCTGCTCCAGAACCATCATGTTCTGATTCGTCACGATGGTCACCTCGACGCCCCTTTGCACAGCGTCCAGCAGCGCAGCGATAACCGTTTCGCAAGTCAAATTCGGCGTCTGAACATAGATGGTCCGCCGGGCTTCGTCAAAGAGCTCTAGTAGCGCAATGTTGAGTGGTGTTCTGGGAGGTGAGGACGGTTTCTGCCAGGGAAACGGGCGGAACTTTGGGTTCCAGTGATGCGAAGATGGAAGAATAAGTGTCGGAAGCGGCGCTGCGAATGCGGGTAGTGTCACTCGCTGGTGAGCTGGACTGCTGATCAAGGTGAGACTTGCTTCTAAGGTATTGAATGCTTCCCGTTGAGAGCCCTGGACGGTGAGAGGCTTCCGGAAGTCGAGACTTCTCTCCCACGTCAGGGTGTAGAACGAAAGAAGACTGGTGACGGCCTCCCCGGTAAACTCCATGCAGCCCTCGAGCCAAGACTCCCAACTGACGTTGCAGCTCGGTACAAAGGCCCGCTGTCTGTCGATGATGACGAACTTGGGGTGCATGACGCTGAAGGGGAGGAAGAACAGGCTCTTGACGCGGAGCTCAATCGCGCCAGCCTCTAGAAGTTTTGGCTCTGGCAGTCCGAGCTGCTTCGCCCACGATAACGGCGGATAGAGGTAGCCATTGCGAGACTGCGGGTGGAAAAGCTTCTGGAATACCGATCGCGACGAGAGGCAGATGCGCACCTTCAAGGGCGAAATGTCGGGACGACCGTTTGCCCGCGCACTGCGGATGAGTTGGCGGCGGTGGGCAGCGAGATTCGCGAGGGCATTGTGGAGGGCCGACAAAGTTTTTGACTGCGCCCAAAAGCAAGTGACGAATATGACCTCGTGCGTTGCCGACGTGATGGCGGGAATCAGGACGTTGGTGAAGATAGAAGCGCCAGTGCCGACATGGAAACTCTGCGGTGTGCTCTCCGACGCGACGAGCCCCACATTGGTCGCGTCGCGGAAGTTGTAGCTGGGGAGGTCGCTATTCTGCCATTGGGCGGCTGTCTGTGGCTCGGTTTCCAGCTGGGTGACAAAGTCTCGAACGAAGCTGGACTGGCGGCTCATTGCGTCCCATGCGTGAAAGGTTGCGCGAATGCTGGACGTCGAGTTCGAGCAAGCTCATCGAAGCAATTTTGGCGGAGCAGCCTTGGCATCCGTCATTTACCCTAACCCTGATTTGGTTAGCTTCAGGACTAGCCATCGATTTGTTGGCTGGAGCTGCCCCTCAACCTCAGGCACCGATGCGTTGAGGCTCTCTTTCCTTGCCCCGCATCAGCTTGTGGTCCTCTCCTCACAGCATGCTCTTGCATGCACCTTCGCCATGTCTGGCCTTGAGGCGTTGGCAGCCCTCGGGCTCGTCTGCAACGTTTTCCGGGTCGTCAGTTTCACTGGAGAAGTCTGCAGGGCAGCAAAGAGCATCTTCGAGACCGGGACTCTGATTGGCCTGAGAAGGAACTCAAAACTGTCCTGCATTTTTTGCTGTCCCATTCACCCCGGCCAATTTGCATTTTCATCGACGGGCTCGACGAAGTCCACCAATCCGATGGCCAACCTCGATTGCTCGAACCCATAAGAGGTCTTCGTAGCATACCCCGCATAAAAATGTGCGTCGCGAGTCGCCCCGAACCATTTTGCAAATACAGCTAAGCAAATGGCCCATGTTCAAAATCCAGGACCTGACCTCCACCGATATTCGGCGCTTTGCAACAAGTAGCTTCGCCAATGCCCTTCAAGAGAGCCACCTTGACTTTCTCCGGCCGGAGTACCAAGGCTTGATCTCCAAGCTGTGTATGTCGGCCGACGGCGTCTTCCTTTGGGTAGCACTGGTGTCAGGAGTCTACACAGGGGTTTGATCGAAGGAGACGACTTCGGCGATTTACTCCGCCGGCTTGAGATGCTGCCCAAAGACCTCATAGACCTCTACGTTTCGATGTGGAACCGGCTGGGCGACGACAAAGAACTTCACCAGAAGGATGCGGCATTATACTTGAATTTGCTCCTGGCCGATATGTCGATTCTCGACTTATATGGAAAACGCCACCAGAGGTCGGTCTCGTTCCTAGGCTCCACGACCATACTCCGCTTCCTCATTGCTTCTAATGACTCGGGGCGATCGGAACGATCGCCCCTTGTGGTTCTTTTGGGTGTTTTTTTGTGCATATCGCTGTAACCATTTTGTAATTAGCGAAGTTTTGGCGCGCGCCGTCAAGGCCGCGCCGCGCGGTTCTTCGAACCGCGTTTCTTCTCCAGGCAGGCGAACGAAAAAGAAGAAGGAGGACATCGGCGATTTCACCACGAGTTGTCCCTACTTGGTTGTCCCTACTCGGTTGTCCCTACTCGGTTGTCCCTACTCGGTTGTCCCTACTCGGTTGTCCCTACTCGGTTGTGTGCCTCCCTCCAGGTCAGTCCTCGTTTTCACACGTCAGTTCCACGCGTGCTCCTTCGATCGGAGAGGGAGCTACTTTACTGGCGGCCATACTGGCCGCCATCGGCGTTCTTGGGGGTGGTTCTATTCTTTTGTGCCCTGAGTCTTATGGTGCATCACCGCACCTGTTCACTAAGCCACAACTGGAAAGGATCATTCTGGGAAGTAATAGCGACATAATACAACCAGAGCACCGATTGATGAGAAATCTGAGATAGCAGCTAGAAGATCTACCGCGCAAAGTCGATACTCGATGCGCCGGCCTCTTGGAAGTACAGCCCGGCAGAGGTGTGGTTGACGCAACCGTCCGATTTTCCCACCGGTCAGCCATAGACTTTCTTCGAAGTACCACTGAAGGAAAAGCGCTCCTCGAACACGACAGCTCCACGCATGAAAGCCGTGCGCGAGACCTCATTATAGTGCGCAGTGCAGATGTCTTCCCGGGCGGTTTCTTTCCCCAATTAGTAGGATACCACACCACCAGCAGGTGCCTCATCACCCGGTTCCTGTGTCTTTTAAAATACATCAGGTCCACCAAGAAGCACAGGCATATCTCCCGCGCCGTCGCTAATGAGCTCTTCGATGAGCTGAAGAACTCTCCCATATATCAGGAAGCGTGTTCCCTCTGCCTCCACCACGATTTCCGAGGACTGCTGGCGCAGATCTGCTGCGTCGAGTTTCTCGATGACTCCATCCGGAAGGTCTCTGCTCCAGCGCCGATTTCGGGTGCCTATGCCGCGTACATATTTGTCACCACGTTAACAAGCGATGAGAATAGTTTCCAGGGAGGCAAGGAATACTAGACAGAGGGTCTTGCCTTTCTTGAACGCATTGCCTTAATACTCGACGTTAACTTCCAAGTTTTTCCATGTACTGGGCTGCACCAAAATATGTGGATTTTCAGTTGGGCCGACGCCTGCGCTAGCGCTCATGCCGTGTCTCCGCTCAGGACACCCCTTACACCGCTTCTTGCAGCAATTCAGACTGCGGTGCAAGACAACACCTACTCCTACCGGTTTTGGGGTCCACTACGGCACATTCTTTATCAAAATCGATATCAACAACGTCTCTCATCTCGGGTCATTGTCTCTATGACCATCCCAGCCTGGAGCCCCTTTCTCTCCTGGGTACTGATGACTGAGGGAACTATCGAAATCGGTACAGAGGAAAGGAGATCGCATGATTTTTTTGGCTTGGGTTGAGGCCGATGTGAATCTGGTGCCCGACTTGCTCGCCGCCGATATATGCCGATCGGAACAAGATGTCATCGACAAGCCACTGCTTGAGAAGCTCATTTCTAGTTCCTCATCAGAATTGACGAACGTGTCCAGAGTCATGGTCGCGAAATTCGCTGAGGAATGTTTCTTTCTGCAAATTGCTGAGCAACACCATCTCTGCCAGTTTAGATTAGTGCTGAAAGGGTACTTGGAAACACAACCAGAGGAACCTGGTGCGTGGCCAGTGTGTCTTCTTCCCGCCGCTGGCTTGGGGGATATTTTTGCGGAAATAGAGGATGGCCATGGACAGCGGGTGACAGTCGATGAAGTTACGAAGGACTGGCTTGAGCGTGATATCTTTTGGCGTTGGGATGATCCGCGAGCGAGATGCCCTGAACCTTGGAGCTCTAACTGAATGGGAGCCAATATTTCCGATCCGGATCTCTTTCGCCCGGTCTCTTGGTAGTGTGAGAAGCCACTCTTCACAGTAAAAGGTTTTTGCTCAAATGTATGACTGCGGTGCGTGGGTTCACCCAAGGAGGGGGACCTCCTTTGCTTTGTTACCACGGTTTTGTATCGTGCCAAAATAAGCTTGCGTGAGACAACCCTTACAATCAGGGTAGGGTGACAGGTTTTGTCCGTTCGGCGCTATCTGTCTCGGCACCTATCTATAACGTATCCGAGCTGAGGAAGACAACCGGCGTCACGGGAGGGAGCGGAGATCTCACCATGTCGTCTGAACTTCAGGGGAAAGAAGAATAAATGCTCCACAAATTGTTGAATTGTTGGCCGTTCAAGTTGATTCACTTTCTTGCGCGTCACCGCGTGACTTGCTGCTCGCGTTCCTTTCTCCTCCGCCATCAATCGAGGTCCTCGCCTTCGGGCAGCGACCGCACTTGGTGTTTGATTGCTCAACACCAACGGCTGGCGCGCCTTCCGCAAAGCGTTGACCGGGATAAGTTGCGTCTCCGAGACCCGCAGTCATGGACTATCTCGGCGACGGTAACCGCGGCGACAATGAGGTGCCCCGCGTGCGCTTTTCTCAGCTTGAGGAACTTTCGCGGCGCCGCCCCGAGCGACTTGCGGTTTTCCAGCGCCTAGTTCCTCTCCGCCAGTCGGCCTCGCAACAGCAACAACCGCAGCCGCCACAGATTCCGCAGACTCGAACTCAACACGGGTTTGGCAACAAGCACAAGTCACCGAGCCCGCAAGGCTTTCCCATCTACGAATATTCAGACACCAGTCAGAGTTCTACGCCTTCTCCTACTCCAGAGTCTTCTCCCAAGAAAGCGCAGTCCCAACTCGACGAGGCGCAAACCGCAAACCCCACCAACCGCGACCTCTCTGCCAACTCGAACACCATGGATTTCAACTCTTCTCCCTCAGGATTCTCGCCCAAGAGCCCCAACTGGGCCCCCGGCTCGGATCAAGCGCGCCTCGCCGGATCCAGCACCGAAAACACCATTGTCCACCACGTCGACAGCCCCAACATCCCCTCGACCTTGCCCTTCCCGCTGATTTCCCTCTCCGAGGCCCAGCGCCGCATGCGAGAATCCCGCAAGAACGACACCAACACCGCCGATCTCTCCCAGGCGACCGCCTCCACCAGCGTCGACACCACCACCACCACCACAACCAAGCCCCTCCCCATCGTCCCGCGCCCGGAGACACCTCCCTCGATCCGCAACCTCGCCGAGACAATCGCCGCCGACTTCCCCTCCCTCGCCGCCAAGATGCGCAACATCGAGCTGCAAATGGCCTCCCTCCGCCAGCAGCGTGAAGACATCAAGCAGCTCCTCAAGATGCCCTCCCCCACCATCCGCACCGCTGCCCTCAAGAGCCTCGACCGCAAGGCCCGCGCCGACGAAGACAAGAAGATCCTCTCCGTGGTGCGCGTCAAGGCCGTGGTCAGCGTGATGCCGACGGTGCAGGCCGATTTGAAGATGACGATGCCGCAATCGCCTTCGAGCATGAAGAGCGAGGGGTATGTGTATACGGAGGTTGACAAGGAGAAGCTGAGGGCGGCGGCGCTCAAGGATGAGGAGGAGTGGAAGGAGCTGGAGAGGGAGATTGAGGAGAGGCAGGAGAAGCTGAGGAGGGCTACGGCTATGCTGGAGCGTATGAAGTTGCATTTTCCTGGTGCGGCGGAGATGATTGGGGAGGAGTTGGAGGAGGAGACGGAGGTGGAGCTCGAGAAGGAGATGGTGTGAAGGGTTGGCACGATGGCTTGGCACGATTGTGCTTGCCTTGTTCTCGTTTGACTTTGAGTTCCTGACATCCTGTGCACCACAGGCAGTGTTCATGGCTACTTTAGTTTACGTCAAGTAGCACAAAATGAACACAAAGGTCGATGAATGAGACCTCTGCAGCACCCAGTTATCACGCAGTTGTTTGTGTTACCGTGTGTTGTGTTGCTGTGTACCAGAAAAAAAAAGATCCTTTGTTGGGTTGATTCATCCTTCACGCTCAAAGGAGCACGATTCTTCCTCCAGTCTCCACCCCCGCCTTTGTTTTTTTTTGGTTTTTTTTTTTGGTTTTAGGCGGCAAGAGCAAGAGACGCCCCAACGACAAGGTCTAAGACCCACTTTGATCCCAGGAGGGCTGCGAACAGTCCTTGGTGAGTTCCGTCGGGCTCCGAATTGTTCCCAGATTCATTTCGGGAGGCGTCCCAACACATCATATCCATGTTCCCAGGTTTTGCGATCCAGCTATCATCCAAACTCACCTTAGCTAATTCATCCTTCATTTTTCACCATCCTGATCTCAGTGCTATCGCTCCTTCCAGAATCCCGAGGCAGTGCGCCAGAGTCCTCCGCAGTCAGAATCCTCACCGAAAACGACACGACCTCTCGAACAGATCATTGGGAGACAAGAACCAAGGACCTCAGCTGAGGTAGTTCCCGAGGCCTCTGGCGACCAGAGCTCAAGGACCTGGCTGCTTCGTTCTACGGCTACTTCGGCGGACCACAGGAGGCAACGGACTCCATCTCACCGACCAAGCGCGCGGCCATCCAACGTCAATCTAAGGCCGTGAGGCGCCGAGGTAGGCATGACCTTTCCGGCGGACTGCTACTCGAAAACACAGACACCTTGACTAACTACCTAGAATACAGTGCCCGCCTAGCACTAACCACATCTTTCCACTCAGCGCAGACAACGACCACGACCACGACCATTGCGGTGATGCCCACTACCGCAACCAGACATGAATTGGGTGGCCAAGGCCACGACGCAAATCAGGACAACAGCTCCGGGTCGAGAGCGCCGAGGGTTACGGAAGGTTCGGTATGGGATCCAGCCTCTTTTGGGTAGATTGAGATACTAACGAGGAACAAAACAGTTGGCTGCTTTCCCAATCTCACCGAGCGAGAGGCAATCCTGCACAGGCGCCCCCGAACCGAGCTTGCGACGCATTCGAGCCAAGGGGAACATTTTACATAGGTATACAGTGGCATCATCTAGAGTCTCCTGGGGGTGTCGAAGAGTTGATATAGGTTGGAGGATTGCTCTCCTGTCGCTTCTGAGTTTACCATCTTCGTCTACCTTGCTCCATGAAGTCAGCCATCATTTACATTCGCGGAACCCTGATCGGCGGTTCCTTCGCCAAAAATACAAGAGATGCATATCGTGAATCTCAGACCGCCGTCGATCCCTTCAGACACCCTGGATGGCCACGTGCTTGCCAACTCGTGGACGCACGATGCCTCCCACTAGGTGTCACGTCGGCGATCGCTAGGTTCCTCCGGATATCGCGGAAGACGGACACAGAGATGATTGGTCCCATCGCTCGGCCGCTCAATATGCCGAAATCCCAACACCTGCCGCCGTCGAATACAACCCTCCCTCTGGCCTGCTAGTGCAGCGCTGCCACCTGGTGCCGGACTCCCGTTGAGGAAGCATCAAGTTGCAGCCCATACCAGCGTGGGAAACAGGAAATGATGGGCATGCAGCGGACAATATAAACAAGCCTCATTGTGGTATATTAGCTGTGTAACGGGCGGAGCCAAGTCTCGATCCTGTCGGGACGCAGCATGGGATTGTGTGCGTTCAGGCAATATCACGGTATGGGCCATCTCAGATGCGCTGGTATTCCCCCTCATGCAGCCTGCCCGCACTCGATTCGAGGACCTGCACACACACACACACTTGGTCCCCAACAAACGGAATGAACGGACCGAACGGGCATGCTGTGCCCTTCTTCCAGCAGCCCCAAACCAGGCCGGTATTGCAACTCATTATTATGACGATACGGCACAAACGATGCGAGCCACTCCTCGGTTCGGCCAAAAAAATGCGTCCAGTAATACTGCCGGCCGGGGTTATTATGTGGGCTACTTCCCGCCCGTCCATTCATCACTCCTGACTCGGGTGAGATGGGATGGGAATCCCACTCTGACAAACTGAACCGATCGTCCACGGTACCAGACTCCATAGCACCACCCCCGGCTAGAATCTCCACCAAACAGATGGCCCCTTTTATCCGGCCGGGTAAGGCCACTCCACACCCTGGTAGGGAGGGAAAGAACCACCTCCCACCCTTCTTTTTTTCTTTCTTTGAGGATGCTGCATATTCTATCTACGTAAGAAGAGCTCTTCGATTCGCTGCGGGTCAAATGGGCGCATGGGGGAGGTCCGCTGCGAGTTGTTTGTGCTTTCTCCGAGGGAGATTGGGGAGGGTTTATTTGAAGCGGGTGCGGCATGTACGGGGGAGCTGGATGGGATTTAGTTCTGCAAAACATTGCCGGACTCAACAAATTGTGATTCTGCCCTGCCCCCCCTTATCGCAGCGCAGACGGCACCGAACGCGTGGTGTGTGCGACCTTGGCGCCACCGAAACCGAACTGGAGGATGGTATCTATCCATCTATCTATCTGGCTCTCTGGTACTGTAGAGAACGGTATCCATGAATCCCATGCTGCTACTACCTTGTGAAAGATGAAAAGGTATCCTGCTGCTGACGCCAAGAGCAGGACCCTACTTGCGCTCTCCTGCAAAGTACCGTCTCGCCTCGCGTTCGGGCCAGTTGATTGCCAGCACGCACTCAAGGCGAAGCATTTTCGATACCGGCGGCAGAAATCCTCGAGTGGTGCAGTACCGGCGCACAGCTTTCCGCGTTGTGGTTCGTGACGCAAGGCCCAGCAAAAAAATTCCTCCGGTCACACCGGTGCGGCGCTGCTGTGGTGTGCCGGAGCCCACGAGTTGGTCGACGGTGGATGATGGGAGAAAATGGTGTCACGATGATGCAGGCGGAGCGCTGGCTGGGTGTGCTCCGGTTCGCATGACGGGCGCCGAGAGTCGGGAGGGGAGTCAAGTGATCTGAGACTTGCGGAGAACCGGAGCCCTCTCCACAAGACAGACTACTTGCAAATCCGGGGGTGGGACACGTTCTAGCAATGCTTGGATTTCGACCGCTGATCCGCAAAGGTTCGGGGCAAGAAACGCGCTGAGGAGAATGGCAGTTGGCAGTTGGGGGAGCTGGGATTGGCTTTCGTGTTGTTGGAGGATGCCCCTCCAAGACACGGAGGCGACCTTGGCTCCTGCAAGCCACCTGAGCAATACCAAGGCTTGGCTACACCACCGCTGAGACTGGATTTCCTCTGATCCAGGAACGGGCGACAACACACAACGTGGCAATCTACGTCATGCGAGCGGCCCCCGCCCTTCCAGCGGTGCGGTCACGATGTAGGGCTCCCGTCGAGCTGGGACGGCCATATTGTCCATGGGGATGGGGGTTTCTGGCGTCTTTGGCATCTTTTCACGATCCCCAGAGGGGTGGGTTGCGGCGAGCCGGGTCATTGCTCCTGTCGACCAGCCTACCGTTCGCCGGCTGTTTTGCGTCTTGGCGGGTGATATGGAAAGTAACTTTCTCTCGCGGCTCTTGATAACAAGCGACCGAGAGGGGGCACCTCATCCCGCAGGCGAAGCCTTTGGTCGCCCACACTCCCCGCGTCCCCTGGAGGCGCGCCACAGACCGACTTGGCTGCGCCGCACCCGTGTGCCGCGCCCGAACCTGCAGCCAATGCCGTTGCCCCTCGCCCAGCCTGAGGCTTGTCTCCCTTTCGTCCGAGCCGGAGGCTTGATTGCACCCTCAGTCTTTGTTGGGGGGGAGCAGCAGAGGTGCTTCCTGACAGGTCTTGGGGATTGAACCAATGCGACCGACGTCTCATTGCTCTCACGCTGCGCTGATACAGCTGACGCTCGGCGTGCTGGGCAGAACCACAAGCACCGCAACGTCCACGGTTGTTCCTACTGCCCGTAGCGCCTTGTTGGTCGCCGGTGTCATCTTGCGTGCGCAGAAATCGTCATCACCATGAACGGCACCAGTTGCCATGCGGGGGAGACGCACATTCCTTGCGACGGGAGAGTGCAAGGGATGATCGTTTATCTTGGCGGGGTCGTGTCAGTGGTGCCGAGACAGCGCGCCCAGAATGCCAAGCGGGGGAAAGCTCGGTCCATTTTGCGAATGCGTGCAGAGACTGCGTTTAGCTCTCGGGGCTTTGCCTGGCGAAACAGGGTGCTAATGAATGCCAATGCGCTATCGAACAAGTCGAAACCAGCTGAACGACTCCCATCTGTGATGGCGTGGTGCCGTCGTAAAAACGCGGGGTTGATGGAGCTAGGAGAAACGGAAGACGCCACGACGTGTTTGATGGCACCATGCTTGCCTGGCGTGCAGCTGTCCTCGACCTGGGCCCTGGGTTAGCTGAGGAATGAGGGGATCCCGAGGTCCAAAGCACGTCGAAAGAGGCTCTCAGCGAGGTGGGTCCAGGGGTCTCGATCATGGCGAGAAATGGAGAAATGGAGAAAATAGAAAATTGCGGAGGTGCAACGGCGCTCTCTGGGCACTCTGGGGATAGTGGACACGGTGGGCCGCGACTAGGACAATCCAGACTCTGTCACGAACTGCCAGGATGGCCGGGCAGGGATCGCATTGAAGATTCCGGGCCTGTCACTGGCGATTTTAGGGCGCAAACTCGTGGCTTTTTGCGTTGCGAATTTCTGTTGACGCCTGGGTAGTCTGTGTACCGTCATCCGATGCTGTTGGGAAGGAACAGGCAGGGTGCGGAGATGGCTGCCACCTTCCGTCTTGGGAGCTTAGGTGCAGCGTGCAAAGACCGAACATCGGTCAACAGAAAACGCATGGCCAAAATTCGGTTCAATATTGCGACTGCGCAACCGCAATCATCGACCACTGGCACGGATTGCCGCCTGCGTAGACGCGGGGCGGCGAATGAGCGCTCGGAATAGCACTTGCCGACTGCTTACCCAAGATGTTTGTGTATCATGTTCGCTGTTTGACCACCGTCTGCGATGCAGCTTGCTGACAGTAAAGCAACCGCGTCACGTCGAGGTCGCGACTCGATTTCTGGCTGGCTGGGGACGCATCCCGGATCCCATCCAGGCGCTGGGAAGTCGCTCCTCCTCAGCTCGCAGTCTGTGCCCCGCCACCCACACGCACTCCGATGGGCGCCCACCTCCCGAGCGACCACACCACCCGCCGCTCACCGATCTGGGCATCAGGCTGGGCATCAAAGCTTCTCGAAGCATTTTTGGCTTCTTTTCCTTTCGTCCGCGCCGCCCCGTCATTTCCGAAACCAAGCGCGCTTGTTGTGAGCCGAACCAGAAACGGAGTGCGGATGGGGAAAAACAGAACAAAACGACATGCGCAGAGATGAATCAAGTGATGCGCACCGCCAAACACGGAAAACAGAACTCTGCAGCGGCGGAGACGATCCGGTCGATCCCCATTCCCACTCCAACGTGGGCGGCGGCGACATTCAGGTCACACAAGATTGCCTCGATTGGACACCAGAGGGCGACGGGGCGCTCGGTGCTATCTGGACGGAGCAATCTGCTCGTCAGCAACGGAAAGCGAATACTGTGTACGTATCTGCGATTTCATGCGGTGCCCTCCCTCGTCGATTTTATCCATCTGCCCGAAAGCTTCAACCGGCACGCCGTTGGTGGCAGCCACGTGTGGGGAGAGATTCGGGCAGCCTTAGCTGCGTTTGGCTGGCTTGGCCTGGCCCTGGCGCCCGGCAGGCTTGCCGGTGGTGTGCTCATAACGCAGCCGCCAATTCTGGACTCCGTCCCTTTTGTCCACTTCGTTTTGCGCCTCACACTCCACCGGGTACCTCAAACCTGCGCACGTCGCCGTCGTCTCTGACAAGAACAGGACACGCCAGACGGACCCTGCCGGGATTCGACCAATGACAACCTGCCGCGAGAGGGCCAAGCCGGGGGAATTGTACAGATCCGGGCTCTTGGTGGCGCCCACGCGCTGGCTTGGTGAAGTCGGGCGCACACTCACTGGACGCTGCTTGCTGCTTGCTGCTTGGGCTGCCCGTCCGGTGTCCATCGTTCGGCTGCAACCCCGCGCACACGCCAATCTCTCCAATCTCGTTCTCGCAAAACCAGCTCCCGCGCGCACCCCTCGCCCGCTCCCGTCGTCCGCAACGCTCCTGTTTTACTTGGTCCGAAAGAAAAAGAGCCCTGCAGCCAAGATGGAGCCAGGTCTTGGCCGACGCCGGTGGATCGGCCGGCCCACGGTTGCTGCTGCCCTGGCCCTCCCCAACGACATCTCGTTTACTTGCAGTATCAAGGTCATCCTGGCCCCCTGTGCCGGATTGCAAAGCCATATCCGGTTGCATTCGAATACTACGCGGTACTATCAGCCCGTCCAGTCAGGGTCTTGCCTGCACACGATGCTTGTGACATCTTTTTGCAAATTTTTGGGACACCCCCATCTGGGATTGGAGCGACGTGCGAGACATTGGGGTCCTGTCTCGTCTTTCCTGCGCGGTGTGGTGAGTGAGTGAGCAGCGCAGCGCTTTGTTGCAATTTTGGGAAAGAATGCACGCCCGCTGCCAGCCAAGCAACGAAGATCCCTCCCCGTTTCGACGACCAGCAATGCTGGCCGCCCGCCAGAAAACGCCAACCTGGGCTTGTGTTCCCCGACAAGATAATGGGCGCGCTACGGCGAGCACTAATGCGCCGATGGCTGAAACCCCCCTCCACTCCCCCGCTTGGCCGACGTACTTTCTTTCCCTTTCCCCCCCTCCAGTACTGCCTCCAGTCCGAAGGATGGCGCTGTTGCAGCCTGATCCGCACTCCCCTTTCCAGACACGGCCTGCCATTGAGCCGGGGGGTGTGGGTTGCTGGGCATGTAGAGTAGCGGTCCAAGGCTCGGATTAGCTTCCCCAAATTCCCCCATGGGCATGGGCAATTTTGCCAAACTGATATTGCCCATCCCCCATGTGTGGTGCATTGGTAGATTGGCGCATTGGCTGACCGTATCCGCACATTGGATTGGATTCCCAACGCTACCCTTCGCACCTGCCCTGGGTCCACGGGTTCCTCGAGCGGCGATATTGACGTATATAAGGCAAGTGCGTCCCAGCAACCTCCTGCCGAACTCCATCCTGACCCTGCTCCCACCTCCCCTCCATTTCAAGGACTTGGCTCGAGGTTCCCCAGGATTTGGATCGTCCCGCTTCTTCTTCCTGTCCTCGACTCCGCCCCTTCCCCAAACACAACACCCGCCCCGGCAACAAAACAAAACACGCCATCATGGGTGCCCCGCCCCCCGAGGTGTCCACTCCCCCGGACGTCCCGACCACCGAGTCGGACAGCGTCACCAACGAGAAGGGCATCACCAAGCCGCAGTACGCCGAAAACGCCGACCACCTCGAGAGCGCCCCCTGGGACGCCGTCGCTACCAAGAAGCTCCTCCGCCGCATCGACCTACACCTCATCCCCTTCTTGGCCCTGCTTTATCTTCTTTCCTTCCTGGACCGCACCAACATCGGCAATGCCCGTCTCGACACGCTCGAGGCCGATCTCGGCCTGGACAAGTCCAAGAACCAGTACAACGATGCGCTGGCCATCTTTTTTCCGTTTTACGTCGCCGCGGAAATCCCGTCCAACATGGCCATGAAGCGGTGGAGGCCGTCGATTTGGATTCCCAGCATCATGATCGCGTGGGGTGTGTGCTGCACGCTCATGGGTGTTGTGCACAACTATGCGGGTTTGATGGCGGCGCGATCGGCGCTGGGTGTTGCGGAGGGTGGTTTGTTTCCGGGTATCACTTATTAGTGAGTTTGACCTCAAGGGGGGAATTATGAGTGAGGCTAACTTGGGGTAGTATCACCATGTGGTACAGGCGCCATGAGTGTGGTCTGAGAATGGCCATTTTCTTCTCGGCAGCTACGGCTGCGGGTGCTTTCGGCGGTCTCTTGGCGCGTGGTATCATGGAGATGCGTGGCGTTGCGGGACTCTCGGGCTGGAACTGGATTTTTATCTTGGAGGGAATCCTCACCATCATCATTGGTAGGTCTTTCCGCTCGAGATGGATTTGGAACGGCAAAACTGACAAGTGACAGCCCTCTTCGCTTTCTGGGCCATGTACGACTACCCGGCCACGGCCAAGTTCCTGTCGCCAGCGGAGAAGCAGGAGGTCAGCAACCGCCTCAAGCTCGACCGCTCCTCGCTCGCCGACGAGTTCGACATGAAGTACTTCTGGGCTGCCCTCAAGGACTGGAAGATTTGGGTGCACATGTTCATCACCATTGGCGTCTACACCGGTCTCTACTCGTACGCTCTGTTCCTGCCCACCATCGTCCGCGATCTCGGCACGTACAACGCCCACACCTCACAGCTCATGACGGTACCCCCGTACGTCGTTGCCTGTCTCTTCTGCATTGGCGCGGGTTGGTACGCCGACAAGAAGGGCCAGCGTGGTATTTTCATGATTGGCTTCATGTGCATGGCGTATGTCCCCTCCCCCTTTCCCCTTTACTCTTGGAAGGGTTTCGTATCTAACAGATGGCAGCATCGTCGGATTGATCATGCTCATTGCTACGCAGAACCCCGGTGTCAAGTACGCCGGCTGCTTCCTCCTCGCCTCTGGTATCTACCCCAACGTGCCTCAGGGTGTTGCCTGGAACGGCAACAACATCGGTGGTTCGCTCAAGCGCGGTGTTGGCATTGCCATGCACGTCGGCTTCGGCAACCTCGGCGGTACCATCTCGGCCTACCTCTACCTCGCCAAGGACGGTCCCCGCTACTACTCCGGCCACGGTACTCTCTTGGGATGCCAGTTCATGGCACTCTGCCTGTCTATCTTCATGACCATCTACCTGCGCCGCGAGAACGCCAGGAGGGACCGCGAGTACAAGCCCCCGAGCGAGTACACCGAGGAGGAGCGATATGCCGAGCGCGAGAAGGGCGACAATGCCACCTTCTTCCGTTATACCATCTAATTGATCAATCATGCATGAGAGCGGGAGCATGATGGGAGCGCGAGGGGCGCGAGTTTCCTGTTTATATATCGTATGCTATACCATAACGAGTTGAACATACTCCATGGGTGGAAAATTGATGTCTTTTTTTGTTGCATGCATTCTATCTTGCTGTGAACGCGGGCTTGGGCGTGCGGTGCGTGATCGCTGGGGTGGGGACATGGGGACATTAGAGATTTTCATGGTGGCGGTGAACTGGAATGGGCGTCCTCCATCCGGGTCGGATGTCGACAGCACGCGACTCTCGCAAAGTCGGGACGCGAGGGAAGGGGAAGGGTCATGTGATATACATGTGACTGGATGCCAAGATCTCCTTCAATGCCCTCGCAATCCTGTCTGCCAGCGGCCCGGGAGGATGGGCTATTCCGGTTTTGGTGTGTCGTGTCGAGTTCAGCTGGTTGCCACACGCTGAGTCTTGCTAATGAGACAGTGATGACAGCAGTCAAGATTCCCACCATCGCACAGCAGCCGTTGTCTCTTTCGGGGCGTGGCACGGCCGCGATCGCGATGAGACAGGAGCACTAACACCACAGGGGTAACGCAACAGAGGGTATCTAAGATCTCTTGTCCATCCTCACGGGAACATCCGCGTCACTTTTCTTGGTTTTTAGATTTATCTGAAGATTTTTGCATCACATCGTCAAAGACGCGTCGCTGTCGGCTGCTGTCTTATTTTAGAAGGTAAGCTGACTGTTGCCGGAAGCTTGACCTGTGAGCTTGAGTAAGCCGCTCACAAATGACAGACGAGGCTCCTTGATTGGTCGGGAATGACTGGATATTATCATTCGGGGCAGTGATGTCTTGTCGTTGATGCCAATGAGTGCTTGGGACGTTGCCAATCCACGTTTTGTTTTCTGTTTTTCTTCCACTTTTGAAGAAGGGGGTTTCACTCAATATTTTTCTTTTCCTTGGAAAAAAAAAACTGGAGCTTTCCCCCGTGCGGCTGTAAAAAGAAGCGCCTATCGATCCATCGGCTTCAACACCTTGGTTCGTCCTCAAACTGGACCACAGCGCCAAGCATGCGCATCGCACTCTGTCTCAGCGCGACGACAAGCGTCCTTCTCGCGACCTTGCCACAGACGTCATGGGCCGACCACTCGGCCGAGGTGCAATGTTACGCCCCCGACGGGTCCCTAGCGCCAAACGACACCGTTGTTCCATGCAATAACCTCGGCATCACGCAGTCGGGCATCCAGTCGAGCTGTTGTCAACTCCAGGGCAATGAGGACTCTCGAGATCTCTGCACGGCAACCGGTCTTTGTCTGAACAATGGCATCGTACGGAGAGGATACTGCACCGACAAGACGTTTAACAATCCACATTGTGTCAAGGTTTGCGATAAGCCAAACGTACTGGCCCCGTTTCCCATTTCGGCTCTCCCAACATCAACTAACCACCTTCTAGGCCGGTGGAAACCCAAATGGCTTCGCCGAAATGACCTCCTGCACTGACGGCACCTACTGCTGGTACGTCCCCCCCCCCCCCGTCCCCCCTCTCCTCCCTCTCCTCCTCCCCTGAGTCCCTTTCCTCTTATTCTCAATCTATCCCCTCTAACACTTTTTGCGTGTCTCCCAGCGGCCGCAACAACCTAACCTGCTGCGGCACCCCCTGGGCCATCGAACCCCCTACCGTCGTCTCCTCCGCCCTCACCACAACCGTAACCGCCTCCGCCTCTTCCTCCCCATCCAACACCCGCACCCTCGCCGGCCTCGGAGCCGCCCTCGGCGCCGTCCTCTTCCTCGCCTTAGGCGCAACCTTCTACCTCCTCCGCCGCATCCAAAAGCTAAAATCCTCCCTTGCTGATTCCCAGCCGCTACTGGATAGACACTCGGCTGAGTTGCATAACCTGCGTGGAATGGGAATGATAGGAAAGTCCCCGCTGGGGAGTCCCAGTCCGAGTGGGCACGGGACGCCGAAGCATATGCTCGCGGCGAGTCCGGCGATGTTACCTGCCAGCGCGGGCGGGACGGGGATGCAAGAGGCGGAGTTTGAGAGGTTGAAGGGGATGTATGATAGTGCGTTGTTGACACAGGGGCAGAGGAGAGGGAGTGCGCCGACTGCGGGTGTAACGGGAGGGGGGTTGGATTATTTGTTTAGGGCGAGTGAGCTGGATGGGGCGGGGGTGCAGCAGAGGGGGTTGGATGCGCGAGGGAATCAGGTTTATGAGGTTCCTGGGCAAGGACTGGGGAGGCAGGCTTGGAATACGAGTCCGGGGCTGTCGCCGATGCGGAATGAGAGGATGGGGAGGCAGCAGGGTGGGTCAATGTATTGAGGGTGGTGTTTTGTTCAGGGTAATTTGGAAGGAATAACTGCATTTCGGTGGGATGGGACTAGAGGGCAACAACTTGGGACTACTGCATTGAGCTGGCAGCATAGCACGGAGTTAGAACAGGAGCTTTTTCTTGTCTTTAGTGTTTTGTAAAGCCTAAGTTCTAATGACTTGGATGGATGCATTTTTGGTGACATTTGAGGCATATGAAGGTTCAAAATAGGGGGTCGGCACATTTACTTGCAAACTTGGAAACTGCAAAACGAAAATAGTTGTGCTGGTAAATCTGTTGATTTCTCCCTGACTTCCATGCGGTAGCTCCGTGTAGCTTCGCGAGGACTAAAAGGGTTTCAAGTTCCTCCCCAGCGGAACCCGACAACATCCCTCACCCTGTGCTCTATCTCTCCGGCTGGGACAGGTCCGCACATGGTAAACTACGAATTGTACCGCATACCTGCCCACAAAAAGCAAAAGAAGCCCCGGTGTCCCAACATTCGGAGTGGAAATGGAAAAGGGGGCACTTGAGGGAAGTGACGATGTCGTCGCCTGCAGGATTCGAACCGGTGACCCCGAAGGGACTGCCTGATCTGCGGAGGCAGCAGGGCGACGCTTTAACCACTCAGTCAAAGCGACGTGCGGACATGTTTCGATGGGGAAGAGAGAATTCATTGAGGGTGGGTGCACAATGGAGGGGTTGTGGGCTGGCTTGTGGATGCCCCTTTTCAGATGTGGAGCCATCATCACCCTATCCCTTTTCAGAGCGCATCGGACTGTCTGGCATCCCGAGATGACGAGGCAGTTCAATGCTGCCAAACTCATGGGAAAACTTTTTCAAAACCATGAACCCTTCGTCAGCGGTGTGTCTACGGAATTTGAGGGCTCGCGGCTACCACAGTTCGTGGGCAACACGCATGGCTTGAGATCAGTGACTTTTACCTTAAGCACGATGCCCATGACGGTTCATTGATGATGGAACAATTTGGATTCTGCCACGACATCTCCTACAAATAACCAAACTTTTATCCCATCCCATAAACCCCCGCAAAAACAACTCCCCTGGATCGACACCCGATCAAACACAAATACCCCCACAATCAGCCCTGGAAACAGTTCATTGTTAGCTCAACCCTCAAACGAAGCAACATGAAGGGACCCCGAAATCAAAGCACCCCACCCCACCACTTAGACACAAAGAAAGAGTACTCACCCCCCATTCAAAGGATCACAATCATCCCTCGGATCATCCACACAAATCTTCCCCTCATCCTTACACGCAAACCCCGCAAACCCCCCGCAAAACTCGGGCTGCACACATATCCCCGGCCGATCACAAGCCATACCACACCCCTTCACCCGCGGATCATCCACGCAGATGTACCCCTTGGGACATCCCACCTGCTCAATGCGCATGCCGCCGCATGATTGATACGTCGGACGCGGTGTGCGCGTCGGTTTGGTAGGGGATGTACGCTTGGTGGATGTGGGCCGCGGTTTGGTCGGGATGGTGGGTTTGGCGGCGGGGATGCAGCGGCCGGCGCAGTTTTCGCCGCGGTCGCAGAGGGGGTCGAGTTTTTCGCAGATGTAGGATGTTGGGCAGGGGGCGATTTTGAAGCCGCAGGGGCGGTAGTCGTCGGCGGCCAGGGCGGTGGCGCCGAGGAGGGAGGCGAGTAGGAGGGGGAGGTGCATTTCGGCGAGTTTGATCGGAGTTGCGGGTCTAGGAAGGGTTAAGGGTGGAGGGGGTTGGATGGTGATGTTTGGCGAAGAGGGGGTCTGGATATCTGGCATTTATAGCCGGATTACAAAAGGTGCTGATGTTTTCGGGGATATCTGGAGGGTAGCAGCGTCATATCGAGTAATACGTAGAAATACGAAGAGGCGTTTTGCGGATGTGGCTATACAAAGCTCAGGGGTGAGGTCCCGGTAGCGAGTCCTGATCGAGGTGGGAGCGCAGCAAAGTAATTTTTTTAATTTTTTCGTCGCACCAGACAATCTCGCAGTCATGACCCCAGCGGGGAAGACATTTGCCACTTTTTTTCCAGGGACGAAGCGGAGAGTTTCAGCCCGGAGACCCGTTCGGGTGTCGCTTTCGTCGTTCAGTGGTTGCATCCCATTCCAGTGGTTTTGTCGGTTGCTATTTTTAGGGGCTGGATAATATCCTGTTCCTGGCGCCAAGACCGCGGAGGCTGGAATCCGGGGAAGGGAGAAGACGCAGCATTCCACAGCCGCAAGGGCGGTCGGGATGTGTTCCAGTTGATCGGCGTGAGACGCGTGAGACGGGTTAGGATTGGTCCGCGTCAGGTCAACATCTCGTATTATTTTCTCTTTTTGACCTTCCTGATATTACTTTCAAACAGTCCGACTCCTCTCATAGATCTACTTCCGATCATCAACATCACAAACCGGCCCCGAGCCCGCCTCCACTCATTCGAAATCTCCGGATGAAGATTGTAGGAAAACCTCTTTTCCCAAATATACACACTCACATCACTCAAGTACACCCTCGGCGCCTCTTCCCAGCAACCCTGGTCCGTGACCTCGGCTTTTCTCTCCGATATACCTGCTTTTGTTAGAATCGAGAAAAATAGAAAGGGAAAACTAGACATGCGATACAAGATCTTGCGCCAGTGCCGTAGGGTGTCAGTGGGGTTTCTGTAGTTTTGAATAGGACGAGAGCCGCGGGCTATGGCGTTAACGCAGTAGCGGGCCCAGCCCCATTCGTTCCACCAGGTAACTTATTGGATGGTAAGTGCACGGGGGGCTTCTGGTCGTGGTGGTTGGGGGATGATCTCGTTGGATGGTGTGGTTGGAGGGGGCCGGAGGAGGTGGAGGCGATGATGTAGTCGGTTTCTTTTTTTTTTTTGGGGGGGGGGGGGGGGGGGGGGGGTGCTTGTGCTGCTTGGTTTTGGGGGGATGGAAGAAGTGGATGGGAGTTTCGAGGTCGGATTTAGCACCATTGAGCTAGAAGTAGTTCCGATTACCGAAGAGGGCGGAGGTGGCGAGGGAACAGAGGTTCCCTTTTGAGGCGATGAGAGCCTGCGATTAGAGGTCCCTTTTGGTGACTGCGTCCAAGGCGTGAGAGTTGCAGCCGGGGCTGAAAGAATCGCCGAGGGCCTTGATTCCGTTCGGAATATCGGCATGCTTGTCGGCGAACAGCATTCTGCCCCTCGGTTGCATGAAAATTTTGACCCTTGGGGTGACCAGGGCAGCCACCATCGCCGTGCTCAGAAGCCGGGCAAGAATGATGATAAGGAGGTTTGAATTCATCTTGTCCTTAAGGAGTCGGTTGCTGTGCAAGTTTGACAGATCACTGGAACGGGATGAGATGCATGGCCATAACGGCAGAGTGAAGCCAGCGAGTCTATTCCATCGATATCTGTACCCTCCCAGGCTAGCCAGCCTGGCGACCCTCTAAAGCTCTATTCAAGCTGGCATCACAAATGTCCCAGAGCTATCCAACTCCGAATCGGGGGGACGACGAGATATAACCACGCTTGAGACATCGAGCCCCTAACCACTCAATACCATGGCATCAAAGCAGGATACCCCTGTCCCGCTCCCAATATGGTACCCTGTGTTGGATATTGTCACTTCCCTCTGCTGGGCCTTATTAAGGGGCTAGAAATAAGTCTCCAGTCGCAATCCTTCCCTCATTGGTGTTTAGTAGTTCTTTGTTGGCGGTGGGTGGTGTCGGGCGTAGCCCCCCTCCAGCTTTTTGCGAAGCCTAGTTCTTTTCCGCTAGGAACAATGCCCGAAACAACAGTCAACAACAAGCACTGTGGATACCAACAAACCGACGTGAAATCGAACGCCAACTATCATCCACGCGTGAGGAGAACGGCCCCTTTTGCTTCTCCTGTCTCCTTCATTTCCCTTCCTTTCTTGCGTTCCTTCTTTCTTCCCTTTCATACGCCCTTACCATCCGACCCTCCACAGACCCCCTCCAGCTAATACTGAAACCTCCACCTAACATCATCATCCCCCTCCCAATCCGTCAACCCCCCCACCTCCTTCACCTCCGCCCCCAACCTTTCCCTCTTCGTATTCTCCCTCTTCAGCACCACATACAAAACCGAACTAACCAACGCATTCCCCACCAGATACGCCATCGCAAAGCTATGCCCCACAATGAACCTTGGTCCATCCCCCGAGCGGTACAACTGCGTCCCCAGCACGGCACCAAGATTACCAATCGAAATTTGCATACCGTTGGCTACGGCGCGCTTAGTCTGGCCCGAGACGTTGATAGCCGGCCAGGAGAGGGAGAGGGCGGTAGCGGGGAAGATTCCGCCGGCGGCGAAGAAAGTGCCTGCGTAAGAGACGCCGGGACGGCCGATGGGGTCTTTGTTGGAGAGGAGGATGGCGTAGCCGATGGTGGCGAAGAGGGAGGAGGCGATGATGAAGAGGGCGCGCTGGTTGAGGCGCTCAGACACAGTAGCGACGGTGAGGGTGGTGATGAAGGCGAAGGCGTAGGGCGGGACGGTCAGCAACTGAGAAATGGCGGGGGGGTAGCCGAGGGCGTTGATGATGGTCGGGAGGAAGAGGGAGAAGGTGTAGAGGGGGAGGGAGGTGGTGTGGAAGCCTAGACCGTAGAGCCAGCACTTGGGATCGCGGAGGGCGCGGCGCACGTTGGCCCAGGAGAAGCGCTCGTCGTGAGTGGCGTCGCTGTCCGAGGAGAGACGCGCGTGGATGAATTTGCGCTCCTTGTCGGTGAGGAATTCGGCGGTGTCAGGGTAGTTGTAGATGAACCAGTAGGCGAAAATGGCGACGACGACGGTGGCGATGCCTTCGAGAATGAAGATCCAGCGCCAGCCGTTTTCCCAGACGATACCTCGCATAAAGCCGATGCCCTGAAGGAGTCAGCTTCGCGTTTGTGGCACTACCCCTGAACCCCTGACTTACATATGCCAGAATACCGCCAAACGATCCGGCCAACGCTGCGGCACTGAAGAACAGCGAGATGCGGAACTGCCTTTCCCTCCGCTTATACCACATGGAAAAGTAGTAGACCACACCTGGGAACAGCCCTGACTCGGTCACACCGAGGAAGAAGCGCGCCACAAAGAAGCCAGCCAGATTCTGAACTATACCCATCAGCGTCGCCACGATACCCCACAGTACCGTCAGCGTCGGCAGCCAGAACCGAGGCGTAGTCCTCTTGAGGATGATATTGCAGGGGATCTACTCCAGTTTATCAGCCCCTTCCTTTATCTCGAAATCTGTCATGAAACTTACCTCAAAAATGACATAGCCCACAAAATACAGAGTCAACCCAGTCAGGTACTGATTCCCCGTCATGTGCAAATCCGTCGCCAGCCCCTCGATGCGCGCATTGCCAACATTGCTGCGGTCCAGAAACGAAAGCAAATACAAGATGCCTACAGCCGGCAACAGCCGCCAGTCCAGCTTGCGCAACAAGCTCTTCTCGTTGACGGTAGAGAAGTCATCGTCGACATCCGAGGTAGACCCAGATGCCGGATCGGACTTATCTTTGTCCACATGGACCTTGGCATCTCCGTCAAGCAATGGTGGCGGCGCCTCTTGCATGGCTGTGGGCTCGGCGGTCATAATTGTGTGGTGTTGGCGCGGGTGGCGTTTTGCTGGGCGACCACGCGACCCGGGAATTTCAATGATGTGATGAGGAAAAAAAAAAGCTTAACTTTGAAGTGCTGGTGGATAAAGTCCACCTGAATTCTACCACCGTTGGATATCTCGTTCAGAAGCTCAACGCCTGACAGGGCGAAGCAAATTAAAGATGACCAAAGACAGAGGACACAAATTCAGGTATCTCCCCCGTCCATCAGCCCTTATAAACCCCCCTCCTTCAAGCTCTAACCCCCTGAGTCTCCGATGCCCGCCCCCTCCGACTCCCGGTCTCGACACTTCAAGTTGCCAGTTTCCCCGCAACAATTACAACCCCAGCGATCGCTACCGTCTGGGCGGCCATGAGGCCCCCTCCCCCCCCCCCCCCCCCCCCCAATCACTCCTGCAAACCATCTTCGAACGGTCCCAGAAACCACGGTTCTGCAAATGTTGCCATTGTTTGAATTGCCCCCAAAATGGCGACATGGCGACTGGGCCGCTACCATTGGGCGTTCCAGGCGGGTCGAGCGCAGGCCGAGGAACGGTCCTGCAGGGATGGTGATCACGACATCGTTGGCTTGCTGTCCCCCACGACAGCCAGTGATGTCATGCAGGTAATTCTGGACTCACTGCAGCGAGTGGCGATCGGCCTATCAGTTGTAAGACGTGGAAATACCGAGTTTTGCGTTGAGTGCCCAAGGGAAAAGAGTCGAGATGGGGAAATGGTTGCATCTCCGGGCGTCGAGAACGTGCGTGGGGGCGCATGCGGTGGTGGGACCCAATTCTTCACACCAAAACGACGTCCCTCCACTCAGGCTCCCCCCTCAGACCCTTCAGATAATCCTTGGAATCCAGAGCCGCCCAATTACTATTAGCTCTGAGCATAACCTGTGCTGTGCCTACCACCATGTGCTCGTCCGGTATGTCTCCTTCTCTCAAGATGAAAAACTCCCTCGCTCCTTCCAGCAGGTAGATGTTGTCTCCAACCTGGGCATCACCTGCAGATAGACCAAAATGCCCAGTGGATGAGAAGAAGAGCAGACGATTGTTGAACGACGGCTCCGAGTAGTAGCCGAACGAGGACCTGTCAGGGTCGTCTTGGTTCCAGGCGTGCGCCTTCATATCCTCTCTCTTCTTCTTGGCCGCCTTCTTCATCTCTCTTAGCCGCCCGCGTGATCGAACGGCGTCAGGCTCGACATCGACCGGCTCGACATCGACCGGTTCGTGTCGTAGGCGGAGGTAGTCGAGATCCTTGGTCAACCAATAAACCGCATACAAGTGGGGCTGGTCCCATGCCTCCATGGGCGGCTCAAAGGGGTCCAGGGTTCCTATTCAAAAACGGTCGAGACTCGCAGCCAAGGCTGCACATTCAGACAGGCGCTGGACACGGGCCGAGTCTTCACCTCCTCTAGAGTAGAACCTGCAGCCAACGCCTGCGTCGAACTCTAAAAGGGCATCCACGAGCCCGTTTGGGCGACCGCGCTGAGCTTTATCCTCGCGCAGGTTGAGTCTTCCGGGGCTGCAAGGCTACAATGATGGACGACGTAGCTGTCGGTGCAGGGTATAGTCCAGACGTTGGCTAGGATTCAAAAGCAGGCGGCGGTCCTGAAGGTTGATAAAAAAAAACCACGAAGGGTGGGTCGCGTTGTCTCGCCGGGCAAACAGAATGAACTCGAGCGTCCAGAGGTCCCCCGTCGCGGCGATCAATGTCCGGGTGAAGGACCCGTAGACATCTCCAACAGATCTAGTGTAATCCACCTCGGGGACGCCGAGTTCAGGAAATGCTGCCTTGAGCAGGGATAATATGCCGCAGACCTTGTCTCGCCCATCAGCGCAGCTGCTCCCCGCGACGAGCATGACCATGGTCTCGATGAGACCGCGAAAGCGAGAGATTTCATCTGACCCGTCTCTGGGTTGCTCGGCGATCCTGAACCTCAAATCGCACCTCTTGTCAAAGTGGGCCGGGCCATCGCGACGTTCGTGACGCCCGCGACTCGCACAGCGATGGATGTCTCCCATAGTGGGAACTTGGACGTTCTTTTCCGCGACCGACTGCTGATCAATGCAGACTGCGTCGATCCGGATGCGTCGCGACTGCTTCCTTCGTCGGAGCTGTCGAATCGCCCGCCCGCAGCCTGGCGTGACCAAGACCAAGACAATCCGTCCATGGCAAAGTATCGGTTTTGTACCATGCGGGTCTCCCCAGGTGTGTGAGATGGCCCCGTAGTCCCGCTCCCGTGGAATGTCGTCGAGAGACACCCCGAGAAAGGAACATTGAATCGTCTGTTTGCGCTCGCGGGCTGGTTGAATGACGAGAACGCGGATGCAGCGCGGTCCTTGACAAGCGGACGTACACGTACGGCGCGGCGCGGGTTTCCGTGCCGAATCGATTCGGGCATCCAAATGGTGAAAATTGCACAGTCTTCGGACCGGTCGCCTGACTAAGCGTCCAATTCCAATCTTGGGGCCCCCGTTAAGCGCGCTGCGCCTTACCACGCAGTACGTGTTCTGGAAAAATAGTCGCTCGCCCTTAGGCGCTTACGCACCTTTATCGTTAACCTTGTGCAGCCGACTGTTGATTGTTTGAAGAGTGTAAGGCGAGTGCAACCTTTTGCTGACGATCCTTCTCCTAAACGCTACCTTGGTACCGAATGTACCTGACTCGACTTTTTAACGTCTCGGTTTGACTTCCCCATTACAACAACTGTTACCGACCATACTTAATATGTTCCGCGAGGCGTCGCAGGAAAACAGCACCAAGCTCTTGTTCTGGCACCAGGGCGGACGCCCCTGTGGATGGGCTGTCGAACGTTCACATCGCCAGCGACTTCGCTGTAAACCATCTGACCCTCAGAAGGAATATAGTCAGCACCCGTGACAACACTGTCGAACGGATTTTTCCAATTTTCGTCCCAGACATTCCTGCCGATAATGCGCGTGTTTACCAAAGTGAACCTGCGCCACAGACTTTGTGTGACGGTCAGCAGTTCATTGGTGCGTGCGCTGATGGAGATTGTAGCTTGCGGGGGCAAATGATTAAACCAGATCAGCGAGTGACTCGGTGTCGCTTTGGAGCAACACTGCCGATTGTTGTAGGTGTTGTTGTTGTTGTTGTTGTTGTTGTTGTTGTTGTTGTTGTTGTTTGTCTTGGGTGGGCTTGGGGGAGCCGCCGCACTCACCAAGACGGCGATGAGGAGATGAGCTTCACGATGACTGGTAACTCTGGCTGCTAGTAGCCTTGTATATGTAAAGGTAAGGAAGCGATGTTCTCTTAGATACGGAAGGGAGGAGAGCGCCATCTCCGACCTAAACCTAAGTTCTGGGGAACTGGAGGGCCTTGGTGTAACTCCTTATGTCTCACGAGCATAATATTTGGCGTCGTACTGGTTTGCTTCGTGGCAGGCTGTTGGTGCATTTTCAGGATGGACCATCGACTTCAGGATGCCCCTGTCGATGCTTTCCACCATCACGCTGCTTACTATCTGCGTCGTGTTTTTGCTGGGCGTTGCCATTGTTTTCCTGCTCTGCTACTATCCTACTAGCATTAGCTTTCGGTGCTCAAACGCTTGTATTATGGATTGCCCCTGTCGTTGGTGCCCTCCTCACGACATCACTAGGTCTCATCAACAGGTACACGTGGTATTTTACATCTAAAGCTATAATATTTCTCTCCATAAACGGCAAGCAAAAGTCTAAACGTCGTTTTCACAGGCCCGAAAGTCGATAGATATGGTGCATGGTAGCTGCTATTACGGCTTGTGCTGCCACTTTTAGTTTCAGTTCGCACTGATAAAGCTTCGAACCGCAGCTTATGACCTCACTTCTTGAGCCAGCGGGAGAGGCCAGCGCCGCGAGACCAGACTTTCTGTTGACGATGATGCCCTTGAAGTCGATGACATCCCTTTAGAAGCGCAGGGTGCGGTCCTGCGTGCACTTGGCCCAGCTACGGTGGAACTTCTAGTCCCAACAACATGGATGCTGTCCGGCAATACTCTTATCCTTACTTCGTTGTAAATTGGTCACCGTGTCTCCAAGTACCCCCGTCAAAATCCAACACATGCCTCGGGCGTTCTATTGCGAACCATGAAAATAGGGTAATCATAGGCACGGAAACAGTAACATTTGATGCAACTAATGCCATCTATCATACAGCGTATATCATACAGCGTGGACGGTGGTGACCACGGGACCCTTGAAATCTACGTCGGGCTCCCTGAAGAACACCACACCGCCCGACTTGGGCGGTGTGGACATGCCACGGCGCATGCCGTGCATCTCCAGGCCCTTTTCCTCCTCGTCGATGTGTTCGGATCGGAAGGGATTGGTGATGATGGTAGTGGTGGTGGCGGTGATGCCGCCGGGGACGGTTCGACTGGTGGGTCCGGTGTTGGACCGACCGTTCATGTAGTAGCCGGACCGGCCCGGTCGTGATCTCGAGTCGGTCAGCGACACCCCCATGCGGCCGAGGCAGGACTGCAGTATGCCCTTGAGGGCCGGAATGCAGGCGGCGAGGATGCCTGTCAGCTGCTCGAGCACGGTGTAAGTCGACACGGTGATGCCGATAGGGCCTATCTCCTCGAGCGGCACCGTTGGGTCGTAGAATTTTTGCACCTGCACAGTCTTGATGACAGACCAGGTCGAGGCGAAGAGGCCGAGGCCCATCAGGACGCAGATGAAGATGCGCTCGCGCAGAGGGCGGTTGAGCTTGCGCAGGAACACGCTCGGCGCGAGTGATAACAGCACGTCCGTCACAATGTTAACCCCCGAGCCTGTGTTGGACGCTGCGCGCATCACATCGGTGGGCACGCAAGAGCCCTCGATGATGCGGAAATCCCAAGCCTTTGCGAGCGGCCGGCACGCGATGCCGAGGTTGAAGATCAAGTTGAGCACGCCGTAAGCCACCTGCACGCCCACAATTGTGAAGAGAAAGATGCGCCAGGGCAGCGACTTGGACTTGATGCGGTACAGTGTGAGTGCGACGGAGACCTTGAGGCATGTCATGGATATACCCCAGATTCCGATGGCGATCCAGCCGTACCGACCTGCGTGCACGTTCTGCTCGATGGAAATGACGCCGGCTTGAAGGTTCTGCTGGAGGAGTAGGAAGGACCAGTCGATGATGCTGAGACACTGAGCCACCATCAGCCATTATCCAATAAATACCACCTGTTGCCCCCCTTTTTTAAAAAAAGGGAAAAAGAAAAGGAAAAAAAAAAGGCAAAGAAAAGAAAGGGATGGACTTACGTATCCCACAACGATAAAGTAATCATCCCATCCCACCTTCCACACCGGCCGTATCCGTTGGTACATTCGAACAAAAAACGTAAGAGTACATAACACAACCAGCACCGAGGTCACGCCAACGAAGACGCGCGACAAGTGGGCTTGGCGTTCCGAGATGGGGACTTCGGTGAAGAGAGAAGGGTCGAACGGTGGGGGAACCTCCGTAGCATTCCCGGGTCCAGGTCCGGCCAACGTGCCGTTCGTACCATCGGTCGACATGTTGATGATCGGCAGCACCACGAGGACTCGAAGTGGTAGATTGCGGAGTAAGAGGGAAGGGATGGGGCCGTACATATCTGCTTTTTCCTCGTCTCAATGACCCTAGTCCCCGATGCGAGGGGTGGCGAGTCTTCCAATTGTTCCCAAGGAACCCGACGCTAAGGAAGGTGTTACGCCCAAGCGCACGGCTGGGAGCTTGACAGACCGGGGTTCTAGCAGGACCGGGGGGCATGCATGGAAATCCAGAAATGAGAAAAATACCGTGTGCGCACGGTCACTTCCCAGGGGACCCAAGACCTTTCACGAGTCAGCTCCGTGGTGATGCATTTGATCGAGCCGATTTTACCGCGTCGCTGAGCATCGAGTCCAGGGACTCTGCCGGCCTGCGTCTTCAAATGATGCCAATGATTTATTGCGAGTCAGACTCCTACCACTGGGTCGCCTTGGTGGGTGTGCCTGAATAGATCCGGAGGACCCAGTACGTGTCGTTTGATAGATGTATACATGTCCCCTCAAACGCTGAGTTGGATGCTGGTCTCAGATTCCAAGCATCAAATCCGGGCTGCATGTGGTGGTTGCAAGCAAAATGCGCCCACACCGGTTCACCGGTTACAGTTGCAGAGCTAAAAAAAAATTGTCTGCACTGACGCTGGCCGTCCGAGCGATTGTCTTCCTTGTTCGGATGCCTAACGATGTCAAACTTAGCGCGGCCGCTAGCGAAACTAGATTCCCACTAGTCCTTCATTTCCAGCAACGATTTTGTCAAGAGGAACCGAAATTTTAGCTCCCTCCTGCGGGATCGGTGGATCCGAGTACGGCGGCGTCCGCGCGGGGTAACATCGCGTCCGTCCTTGCGGACATCGCGTCCGTTCTCACGGACATCAATTACACGGGGAAGCGCGGAAGGATCGCTTCATTCCCTTTCCGCTCTCTAGAACAAGTTTGCTTATCCGGATCCCATCATCAGCGCTTTTATAAGGTTAGGCTAATGGCCGACGCTATTGTAGAAGTGCCGGAACTATGAAAGAACTAAAAGCCTTCATCGTGACATCTACCAGAACACCTCGCGCCTGCTGGAAAACTGTGACGACCTGCAGGCCTGAACGCCAGTCAGCCTCAGCCATAGTGTTGACGAAGCTGAATCCTACGAATTGGCTTATAAAGAAGGAGGTTCTGGCTGAAAGCCAGAACCCCAACAAGCAATACAATCAAGCTGCTGCAACCCACAAAAATTCCATCAAATCCAGAGTGCAGTGTTTCTCACACAACTGAAAACTTAGGGACAAAGGAACGCGTCGAGCGAGAGCGCGCGACCCAAGACATTGTGCCAAGAAAGTTGCTAGTCTGGCGTTGAGAAACAGCAAGCCTGAGGCTGCGACAAATCTAGGCAAGCGAAGCTTCTTTTTCGTCCGATTTCCTCACCTAAGATGAGCTAGGGTAAACTGCGGCTGATTTGTCCTGAGCTTCAGTTGATCCTTCCCTGAACTGTTCGCATAATTGAGGTGCCTACTTATAAATACGTGGAGGCGCTTAAAACCAGCCCAATTTCAGTTGGCTGCCTGGTTCCAAGAACTCGATCCTATAGCCTTTCGTGCTCTCAACGCAAGGTGTCCGCTTACTACATCCACAACCGAGTCCACTCCACGTTTACAGCCACCTTCCCCCTTGCGACATCATGAAAGCGAATATCGGTGTGCGCCTCAGCTTGGTTGTTGCCTTGATCGCGCTGAGCTTCACCGCAACTGCAGCTGGCCCCGCGTCACAAAACACCATCCAACATCCGCTCACAAAAGCCAAAACCATCAGCATGTCCGAGACGGAAGCGTCCAACTCCGTTCCGGGGAATAACGACGCCTTTTTCGGTCCGGTGCCCAAAGCCGAGCAAATCTTTTACATTAGGTTTCTCGAGATCGCGCCAACGCCCATCCCAGTGTACTTGAACCTACCCCTGAAATGTCCCAATGAGAGAAAGAAAGCTAATAGATCTCACAGGAGCAAATACTTCTTCCTCCTCATCCGCGGCTGGATCCCCGCCTCCACGCGACAAAAGCTCAACCTAGAACTCGCGCATCTCGCAGCCGCAACCCTCACGATTTCCAGCTCGGCTGTCCTGGACGACGGGGCCAAATTAGAGCGGAGCAGCGTGGCCATTCCTTTCCGCACGGTGGAGCTGGGTGAGGGAGCACACATTGGGATCCGCAATGCTACGGGCGCGTATGTTGACCACTTGGCGCTGGAAGGGCAGAATGAGATCCTGACGGATTACTGGATCCCGGGGCCCTTTGTGAAGACGGGCGTGTGGACTTTTGAGGTTGTAGCTTCGTTGGGGGGTGAGGGGAAGGAAGGGGTTTGTTTGTTTGCTCTGTCGCTGACGCAGCGGTTGGAGGGTACTCCGGGCTGGTGACGGATGAGTGTGATATAGGAGCGATGGCATGAGCTGGAAAAAGGTCCTATACCTGAAAAACTGCTACAAAAAGAAAACTAAAAAAAAAAAAAAAAAAAAAAAAAAACTACATAGCTAGCCCCTTACTCAAACATAAAAAGTTGCTTTGGCTTCTTCATCCAACCTGCAGGCAGCAGTACATCCTCGCACGCATGGCCAGGCTTAACCCCCCGAACCGTAGCACAACCTATGATGCTACAAGTGTGATTGCCACTGGCCTCCATCCTTCTTGCTACTAATGGAAACGAAAGACCATCTACGATGAGTATCTGGTCTCCCGCTTTGATCCCCTCAACGCCCGGGCTCGAGACCCCTACGAGTCCCTCGCTGGTGCGGGAAAAATCGCGGCCTCGAAACATTTCGGCGGCTTCTTCAGCCCGACGATCCCATGTCTTCTTGCTCGCGCTAAAGATACGATTCGTGATCGTAGCCCTACCTTCAAACTCGCCTAGGACCCTCTCCTGGTCAAGCAGCTCCTGCCTTGCCTTGTCTAGAGCAATATCGTCGTCGACGCTGCGTCCAAACAGCTCGACTCGCCGCTCAACATCTGCAACGGCCGTTTTCCGGCAGCGGAGGAGTTCCAGCTGAGCTCTTCTGCCACTATCCACGATATGGTCCATGTCAGGATTGTGTCCTGTTTGGATACAGTAGTCGCGGAGCTGGTCTGCCATGCGTGCCGCGCTGGCGGTTACGGCTAGCAATGAGCGAAAATGCGCCTCGTTGCCGTCGCTAGCGTCTCTGATAGCCTGAATGATATCAGGATACGAGATCTTTGCGAACTCGGAGGCGTGTGATTGACCAAGGGCGGCATCTCGCAGATGACGCGAGAGATTTTCAAAGTCAAACCCACACGCCGTGACGAAATCGGACGCTGTGCTAGACAGAACTCCGGACAATCTCGTTACCCCCGCGCATCGCTCGGAGGATTTGTGGTCCTTCGCGATGGAAACGCTCGTGAGCCTCGGTGTGTGTCGTAGCCAGCCGAGAGAGCGATTGAAACTCGTCATTCAGTCGGGCGAAATGGAGATCGAACTGCGTCTGGACCACACCGGATAAGGGCAAAAAGAACGGAAACAACGGTATCGTGTGAGAGTCTCGATCTCCATGAGTCATCCAACCGGCAAGCTTTGTGTGGTGTGTGTTGTTACTGTTTCTTCCTGTCTCGAAGCAATACGCTCTCTCGAATCTCCACGCGCCCCTGAGCGCGTCGAACGCCTCGCACTGGTCGGGAATCGAGACAACCTCGCTGACGACATCCAGCGAGCAACCACCTAGGTAGAGAACCCTGTTGATGATGACACAGCTTGCCGTTTTTGGGCCCTCTTCTGCGATTGAAGGCGCTGTTAGCTCCGTGGTGACAGGCCGTACTCGTTTAGTGAAATCGGGCAGCCAGGATGGCCTTTTTTCTTCACCGGCGCCAGGGAGACGGCGTGGAAACCACCACAGCATGTCTGCCCAGCCCTCCATGATGAGCAGTACCGCGGCAAGTCTCTCAAATATAGCAACGGTGCTGACAGTATAGTCGGGGGGAAACAGCTGGCGGAGGTGCGGTTCGAAGAGCTCCCGGATCCCATACACGTAATCGCGGTGGTCTTCAGCCTCTCTGTCCAACTTGGCGAGAATGCGTCGGGGCCTGCTGTACGCCGTGTCATGTCGGTGGTTGTACAAGGTGCCGCTGAGCCGTTTGAGAGTTTCACAAAATTTCGAGACGCCGCAGTTGGCGAGCCCGTATGTAACCGGTGCTTCGGGATGCGAGAGCGGACCGTAATGCTGGATCGCGGCGTAGCCAACAGAGAGCATGTCGCGGGAAAAGATAGCTCCTGCCATGCACCTCGAGCCGACGTACCACTTGATCTCGTTGCGGGCCATGTAATGTTCCTGAAGCACCCACACGCGAGTCCACCACGGGCTCTGAGCGAGCTCGACAAAGGAGGCGAGGACAGCCATTTCGTCTAGACCACAGGCAATGGCAATCTCGCCGACATTGTCGTCGGTGATGTCTGGGAACCCGGGCCCGCGATCCACGAAGTCGAAGAAGGTGTAGCTCTGCGCCGTGGGCATGCCCAGGAAAATTAACACTGTGTCTGTCTCGTGATAGATGGTGCCCATCATGGCAACTTGGGCTTGCTTCTCGGCGTTATCTTTTTGGTTGATACACAGGGCGTCCACCCACAATGTCCGAGATCGATCTTCCAGGCGGAGCGACACCAGAGCGTTGAATAGGTTGTCGTTTACGTGGACCAGCTGCCCGTTCACCTGGATGGTGCGACTCTTGACTTTTGCCCCCCAGGTGTAGGAAAGCGCTTCGTATGGGCGATCTTGGGGTTTCTGCACGCAGAATAGCCTTGCTTCGACTGGACCATCGCCAGTCCCAGGGAGGAGCTCCAAGAGTCGAATAGCTTCGGAGCCAGGTCCCAACTCAAGTTCTAGGTTCAAGTATAATGGATTTTGATGCTCGCTGCTCGTCATCAGGGCCGTTGCGGCGCAACCTACTCTATCCCCAAGTCTTGAATAAGAGGTGGAGGTAAAAGCAGCCATAGGAAGCGCCTTGTCGAGAATCTGGTTATAGCAGTCGACCAAGTATCTCCCCTTACGTTCGTCGCTGTCATCAGAACTGGGTTTCCGGTTGTTTTCGATACTTTCGAGCCCTGGTAAGAAGAGCAGTGAGCACAAATGCGCAGACGATCTCAATGCCTCCCGGACCTACCCGTATCCCTCATAACTTTCTCAAGCCGTGCTTGAATGTTGTTTTGGAGGTCGTCAAGTCGGAAACAGAAGCGCTCTTCATTCTCCCTCCTTACATGCTCCTGCACATGGCGTTCAGCGCGCGACTCCATCTTGGCCCCTTTGTTGGATGAGTGATGGCAGTGCAGAAAAGTTTTGAGCCCGAGGTTTCCTGAATCCTGTTTATGTCCTGTTGTCGGAGCTCAGCCGCAAGCCACAATCGGAGGCAGCTTTCCAAATCGGGAAAAACCTCACCATTGTGCTTTGCTTTTCCTTGTGGGGAGGGGAGGGTTGGAGAGGTCGCACGGGTCTATCAACAGAAGCTGAGACCAGGGAGAATGAAGAAGATGGGGAGGTCAAGCACTTAGAAGCATCTCGCTGCGTCCAGGGCCGTCCTATCAATGGAGTTGTCGGCTCGGCATGTCTGGTGGAGGTACCCCGCACCTGTCCCAACCGACAAATCTCTGCCCGCAACCCCTTCAGCCGCGCCTGCCTTCACTCAACAACTCAAAAACAACTCGCTCCTACCCCGTCAGCCCCCAACCGGAACCATCATGCCAACCCACACCCCATCCCTGCCAAACGACCAGGAAACCGCAAAATGGGAAGCCGACGAAGTCCGCTTCGTCGACATATCCCGAATCATCCCCGGCCTCTACCTCGGAAACATCGTCGCATCCTACCACGTGCCCAAGCTCCAAGAACACAACATCAGCGCCATCGTCTCCCTCGTTGAATCGCGACATCCACGCTGGGCAACACCCAAGTTCCAGTCTCAAATTCCCTCTTCAGAGTCAGACTCCGACACCCATCAAAGCCAACACCTTGTCATCCCCGCATTCGACTCGGACACCCAAGACCTACTAATGCACTTCCAAAAGATATGCGACTTCATCGACGCCCAAATGAACGCGGAGCAAAACGTCCTAGTGCATTGTATAGCGGGCGTATCAAGGTCTCCGACGGCGGTGACGGCGTACTTGATGCGGAAGTGGGGAAAGGGGGTGGATAAGACGCTGGCGTATGTGGCGGGGAAGAGGAGGGAGGCGAGGCCGAGTGAGAGTTTCTTGGAGCAGTTGAGAGTCTGGGAGGAGGTTGGGTGTGATATTTGGGAGGAGGGGGAAGAGGGTGGGATGATGATGCCGAAGAGGGCGTATAGGGAGTATCTTGAGAGGAGGGCGGGGGTGGAGAGCCCAGGGGGGAAGAGGAGGGGGAGGAGGGTGGTGGTGGTGAAGTGAGGGGGTTGCTTGGGAGCGCATTGTGTTGGGAGCGCATTGTGTTGTCAAGGTCAAGTGAGGTGGGCTCTCGAAGAGACTCAAATGAGCCCAAAAGTTGGCCTTTGAGGTTGAACCAGCCAACCCCTTCACTCAACACTTTTTTGCTATAATTCACAACCGTACTATTACTTGGCCAAACTCCACACAGCACATCTTGCCACCTCGCCAGTGCGACCTCTCCGCCGTAAGAGTCCTCGGAGCATTCCGATGCCCAGCCTTCACGACCCGGCTTGGCGCAACTCCAAGCCCGCCTGTCAACCGTCCGCCATCAATGGAACAAGAATGGCAAAAGACGACTGGTCGGCTAATACCAATACCAAGAACAATCCTTTACAGATCGACGTCAAACCTGCAGCTGTCAAATCTTTCCTCCGACGAGCCAAGCCAGACAGCTTGCAAGGGATGGCCACCTGAGTAAAACCTCTGGTCTTGACAACTCTCAGAAGACACAGCCGCAAACATGGCGATACTCACACGACCTACCCAGGCGCTGGTATACGCCGCCCTGCTCACCCATTCGGTTCTTGCAACAACAATAACAAACACCTGCCTCCCCGGCCCCTTCACCCGCCCCGACCAAGTCCCCTGCCTCGGCGACCCGTCCCTCCTCCCACACATCGCACGCGGCTCCGCCGCCCTCAGCACCTCCCACCCGCCATGGACACACATCCCTTTCTGCCCCGATCAAACAGACTACTGCGTCTTCACCCACAACGCCTTCCACCAATGGGGCGTCAGCATCCTCGGCATCCCCGCTGCAAAGGCCAAGACAGTTAACGAAACGAGTAGCATCCCTTTTGTGGAATCCCTTTTCCTCTCAAATCCCGGCCTCATCACCAAGAAGCTAGAGCAGAAAGATCCCCCGTTTGAAATAATCGACATCCCCAACAAGGGAAAAGGCGTGATCGCCACTCGCAACATCAAGAGAGGGACAGTCATCATGGTAGATCAAGCCGTGATGCTCGTGGAGACGGTGTTCCCGCAAAAGGTGACGCGCCCGCTAGGGAGGGAGATGTTAAATGAGGGGATGGCGAGGTTGTCGGAGGAGGGAAGTGAGGTGGCGAGGGCGCTGGCGAGGAGTGGAAAGGTGCAGGATGAGATTTCGAGGGCGGAGGATATTATCAAGACGAATGCGTTTAGTGTGACGTTGGGTGGGAGGGCGTACATGGCGCTGTTTCCGTTGGTCTCGGTGAGTTTTTCCTTTCCCTCGGTTTGGCACGGGTTTGGAGTCTGAAGTCGAGAGATGGATAGTTTTCTGACGGTGAGCAGAGGATGAATCATGGTTGCAGGCCGTTGGCGATGGTGAATTGGGATTCGGAAACTCTTACCAACACCATCAAGGCCTTTCGGGATATTGAAGAGGGGGAGGAGATCACCGTTAGCTGTAAGTCGCCTGCGCCATTTCCGGAAACAAACCACTGACGCTGCATGTTAGACTCTGACCTCGGCATGCTCTCGACTGAACGCCTCGCCGTCCTCCGCAGCAGATGGGGCTTCACCTGCTCCTGCGAACTATGCTCTTCCTCCGAGGAAGATCTCGCCGCGTCTGACGCCCGTCGTAAACGCTTCAATGAACTCGGCGTCAAGGTCATTCGCACGCTGGAAGATGGGGATATTGAAAAGGCCATTGGCTATCACCGCGAGGTGATTCAGGCTATTCAGGAGGAGCAGTTGACGCCACATCTGGGTGACTACTATGAAGTTGCTGCGCGGCTGTATACTGCTGTGGGGGATAAGAAGAGCGCAGCTAAGTTTGCAAGGTTTGCTGTGGAAGAGTACACTGGCTTTGGAAAGGGGCTAGAGGGGAAGGAGGATTTGCAGTTGTTGGCTAAAAAAGCCGTCCCTGCGGATGAGAGTTGAAAAGAATATAGTTCCTTTGCAATAGAATCCAAGGTTTTCGTTCAAGTTGCATGTGGGTCTCAGAAAGGTTGATTCCACACGAAGTCTGGCAGGTGAATCCTTGTCGGAGTTGAACTTGGACTCCATAAACCCACCATCGCACAACACAAGGCAAAATTTCGCACCCTCCATTCCGTCAAAAAACAAAAGCTGAGCAGCTCAGGGGAAGAGCGCCGGTCTCATAACCCGGAGGCCACTGGATCGAAACCAGTCCAAGATTAAAACCGTATTTTTTGCCTCTGTAAACAAGATGTGGGCCCCTTTCAGGGGTACACCCACACATCCCGCCCCTTTTTTTCCACCTGCAAACACACGATCTCTATCAAAATATACAATCTCCCAAATATAATCCCATGAAAGAAAGCCCCCTCAATCAACAACGCTCTTATTATACCCTGTCGCCATCTCCACCGCCGCCTGCCCCTCCCCCATCTCCCAATACTTCACTCCCGGGCCCATCCCAGGCCGCCACTCCATCCGCGAGGAATGCACCATGGGCGAATCAGCCGCAACGCTGGAAATATCCGTGTTCAACGTCCCCCCAAGACTCGACGGCGAGAATCCACCCCCTCTTATCCCGGTCTCTTGTTCGTGGCGTTGGGCTTCTTCTTCTGCCGCGGCAGGTGCTGGGTTTTCGGCCTTTTCTTGTTTCCCTTCGCGGCGATAGCGTAGGCAGATGTAGATTCCTACGGCGATGAATGAAACTAGTGCGAGAGCGCCTACGGTGATTCCGGCGATGGTTCCGGGGGATATTGAGGCGCTGGAAGGTGTTGGTGTTCCCGTCCCCGATGATTCATCCACTGAAGTCCCACTCGCAGTGGAGGTCGGACTGCCGACAGTCTGCCAGCTTCCACTACTCCCCGTCGAGGTTGCTGTTCTTGAACCCCCCGAAGATGCGGTGTTCTCCCCGCTCGTCAAACCACTTGCGTTCCCTGCCAATCCTCTCAAGACGTCCGCTTTGTACTCTCCCAGGGGAAGCGCCTTGCGCAATACCCTGACGGACATGTCTGCCCCGACAGTCGACGTCGAGTATTTTGGTCCTGCGTTTGTGGTTGTCCCTGCGGGCGTCCCAAACCAGATATCCCTTGTATTTGCGACGACGCTGAGACAGTAGCGCGATGTTGGCTCGAGGGTGTCGCGGTTGGTGCAGATCCAGTCTCCCTCGTTGGTGCCTACTGGTATAGGACAGCACCATGTCTGTGTAAGGGTGCCGGTGTATGGTTTTGGCGTTGCGTTTGGGTTGGAAAGGGTCAGAGCAGTGGTACAGGCTGGTGTGAAGCCGGCGGGACAGGCGGTGCCGGGGTAGGCTACTGTTTGTTCCGAGTAGGACACTGGGCGGGTTTGAGTCAACGCCCTTTCTGGAAGGAGATGGAAAGGAGCCAAGGACAGAAAAGAACATCTAGAGACATACCGCCATTGTTGATAAGATCAAAGTTCTGAGGATAGCACTCAAGATTAAAATACTTGTACGTCTCGGTGTTGATCTGATCCACAAGATCGCACGCGTAGTTCTTCCGGAGCTTCCCGGCGGGTGTGAAACACAACACAGAGCGGGAGCTGCAGCCAGCCGCGGGAGTGGCGCCCGGGGAAAACGGTGTGGTTTGCGGCGGCAGCGTGAAAGCGCCGTTGGTGCGGTCAGAGAATGTTGCCGGGGGAGTCGCCATTTCTGTTGTTGTTGCACAGATTTTGCAGTCGTTGTTGCCTGGGGGAAGCTGGGTGGATGGAATGGACACCACGGTGGGGACATGGATCGAAATATGAGAGAACAAAGGGAATATTCAGGTCGTCAAAGGCACGCCTGAAATGATATGGAGCTGGCTCGATATTCGCCACATCCCTGGGCCAGACTCTTGGGCTGAAAGGGGAGTGGGAATAAGTGGAAATGATTGGCACAGTCTCTTGGGATTGTCCAAGCTTTCGCCCCGTGGCGCGTTTGTCGTGGAATGTTTGCTTGCTCTGTGGTTAGATTAGCTGGTGATGGCGCCACGGGGGTGGACGCCAGAGCCTGTATTGGGAAAGACAAGCCTTGACAGCGATCGGGCCTGGCTTGCAATCTTCAAAATGTCATCACCTTCGAAGAAAAGCCCATTTGGCGATATCTGTGATCATCCTCGTCCACAACCAATGTTTGCCTAAATCCTGGACTCGAAGACAAAGATACAACAAAAGGAGCCGCACCTGCAGCACTCAGGGATCACGTTGGCGGGAAGCATGCACGTGGACCCAAGCGAATGAAGCCCAGCCAGCAAAGAGACAACTTCAGATATGCTGCCCAGATGTGGGGGGAATGAAAGCGCTTGTCGATGCTGAGAGGCGACGCCCCAGGTTCCTGGCACTGTATGATAAGCAGCGTTTCTTACATGACGAGCAAAGCAATCTACACCGAACCCAGTGCCGAGAAATCCTTCCCACACTCCTTGCCAGAAGGGGCCTTCCGTGCCGTGGAACAACAACCAACCTCAGTCTTGAATCAGACGGGGTTCCCCTTACCCATCCCCACACCTCAAATCAACTCCCGCCAAACAAACCCCTGAAATGCTCATCCCCCCCAATCCCCAAATTCCTCAAGTTGCACACAACCAACGCATCCACAAATCTCGATCTCACCTTCAACAGCTGCCCCTCCTCACCCTCAGGTGGATTCTCCCACCTCGTCACCAGCAAGCACGTCTTATCCCGCAGCGTCCCCTCATCGAGAATAGCCAGCACCCGATTTAGTATCCTCCCACCGAGCTTCTCCTGCGCAAAGTCCCATACCTCTTCTGGTGTTTTGTCTAAAAATGGGAACGATGTTTGCGGGGGAACGGGGGGTTTGGTTGGCTGTGTAATGCTTGGGATGTCGGTTGCGCTGATAAGGACGCCTTTCTTGTCAGTGGTTCTGTCACGGATGAGGTTTGGGGAATTGCTATACCGACGTCGTCGACTCCCTCGGCGGCGAACTCAGGGGCGTTGTTGGCGATGAGGAAGAACTCATTCAGGAGGTCTGGCGGTATTTCGGCGGCGCAGAATACGGGGGTGTTGTCGTTGAGTTCAGTCATGGCTCAGGGGTTGTCTAAGCGGTGCAATTCTAGAGTTCGGTTCAAGATGAAAAGAGACTTTCTGAAGAACGAGGGAGAAAGAGGTTGCCCGTGTGACTGATGATGTAACCAATCCCGTGCCTCTGCTGCGCCGCGCCGAACTATCCGGCTCAACTCAGGCCAGCTCCCTCAACTACCGCAATATAACCTCCTTCCACAGAGGCCCCGGCGCGAAGCTATGAATGATCATCGTATGCTGATGTTGGATACGAGCAATCCCCCGACGCTCCGCAACTCCAGGCTCGACCCGTTCGATTAAGATCGCGTCCGCCAAGCCATAGATGCGGTGCTTGGATATGAGAATGAACTCAAATTGCTCATAGTCGTCGAAAAATGTTGTCTCCTCGTAACCGTCGAAGTGGATCTGGCCGCACGCAGCACCATCGACTTCCTACGAGGGTGCCCGAATGACTAAACACATCGACGTCGCTGAGCTTCAGAAATATAGCTGCGGTCCGGAGCTGAAGGAGGGGATATGATGGAAGCGGGCCTGGGTAACTAGCTGTTGGAAAATAATGGAGAACCTGACCTGGTAGGAGATGTTTGAAGCTCTAGACGGCGTTCTGTTGTCTCTACAATGGCTGAGACTCATCCTGGGTGCTCTGGGTAGATAGTGGCTGCGAAGCCCGGTCAACCTTGTACCAGACAATCCAGGCGTCGTTCGTGAGTTTATTCTCGACCGAAATCTCGACCATTCAGGCATGAATTCCGACTTGACACTCTGCCAGAAATTTGGAGCCGGGATTGCGATTTATGCAGGTTTGTATGTGAGGCGATAGACCAATACCGGTGAGCTGAACCCTACCAGCGATTCAACACCGAATCCCTCACATTTCGATGTCCTGAAGACGACATAATCTCTTTCGCCTTCGAACTCGCGTCTATTCCCAGTGGTTTTGGTCGTCGTATCCTATACTCGCCCGAATTCGTCAAGGATGGACCTGGAGTGGTGTCAAAGCTGCGTCATATCGGTCTTGCGTTTGGCTGCCAGTCGCTACCACACCTCCAGGAGCTCAATATAGATCATCGCAACCTTGCAGGACTCTTGCGGGAGAAGCTTGACGCAGTTCTCGACTTCGGCATGGTATCTCGCTGGTTGGAGTACTGTGCGACTTTTCACCATACAGACCCTGGATGTCTCCTCCCGGCGGTCGGCCCCGTGGCGAGCACATTTCCCGGCCTTCGAGTCCTCCGGCTCGTCGACGTCTCCGAAGGCAACATGCGTCTTTTTGAAATGACACAGCATGTCTCACACTACATAGCCCGGCAGCCGAACTGAACAGACCCTTGTTCGCGAGGTGAACCCTGGCCACTTTGTGGGCGCGTACATTGCGCCAACTCACCTTCTCGAGACCTCGGTCTACAATACTAGGGCATGGGCATGCGTGCTAAAACCCGAGGTCCTGTTTAGAGTCATGATGCCACTGACACGTGCACAGCTTTCAAGAAAGCTCCCTGTCCCGGCGGGTGCTGAGTTTCATCGACAACAAAGTCTCGTTCAGATGCCGCGAGTCCGAGTTCCTGGAGATTTTCGGCCATAGCTCTAACCCCATAACAGCCAGACGGTATGAAAACCAAAGAGGCGAAATCCCAAGGAGGTCAAAGGGACGTGCGGTCTTGGTGGAAAGCATGCCAGCTGTACGCGTCGTCCGTGGGTATGTGCACCGGCCGCTCGCTTACCAACCAAGGCGACGCTCTCCGGGCCATGGCTGGCATTATGCGACGGGACTCGGAAATGATGCAATCTGATATGCTTGAAGGCTTGCCGGTGAGGCTCCTTGAGTCATTTCTCGCATTTCGCGGCCGGAATCTTCGTCGAAGAAGTGGCTTTCCCAGTTACTCGTAGGCAGGTTGGATTTGGGAGGGTTATTCTGCGTGACTGTCAGTAAAGAATGTGCAGCAACACTGGTAAAACCCCAAGCAGGCGAACTCTTACAATCGTATTCTTTCGACGGAAATCCTCGAAGGCTTTGACAAAAGAGCGGTACAAAATTGGTGTAGCTGACATGTTGATCCTTGTTGAGGCCGCCTTAACTCGCGCTGAGCGTCGTTTGATGAGGGAGACGATGCTGCACTCTCCCCATGCAAACGCAAGACATCCTCCGATTCGTGGGTCACGTGACGATACTGTTGAGGCTATCGACCTTCAACTTGCAACATGTTTGGACAGAACCGGAAATGGCGTTGCGTTCAAGCCACTCTAACCTCGATTATCGAACTATGTGCCGTCATTTGATCCCCGTCGCAAAAGAAAAGAAAACGCCTTGACGCCGGTGCTATGCCTTCGATGCCCAGAAGATCAACACGACCCACACAGAAACAGAGAGATAGGCATTTGGAGTTAAAATCTGCAGCATCCGTGTTAGCAGGTGTCCACCATGGCAGATGAGTAGGAGAGTTACACACCTTATTTCGTAGCTTCCTGCTCTCGTCATATACCTGACCCATTTTACGCTCGAGTAGTTGTTCTTCTCAAACACCTTGAGGTACCGCACCAACAGGCCCGAGCTCGTAAACATCAGTAAGCTGAAGTTCATACTGAGCGGGGGCCTGCTCCATGCTTTTTGGTTTGTCATGCTTGTCAGCTCGGCCTCGGCGCTGAGGACAAACTCGCTCTGGCCGGTGAAACGACCAATCTTCCACACAATGTTGTTCTCCGACGGCTCGTACTTGGCCTTGCCCTGGGTGCAGCGCTCCGTGATCCTAGCAGTGTTGAGCGGTGTTGGGATGCGGACAACCACGTTGGTGGCGAAGAGCTTGGAGCCAAAGTTGGCGCGCACGCCGATGCTGTACTCGACCTTTGTCTTGCCGACCTCGTTGACAATGGCGTGCACCTTGAAAGGCAGGTTGACGTTCTCAGTGGCGCGGTACCGCATGAGCTCGAACTCGCCATCTGGTGGGACGAAGCTAATGATGCGGTCGCTGTCGAATTTGCCCAGCTTGACGCACTGGTGGAACTGGCAGTCTTCCAACGTCACGCTCCCCGCGGCGGCCTTGGTCGCCTTGCTTCCCATCCGATTCCCACTGGGCAAGCTCAGCAAGCCGTCGTTATCCAGCAGCAGACGATCGTTGAGGCCAAACTTGCACTCTGGTGTCCCGCTCAGGTATGCGCGCATGATGATCTGACCCGTAACATCGGCGCGCAGCACAGCGCCCGTTGCGCTCATCAGCAGGTTGACGTCCTCAATGACATCAACAAAAGCCTCGTTCTTGCGGTACTTGACGTCGGCTTTGCGCCACGACAGGGCGCCGGTGGCCTGCATGGTGATCTTGGCCGAGTCTTCGGGGGCGCGCTCGGATTTGACGCCCTCGGTCGTGATGTACATCTTGAGCGTGTCGGTCTCGGTGTTTTGTGGGTAGCCAAAGTCGATGATCTCTGCAAACAATAGGAGTTAGCCGGAGCGTACTACGGGGGCACAAACGGGGTGGGAGGAGGAGCGCACCATCCAGGAGCTCGTAAACAAGCACAAAGTTGTTCTTAACAGCTTCTTCGTCGAACTTGCCAAAGTAGCCGCGGCCGAGCTGGATTAGGCGGTACAGAAACTCAAAGACGAGGGCGGCATTGGCATTGCTCTTGGTGATGGCGACCAGGTAGATGTTCTCGTGCTTGACATGGCTGAAGGTGGTGCTTCCCAGCGTCAGAATGGGCGAGCGCACCTGGGCGTTGCTGATGACCTGAATGCGGAACACATCCGCCAGTCGCGGCCGGCAGTCATTGCGAAACGCCCGAAAAATCAGATTCTCGCCCTTTTGGTTGAAGATCAGAATTCCGGAAAGCATCGTGGCGGACTGTCGGCTGTTGCGCTGGCCGCGGGAACCTGGAAAGTCGGATGGGAAGCGATGGGGTCGGGTGCACGGTCGGGGATTGCCAGAGGGCAGAATTTCGCGTGCGGGCTTGGAGATGGAGCTTTCCCCACAAACGGCAGGCGGTGAGCTCGGCGCCCCTGAGCACGGTCCCTTGTGCTCCACCAACGTCCCCCGCCAACGTTTCCACTCGACATCTTCGCAAGTCGAATCAAGGAACATGACATCTGGCGTTTCTTTTTCCCAAGTCTTGCATTCTCGCTGGAAGGCCCTTCTACGGGACGAAGAATCCCAGGAACTGAGTACGCAAAAAATGCATGAAGAGTAAGGGACTCGTCGGCGCCGCGCGGCACTCTCCTTACCTGCCAGCTCTGGCAAAGGGCGCTGCGCCGCGGATAGCAGATTCCACATCCGCCTGCGACTTTGTTCCAGCAAAAATGCAGTGCATCAACAGTCATCTCAGCAACCCACAGATACGGTTCGTCAAAATCAACATAAACAATTCCTCTATCCCTGCCAAACCTCGTAAGCTATCACGTCATGGCCAGCCAATGCCTCGGAGCCGAAGCCGGCCGGACACGCATGTGCCGATGGCGCAAGTCGAGAGAATGCGACGGGGTTGACGACCGATAACTCCGCGCCAGCGCTGGAGACTCGCCGCCCGCAATCAGCCAATATCAGCCTCCGGTGACGAGCTCTCCTACTCTATATAAGAAGTTTCCTTTCAGCCAAAGATCCCATCAATCTTATCAGATCATCTCAGTTCATTCTCAAGCCCAGTCCAACTCAACCCAACCCCTTCCCACTCACACAACAACCACAATCCACCACCCACCACCACCATGTCCACCTCCCCCGACAAAACAACCTGGACCGCCGTAGACACTTACACCCTCACCCACTCTCACCCCCCCTCCCGCCCCAACTCGTCCATCCTCTCCTCTACCCTAACCACCTCCCACCACTCGAACCTCCCCAACATCGCCGCCTCCCACGCCCAAGCCAAATTCCTCGCCCTCTTCCTCCGCGCCACAAACACCACCACCGCCCTCGAAATAGGCACCCTCGGCGGTTTCACCTCCATCTTCCTCGCCAGCGAAAATCCCCAGCTCAAAATAACCACCGTAGAGGTAAACCCCGAGCACGCGGGTGTTGCGAGGAGGAATATTACCGCGGCGGGGCTGGAGGGTAGAATCGAAGTAATCCTCGGCGCGGGGGTTGATGTCCTGGCCAAAATAAAAGAGGATGTGGTGACGGGAAAGAGGGAGAAGTTTGGGTTTGTGTTTATTGATGCGGATAAGGAGAATAACTGGAATTACTTTGATGTCGCGGCGGGGATTACGAGGAGCAAGGGGGTAGTGGTGGTGGATAATGTGGTGAGGGGGGGACGGGTGGTTGAGGAGGGGGTTACGGATACTAGGATTTTGGGAGCGAGGAGGGTGATTGAGGAGGTGGGGAGGGATGGGAGGGTGGATTCGGTGGTGTTGCAGACGGTGGGGGAGAAGGGGTATGATGGGTGGTTGTGGGCTGTTGTGAATTAGTGGCGTGAAGGGAAACGGTGCCTGGGACTGGACGGGGACTTATGTTGACATTAAAATACGAATACATGAGAACTGAGCGACGTTTCCTCTGTAAACCAAATCTCTAGTGTCATAACATAATCATAGTCATCATCATCTCTCACACCAACCCTCTCACCTCCCCTTCACCTCCTCCCTCTAGACCTCCCTCTACTCCCCTCTCTCCTCCCCCCACTAGCAACACTACTCCCCCTAACCTCCCTCACATCCGCATCCCCTTCCACCTCCCCAATCCCATGTTTCCCCTTAATATGCCTAACCAACCCCTCCACACTCTCACAAATCGTATCCCTCTCCCTAAACCTCGCACATAACCAACAAGCATACCCTCCCCCCGGGCGATGACACTTCGCCAGGAACCGCCCCGTCAGCGAAAACGTCCTGATCTCCACAACCTCCACTTCTTCATGCTTGTCTGGTTTGTAGCGGTGCTTAATCGGAAGATCAACCTCGATTCGCCACGGGTGCGATTCCAATTCAGCCTGGCAGATGCCGCAGATGAATTCGTCTTTTACACTGGGCGCTAAGATTTCCTGGAGGGGCAGAGAGGAAGAGGATTGCAGATCTGCCGCGGCGGGGCAGAATAGCGGGCCGGATTCGGAGGAGGAATAAGATTGGGAGGGGGCTTCTGGCACGGGAGGCAGTGCGCGACGGCGGTCGTCTAGAGCTGAGGTGGAAGAGATGCGACGGATGGGGCCGGGCGGACGACGGGCTGCGCCGGAGGGGGCGGAGGAGGACTCGAGCATGCGGCGGTATTGATCGCGAAGGGCGCGGACGGAGCCCTGGCGGGCGAATTCGGAGGCGTTGTAGAGCTTGGAGATGTCGGGGGGTCTGCCGGAGTAGAGGGCTTCTTCGAGGACGTTGATGACGGTTTGTTGGAGGGTGATGACGGCTGATTGGAGTTGGAGTTGGGCGGTTACTGTGCAGGTTGGAAGTGAGTCAGGGGTCAATGGGGGAAAAGGGGGGAAGGAAGAGCCGTACAATCACCCTCGGCATACCGACCCCCAAGTTCAGCGTAGTGTCTATCATACTCCCCCTTGACAGCCGAGCCGCCGTACTCAAGTGACTGGCGGAGTCGATCATCATCTCCGCCACGCTGAGCTCCGCCTCCATATCCCCCATGGTGTTCCCCAACCCTCCGCTCCAGCTCGCGAATCTTGTCATCCTGGCCCTTGTCAAGCTTGGTCTGCTTGCGCTTCTCAAGGATGCGGTCGTAAAGGTTGATTCCTGTCGTAAAAGTGCCGGCAATAGTCGAGATGAGCGTTGCGATGATGAATCCTTGCTGTGTTGTGTCAGTATCATAGGTACCATCTCACCATCAGAAGGACTCACCTTCAACCGCTTCTCCTCAATCCAGCTGGCGTAATTCATGCTGACCCCTGAGACATAAACCAACAGAAAGCTCAGCTAGGCAAAGTGGTGGCTGTCCGCTGTCTCCAATCAGCGGAACTAGAACGTGATCCGTCCGAAAATCCGGGAAAATGAAATTGAAAGTCACAATAAGGTCGCCGATCACCCTCAGGCAAATACCGGAAGGGGAGGTAGGTGTGATGAAATACTGGGGTTCTTGGCATCAGGGTCCATTTCAAGTCCTGTTGTGAGGGGAGGTGTGACATCATCCAGCGGATCGCCGCCGCCCCTGATTGGCCCTGTTGTTCAGATTTGGCTCCGTCCCACGGCCCCGTCGGACGGAAGCACGCCGTCGTCACTCCGCCCACCGATGGGGTCGAGCGCCGATGACAATTGGTAGGGCCGGTTGCTAGCCCGAAATCTGCATTGAAAGGTTACAATGCCAACCATGCCAAGTGACTTGCACGGCAGCATCCGCCACGAGACCAACACAATGCACCAACTTCCAAAAGACCAAACAAGATAACCCAACAGACCGAATTGATACTATTACTACTACAAACATGTTCAAACACCACCTGTGAAACACAATCTGGATATCCGCTGGCTAATGAAGAGACAAACTTTTATGCCGCGCCGTTTCATGCAACATCAACACGAGGGCACTTCCTGCCTCGCACCGATCAAACGGCCTCGACGACCGGCTTGTGATGGTGCGACTTCTCGCCGTTCAACAGCTCCTTTTCGGCCCGCACCTTGCTCTCATAGTTGGCCTCGACCTTGTGCTTGACGGCCTCGCGGATCTTATCCTCGCCACGGTGCATCCAGGTCTGGAAGCCCGAGTTGGAAAGCGGCCACAGCACGCGGTTCTCGGTGGTCTCGATCCACTCGGCGTTTCTGCGCTTGCGGTGGCTCGCGATGATGTCCATCTCGGATGCAACCTGCGCGCAGTAGGCCTCGAGCGGCAGATCGTTGACGTCCTTGCCGAAGGGGTTCTCAATCTCGCGGCCGATGAACAGGATACCGAGTATAATATACGCAGCAGCAATCGTGCCGGGAATAGTAATCCAATCGAGCGCGTTGAGCAGCTGGAACGGAAGGAGGAGGATGTAGACCCAAGTGATTTGTGCGATGGCGATCGAGTAGGCGATGGGCAGCGGCGTGTTAAGAACTCGGTCGGTGCCAGTGAGGATATCGTTCATTGCCAGGATTTGGTTATAAGCCATGGTCTGGTGCATCGAGACCTTGAGCTGACCATTCGCCACAAGCTCGTCGGCGAAGCCGGCAAGGTACGACAGGATTTCGAGGGGCAGGTTGCCCAGCGGCCGCGACGCCTTCTTGAGCGCTTTACGAGGGTTACTCTCAGCGAAAGAGACGCCGAGGTACTCGCCGGTGGCCTTGAAGAAGTTGGGCTTGCGGAAAGCGTGGTGGGCCTTGTCGGGCTCGTCCTCGGTGGCAGCGCGAGCAAAGGTGTCGAGATGGGCGACGAGGTGCTGCAGGTCATCGTAGCAGGTGTAGGGCTCAAAGCGCAGCTTGTGCTTCAATGCCGCAGAAAAGGCCACAATGAGGTTGAGGGCGGTACTATCAACGTCAGTTTCCAGCGCGGCATTCAAGGACAGCACGGCAACTCACAGCTTGGCAAGCAGGTCGGCCTTGCCTTGCTCACCCTCGCGCTCCTCGGCATGGACCCAAAAGATACGACCCAGGTTCTGCGACGCCAGGATGAGCTGGGCCCAGTACCTACGGCCCTCAGCGTAGCGTTCGTAGGCCGTGGAGCTGCGGAACGACAGACCCAAACCGACAACGAAACCGAGCACGGTAAGCAGGAGAGGGTTGATGCCAAGGGGCTTGATAAACTTGGAGATGCAGGTGAACATGGTGGCCCATCCGCCGACGGCGAGAAGGGGCACGATCAACTTGGGCAGGATGCTGCCGTGCATCTGCAGGAAGATGGGCCATTTCGAGTGCTTCTGGATATCGCGAGGTCCAGTCTACCACTGTTAGTTCTGAGTCTCAACATGAGGATGAAAGCGGGTCAGCCCTACGAAGTAGTCATCCAGGTCCAGGGATGTGTTCTTGCGACTGAAGGGGTTAGGCGCATAAGGGTCGCGAGGTGACATTGGAGAAATGACCGCCTCGAGAGGAGGGCCAACTTCAACCGTCCTCGCCTTCGTGGCATCACCAGCCTGGCCCTGCTGGGCAGCGGCACTGGCGGCAGCTCCAGCACCAGCAGCACCGGGAGCAGGAGCGGTCGCCTCGCCGGCGTTACCACCGCCGCCGCCGCCTCCTCCTCCACCTCCGCCTCCGTCTTCGCCGCCCATGTTGCCGGAGGACGGGATGAGACGAAAACTAGGTCAGGTTCGAGCTGGGTCTGAGGATCCGAGGGATGAAGGCCAGTCCAGCTTGGGCCTTGAATTGATCGACAACAAGTGCAAGAAACTGCAGGTCCAAAAAATCGGCGGCAGCGAGGAAGGAACGAAGAAAAAAAGGTGATGTTTCTTTGAACACGCCCTGCCTGAAGAAAAAAGTTCACGAAAAGGGGAGGGTAGCCAAGAAAGGTCGAAGTTCCGGGCGGGCCTGGCCCTTTGAAGCTCGTACCCGGGATGCAACGCAGACAAAAAAGAAGACAGGGCCCCCTGCTGGCGAGATATCAGGGGCATGGGGATGGCGGCTGGCAGCGGGGCACTTTGGCCCGCTGAAACGAAGCTGGCTCAACGCGCCCGACAGGGGCAGGAAGGAGCTAACCACCGCGACAGGTCAGCTCCGAACCTGCGATCCACCACTCGAACGTCTCCGCGCTTGGTGCGCGCCCAGAGGAAGGCGAAGCACAGAAGCGCGGCATCAAGGAGTTGAGCCCACAGGACTTGGCGATGTCATGATGTCGGGCAGCTGGACACGTGGACGCGTGATTTCCAGTCCGTTGAAGCCCAAAGACCCCAATGTTGCTGCTCGGCAGGCAGGCTTAAATTTCGTCTTACTTCGGCATGTACCGACTTAGTACGAGAAAGCTCTCCTCCGCAAATAATAATATCCTGCATGATCACTATAAACGCTTTTGGTCAAGATTCTACTTTGGGTCAAAGATTTCACTTTTTCGGCGTGCGAGGTGTCATATCCAATCCAGCTCGTCACCTCACCGCCTTGAAGCCCATCTCGGCTAGCGTCCTCGTGCCACCGAAGTTCATTGTCCCACCAGCGCGCTTCCTCAGGTACATCACGCGACATCGTCGCTGAGGTCATCAGCATTGTCGCCCCCAGACGGAGCTTGTCATCAACCAATCTGCCGCGCAGCGCAGTGCGCTCTTTTCCCAACCTGCAGCAGCGTCACCCGTCTTGTCGACGCCATCCAATAGTGAATGCGGGAACCCACCAGCGCCTGCACCAGCTCGAGGAAATTAGACGTGAGTGGTCAGAGCGCCCTGCGCCCCAACAGGTCTGGATCGCGATCGAACATGTCCTTGTTCCTGCCTTTGGTCCCAATTTTCCTTACGTACACGTCTGCCCTGTGGTACGGGGTGTGCTGCTTCCCGGTTTGGCGAGTCGTAAAAAAGTGGTGATCTGCCTCTGCCGCCGATCGCTACCGAGCAGGAGGAAGAGAATGCGCCGTGGTTGCAGCAGAGTGAGACGAGTCGCAACCGTTCGCCTGCATCGTCCACATGTTTGTTTCAGATGCGAGCTTGACTTGGCTGTGCTTGCGCGCCAGTGGTGGGCTGTTCTGGATTTCAGGGGTTGGCTTCTTGGTTTCTTGGAAAAACTGGAGAAGCTTTTCGGGCCGCTTTTAGCCCGACCCTCCCTGACAGGTTGACCTGGAAGGGGTGCTTGGTTACAGACGGCGACAACCTCGACATCAGACGAAATCTAACTACGCGGTGTTTTTCAGTGAGGTCAGCTCGATGACTCAGGTGGGCTCAGATCCAAAACGGCTGCTGTCACCATATTGGCCCGAGCTCCAGGTTTGGCAGGGGAAGGTGTTCTGGAAGAGAGCCTGAGCTGTTCGAGAACAGCGTGTGCCACCTCACCGACGCCCATCAAATGTATTCAGGACTCTAATAATGTCAGCTGTCAGATGTTTATGACCTGGTGCCACAACCTCGTAGTACCGCAGCGGTGATGCAGCTGCTACAGTGCAATGGTTTTCGTCGAGTTCGTCCAATGTTAACATGCGAGGGTTAGGGTCGGGGGCGTTCTCGGAGCCAAGTTCTGGTCGCCAGGAACAGTTCTTCATGTTTGCCAATTTCACTTTGAGCTCCAAAGATGGCTCAACTCGACGTCAACCAGCAACCAATCGGATAACCATCCATTGAGGCCTTTGAAGGCTCACGTATCCAAAATGCCCCGCCGCAACCTCCTCCTCTGTTTCGATGCATTCGGCACGCTGTTCTCGCCCAAACCCAGCGTCGCAGAGCAATATACCGCAATCGCCCACCAGTGCGGTCTCACTGGCTTCACCACATCCCAAGTCCAATCCTCTCTTGGCAAGGCCATTTCCAACCAGCTGCGCATCCACCCCAACTACGGCAAAGCCAGCGGCATGGGCGCCGAAAAGTGGTGGACAAATGTACCGCCGCCCCTCCCCACATCCCCCTTGAAATCATGTGTCTAACTCCCCTTTTAGGTAATCAACGACACTTTCCTTCCCCTAACAAACACCACGTCCCTCCCTGCATCCCTCGCCCCCTCCCTCCTCCGTCGCTTCGAATCAAGCGAAGGATACGCCATCGCCGATCCCGACCTTCCTTCTATCCTCTCTCAACTTAAGAACCGCCCTCACAGCCCCTTCAACAGCATCATCATCGGCGTAATAACCAACTCAGACGACCGCGTCCCGGGTATTCTCTCCTCCCTCGGATTCAACGTTAGCCCTCTGCGCTTTGGTTCTCCTCCTCCTGCCGATGCCCCAAACACAAAAGAATACCAAATCGACTTCCACTGCATGTCCTACGACGTTGGCGTGGGTAAACCATCAAAACACATCTTTGCATCTGCAGAGTTGATGGCCGAAGGCGTACTATCTTCCCATCTCAAGGAAAAGCCAAACGGTGAATCAAAAGAAACGACACCGTGGTTGAAAGTCTGCGTGGGAGATGAGTTTGAAAAGGATGTAGTCGGGTCGACAAACGCAGGGTGGAACTCGGTGCTTGTCGGACCCAGTGAGGAGGCTGGGGATTTGAAAGAACTAGGACTGATGAGGGAGCTGGATGATGTGATGGGGTCCTCGGTGGATGAGGTGTTCACTCAAAGCAACGATGTTGGCTCCAGGCTTGTGTCCGTGAGGGCGGATACGATCGGGGCTTTTCTTCGGTGGTTGAATCGGTAGACGATGGTGGGTGGATAGAATATTGGTTTCCCAGGTAGAGAAGATTTGTGTAGATATCTGCTCTGAGTAATGGGCGTTGATTTAGCGTTAGCTTGGATTCTTAGCCTTGAATGCTAAGAGTCTCGTCAGCACCATCTGATTTCCACACACTTTGATACACCGTGACGATCTTGATACCACTGTATGGTATCGGCAAGGGTTGTGGAAAAGGGGTGAACTTACCGGGACAGGCTGAGGAGCAACGAGTCAATGACTGTTGCGGGCCCATAACTGCTTCAGTGCTGAGATATTGACGTCCCTAGGACCCCGAGAGCCTCGAGATGCAAGTCAGCATGGTTCACCACATCCAAGGTAACGCGCCGGCTGAAGGCATGGCACAATGTCACAAGGCTGGAACAAGTTGATTTTCCTTCGAGACGGTCAAGATTTACATCCCACGCCGTTCTCGCTCGGATGGGGCCCGGGAGCAATTCATCACTCCACTCCGCACAACCCATGGAACAGCCCACGCCGTCGCTGGTAACATATTACTCCATTGCAATTACCAATCCGCGAGCTGAGTAGGGACCGGGGTCCCTCCACAGCTCGATACCTGCCCCAATGCCCTCGCTTCAACGCCGCGCTCGCCTCCAATCTCCAAGTGATGACGTCGGAAAGTTAAAGGATGGAGACAAGGGAAAACTAAAAGTGCCTAACAAAAAAGGAAAATGTATAGTGAAGCCGATAGTGAATGAGTGCAAGTCGCCAGTTGATACGACTGGGACGGGTATCCAAGAAGCCACCAGATGTGAAGGTCTCACACCCGAGTCAAGCCAAGTGGTGTGGCAAACTATGTACATGATGGATCCAGGAGCCGGCCAAGGTAGACACGGAACCCGGTGTAGTCCTCGGAAGGAATGATATGGGATCCTGTGGCAGGGTGAAGGTTCCTCCCCGTCAGGTTGAGCCAACACAAGATTCACAGTCACCCTGCGACGGTGTCCCGTAGACCGAAGACGGGAGAGAATGGGGGATGGAACCCTGCTGGTGATGACTGAGAAAGAAAATCGAGGCGAGAATCGCTGAGGTATCGCTGCGGGTGTATCGAAACGGCAAATCTAGCACCGTATCCAGTTGTTGTTTTGTTTTCTTCTTCGCTTTTGGTTTTGACGTGTATGCCCCCCTCTAAACCTTTTCGAATGGTGGCTCCGACTGGTGCGAGGTAATCTGAAGCCCCTTTAAGTAATCAGCCAACGAATCCACCTCCAATTGATGACTCCCCTCCGGTAGCCTCCATCGCTGGCACGTGCGCCCCTTTTTGCGCCGAAATCACAGTCCTCGAGTCCCTCGACGGGTGGCTAGCCCGTCATGTGGGTGTCCTGATCAGCGCCAACAGGTGTGGCTTGCGAGGGTGGAACGGCCCACATCGCTGGTGTGGGTGCCCGCTCAGAGCCGTTAGTTCTGGCATCTGATCCGTCCTCGTTCCTCATGCCCAACGTCGTGCACCAATCCTCAGCAGCCTTGATCGTCCTGTCGATGGCATCGCTAACTTGGGTGATCGTCTGGAGACCTTCCTTCGCAAGCGCCAACGCTCGTCGGGCCCCCTCCCGCATGGCCTTCTCCTGGTCATTGCCCCCGTCAGCCGGAGCCTCCTGTAGAAGGGTGAGGCGCCAGCGCTGGGGCAAGCCGTTGATCTGGTCGCGAATAAGGTTCTGAACGTTCTCGGGAAGTGTGCTGCCAGCATAGTTCGAAACCAAGTTAATTGTTGATCTGACGTTCATGGTAATGGCCTGCTTGACCGTTTCCATTTGGGCGATAAGATTGCTCTGGACCTCGGAAGGTCGTGATGAGTCGCCTGTGCCGTCGCTTTCGTTCTTGGTCTTTGCTGCGTCGTATTGTTCAACCAAGCTCTGGAGGTTGGTCATCATGCCAGTCACGCAGGAGTTTGCGTGCCGCAGATGCCTCAGACAGTACTTGAGTTTGTTAAGGCTATCGGCTCGCATCGCAATGCCGAGGCTCGAGGTCGATACCACGATCCGGGTCTTCCAAGGTTGTGCGTCCCCGTTCGACACGACTTGGCCTTTCGCGTCGACCTCTTCGCTGTACGCCGGAGATCGGTGGTCGTCGTAGGCGGGCAGGGTGTCAACCGTGCTGATCGATGCGCGTCGTTCGTCGTCAAGCTGGGGATACGCTCGATCAAGCGCCTCCATCTCCTTGGGAGTCAATTTGGCCTTGCGTCGCTTGTTCCCACCAGCCTCAAGATCGGTGCCCGACTGGTGTTTCCTGACATGCTTCCTGCTCAGGAACCACCTGACTCCACCTTCGACGCCAGTCTTCCTACTAACGTTCCCGACCGCCTTGGCCACAGGGGTGAGGTAGCCCTCGATGTACTCTGCACTGGTCTTAAGATGTGGCGAAAGATCCTTCCCAGAATTGTACGCCAACGCAGCACCTTCGATGGTTGTTGCGACGAGGGGGTGTGAGGCTGTAATGAGCGAAAGCAGAGGCTCAGGGCGCTGCTCGCTGCTCTCTCGGGGTGACGCGACACCCATCTTGTGGTCTCTCGGGGTCGAAGGTAGCGAGGTGTTGCGGTTGGGGGGAGACGACACAAAATCTGCGAACCGTGTTAGCACCAACATCAAGCCAGCATTCCAGTGCTCGCCCCAATGTGTGACATGACGTACCTGCTCTCAAATCGCCCAACGCTTCGGCCGCCATCCTCACGTCTGGATCATCAAGGCTGACGCTCCCCGACCTCCGCTCGCTGAATCGGTCTGGTGATGCAGTGCTCATCTCGGTGCCCGAATGGCGGGGCGGAGGAGTCTCGGTAGATTGCACATAGCTTGGGGTGTAGAAGGTGGTGTACGGGTTGAGGCTTGGCCAATGTGTGGGCGGCCCCGGCTCGGTCGACGGTTGCAGGCCGCCCGTCACGGAGGACAGAGAGGGTAGTTTGTGGTTGGAGGCCGAGGAGGTGCTGTCGCGCTGGGGTTGGATCGGGGGCAGCTCGGCGGCGGGAGCGTCAGGGAATGATCGCGAGGCTGTTCGCTCGTGGGAGGGGCGCAAAGGGAGCGGGTCTGCTAAAATATTTGGCTGCATGTGGAACTGTGGGGGAGACTGAATCGATGCTGATGGGCTCGCGCCCACTGAGGTCGGGTTGAGCAGCCGTTGTGGCTCAAATGGTGACGGCGCGGCTCCGGGGCCGGATGGTGGTGAAGTCAATTGCTCGCCATGTTGAGCTTGCAGCGGGCGCGGGTGGATGGGCAGCCGGGCTTGCTCCATGCTCCTACTCCTAGGCTGTGGAGCGCCCTTCTTGTTCTCTTCGAGAAGCTTTGGATGAAAATCAGCGGAGTCGCTGCTACAGGTGCGTCGTCATTTGCAGCGGAGTCTGGCAGGCGGGGCCAGTTCGTCCTCCCCCCGTGGTTTTGGCCAGTCAGCGGTCGGTGCTGGCTCTATGGATCGACGTGTTATCGTCGCCGTGTTCTTGAATTTGAATTTGGGTTTCGATTATCGTGTTGTAGCAAAGTGGTCCTCGCCGTGTGGATGGCGAGCCTAGGCAAGGGAACCGAGGTCGGAAAGCAGAGCAGGTGGAAGGAGGAAGGAGGGACTGGCTGGGGGGCGATAATAAGACAGGGCCGACGATTGCACGGGATCGCAGGATGCACAGGATGGGGTGCAGCAGCCAGGCGAACCAAGCCCCGGCAAAACGACGCCGAAAATGCTGAGAGCGGGCTGCGGACAAACTCCGTTTGGCTGGTTCAACCAAACGGAAACCAACAAAGCAGGTGCGCGTGTACGGGAGGGTATTGGCTCGTGAGTGGGCTTCAGCGGACGATGGAGACCGCAGAGCGGGAGCAAAGCGCGATAGGCCTGTGAACCGCACCCCCCGAAGCGCCCAAACCGCACATTCGGGATGTCACACTGAGGTCAGGCGCCCCCCAACCGCAGGGTCCGAGGCTTCACAAGGCGCTCTAGCCTGACACGGGATAGCTGGAGGCAACTTAGAGGAGGCTCTTTTGCAGCTGATCAAGGCCATGTTCCAGAAGATGACTTGTCTGCTTCACTGCGTATGGTTTCCACGCGTCTATCCGCACTGCTGCACCAAAGTGTAGACACCGTGGACGCATTGCCATTGAAACCCGCATCGCGCCATCAAAGACCGGGCCGCATGAAGACGGCGACACCTGAGACCACGGCACCAGCAGAGGTGAGGCGCCCAGCACAGCACATGAAATTGCGACAAACAAAAACGGGGGGTGGATGGACTCTTCGGAAGCATGTGCGAGGGGTCCATCCCGCGAGCCCTGGGCACACCCACGGGCTGTTCGCGGGGTAAATAGTTATCTGCCAGGGCTCGGAACTCTGATGCGACGATGCGAGAACGATGACCTCGACACCGTGCCTTCGACCTTCACAAGGCCGATCTCTGGCTGCTGTGGAGTTTTGGGGTCAGCCAAAGAACGATAATAACGTTCTTTTGGTACTGGTTCCGTCTTTCCAAAACGTTTGACCGAAGGCGGACAAGCACGTGTCAGAAGCCTCACGTTCAGCTGGCTCGGGCCTTGGGCTTAGCAAGCAGATTATCACGCTTGGCGCCGCCATCACATGCCAAATCGCCCTGCTTCGCTGACAGCGGCAGACAGCCCTTCCTTGCGTAATTCGCAAAGAGGGACAAAATTTGGGCCGAGATTATTTCCACAGCGATCTCCATTTGAGCCATTCAATGCGCTCGACGTGCAATGCTTTTTCTTGCAGCGGATCTTCTGGTCTTCGACGGACGGACTAACTCGACGTAACAACCACTGTCGCTCAACAAATGAGGCTGGAATCAGAAGCTCCGTAGACGGCCATCGCGCATCGTGAACAAAGATGTTCACGTGGGAGCCAGAGTGGGGAGAAGTGGCGAGCTTGAGCTCCAAAGTAACCGCAGGCGCACAGCGCACCGCAGACACACCGATGTCGATCACCACCACGTTGCGGCCAGGAGATTGGAGCCCAGCCCATCAAGAGGAATGTGGAACGTGGGGACATCGTCATTACATAGTTCTCAGCAAGCAGTGGACCTGACATCAGACGGTTTGAGGTAGGCTTGCTTGCCGTGTTCAACATGGTCAGTGATGGAATGTCTGGTGCCTCTGACGCCGCCCGAGCAATAGTATTCGTGCCTCGATGAGCAACATGCTCAGCCAGCTCTTATGGCACCGTCAAGATTTTTCTCCGCGTCTCGAAATCGCAGAATCACCAGGGCATCACGATTCAGATCCGACAAAATGCCGGTCCAGTTGCGAGCAGGGTGTAATGCACTGTCTAATGGACGCGTTGAAGAGAAGAAGATAAAACTCAACGCAGAAAATTTGCGAGCGAAAAAATAGTGCTGCCTCGACAGGTGGTCCAAGCGCCATGACCCCACAGGGTTCGGCGCCACGTTTGGCCTTTCGCCTTTTGCGTTCAACGTGGGGCAGGCGGGACCTGAAGTGGCCCGTGCTTTATGCCACGCGCAATGTCATCCCGTCAACAAGTGGCATCTCGGTGCGGTGAGCTGCGTTTGATGCAAAGATCCATATCGACAGTGCAGTTGACTCCGGACGGGCCGCTCCCAGCTACGACCTCCGCGACACAATTGGGGCACTTCCGCTGAAACACACCGTTTTCCACCGCATGAAATAGCAGTGCTGCGACCGGAGTCCGGCGTTTGGCGCCCAATTTTGATACTCGAGTCCCGACCGTTCGTTCCCCTCCATCGCCGATCCTAGCTCCGCACCCGGTAGCAACCCGGAGCTCCCTGCCATCGCTGCCGCCGCTGGCCGCAGCGCAACCTCAACCATGGCGTCCGCCCTCTTCTTCCTCGACCTCAAGGGGAAGACGCTCCTTGCGCGGAACTATCGCGGAGACATCCCCATGTCTGCCGTTGAGAAGTTTCCTGTGCTCCTCAGCGAGGCCGAGGAGGAGTCGTCAGCAGTCCCTCCGTGCTTCTCCCACGAAGGCATCAACGTGCGTCCGCTCTAGTTATCCTTTCGCCTCTTGCTTCCAACACAGAGCGCCTGCTGACCGTTAGTTGCTTCCAGTACCTCTACATCAGGCATAACAACCTCTACCTGCTCGCGCTCACGAAACGGAATACCAACGCCGCCGAGATCCTCCTCTTCCTCCACAAGGTTGTCGAAGTCTTCACAGAGTACTTCAAGGCGCTCGAGGAAGAATCCATCCGCGACAACTTTGTCATCATCTACGAACTGCTGGACGAGATGATGGACTTTGGATATCCCCAAACAACTGAATCCAAGATCCTCCAAGAATACATCACTCAGGAGTCGCATAAGCTCGAAGTCCAAGCTCGGCCACCGATCGCCGTCACAAACGCCGTCTCGTGGCGCTCCGAGGGTATCAGGTACCGAAAGAACGAAGTCTTCCTCGATGTCGTCGAGTCGCTCAACCTGCTGGTGTCTTCGAACGGCAACGTGCTGCGATCCGAGATTTTGGGAGCTATCAAAATGAAGTGTTATCTGTCGGGCATGCCGGAGCTGCGCTTGGGGCTAAACGACAAGGTCATGTTCGAGACAACGGGCCGGACAACTCGGGGGAAGGCGATCGAGATGGAAGACGTCAAGTTCCACCAGTGTGTGCGCCTGTCGCGATTCGAGAACGACCGTACCATCAGCTTCATTCCGCCCGATGGTGAGTTTGAGCTCATGTCGTACCGTCTCAATACCCAGGTCAAGCCGCTCATCTGGGTCGAGTGTGTGGTGGAGTCGCACAGCGGCTCTCGCATCGAGTACATGCTGAAGGCGAGGGCGCAGTTCAAGCGCCGAAGCACGGCAAATAACGTTGAGATCATCGTCCCAGTTCCTGATGACGCCGACACCCCGCGCTTCCGCACGAACGTTGGCTCGGTGCACTACGCCCCGGAGCAGAGCGCCATTGTATGGAAAATCAAGCAGTTTGGCGGCAGCAAGGAGTTCCTCATGCGGGCTGAGTTGGGGCTTCCAAGCGTTAGGGGCGACGATGAACACGGCGGTGGTATGACGGGTGGCTTTGGCGGCAGCATGGGTGGGGTTGGTGCGCCTGGCAAGGGCGCAAAGAGGCCAATCCAGGTCAAGTTTGAGATCCCCTACTTTACCACCAGTGGTATCCAAGTGCGGTATCTGAAGATTACCGAGCCAAAGGTATGTCTTGTCTCCGCTCTACTTCAGCACATAGCTAACAGCTTCAGCTCCAATATCCGTCACTTCCTTGGGTACGATACATTACACAGTCAGGAGATATTGCTGTTAGGTTGCCTGATGCTGTATGATCATTGCCTTGTCAAACGGCATTTTGAAGATTTAGTTGGGAGGAGCGGTGTCTTCCAGCTGTCGCTGGGAGGTCGAGTTTTGTTGGCGCTCGGGTTGGGCAAAAGGGCCAAGGGGCGTACAGGATTATGACGAGCGAATACAATAAGATCAACACGAACGAGCAGCCAAGATGGCAACCGATGATACCCAGTACGGCCTTGCGGCTATTTGTGTGACAATTTTAGGGTGGTTCACACCCGGACATATCAACAGTTGTGAGTCTTTTCTCTCATGGCACTATCACTGACTACATACAGTCCCAAGAGACACACAAGTCCCAGGACGCTGCTGTCACCAGACGCTCACTTCCTCAACTTCTTCCCCTTCGCCTTCCCCTTCCCCTTGCCCACAGTCGGCCCCGAACTCCCACCCATCGGCGTGATCGTATGCACAAACCGCAACTTGCCGCCCTCCAACCGAAACTCATGGCTATCCGCCAGACTCCCAAACGTCAAAAAGATATCCACCACACCCACCGTCTCATCAATCACATAGCGCCTGTTCGTCAACTTCACCCCATCCGGAATCCCCACATCGCACCGATCATTCGGTCCCCCGTTCCCCGTATACGCACCCCCTTCCAGTCTACTGCACGGCCGTCCCCACGGCACGACCACGCTCTTATCATCGAAGATATCCAGATAGGCATCGCCCGCCGCCTTGATCGCCGCGCGGGTGTCGCGCTTCTCCACGGGGATCTCACTCCAGTTTTCTTTGCTAGCCCAGTTGAGCGTTCCCGTGGCGTTGAAGAGCCAATCGCCGGTGGTGGTTGTCAGGGCGTCAATCTTGGAGATGGAGCCGTTGGTGAACCAGAGTTGGTAACCATTCACATAGGGGACGGCGCCCGTGGCGGAGATGTATTCGGTGTAAGTGGCGCATTGGGTGGTGTCGAGGACGTGCCGGGTGTGGTCAGGTTTGATGGCGGTGGTGAGGATGGAGCCGCTAGCGAGGGTGGCGTCTTTGAAGTTTTGGTGGTAGATTGTGGTGGAGGTGACCGGGGAAAGGAGCGAAGGGTTGCCGGCGGTTTGGGCGGCGATGAGGGAGTCGGCGGCGGATTTGAGGAAGGCGCGGGTGCATTCCTGGGCGAGGGAGGGGGTTGTGAGAGCGAGGAGGAGGGGGAGCATCTTGGTGGCCATCTTGATGGTTGGGTGATGTGCTCAGGGGTAGCTAGCTGAGGACAGGTTGGGGGTTGGCGTTCAGGGCAAGGTGAAGGCCATCGTGACCGGGGATATATACCCCACCCGAGTTGGAATGGACTGGACTCTTGCCCCTTGCAGATATCATGGTGTTGCTCGATCTGCCGTCGGTAATAGTGGGAGACGTATAAGGGGGCCCCGCATCGTGGCTCCAAACAATATACGGCACCAATCGCAGCACTCAGCCTAAACCGTGGCAGTGGCGGCTCAACAACGAAACGGGATTCTAAGCTTCGAGAACGCAATAGCGGGAATGCATCTTCCACCTTTCGAGGGGAAATGAGGTGGTTTGGAGTATTACGTGGACTGCCACTCCGCACGGCATTCCCCTGGATTGCGGAGTGCACAACAACGCCCGATGAGCGCTTGCAGTGCTTGCACGTTTCGTATGCGTCTACTAGGTGGTCGCTGTCGTCCTATTTATGGTCTCAAAAGTTGCTGTCGACTGACTGGCTTCGAGATGTTTGTTGAGCATGTGTACCCGTGACCATCAACCTCATTCCGTTGAGTTCTGTCGTCGGGGCTGGTATCTAAGCATATGCATGTACGTATCAATATAATAGATAATACATTGTGTCCCATGTGGTATTTTGCTTTTTCGTCTCCGTTGGGGTAAAGGCGAGACTTGTTCAATTCTTGTGTTTTTTGTCGCCAAAAAGTGGCGGGTACATGTATGGGTCTTACTGATAATTACATCATTCAATTGACAGGCAACTTGGCCGAGCGGTCTAAGGCGGTAGACTCAAGATTTGCAGTGATGCAGACGTCCTGGCCCCTCTAAGGGGTTGTATTCTACTCACGAAAGTGGCGTGAGTTCGAATCTCACAGTTGTCATCACTTTTTGCCCTCCCCACAACCGCTTCCCCCTTTTCTACAATTACTCAGTCAGATCTGGACAACCCTCTCTTTCGCTTTGAGATATGAAGAAAATGTATATATGGGAATGTTGAGGTCTGCAGCACTCCTCAGTCCCAACTTGCGCACCCCGATCACCTCTCTTTGACGGGGTATCCTTTTGCCTGTTGAGGACATGAGTTCGCATCTCATCTGATGGTTTCTGATCCCGTGAGCAGAAATGCAGGTCGTCCTACCCCCAGTTGTGAGTGTACTGCTTTTTTCTCTCTAGGGATGGTGTTTCTGCCTTGCAGAAACGTGACTCTCCTGCGATGAGCCCGGCATCGGCGAACTCGTTACATGCAGGTACGTCGGCAATGGCCGTGTGACAGACAGCCGTCAAAAAGTGAAATATGACGGAAAACTGCGGGTGATCGGAAGATGCCGTAGACACATCAACCTCTGTCCATCACCACCATTCTTGGTTCTCCAACACATGTTGATGCACATGAAAACGATGAGCGATTTAGCTGATCCTTCTGCCCAAACCAAGGAACCCAACATGAACGGATGGCATCTGTCGCCAACGGCGGATGCTCAATTGCGGAAGTGCCGAGACACCCGAGACCTCACCACTAACACGTTTTCCAACCCTCCATCTCGTGGCACTTGTCGTAGGAATGCCCTCACCGCTGTATCACCATGCATGTCGGCAGCTCTGTCGTCAGCAAGACATCCACGTCGATCACCAAACCTGCTGTCTTACCCTCCATTTCTCTAAGGAGGCCTTTGGAAAGAAAGAAACCCTCTCTAGCCGCCCTAACCAGCTTAATTTTCTTTATTTTTCATTCTTTAGAGACCGAAATTGCTTCATATCGGTCTTAGCCCCCGTCCTGATTCTCGGGCTCGTAGATAAGGGTTGGGCTTGATTCCAGGTTGCACCGCGTGTTGGTTTGGGTTCCCAAGGCAGGCATGTACCCCTGATTGGCTTAACCCTCTCGCGCCATCCGAGGTTCCCTGCACCCCAATCTCTGGGTTTGTTTCAGTGGAAAGTCGGGGTGCATGTTCGATGCATCTGGCGGATGCCGGTGACAACTGACACGTTGGGCGTAGGAATGCGGGATGATGTCGTATAGAGCAACTGAGAAGGTGTCACGTTTTGTTTGGTTACCGACAGAGTTTTGTGTTTCCCTACTTCTTCCTCTTCAGCAATGCCGAGTTTGTTGCCGGGTAATGCGTAAGTCAAGTTGGGACCCGTGATGGACCGGATGTGGGACAAGTAAGAAAACGGGATCGATACACGGGTTGGCTTGTTGTCTTCGGGACGGGTCTGGTCGAAGCTATTGTGAGATTAGGCATTACTCACCATGTTTGCGTTTTGCGTTCATGGCAGCCCGACGGTGTACGTTCCGTGTCCGCGAGAGGAAAGGTAGCATGCCCAACACGACACTGGGGGGGGGGGGGGGGAAGTTGCCTGAAGATCAGGTTTTGACCACGATGCGTTCGCATATATCAACTCCCCAGTCGGTCGTATAACCACGATGCACTGTGTGAGAACCTTTATCATATTCAAGTTCCATCTTGCTCAAAACAACACTACCCCTGAATCCTCACCCCCTACCACAATGAGTTCTAACAACCATGTAACTTAGTTCCCCGCCCCCCCCCCCCCCTTCTACGACTTTCCCTGCCATGATATCTAACAACAAGCAGCAAAGGCACCGAACCGCCCAAGCCAACTCTCACCACAAGTCCCACAAGCACAAAGACTCATCCAGAGCCACCACATCGTCCGGCACCAGCAGGAGCGCCACCGCCCTGGACCCAACCAACGTGTCTTTCCTCTTCGTCGTCAACGAATTCGACATCGACTTCGAAGACGATCCCGTCTACGACCCTTGGCTCAACTACCTCCCCCCGACCTCCCAAACCCACTACCGCGGCGAATACCCCGGCACCGTCTTCCGCTACCGCGCCGGCACCATCACCCCCGCGGCCAACTACAAGTGGTACCGCCCCGAAATGGGCCAAGAAGGCCACATATCCTACGTCGACCCCACCACAGGTCTCATCACCGCCGCGCCGGACCCCTACCGCACCGAGACCATCTTCTCCTGCAACGCCCACCTCCCGCTCATCACCCTCCAGTCGGACGCGTCACTTGGTAGCTACCACCGCAGCAACTGCCCCAAGGGTTGCGACGCCGTCTTTCAGGATGGGGATCTCCTCCCCTGGAACATGTTGCACATCAACCACCCGCGCCATCTGCAAGGAGTGTCGCTGGTCAACAGCGGGCAGCAGGGGTATACGTTTGTGGCGGGAAAGAGTCCGAAGTGGATGCCGGCGTTGGTGCCGAGAGTGTTTGAGAATATAGAGAGGCATACGACGCCGCAGTCGCGCGGGCTGGGAGGGGACTTGCCCGTGGTGATTGGGCTGATGGCGTTTCATGCGAGGAGGACGGGGAATGCGAGCGCGGTGTTTGAGAGGGGGTGGTGGCAGGGTGGGAAGTGGAGGGGGCCGGCGGAGGTTCCGAAGGGGTGTAAGTTTTTCCTTTTACCTTGTTTGGTGGAAAATCAGTGGAAAATGTTCTGACGTGAACAGACCCAGAGACGCCGGAAAGCAACCCGAGGGGTTTCCTCGTACAGATCAGTCCCGACTACAGCAGCGATGAACTTGCTGCTTTCCAGATGGCAGATTTCGGGTACATGGAGGCCATCACGGACAATATCTTCCAAGGCTTGCAGTATCTCGAGGAAAATGGCGTTCTTGTAGAGGGCTGACAACGACTGTTTTAGCCTCAATGCTTTCCTCTTGAGATTTCCGCTCCTCTGCACATCAGTCAGTTTTTCAGTGCAAAATCAACACCGTGTAACCTCATCCCTCCCACAAACCAAAGTAAACACCCTAGCTCAGATCAATAGCCACAATCCCCGCAGTAACCGTCTCTCCCCCCTGACCAACGGTAGCATACAAAACCCTCCTATCCGCCGCCCTCCTCCCAAACACCGCCGACGTGCACAATCCCGACCCCGACCCTGACAAATTGTCCGCCACGACCGTCTTCGCCCCCGTAGCAAGCACAACCTCCACCACCTCGTTGTCGTACATAGCCGCCACGTACGCCTTCCTCACCGTCCCATCCCCCCTAACATCCAACGCAAAGTCATCAATCTGGTTTGTCGCCAAAACCTCCGCACTCCCCGTCGGCAGCGCATCCCCATCCACGCTCACCCGGCTCAACGTCTGCACATTATGGTTCGCCCAATACACATACCCCGGTGCCACCTGCACACCATTAACCCCCGACATGCTCACCAACGGCGTGGTATACGTCCCCGTTTCCACATCCATCAGATAAACCGCCTCATTCAGCGTATCCCCGATGAGAACCCTCCCCTCGTCAAACCCAGCCAGACCATTCAGAAACCCCGCCTCGGGAAGTGCCTTGAGGAGGCTCACACTCGGCGACGCCCCATTGAAGGAAAGAGTCCACACCTTTGCGCTTCCTGGTTCGACTTGGAAGGGGGCGGGTATGTACGCGCTTGCAAACACGTACGTCTCTGCGCCTTCGCCGTGGCCTTTGCCTTTTCCCTTTCCTTTGCCCTTGCCCTTACCCTGCTGGGCGGCAATTTCAACTTGGGAAATACCAGTTAAATTGAAGGCGCCCGAGACGGAGACCAAAAGCGAACCGGTGCGCGTCGCGGGGTCGATTTGCCAGATCTCGGGAGCGTCGCCGCGGGTGGCGAGGATGTTTCCGTTGGGACGCACGGCGAGGTTTTCGAACCAGGCGGAGGGGTTGGGCGGGCCGGGGATGGAGAAGATGCTTTCGAAGGGGGCGGCGGAGGTGAGGAGGGGTGCGGAGAGCAGGGCCAGGGTGAGGGACCGGGGGGTGAGGGAGGGGATCATCTTGGTGGCTAGTGGTTGGTGGTGGATTGGGATGATTGAGAGTGGGAAAGGGAGGAGGGAAGAGGGAGGAGGGAAGAGAGAAAGCAGTGATTTAAGAGTAAACATAATAAATAAGCACCGACAGAGAAAATCAATAGTCGGCGTCAGAGCGTGGTCGGTGATAGCACTACGCCCGCTCAGGAAACCCCACTGCTTGGCAGGCGCGGGTATAGGATGTTGCCAGCGGGTCTGAGGGTTGACCGGGGTGGTGGTGATGTCTGCGCCGCTGGGTTGGTCACGAATATTGCTGCCAAGGCTCTGGGTATCATGGGTCTGTAAAGCGAGGGTTGTGATACCAATCTAACTCGTTGCCTTTCAGGGGACCTGCTGTTGATGTCGTATTGCGGATCATGTCTGGTTTCTGGGAATGCGGGGGTGGATGAGATGGACAGAACCCTGCGTTGAATGTGCAGAAAAGTTTCGTCGTGGGAAAGAGCGAAGGTATTCACTTGCTCGGCTCGCTTTTCCGAAATAAATTTCCGATTGGGAGATCTTGCTGCTTGTCGTGCCTTCCTCGTATGCTCGTCTGGGCTTCCTGTCTGCGGAGGCAGTGGGAGGGCCCCTTCCAACAAGCGTCACTCCATCCCGCACTCGGCTCGTTTCAGTCCGAGAACTCCCCCCGTTCACCAACAAAACAAACAGCTCACGAAATCCATTTCTTTGCATCCGCATTACTTCAATATGGCATACGAGTATCCCCCCCACATCGACCTCACCGTCCCCCTCCCAAGCGGCCCTATCCTCAACGTCCGCGTCTGGCCCGCCGACCCCTCTCCTCGACCCTCGCCTTTCGTCCTCTGGACCCACGGCGGCGGCTTCATCGCTGGCTCCCACTTTATGCCGCTCTACTGGCTCGACATTGGTTTCCGCCGCGGCCACAAGTATCACCTCATCTCCCACAACTACCGCCTCGCGCCGCAAGTCTCTCTCCGCGAGCAACTCGACGACTGCCTTTTCATCGTCCACTGGCTGCGCGAGAACCTCCCTGCCATTCTAGGCCCCGATCGCGTGGATGTAGACCGGTACGCGCTCTCGGGGGATTCCGCTGGCGGACTGCTGGTCATGCTGATGGGGTTGCACCTTCACTCCCCCGCGCCGAAGGCCATCATCGACATATACGGCGGCGCCGATCTTCCCGCAATGTTAAAGCTCGATCGAGACGAGGAGCCTGCGGAGTGGAAGGGAGAATTCCCTGCCGAGAAGTTGGAGGCGTACTTGGAGGATCGCGACCGGGAGAATGTCCTCAAGGATGCGCTCTCCTGGAGGGAAATGGAGGAGTACACCGAAGAGCAACTCAGCGGGTATTGGAAGAGTGAGATCAAGTATACACATCGGATACGGTTGCAGGCGGAGCTTCACATCTGGCGCTCGTTACATCCGAAGGGTTCCGAACTGATGATGAGGGCGGTGTTGCGCCCGGAGAAGTTCGAGACGAAGGAGGAGGTAGAGGCGCATATGAGGGAGATGAGCCCGATGCATGCGTTGACGGAGAACTCGAAGAACGGAGGGAAATTCCCACCGACGGCGTTTTTGCATGGGACGGGCGACTCGGCAGTTCCAGTGGACCATTCCAGGCAGTTGGCTGGGGTGTTGAAGGGAATGGGGGTGGGAGTCGTGGAGTGTTATCCCGAAGGAGAGGAGCATGTCTTTGATCGGAAGTACACGGTGAGTATGCCCTTGGCTGCTGAAAGCTGTTTCAAGTTTCGGATACTGACTGTTGGAAGAGCTCTGATGTCCCTGGCTGGGAGGCAGATATTCAGCCCATCATCGACTTTGTCGTTCGTCACGTCGAGGCGGAGAACTAAGACGTCAAGAAATTGGTTCATGGTGTTGTAAATTCCTTTTCCAGTCCCATCAGATAAATTATAGGAAAGTTCAGCGTATGCTACAGATAATGGAGGCTTTTGCTCCTGGTATAATAGACCCATGTTCCCCAACGCCAAAGTCAGACAAAGGAAATCCTGCGTCAGCAGTGTTCTCGCGGAGGCAACCCAATCGATGTGGTATGCCTATCCCTGTACGTCTTTTCCGCAAACCCAAAGAACTTGTCGACATCCCTCGCCGTCGATGCAATGCCAAACGACACCCGGATGGCCCCTCCTGACGGAAGTCCCAACACATCGATGTACCGATCCATGTGCACATTATGCTCTCGGTGTAGCGTCTTCAAAACCCTCACATCCAAGCCAAACGCCGCCTCTCCAACCCCGGGGTTGCAAAAGCACCCTGTTCTCAGCGAGATCATGGCGGCAGACGACTCATATGCCACCAACCGCTCATCAATGACCTTTCCGCTCGAGTCCAAAAGGTTGAAGCTCACCGTCCCCCCTCGCATCTTCATATCCGTCGGCCCGTACACCACCGCCATCGGGTGCCCATCGCTGTGCTTCATCGCCAACAACCTCTCCAAAAACCACCCCGTCAGACACTTCACCCTCGTCTCAACCACCCCCGTCCCCACCCCGCGAATCCAATCAATCCCTACCTTGACATCCGGAATCGCCAAAAAGTTAACCGTCCCATCCTCAAATCCTTCTCCCCCGGGCGCAATACGATGAAACGGAATCCCCACCGCCGCAGCCGTCACCGTCCCGCCGGAAAACCACGGCCGATCCAACCGCTCCAACGCCTCCCTCTTCGCAATCAGACACCCCACTCCCGTCGGGTACCCAAAAACTTTGTACCAGCTCACCGTCACAAACTCGGGCTTCACCACGCTCAAATCCAACTGCCCCGTCGGCACATACGCCGCCGCATCCAAGAGCACGTCATACCCCCTCTGCTGCGCCATCTCAACCCAACTGAGCGGATGCCTCACCCCACTGAAATTACTCTGCGCCGGATACGCAAACAGTCCATTCTTCCCTGCGTCCCTGCCTCCCCTGCAAGAAAACAGCGACCTCAACCGCGGTTTCAACGCCTGCACGACGCTCGCTCCATCCACCCTCAGCTCTGGTGCGATGGTAGGTACGTACACCGTCCGTGCATGTTTGACTCTGGCAAACTCCCGGATGCCATTAATACTGTTATGGTTATCCGCAGTGAGCACCAACTTCCTACCCCGTCGAAAGGGGTATGATTCGGCAACGAGTCTCGCCGCCCCGGTGGCGTTGGCGGTGAAGATTACGGCGTACTCATGCGGATCGGCGTTGAAATGCTGGAGGATTCGCGCCCGGGTGTTCTCGATGAGGGCGGTGGCGGCTTCGCTGGTGGGGTTTACGGAGTGGGGGTTTCCGTAGACGGTGGTGGTGAGGCGGGAGGCGGAGGCGAGGTATTGGGTTTGCGAGGCGAGGCCGGAGCCGGTGTAGTCTAGGTAGACGTGGTCTTGGGCGTCGAGGTGGGAGTACTCGGTGGAGCGGAGGTGGTCGAGGGTGTAGGTTGTGCGGTATTCGGGGTAGGAGTCTAGGATGGAGGGCATTTTGGGGTGATGTGCCTCCAGTAGGAGGGGAGGATGGGAGGAGGGGATTGCGGTGGAAGGGAAAGGGGGTGTGCCCGGTGGGCGTAAGGAGAGAGAGAGGTTCTCGAGGGAGAAACAGGGGAATGGGGGAAGTGTTTGGTTTTGTTGCTCTTGGGGGACGGCAGGATGATGTGATCTGATGTATGGGTGGGTGGTTCCGTCTGACCAGACGCAGACGGGAAGATGATACCGGGAAAACAAGAGAGGTGTCGGTAGTAAGAGCACGCTGAGGGGATACGGTGTTTATGAAGGGCTTGGTCGCAGACCCTCAGTAATTTAGTAGCCTCAGTCAGCATAAGCGAGTATCCATAACTGGAGTCATGAAAGGTAATATTTATCGTAGGTCGGTGGGATGGCCCCCCCAAGGACGCTAGCGTCTTCCTCCCTCCCTCCTCTACCAGATAGATAGGCAAGAGGAGGAGGAATCATAAACACACTGTGTCTCTCGTGCTGCACAGTACAGACGCGAGGATCCCCCCGATGGAACATGATACGGCAATATGGGACACATCGTATTACTTTCTTGCTCCGGAAGGCTCCCCGCGGTGGCCCGCACGCCGCAAATGGTCAGAACGCTAAACTCATCCTGGGAGAGAGGAGAGATCCTCCCTTGTCCCGGAGTCGAAACAGCTGACCGCTCGACACCGACTTACAGGCACATTAGTAGGTGACTTAAGAATAAATATGGCAGAGGTAAACACGTTGTCTGGTTGTTCTGCACCCTGCAGCGCACGGCCCGCGGCTAAGACACGCATATGAAGACTGCAGTACACTCAGGTAAAGAGGGTGTGAAGAAAAGGGCGAGGAATAGGTGCACTGTGCGTGCTGCGTGTGGCAGCCCACTCCGACACGGCTTGTTACGCATATCGATCTAGCCTGCTGGCACCGTGTCGGATGTATGCCATGCCGCGGCTGCTCCTGCCGCGGGTCTCTTTCTTGGAGACCAGGCCTTTTGCGTGTCCCTTTGCCTGGCTGCTTGTCCTGTCTGCCCCCCAACTTTTTATCGTCGGGTCCGATTACCTCACATTATCAGCACAAGTGAGAAAAAAAGAATCCGAGTTGATGTCATGGAATTTTTGGGAAGCTCAGCGCATGTCTCGAGACTTCGTATCACGAGGCATCAAATGGTTCCAGAGCAGGGGCGCCGCGCTTCCTTCGCGCCGTCGCGGTACCAGACCACTCAATGCGTGTCCTTTGCGACGACCCGTAGACGAGGGAAATCTAGCGGCGATTGCTGGCAGCAAAAGCAAAAAACGGACCATAGGCTGAAAAGCGAGCCGCGTTGGCCTGTGGGCCTTTCCCTGCCCCCAACGGGAACTGGAGAAGGAATCCCAGCTCCCCACGCGAATACCACGCCAGCATGTGGCCACACACCCCTTGGCAAGAAAGCGCACGGATTTTGGGCCGGGACGGACGCCGTGTGATCCCCATGTTTTGCAACTCTCTGCTACCGCGTAGCGTCCCCAGCGCTGGGGAAATCGTCTGTGTTGCGCAGCGCCTTACCCTCTCCTGCAGCTCGTCCCGGCGGCGAGCACGGCCATTTCACAGTGCAACTGCCCTCACAATACCTGGAAACGGTGCTGCCTCGTTGCAACCCACTGAAAAAGGTGGCGACGGTCTTCCTTCGCGACTGCGCACTAATTCCATCAGGAGTCCAGCTCCTATCCGAGACTCCCTCGATCCAGAGTTTCTCGCTGCGTACAAATGGCGAGAAAAACCTGAAAAGCGCACCGCGATGTCACGTCTCTAAAATCTCACGCACTTCAGATTCATGGCTGTGCTTCCCCCAAGGCAAATTTTTATTTTTTGTTTTTTTTACAAAGCAAATTCTCTCGCCGATCCCCCAAAAAGACGGCCTGGCAGGTGGGTGACACTCGCTCTCAGCGCCAGTTTGAGTCTCGAGCTATTTCCGAGGTTGAAGTCGGGGTGCTAGGGATGGGTGGTGGTACTCGTAAAGAAAAGTCGGTAATCTGGTACCACCATTTACAAGACATTTGGGCAAAATAGCCGTGTGGCCCTACCCCGCCTTGGTCATCGGCTGGGGGGGCCTACCCTATATTGGGACGATTTCCCGGATGCCGGCGACCAGATATAGGCACCTCCTTCCCTGTAGAGGTAGTGCATCAAGCACACCCTCTCCGATTCAGTGCAAGTGCGCGTGAAGCAAGTGAATAAGCCAGTGAGCTGCAGCGCTGTGCCACTGTGTTGCACTGGGGACTTTTTCACCTCAAGAAATTTTGGGATGGCCGATTCTGCACACCCAGGGTCAGGTTCCCAGGCCAGGCCCGATGCGCTGCTGCATGACATGTCAGAGGGGGGCCGCCTGAAGGGGGCCTGAAATGAGGGGTGATGAGGTGGTGGGTAGCCCGGAATGTTCCGTCCAATGCGGACGTCGCGGGTCTGCTGCACGCAAGCGCCGAGAGCGACCCCCCTCGCATGCACATACGAGCTAATCCGAGGACTCCGGTGCAGGAGCGGTCGTGGGTCTGTTTGGTGGGCCGGTCGATACCATGACGTGTCCAAGCCTTGAGTCGGGGTTCGGAGCTTGGTGCGGAGAGGAAACTAGTGGCAGGTTGCAGGCGGTGACCTCTTCGTTCTGCAGTGTTTCTGCAGTTGAGGACTGCGCGCCAGGTTTTTCGTTATCAATCGTCCCAGATATTGAGTCTCTCGCCGAAAGACTTGGGCCTGGACTTCCCAACCGTGGATGGATGGAGACAACAAGTCCCGAACATCCCGCCTGGCGGGAAGTTCCAGACCACTTTCTTTTTCACTTTTTCCCCTCTGAATAATTTGCATGACTAAATCATGCCACCGCCAAGCATCGCGTTCGAGAGATATTGAGAAGGGTGATACGGCCGATTCATCCCCACGGCTAATACCTGGGCGCAAAAGTCCCAGCGGCGCAGCAAATAAGCGCCGGGACGGCCCTCGGTTTCCCCCTGCTCAGGGTCCCCTCGAGCCCCCAGGGTCGCGTCTTGGGGATCTGTGTGCCTCAACTTGCGAGCATCGTTCATGTCGTCCGTCCTTTTGCTCTCTGGCGAGGAGGTGCCCAGGAGGCACGGATCTGGGGTAACTTTTGAAACCAGGTCGAAAGGATACGAGTGCCGAAGTGGGGATGAGAGCTCGAGCAAAAACTGCGAGAGGCAGGGGATGATGTCTGTGTCAATTTCTGGTTCAGTCATTTCTGAGAGCTGGGAGCTCTGAAATGGAGGATTGACTGTTGGGCAAATGAACCACTGGCAAAATTCAAAATTGTGTTGCCCGAAACCACTGGTTACACAGCGTAAAGGAAAGCACGACGGGATGATTCGGCCATCACTCGATGGCCCTGCCGGCAAATCTGGAGAACGAGCTGTCATTTTCCCCGTGGTGACACAAACGCAAGCGTCCGCATCGATGTGTTCTCCCCGAGCCACGATGCGCCGCCAAACAGAGTGCTGATCTTGGACCCTGAGCCGGACCCAAGACAAATGGGTAAGGGTTGCCATTGGGGTTTCGAAGTCAGGGCTGTGTGACGTGATCAGAAACAGAGCGGGAACATCAAACCGATGCAGGGTTAGGGTTGTATCCCTGCGGAACGTCGGCTTGGCGGACCTGGACCCCATCCTCACCTGATGGATTTCAGGTGGCGTCGAAAAAAAGGACATTTCTTGCGTCGTAGCGCCTGGGCGCAACAAACTTCAACGCCAGCAACCCTGACGACCGCGACAAAAAGACGCCGGGACGCTAATATTCTCGAACGACACTCTGTCTGTGCAGTGCATGCTTGCGACCGCAAGACAACCGGGAAGACGGCGATGCGGCGTGGCAGCGGCAGCCCGAGCGTGCGAGTGTGCCAAGTTTGCGACCGTCTGCGTCTGTGTGTTCGTCTGCTGTCGCACTGCGCTGGACTTCGGGTGCGAAAACCTAGATTGCCGACGACGTTTCGGCAACGCCCCCCACCAATTGGCGCCCCGCTGTTCCCCGACAGGAGATACCCGCAACCCATTTGCCCGGTCGGTCGCAGATTGCTCTGAGTCTGACCCAGCGAGCGCCGGTGACCGATGACCGATGACGGCACCACCCCGACCCCGGACCCCAACCCCAGGACCCAGTCGTCGCCCGACCTGACGCTACACCACACCCGCGTGTCTCGCCGCCGACTCGGTGCAACCTCTCATGAGCGCCTCGCCCCGTCCGCAGACCGGGAGGCGGCCCGCCAGCACGTGTATCACGTGTCGTGCTCGCAAAGTCCGATGCGACGGCCGCCGAGATGTGTGCGCCAACTGCGAGCGCCTTGGCTTCGGCTGTTCGTACGACGATAGCGCTGGCGGGGAGCCTGATAGCCCCGGAGTTGCCCCCGGCCCCGCCGTCGCCGTGCCCCGCCGTCGAGTCCGCCAGGCCTGCTTGAACTGCCATGCCAAAAAGGCTCGGTGCAGCGGGTCCATGCCTCAGTGCGATCGATGCCGGACTCAGGGGCTCGACTGCGTCTATCGTCCTGGGAAGCGATCGCTGCCTCTGCCGGGCATTGCCGTCGGTGTCGGGTCTCAAGATGTGGTGATGCAGGACGACGGCGAGCAGAGCGCTTCGTACGACCACTCGGCCTTCACTCATGGGAGCGCCAGTCCTGTCGGCGGCGGCTTCGAGCTGCCAGAACCAGGAGAGGCTCTCGCCATGCGGGTCTTTGACGCTTTCTTCCGTCATGTCCACCATATCCCCATGTTCTGCTTCCTGCATCGCGCTTCGCTCATGGACCGCTACCATGCCGGAACCTTGGACCGAGCCCTGCTGCTCGCTATGATCGGCATCACGGCTTTATTGACAGACTTGGGCCCGGGCATGGACGAGTACGGGGAGCGATGCATCGAGGAGTCTGCCGCGCTGTGTCTCGCCGAGCTCGAGAAGCTGTCCATCCTCCGACTCCAGGCGCTCGTCATTGTGGTGAAGCACCGCATCCTCTCCAAGAAGTTCGCGAGCGCCTTCATGCTGCACGCCGTTGCGAGTCGGTTCGCCTCGGCGCTGCGTCTGAACCACGAGAGCCCCAACTTGTGCTTCCTCGCCCGGGAATCCCGCCGTCGATTGATGTGGTCCATTTACATGATCGACTCGTCACTTGCCGCCGGGCAACCAGATTTTGCCCTCTGGGGCGATGCAGAACGCCAGATCCACATCCAGCTTCCCTGCAACGAGCGCCACTTTGAGTTTGACCTCCCTGAGACCACCGAGCTGCTGCGACCACCGCCTCCAGATCATGAAGGGATCGCGCCGCCGCTACCAGATGTTGTCGGGTTCATAGCCCTCCACGTCCGTATCCACTGGATGCGCACCAAGATCCTGCAGCTCTCCACGAAACTGGCCACGGCGCCCTCACTCGAGGATATTGCTGCCCTGCCAGGGCAATGCGCGGACCTCGCCTCACAACTCGAAGCTTTCGAGGCCCGTCTCCCTCTGTCCTTCCGCTGGTCCGAGGCCAACCTCCGACTACGCACCTACTCGCCCCGACTCGGCATCTTCGTCATGACCCACGTCTGGTGGCGGCAGTGCTACCTCGACCTGTACCGTCTATTCCTCTCCGGCTTGAAGGAAGCCCTCCCTCCGGTTGCCCTGGCCCAGCTTGACCCCCACTTCGTTGCGCAGTGCCGACGAAGCTGCTACGAGCACGCCAAAGCCATGGCCGACATGTTCGCGCAGCTGCTGACGCTCGGCAACGGGACTCCGGTGACCGATATCGACTTGCCGGGATGCGCGTTCCAGTGTTCGAGGATGCTCTACCACGGGCTGCAAACCGCCGCTGACGAGATGGGCTTCACCCTGGAGGGTGTGCAGGAGCTTGCTTCCGTTTGTCTGCGCGCCGCAAAACAGTGCACTGCCGGGTCAGCATGCGCCAGTATCGTAAGACTTCCGAACCCGCGGCAACCATGGCTACGTGCTAACACATCCCAGCAAGCCGACATCGACAAGCTCATCCGTGAAGGACTGGAACTCGTCATCCCCGACCCATCACAGATACCCAACCTTCCCCTCCCTCATACCAGCGACGACATGCCGACCTCTCAAGCCTTTATTCTCCCCGATCCAGCATCCCTGCCCACTTCGCTCCCTCCCGACATCTCCACATCCATCCCCGTCACAGCAGCCCTCTCTAACGTCAGCGGCGATACGAGCGGGAGCAACGCCTTCGAGGAAACTGTTGGTGGCTTTAATTTCGTGCCGGAGTTGCAACCTGTTCCGGATGCGTCGTGGATGGCGTTTTCGCTGTCTTCGAACGACTGGCTGGATATGGGACACTTGCCTCCTCCGGAGAGTAGCTGACACCAACTCGGGCGGTGGACGATGGGTGTCAACCGCCGAAATATATGAGGCTGCATCTTCCAAGGCCGAACTCGGCGGTGACCAGTTCGTCTTGACTCATGCACTGCGCCTTAAAATGAGTAGCAAAAACGGTGGGAGGATCACAGCGCGTTGTGCGCGTCCGCTTTGGCGGTGGGGACGCAGCTGTTTTGATGGACTCCTTCGCCGCGCATGGTGCGATTTCAGGCGCTGATGTCGCCATTTGCCAGCTGCAGCATTAGTGGGGGTTAGCGACCAGCCCTGCGCTCCAGGCCGTGGGGGGCTGCAGACATTGACATCACGAAAACGGGGACGAAGCAATGAGGTAAAACAACACACGGCACTTGCACGCACACGAGTAATCCAATAATGCAGACAAATTCCAATGATCAATTACAATTATGAACAGTGTCATGAGGTATCTTGTGGTATCATCGTCGCAGACGCTCGCGTGACTTTGTCAGAACAGAACTCCACCCCAACCACAGCCTGAATCCTGCGTGTGTTCCTCCTCATCCCATCTCTTCATATCATGTACAATCCGGTACTTCGACTCTCACTACCGCAACAACGGCGTCTCCTCCGACGGCCCTCCCTCATCCCCGCTCGCCCCAACCGCCACCACCGTGACACTCCGGTCCGGGTCGACATGCGTCTCCCGGTAAATCCACCCAATGCATATCCCCGCCCCCGGGCCCAGCACCACCGACGCAACCACCATCAACGCCGCCGGCCTCCATCCCGCCTCGACAAACAGCCAGTACAGCACCGTCAACCCCACAAAAAAGATATTAATCACCACGCACTTGATCGTCGCTCTCGTCATCTCCTTCCTATCATCCCCCCTCGCCAGACTCCAAACCATCAACCCGTGGCTCACCACCGAGCACAAAATCGGCACTGCGTACATGCCCACAAGCGCCACTTTACTCGACTCCAAATGAAACGTCGCGTGCCACCTCTCCGTGTGCAGCGCTAGCACCACCCTCCTCACCGCCTGCCTGATCAACGAAACCCACACGGGGAAGAACAGCCACGCGATGATCGCCACCGGGTCGTCGAGCACCAGCATCACGATGCTGGGAACCACGCATCCGAGCGCCACCGCGACGGGGATGGCGATGGTTTCTGCGACTTTCGCAAGATGGCGCATGGCTTCTCCAAAGTTGGGATCCGCGGGTCCAGCGAGCTCCGCCGTGCCCCGTGCGCGCGCGACAATGATGGCGCGGCTGCGATGGAAGAAGGCAGGGAGGATGAGGAGTTCCCAAGCGATGGCGCCGCCGACGAGGTTGAAGATGAGCCAGGGGCCGGTCGGGTAGGCGATGAGAATGGAGGGACTGTTGCATATGCGCGCGGCTTCGACGGTGGTGACTGTCAGTAGAGCGGCGGTGAAGGAGAGGATGGCGGCCATGGGGCCGAGGGTGCGCATGGAGGCGAGAGCTTCTTGGAAGAAGGAGACGAGGAAGCAGGAGGGGGTGCCGAGGAGGGGGAGGTGCGAGAGGAAGGGGAGGCGGGAGCGGGCGTGGCATTGGGAGTAGAGCATGTAGATGTTTGTGTCGGAGTGGAGGTAGAGGGTGTAGCCGGTTAGGAGGGCGAGGAGGACGGGGACGATGAGGAGGATGCGGAGGGGGTAGTGGTGGATTGTTTGGCGTGGTCGTCGGGTGTCCATGGTGAGTGACGGGGTTGGCGCGGGCGCGCCGGATTGAGAGAGGTTGTTGGTGTGCAACGGCGCTGGAAGGGTTGAGTTTGCCGGCGGTTGCGGGTTGATGGTTGACGGTCGACGGGTGCCGTCGAGGGACCGGGCAGGCGCGGATCTCGTGATGTTTCTGCGTGGTTGCCGGCGTGATCTCGGCAAACAAAAACGCCGTCACGTGGAGTAGTGGGGCTGATTTCCGATTTGGTGGGCCTGGATGGCGGGGTTCGGGAACTGCGGAAGACCCCGCTTTGCAGGTCAGGAGAGGGATGCGTACCTGCAGCGAGCAGCGATTACTAGTATTCTCGTCTTGGCTGCTTCGGGTTTCTTTTTGCGTGTTGGTGTTGCTGGATCCGAGAAGAAACTGGAACCCAAGGTTTGTTGTTGTGCGACACTGGCTGATCTGATCGCGGAGTTTTGTGGTGGCAAGTGGGGCAGCTGCCATCCAATCTTTGGGTCCGCCTAGGATCCGGAGTTTGGTGGAGTTAATCTCATCTGGTTCCACCTCGACCTTCGAGGATGTGCCTTTCTCACCTTCGACCTTGAACGCTCAGCACCATGTCGGCACAGCCAAATCAGGGGCGCCACAAGCCGGTGTGCAACGCCTGTCGCGCGCGAAAGAAGAAATGCGACGTGGGTGTCCCTTCCCCTTCGAGATGCCCGGCCCGGAATGTTTGGCTGATGTCATTTAGGGTGAGCAACCAACCTGCTCATCGTGCGCCAAGCGAAAGGTGAAATGCAGCTACATCAACATCCCGCCGGCCATGCTGGCATCCTTTCCATGGACAACCACAGACCTCAACCCATTTTCCCTGCCCATGGCAACGAACCTCGAAGCATTGGCAGCTCCACATGCTCTCTTCCAACCATTCGAAGCCACCACGGCCATTCCTCCTTTGACTACCACAGACCCATGGGATAGCCTGCTTTTTGAGTCACCGGACCTTCTACCACCATCACCACCTAACTCTGACAGGCCTCGCAGCGAGCAAGGTGCCCCCCTACTACGTACCGAAAGCATCGCTCAAGATTGGATTCCTCCACAAGATAAGACGGCAGAGCTTGTCGATCTGTTCTTTGAGCGCGTCCAGTGGTACTTTCCCCTCTTCCACCGCCAAAGCCTGGTGAGCGCGGTCAAGTCCGGAGAACTCATGAGGGAGTCTCCATTACTACTCTACTCGATACTCTCCTTGGCCGCCCGCTTCCACCCGGATTCCAGCATACGAGACTGTCGGCTCAACTTTTATGATAAAAGCCGAGCTCTCTACGAGACGACGCCTCATTTGCCAGAACGGCCGCTTGAGACTCTCCAGGCTGCTGCCTGTATATCTCTCCAGGCATTCATGCTCGGAGACCACTCCATCGCATCCCTCACCGTCGGGAAGGCCTGGAGACAAGCTGTCGCCCTGGGCTTTCACCATCTCGATACCCCCTCCCGCGTAGTGCTCCCAGGCATCACGGCCCCGGATGCAAACGAGTGGCGAGAACAAGAACAGCGCCGGCGGGTTTTGTGGACACTCTTCATCTTAGACAAAGCCATGTGCTTCAAGGCAGGGCTGGTACACATTATCGACAGCAGACAGATCAGCGTTTTTCTCCCCATGGACGAGAATGCATTTCAGACTTCTCATGCGGTATTAACCCTCCTTATCCAGACTCAAGGTATTGATTCTGACAAGTCACCAGCCGCCAGATACTCCAAAGCGCGTCCCCTACCCGCACAACCCAACGATGCTCATCAGCACCTTGAAGACGTTGGTCGATCAGAAACAAGGCAATATGATGCAATTGATCATCCTCACCCACTCCCTCATGTCCCGCATCTCGGAACACATGTTCTCGCCCGTCTTTGGTCAAGACGACCCGGAGCACAAACTCGAGAAGGACCAGCTTGACCAAGATCTAACACAGATGCGCCTCCTTCTCCCCAGATATGCCACCGACCTCGCTGTCGCGAACCACGCAGACTTTCGTCATGTCATCTGGCTGCGACTCACTATGGATATGAACACAGTCTCCTTACATCACCGGGCAGAGTATCTCCAGATGGCCGCCGACGATGGTGTGAACGATGAACAAGAAACCCGAGCAGGATCGCGAGAAGGAGATCGATGGCAACACTGTGTCGTCGCCGCCCGCAACACCGTCGCCTTGATCCGGGAAACCAGCAGGGTGTCTACTGATCTCATGATGAACCCGTTCCTGGCTGCGTCCATATTCAGCTCTGCTCGAATCTTGGCTATTGAGTACACCCTCTCTTCTCCGGATTCTGAGGGAGCCAACACAGATCAGCAACTTCAACAGAGACAGGCATTGCGCGCGGACCTGGAAGTCATGAATCTGATCTTTGAGCGGCTTTGCGAGGCATTTGGCGGTGTTTTTGAAAAGTTTCGCATCGGGCTGTTGTACCAGCTGCGCTTGGACGCTACTGCTGTACGGGCTGTCAAGGCGGGTGGCACTAGGGGTCTTCTCGAAAGCTGTGGAAAGTGGCCTGCATTAAGGAACATGGATGGGCTGGAAGGAATACCTGACTGACTGAGCTGAGATACAGTTGGAAACTACCTGGCCCATCAAGCCAAAATCCTCCCCCCATTTGTCTTCACCACCGTCCCCGTCACAAATCGATCTCTCATCAAATACAAATACGCCTCCACCACGTCCTCCACCCTCCCCATCTCCCCCACCAGCGTCGCCTTCCTCATCCTCTCCAACACCATCTCCTTCACCTTCTCGTCACCCCCCAAAAACCCATCAAACAGCTCCGTCACCACCGCCCCCAACGAAACGGTATTCACCCTCACCGGCTTCAAATCCACCGCTAAACCCCTCGTCAGCCCTTCCACCGCCGATCCCACCGCTGCCATAACCGACCATCCCGGCATGGGCTTATCCGTATTCGTACCACCCGTAAAGGTAATACTACTCTCCGCCTCCAGAGGCATATACTTTGGCAACAACTTCGCCAATATCACCGCAGCGTGGAACCGAATGGTAGACTGCCGTGTGATACTCTCAGGCGTGACTTCAGAAAGCGGGATGTTATTGATTGCATCACCAGCGGTGAACACGACGTGGTTGATCTTCGCAGTATTACTGTCGGTAGCGAAGTTGAGAAGCGCAATCAGGTTCGACTCGAGAGTAGAGGGGTTGCTCAAATCGCAGGGCGTGCCGGTGATGGTTTGGCCTGCGGCAAGAGTGGGATGCCCGGTGCGCAGGCGGTCGAGAGAGCGGGTGATTTTGGAGGGGTTGGAGGAGGAGATGATGACGGAGGCGCCGAATTGGAGGGCGGCTTGGGCGACGCCGAAGCCGACGCCGGAGGTGCCGCCGAGGATGAGCACGCGCTTAGAGGCGAGCTTGGTGGTGTAGGAGTAGGGAGTGGTCATTTTGGTGGTTTGTGGTGTTGAAACTAAGAAATTGATTTGGATTGGATAGAGGAATTGAAAGGAAAGGGGTCAAGTTGAGGGGTTGCAGTGTTATTGTTACGGGAAGTTGGCAAGTGGCTGGTGTTTGGGTGTAAGAGCTGAGACACGATGGAGTTCAAAATCTGATGATTCTGACTCTCTATAAAGTATCTCTCCATCTGGGACCAGCAGTCTCTTTATATATCCATGATTCATTCGTACCGATGTCTGGGAAACTCCTGTTTCTCATCGTCGGCGCCATCCCGACACGGCGCCGCCCTGTGCCGTTCCGTCGGCGACGCTGCATGAGGTTCGGCGCCGCTAACCCCCTTTAGGCCTAGTGTCGCCGCACCCAGCGCCGCGACCCACCTGGCCACGGGTTGATCCGATCTTTGCTCCAGGCATATAGGCCTGCTTCCGTAAGACCTTTTCGTCGGCAAGGAAGTCGCCCAGATGGGCTTAGCTCACCGGTTCGAGTTAACTGACTGCGGCTCGCAGCCTTGTGCTGTGCAACTTGATACTCTCAGTGCAGACACCTCGTCGACTTTTTGTTCTTTTTTTTTTTACCTCTTCTGGCCCCACTGTGATACTCGACGAAGCCGGTCCTTAGGTACCTACTTGCTTTCACTGAGGCAGAATGGAATTTAAGCTGCAGACATGGTGATTCTCTATCGGCCCAAGATAGATACCTCGTGGATGACCAACCACATCCAGCGAGCTCCGGCGAGATCCAGTCGAGCGATAGCCCGGTTACCCCAGAGAGACAGAAGTCATTCCTCCATCACAGCGCACACTTTTCTGGACACCAACTTCAAGGTGTTCCAAACTCAAATCAACTACAAATACACATCATCTCTTCAAGTCATTTCCTCCTCAAGACTACATCTTCACACGGAAGAGATAACGCAAGCGAACTTGCGAGACGTCGTACACGATGTACTCGTTGTAGGCAAGATAGGCGTTCTTAACGCGGGTAGGTCCTGGCCTCACCGAGGTATCGGGCTGGAAGATGTTAGAAAGGACCAGGGATCGTGAAGCAAGTACGTAAAGTAGTGATGAAGTGGACAACACAAGGCAACAAATCGGCACAAACGAACTTGGCAAATCTTACCATCATGATTCCCTGCAGCGAGGGATGGGCACAACCCGCGTCCTTCCACTTCTTGGGACCTGTGCTGCCCTTGCCCCAAGTCGACAGCATGCCCTTCTTCTTCGCATCCTCTCCCGCATTATAAGAGGCGTCTGTGAGTTCTTGCATCGGATCGCCTAGCTCCGCTTCGCAAAGCAGCAGGAGGGCCGTGTTGTCCGAAAGATACGAGCAGCAGTAGTTCGCCGACTTGGAAGACATATCGGCCAGGTAGATACCCTTGCCAAACATGTATCCAGAGACCGGTGCCTCAGGCGGAGCAATGCGGAGACCCTGGCTGAGAATGCCGCCAAAGTTGGTGGCGCGAGAACCGTGCCAAAGAAGTCGGCGGTTCTTGGCGTCCTTCCCATAGCTGCTCTGATATCGGTCCGTTTCTCCTTGTCGCTCAATCCGGAAGATGGACTCGACCCTGTAGTTTGCGTTGTGGGTGGCACCGCGGGTTTCCATGAGGTATTCCTGGAGATGAGCAAATTCGGTCGACGCATGATCCAGCGGCGTCATCTCTTCCATCTTGAGACCCTGGTACTGCTTGTCGAGTGGGTGAATGTCGCCGTCGGACTTGTCCGTCTTCATGATGAGCGCCGCATCCTTCATATCGCTCAGACTCTCCAGAAGCTCTATTTCTAGTTTCATCAGGGCGGACGTTGAGATAATCGGCGGACGGTTGCGACCGAATGCATGGGGGATCAGCGAATAGTACGAGTTTGAGAGGTTCTCGACTGCCTGGTGATAAGGGGCGCCGTAGTTAGCTGCGAGAGACTGGTCATCGAGGAGTGCCGAGAGGTCCTTCAATGCCTGGAAACCTCTTGTAATGGTGGCCTTGCTGAGCTTCCCAAGGGGGAGTTTGTTAGCATCGTAGTTGAGAGCTTCCATGGCTGCCGTGAAGAATTGCTGATTGAAAATCAATGTCATGAGCTTCTGGATTTCGTCGTGGAGAGTGCTCTTGGGCGCAACCCAGTCGGAAGCCTTCTTCTTGTCTTCGGCATCATCAACTTCCTCCTCGTCATCCGACTCAACGTTGTAGTTCCGTTCGACGAAAGCGTACTTGCCGGGCTTTGGGTTTTCGCCACGCCTGTCCCAAGTGAGGCCGGACTTGTCCTTGAATTTCTTCTCGAATTGGCGCATGGCGTCATGGAGGTCGCCTCCTCCCAGTGTGGCAGACTGGCCATGCTCTCCCACGCGACCCCAACGCGTCCAGGTCCGGTAGACCCCGGCGCTGTCGACCAAGAGCTGCAGCCAATCAGTCAAAGTCCAACGCAGGAGTGATTGCGACAAACCTGAACGCGGTAGAATTTGTTGTTGTTGTTCGAGGCATTGGTTTGATTGAGCGCAGCATCGTAGATAACACCATCAGGGGCAATGTAAACGATGGACGATGCGTGAGGGCATCCTTCGTCGAGTGGAATCTGAATATCCTTGCGCTTGGCGACTTGACCCTCGCCCATGGCAGCCTCGGGCTTCGACTTCTCGGGTTTCGCCTTTGCCGTCTTTGATTTGGGAGCGGGAGCATCCTCTTCCTCGTCTTTGACATCGGCATCATCGTCAGTCTTTGCTGCCTTGCCACGACCTCTCGCCTTCTTGGCCTTTGGCTGAGAAGTGCCGAGAGCAGCAGCGGGAGCTGGAGACGCGGCCCGCTTCTGAGGGACTCCATTGGCGGCAGCCGTCCCATTGGCTCTCACCGGAAGCGCCTGCGAGGCTGCGGGCTGTGCATCTTCGTCGTCCTCCTCGTCGGCGTCACTCTTCAGTAGATAATCCGCGTCCGCAGGACGAGCGCCGTTCTTTTCGGCTTCAAAGAGCCAATCGATGCTAACGATGGGAATGCCTAAAGTCCGAGAACTCTTGACTTTTGCCGTCCCCTTCTTGAAGTCGTTGGGAGACGCAATCAGCACCGTGGTGTCGTGGGTGACGTTGGCATTGACTCCGCCAAGCGCCTCGATCTTCTTCTTGAGAAGCGCCTGCGAGAAGCCGGGAAATGTACCGCTGAGCGCGATCTCGCACTTGTCGAGCGGGGGCGCAGCTGGAGTGGCCGCCGCCGCGGCTTTCTTGCCCCTCTTTGGCGGCATGATGAAGGACGAGTTGCGGACGAAAATGGAGCGCTACTTGCGGTGTGGGATGGAAGGCGCCGCAGACGCCCGGACGTTACTGGATGACGTTCAAAATGGAAGCAGCCAATGAAGAAAGGCGCAGGCTCTCTCGGGCAGAACAATTGACCTCCAGCGGGGCAGTGGAAGCAACTGGATTACTGAAGCGGTTTTGAGCTGCTTTATCGTCGTCAAATATTTTGTGCGCCACACGCTGCCCAGCATCGATTGGGCAAGCACGGCCGTGTCGAGCAGGCAACCGTGACGCCAATCCAGGGGTTTGGCGCGCGGTCACGGGACTAACAGCGGGGAACGCCAGGCAGCTGCCCCAAAAGCCCCACAAAACCCAGGTAAAACAGGCAACGCCCAGCCTCTGGATTTGTTGGCGTCTTTTGCGCTCTGAAACTCACATCATCTGCCATCGCCAGCAACGCATGGAGGAAGAGGCAGAAAAAGAGACAAAAAAGGACACACTACACCGGATTTCCTGGTCGTCCCAGACCCCACCGCTGATCCGCCGACTACTGCTTTCACCTAGGAGGGCATGCGGGATCCCCAGCCCTCCAGCACCTCTGGCCATCAGTCGAAGCACAGGCCCCAACGCCCAGGCGCTTTCACGAAGCCGCCACAACGTCCATTTCGGAACAGTCGACAAAACCCGTGGTGTTGCGTCCCATTCCCCTTTTCCCTTTCCCAAGGTCACAGTCAGGGTATCAGTAATCATCCGAAAACCTGCAGATTGGATCTACGGTTTGCGATCTACTCTACTTCCTGCAGGGATCTCGCTAGATAGGCTCACTTTAGCTTTGCCGGCATACTGGTACCCGTGATGGTGCAGCAGTTTCGTTGGTGTGTACTACTGCCAATGGGACATTTTAGCACGATGAGTTCAACTGTCTCATATGGCGTTCACTTTCCCACTTGACAGTCTTTCGATTCTGATGCTCATTTTAGACAAAAAGTCAACGCTCCATGATTCCAACCGCTGATCTCGCCCAACTGCCCAGCCCCAAAGAATTAAAAAAAAATGCGTGGAGGAGAATCCTAATCTATGTACAATAACAACTGGCACTCTCTAGATAATGTATATCCCATCATCTCTCATAGCCCACAACGCCCTGACCAGCCATGTCCCAGACCGGCCAGATCCCAACGTCACGCGGGCAACGCAATCTCCCCCCGGAGCTCTTTGCACCGGGGGTGGCTGCAAGTGCCGCAAAAGAGCGTGCTCTTGCCGCACGCAATGATTCGGTCGCATCCGCACGTGATGGACTGCGATATGAGCGTGGTCGAGCAGGCGTAGCTGATTTTGGTTCCGCACATGATGACGACCAGTTGACGGTGAAGGTGAGGTGATGGTAGGTAAGCGAATGGACGAAAGTAGATGTGCGGCGTTGAAGAATCGACTGTCCGAGGAAGACTTGAACTGCTTGGATTGTTAGTGCCATTGGTAGTTAAGTAGTAGGTGATCCTGGGTGGACATACCGACTCGCGATGGCCAAGATGTCTGTGACGCCCTATCTATTTCTACTGACTCGAAAGTAGCGCTAAGTCCCTTTGATGGTTGCTGAGACCGTGGATGCAGCTTGAAGTGGCCCGAGAAAAGTGCGTGCTCAGCGGGTTCAATCCCGAAATCCGGTGAAGCGCCTACTTCCAAGCCCGCGGAAAATGAGGCAGGGGTGATAAGATGAGATTATCTACGTTGTCGTGGCCATCACGGATGAAATCTCGCCAAAATTCATTGAAGCTTCATCGGGGAGGGATTGCCGCTTCCGATATAGAAGACGTTGCGGGCTGCAGGGCAGGAAGTGTGGTGTAGGCACTGTAACTCTCTGGAGCGTGTTCTCTAACAATGCAAGTTGGGCTCAGAGGTCGACTCGGTCAAATAGGCCGGGAGCTCGCTGTCGTGATCGAGATTACCGCCGTTTGAGGAATGCAGCAGTCATCCACCCGAAACCAGGGATTGTTTCCGTGTCTTTACGTCATTAGACAGCAATAAACACAGGGGGGGGGGCTCGGCGGAGCCAGTGGGAGTTGTTTGTTTGTAGCCGGACAAAATGCTCCGGGTCTTGTTGAAACAGGATTTCTGGTGACATCACTGATGACACGCAATGGCCGCGATCTACACAACTCAACACGTGCCCACCCGCCCTTTCGAGCCGATTCGAGCCCCCACGACCCCAGGGCCCTAGAGCGCTTGAGATAGTCCTGGAACTAACCCGCAGTCAGGGTCTTCCAGGGTCTTCCAGGGTCTATTGACAGCGATGCATTGAGACTGCGTGACTGTTGGACCCAAGCAGCCCGCCATGGCCCCTTGTTATTAAACCATCATCGCGTGCCCCGCAGGTCACCAAATCACCGAAACGGCCCCGCACATGGCTGGCTTACACCGGTTCTCCCCTGAGTGGATTTCGCCGGGGACAGTCCCCAGAATGCTGACAGATCTGCAATGATAACTCTTTTTTTTTTGCTTCCCGCATTCCGCATGCATCTCAATCCCGTCCCCATCGGCCGCCCGCGTCATTTCCATTAGTCGAGTTCGTCTACATCGCGGGCGCCCTTCGTTGTATTCCCCTCTCTCTTTTTGGGCTTCAGCCAGTCCTCATTGCCGAGCGGCCAGTACACTCTGTTCTCGGGCCCTCCCATGCTCCGATCCTCCTCGCTTATTTCGAGCCCGCTGCAGGCTGCATCCTCATTTTCTTCCCCATCGGCATCCACCGCATTCTCATCGGCCCCTCTCTTGCGCTTCTTCGCCTTGTTCTTTTTGGGGGCCTTCGGCGCCGGCCGGCTCTCGTCTGTTCGTTCGTGCGGGACCATATCGTTGATCTTCTCAAACCCGGGCAGTTTGAAGGTTCTCATGAGTTCGAAGACGGCCTGCTCTTTGTCCTTGGCCTCGATCATCAAGTCCATGTCCGGTGGGCAGGGAGGCAGCGTTCTGACCCTCGGGCTATGCTTCCGTCTGTCGCGTGGCGTCACAGCTCCGTCGCAAGGCTCGCTGTAATGCATCTTCTGCTTGATGCCCTTCCGTCTCCACGTGGCGGCAATCCGTTCCGAAATCTCAGGTTGGCTGATGTCCAGAGTGCCCTCTCGACAGCGATCTGCGTCAAAAATGATGTTGTGGTGGTGATAGTCGAGCACGAGCGGGATGTTGAGTTCCTCGCAGATGGGAAGGAGGTCATGCACGCTCCAGGAGACATCATCGTTCTCCAAGACCAATCGAGCTTTCACCGATGGGGAAAGCTGAGCATAGTTCTCACGGAACCGGTTGAGCGTGGCGGCCTTGTCTCCGTACACTCCTCCCATGTGGAGGATCATGATGGCGTCGCGATTTTGCTGTTCGGGAAGACGAAGCAGGGAAAGCATTTCATCGTGATAGTCGAGGTCCCGGACGGATGCTGTGATCACCTCCTTTCTAGGAGATCCTAGTTGGGTAAACTGACGATCGAGTTAGTAACTCAGGGTTTGAAAGAGCAGGCCACACATACCTGTCCTGGGTGTGTTGTCAAGCGGTGGCCCAACTCTGCTGCAACCCTTCCTGCCTCGGCCAAAACCTCGGAAGCAAACGGTGCCAACTTGTATCCGTGCTCTGGGTGGCTGGCAAACGGAAACATTTCAGAACTCAGGCGCATGAACCTGATGCCGTGCTTCTCATTCCACCTCAACATCTTGGAGATGTCCCGAGCATTGGCTAATCCGAGCCCCTGGACGAACTTCTGGCCCCGCTCTACGCTCGCCTTCTTCGTCTTATCTGGTCGATTTTTCGTCGGGTGCTCCGGCTGAGTTTCGTCCGCGAGGGGATGGCGGTGCTCCACGATGGATGCCATGCGACAAGTCCGAGAGCTGAAGACGGGTATCTTGGCGGAGCGAAGATATGTATTGAGGCACGCCTAGAAAACGGGTTAAAATCACCATACTAACCCACCATCGGCGGAAGGGACCAACATATCCTAGGCGACCTTTCCAGGGCAACGGCAGGTAGCCACTGTTGACTGGCGGCGCTCGCGAAGCACCGCGTTCAACCTCAGCTGGATCCTCCGTTCCTTCGTCCACAAACGGGCCGTCAAGGTGTTCCGCATTCGCATTGTTGATGGCTTTGGTCTTGGCTTGCTGGACCATGACGTCCTTCGGGACCTCTCCAGGCTGCGCGGTCTCGAGGGGTTCCGCAGTCCGTAGAGTTTCCTCCCGCATGGACTCGGGCGCATGGTCTTTGTCGTTGCGAGGATCCTCATTTGCCTGGATCAGACTCAACTCCACTTGGGATTTCTGCTTCTTGGTTGCTCTCATCAACCGTCGTTCCATCCGGGCCAAGCCCTCAATGGCAAGCGCCACGCCCCCCTTGGTTGTCTCTTCGCGGTCTTCACTGCTGTCTTGCCGCTGCTTTTCTTCGCCTTCGGGCCGAATACCGAGGACTCTGCCCTGGATCTCGCGCGTGCGGTCTTCTGCGCGCGTATCTTGGGTAATGCGACGGCCTGATCGACGAAGCTGAACTTCGGGACGAGTTGGCGTGGGGGCACCACTGGACGCTGTGGAGCTCTCCATGTCGTTCACCGGCGCAGGGGCCGACTTGGAAAGATGAGGCATGGTAGTCTGCCCTTCAAGTCGAAAACTGGGAGTCTGGATGGAGATGGATCCCGAGTGGAAGGACCGTAGAGTGATGGAGCGATGCGTGCCAAATCAGAGGGCAGGATGTGCATATGAAGCGATCTGGTTTCGTGTCTGTGGTTTAGGCCAAAGCCGTGGCAGTGAGATTGTGTTGGGGAGAGCGCAAAGGCAGCGAGACATGCCACTCGGCACGACCGCAAGCTGAAAGCTGGCCTAAGTCAACATGAGGACTTGTGGCAGTGACGGCCTGACAAAGGTTGATGCTAAGAAGTTGAGGTAAATCAGACCTCAATCCAACGATCTGACGTGACGCCCAAAGCGACCCCTAGATAGCGCCTTTCGCCCTGCAGAGTCAGCAAGGCTCACGTTTCAATGTATCCACAACGGGTAAGGCACCTTATTCAAGTTACCTTGACAGTGGAAGGTTGTCGCGTGGGTGGGATGAAATGCGTGGCACGCTGCGAAGAGCATCTGTGTGGATTAAATGGCGGCGACCAGCCCTTAGTTTTTTCGGATCTGGGAGAAAGCTACCGCCTGATGATTGGATTTCGTTGTCATTTTTTCCTGGGCTGAAATTTGATGTTGGGGGTTTCGGAGAGGGACGTGATGCGTCCAACAAAAGGAAGGTGCGATCGACAGGGCTATCCAGCCTATAAGATGACGCCGCTGGCTGCCGATGAGGTCATGATCAGCGTTCCTACGACGTTCCCGCTAACAATTCAGATCGCGACGGGTGCACAAGGGCTACCACCATCGCGTGCCACGCAACCGGGACATTGCCGCACAGTCCGGTTTGACAAACACGCATTGACGTTGATTGGCAGCTCTTTGCACACACCGCCGACCTTTGCAAGAGTGTCGCGAGCGCTGGAGAGTTCTACAGCATTCCATTTCATCGAAGCTTCAGGCGCCAAGCGCGCTGTTTCCTTGGGGCATGGCGCGTTGCAACGTTTGCCTTTTTTCAACGCACTCGTACACGATGACGTCCCTAGCCATCGTCAAAGTTCAATCGGCGGGAAGATCACCTAGTCTGTCACAAGATCGAGATCTGTCACTCAAATGGCTCGAAAGTTGGAACTCAATTGGAAATTGAACGAGACCATTGCTGATGAGGGAGAAGTCTTGCCACGCACTGAATTGCTGAGAACATGCCGCCTTCTGGAATACTGGAACCCCTGACACTAACCCCCTGAAAACGTTCGGACAACAACCTAAGACAGGACAAAGGCACCGGGCCCCATCCACAACAACCAATGCGGACCGCTCTGCATTCTTCCGCGATCCGATCACTCCATGTCAACTCCTTGTTGAACAAACAACTGTATTCTCACCACTTGATCTTCGACTGAGGGAAGAATTCATCAATAAGCCCCAGGTAGTAGGGCTGCCAGCTCGGGTTAGTGACATTTTTATTTTCCGGGCGCCAAGCTCACTCACCCTCAGCCGTTCAACGCTCGGCACGTCGTCGCTCTTGCTGTACAAGTCGTACGGGTTGAACGCCTTGACAGCGCTCAACAACACCTCATCACCTTCAGCCATGAACTCGCGATACGCGCCCTCGTTATGCCATGGGTAGAACGAGTGGTACCGGATCATGGCTAGCCCCTCTCTCGGGAGAGTGCTCTGGTCCCTGAGCACCAGATACAGGTACTCATCATGTCCCCAACTCATGATGAGGTTCTCGACCCCACACCCCTTCTCATAAATCCCCTGGGGCGTCCTGTACACGGCATGCCTGCTGTCCGGATTCGCCGCGAATGTCTCCGGGTAGACGCACCGCTCGTCAAACCGACACCCAACAGGAAATGTATCACCAACCACATCCCACTGGCCCTGAGCACCATCGAAGAACAACATCAGCTTGCCGAGGTCGTGGATCAAGCCGACGAGCTGCATCCATCTTGGCTTCCCATCACGCCGGATAGCCTCGGCGCTCTGCAGCAGGTGCTGAATCTGGCTGAGCTCCGTGTCCGGGTCGCTGTCATCGATGAGAGTGTTGAGTTTCTCCATGGCCTCCCACACCGTCATCTCTGGACGAACCCTCGACCTGGAGTGGAAGTGCTGTCGAGCGGTGAGGTTATACGCCACGGTCTGCTTGGCATGCTGCTCGGCATAGAAGTTCTTGACACGGTCACAGGCGGAGTCGTATTGTCTGAAGGAAGCTTTGTCTTTGGCTGAATCGAAGTGGGACTCCGAGTCGAAGGAAGCTTGGCCATCGGGACGGGCTTTCTTCGCGGCGGCTCGGGCTTTGAGCACGTTGACTTGGTCGACGGCGTCTGAGATGCTCTCGAGAGACACACCGATGTGGTCAGAGTTGTTCTCATGGATGGAGGACGGTGCCATGATGTTGTTCTGTTGGAGGTTGACTGGGGAACGAAGACGAGGAATATCAGGGGTTGAGCCAAGAAGGTCACGGTCCGTTCCACAACACGAGCGACAGAGTCAATGTCAACAAAAGGCCGCTCGACCTCGAAGAGACCCCGGATATATATCCTTTTCGAGCAGAGGGTTTCCAAGCTTACCGGCCCATCCTACAACCAAGCTAATGACGGATAAGTGTGGGTGTGAGTTGCGACCTCTTATTCCGACCACCCGCTTCATCAACATGGCAGCACCGATCCCCCCCGTCAAAGAGGAGAAAGGAGGAAAGAAAATATGCGATCCCGCCCCGATTCCTACCTCATCCACACGGCGAGCCAAGCAAACAGCAAACAGGGGGTGGATGGAGGGTGGGTGAGGTCTCTCATCGCCCAACCCAACGATCCCTGCGCTAGACCCATACCTCACAGTCATCCCCTTGGAAGATTTTGAATCCGACGTAGACCTAGAACCCATTCACGTCACCACACGTTTCCCGTGACCGCCTCCAGCTGTCCAAAACACCCTCGTCTATCGACTCGCCCACGCTTTCCATCCCCCCTCTCACCCGACCCACCCGATGCAACAGAACCCAGCGCGCAGGGCGAGCCCGATCCGCACATGCAGGCACCCGCTCATGTGATCGGTGCCATCCAAACCACCCAACTAGCGTGATCCGGATGTGCCTCTGCCTCGTCAGGAAATCGGGCAATTCCGCCCGGGGTTGTGTGTGGGTCCCGGGTTCGGAAGCCAAATCTGGCAAAAAAGGGGCAATATTGTCCGGGTTCGGGATCCGGCGCTTCGGGTGGCGGCGAGTGAGACGTTGCATTCTACCACACAGCAGATACCAAAGAGGGTGGGAAACGTACGTCTCGTGCATACCACACACACACACACACACACACACACACACATACCGCTATTCTGCCACGACACTGCAGTGTACTGCGACATGCAGGATGGGACCTAGCTGTAGCTGGTAAGGCGATGTGAGGCAACTGAAAGAGGACTTTCAGAGCGTGGGATGTTGCGTCAAAGTGCAGTAATATGATGCGGATGTGATGAATCTGGCCGTGCCAGATGCGAAAATGCCCGCGGTTGTCGCGGCCAGAGGGTGGGTTCTCGTGGTCTGCATTGACCCCGAACTGGGTCGGTTCGCTTCGGGTTGCTCCAAATGGAGATAGTCAAGATGCCGGTGGCAAGAAGGTGGGTGCACCAGCGGTCTGGCGGTCAGATACCGAGGAAGCAAATCTGATGGGTGCGCGTGATTGCTGTGGGAATGGGCTGATGGTGATGGGTTGGACCACGGACAAAGCCACGTTCGATGCCCATGTGTCTTCTTTACCTAAACCCCCAACGCTATTATTCTATTTATGCTTTTCGTGATGTATCTCACCGCCATCTTCATCATCGTCGGAATTCAACTTCCAGAGAAGGTGGTTGGAAGCCACCGGATATCGCTGCCGAGCGAAAAGGACAACGCCGTCAGGGGCCTTCAGAAGATCTCAAGCCCTCGTGCGAACAGCTGGTGTCTTTTTAAATTGCTAACCTGCCTTTCTACGCTGCTAGTATGCCTGACTTCTAGCTCTGCTTCCTCCTTGCATTCAATAACAGCGCCTTTTCATCCATGACGGACAACCTCGTTTCTTCCACCTCGCAGGGCTGCCCACCATTTGGAGAATACGCTGACGACCTCGACCGAGAATACCAAGTTCCCGGCTGCTTCAACGGCTTGCTGTCGGGCCACTTCATGGTCTCCACCTTCTACTTTTCATCTTTCTTCGAACAGCCTCAGTAGGCCGCGAATGGTTTTTCTCCGTTTTTTCCAGGATATCCAGCATAGCATCACAATCCCTCAAAGACTCAAACCAGTCCTCAACTGGTGGACGAAGTCAGTTTCAAGCCAACTTTCTCCACATGGACAAACTTACATGCAGCAATGGCCATGCAGGCCGTGAACATGCTGGGCGGTGTCCATTGGTTGCCAAGCCCAATACCGCATATCCTTCGAACGAGAGCCTGGATGTGTGTCTTGAACCCCTATTAGCACTGTAGCTATGGCGTCTCTGGGCCGTTATTTGCGCAGGCCTCGAAGGTGCATTACCTTTTGAGCTGCCATGTTGTGATGCTCTCGGGGGTCATATCTTGCAAGATACAGCTCGGCTAAGAGGTAATGTTGCATACCGATCACTGTGCAGCATCAGCATAAGCTTCTGTGGAGTCCTCAGGGGAACTCTTAGCCCACCGTGGCAACCTCGGTGGTACCAAATCTCCGGGAATCTATGCGTGTCGGCATCTTGTTGGTGAACTCCAGTGAAAGCAGCGGGACGAGACTGCGCCCAATGCTTGCACTGAGCGCAAAGACTATCCCACCGAGAGCGATCCTTCATTTTCGCGTGGTCATAGCAATAGTTGAGTACCTCAGCGCAGAGTACAACTGCACGGTTTGCCCAGGTAAAATCATCTCCCTCCCCCGCGAGGGAGCGCATGAGTGAAGGCACAGGCGGCATTCGAACCATTTCCTTCTTGATCACGGCGACGTAAATCTCTTGCCGCAGTCCTACCCAGAAAGAGGCCGCGCTCAGGCTTCCGGGCTCGATCTCGGCCATCTCAGCCACCCGATGGATGCTCAACATGTATCCCTCATAATCTTCTTTGTTGGTGACCACTAAACAACGGTGAGTAGTTAGACATGATCAGTTGGGAAAGAGTCAGTCTGTAACTTGCCGTTAATTTCCTCCCACACTCTCATAATGATTGTAGCAGCGAAGACGTCTTCGTCAAATTTATGCTCTTCGAGGCTGGGATGGAGAAGTTTGATGCAAAGCCTATGATACCCGATAACATCGAACGGGTTAATCTGAATCGCAGTGGGAGTTCTCGTGTTCACGAGGTGGGCTGAAGCCAAGGAGAGTATTGCAGACATCAAAATCTCGGAGGCACTCGCACGCTGCGGGATGATGGTTTCGAAGGACCTGTCCCCATCGCACAAATCAAGCTGGCGTATCGTGGTCAGAATGTCTCGAGCTAACTCACCAGCTCATCACCTACCCAGCTTGCCAAGTTGCGCACAAAATGAATAAAAAGCTGTGCATCCCTCGCATTCGCTAGGGGAAGCAACCTCGGCCCGGTCAACGAGCCTTGCTGTGTCGAACTCGGGCTCAGATTCTGCGAAATGACATGTGCCACAGGCCAGCCCGGGAGTTCGGTCTGGTCTCTCTGGATGAAACGATCCGTTGGGGAGCCTCTTGGTCCTGCCGAAAGGCATGGCGAAGGCGTTGCGCCGGCGGATATCAAACGGCCTCGTGAACTAGTAGCCTCTGAAGTGTTGGGGGACTCGATCGGGGCATCAGCTTCGTCGTCGCTATGTTGGTTTCTGGCGTCCTTGATCACGGCTCTGGTTTCATCAACAAACTCCACTGGTGTCAACGTCAGCCATGAGTACCGATCAGGATGCTAGAGTAGCTTTCGCAAGACAGAGGATGTAAAAGGGGTGGCACAAACATCGTATCGGCGTCTTGACCCACTTTTGCTTCTTAGGAAAGGTGTCTGTATCAGACCGGTTAGGGGTGTCCTGCAGCGCCCGCTAGACGAGGTCGTGGAGGACCAACTTTTTGCCGCACGAATCTTCAACGTCGTTCGTCGGCATTCTCGGCGGGCGGCGGAACACCTGCCGCATGTGGGTGTGACCCGATCACCTGCAAGTGGCCGGTCAGCAGCAAAACAGGAGGGGCAGCCTGGGCTAAGTTTGGCGACACCAACATTTGAGGTGCTGCTCCCGACAGTTCTCACTGAGCGCAAATTCCATGTCAGCAAATCTGGCCTGCCACTCAGGTTTCGCCTGTGCAGAAGGGACAAAACTCACCACCCAAAGTTCGCAACTTTTTGAGGAGATCTCGCCGACTCTGTGCTGTCCGAACCGGGCATCTGAGTGAGCGAGACTGGGTGCGTGTGCGTGAACAGGTACTCAGGCCGTTCGTGGGCCCTGCCGGGAGCTCTCCAGCGTTATATTTCGGACCCAGGTGGCGATGAATGGTACCGATAGACCCTCCAAAATATGCAACTGAGCTGGAATAAGGTCTGAAATAGGGTGCAAGATACTGGTTGGGTTGCGATGCTCGACGACAATCGCCCGCCAAGCCACCAGCCAGGGTCGCCAATCTGGGCTGACGGCTGAGATTGATCCGAAGAGAAGTCCTCCGGCTCGCCCAAGACGACGGTAACCAAGATGGTTGCGGTTGCGCCAAAGGGTGGTGTCAGCGGTGGTCATGCACCCCGCAACACAATGGCTTAGACAGAGGTCAGACGAGGGCGCGGAGCGGGATCCGGGCTGGGGTGCAGCAATTGGCGGGGACCGGGCGGGAATTTCGGTGTCGGCAGTCAGTGCTGCGTCGGGCACCTTGCCTCCGTCAATTGGAGAGCGACCCAGCACCGGAGGCCGATGCGGATCCGTCGATCTGAAAGCCCCGTTGTCGCTAGTCTGTGCGGCGGAGAGCGGGCGTCGACAGGTGGACGGGTCGCAGTAGTCTCTTTCGTTCGAGCTTTTTTGCTTTGGGCAAACACGGAGGTGGATCTCCTCCGACGACGAAAGCGCAGAGACACCAGACTGCGAAACCAACGAGCTGGACCCGTGACTGCCCTGCAGCTTCGTCCGATCGTGGCCCTGTGGCTTGAAGCTCTATTGGCTGCTTCCCTGTCGATGGACCCGCTCGGGGTTTCTTTCCGCCCAGGCCTGGCAGCAGCGCCTCCAGCTCAAGGCGGTTGCACCTTCCCTTCCCAGTCACAGTTGCCGATGCTTACCAGAATGCTCCCAGGTTTTCCGGATCTTCCAACGAAAATGCGCATCCGGCCCAAGGGATGATGTCGTTCTTTGGTTCCGAACTCGCTGATCACTATCCTAAACGGCGACGCATGGAAAAACAGTGGTCGCCGCCACCACCAATGAACTCTGGGGCAGCAACCCCACCTACCACTCCACCGCAGCTGCAGTTCCCCATGGCAGAACTGATCTACCTCAGGGCCCGTCGTGGGCGGTTGAAATCTTCGGGAGAGCGAAAAAGAACTTCAAATACGCTATGATAGGACGGCCAGCACTTTTTCTCGCCCCTCTCTCGAACCGCCGTTTCCACGCGAGTCCACCTCCACTTGGCAGCTCGACTACCCTTCGTACTGTGAGCGCCCGCCTTGATCATTGCCGATCAGGTTACACTCACCCCGTCGAGACTAACGGCCCGGAACAGGACCGGGAAGGACCGAGTCGTCATGGCTTCCAGCAAGGCCGCCGAAGCCGGTGACATCCGGCCGGCGCACAACCCCGCGGACCCGTCTGCCGAAGACCAGGTGGATCGCGATGAGATTATCCGCGCCAAGACGGTGGACCGCATCATCAGCGATGCGAAGAATGCAACCGAGAAGGAGCAGAAAATGACCCTGTGGGAAGGTATTCGGCTCTATCCCAAGGCCATCCTGTGGAGCATGCTGATCTCGACCTGCATCGTAATGGAGGGCTACGACATCTGCTTGATCAACAACTTTTGTACTCATCCTCCTACCCCTGAGTTTTGTGAAATCGTGCGCGGACTAACGCGATGCCGGTGGTAAGACGCTTTCCCACAGTTCAACCGCAAGTACGGTGAAGAGCTCCCCAATGGTGACTGGCAAGTTACAGCGCCTTGGCAGTCGGGGCTGAGCAATGTACGTGGGTCATTGTGCGGGCTGTCCCACTTCTTGTCCGTTGCCGAGCTGTCGCTGATGTCTCCAGGGCGCCAATGTCGGCGAGCTTATCGGTCTCTTGATCAACGGTTGGGTGTCTGAGCGGTTTGGATACCGCTGGACCGTAATTGGCTCCCTGACTCTCATCATTGCGTGGACTTCTCTGTTCTTTACGGCGCAGAATGTTCAGACCCTCTTGGCGGCTGAGATTCTGTGCGGAATTGTAGGAGCAAAGTACCCTCGCTGGTGATATGGAGATACTGACATGACTTGCCTATAGCCTTGGGGTGTTTTCCAAACCCTCACCATCACATACGCCTCGGAGGTCTGCCCGGTCGCCATGCGTGGCTATTTGACCACCTATGTCAACTTCTGCTGGGGTCTTGGACAGGAGATTGGTATCGGCGTCATCATGTCGATGCTAGGGCGGGAGGACGAGTGGTCCTACCGGATTCCCTACGCCCTCCAGTGGATGTGGCCAGTCCCTCTCATCATCGGCATCTACTTCGCCCCTGAGTCTCCGTGGTGGCTTGTCCGGAAGGGCAAGCTTGAGGAGGCCAAGAAGTCGCTGCATCGCCTCACCAGCCCCAGTCGCAACTCCGACTTCGACGCTGATGAGACCGTTGCCATGATGGTTCACACCAACGCTCTTGAGGAGAAGACATCGGGCGGCGCCAGCTACTGGGACTGCTTCAAGGGGCACGATCTGAGACGCACAGAGGCGAGTTTCGCGGCTGTGCGAACATTGTGTTACAAGGGACTGACTTGATTCAAGATTGTGTGCATGGTGTGGGCCATCCAGAACCTCAGCGGCAACTCCTTCTCCAACTACTCAACTTACTTCCTGACCCAGGCTGGCTTGGACTCGACCAGCGCCTACGGCTTTGCTCTCGGCCAGTACGGCATCAACATGGCAGGCGTATTCGGCGCGTGGTTCCTGATGAGTCGCGGAATCGGCCGCCGTTCCCTCTATCTCTATGGCTTGTGCGTCTTGTGCGCCATGCTGTTCGTTCTAGGGTTCCTGGGTCTGGTGCCAGAGGCGCAACGAGATAAAGGCGCCACGGCTACGGGAAGCATCATGTTGTGCTGGGCGCTGGCTTACCAGCTGACTGTTGGGACCGTCTGCTACTCGCTGGTGAGTGAGATCTCGACGCGCAGACTGCAGATCAAAACTGTTGCTCTAGGCCGTATCCTCTAGTAAGTTCTTGCTTCAAAAATACTGCTGCGGCGATTGCTAACCGGCTTCATAGCATCATCGTCGGTATCATCTGCAGCGTCTTGACGCCGTACATGCTGAACCCAGGCGCATGGAACTGGAGCAACTTTGCGGGTTTCTTCTGGGTAAGCAAGCATGTCCCCTGCTGTCAGAATGTGGCTAATAGCGTCTGCAGGGCGGTATTTGCTTCCTGTGCATCATCTACACCTACCTCCGCGTCCCTGAGCCCTCTGGTCGCTCCTTCGCCGAGCTCGATCTCCTCTTCGAAAAAGGGGTCAGCGCGCGCAAGTTCAAGAAGACCCAAGTAAATGTCTTTGCGGAGAATGTCGACAACGTTGTGCTCGAGAACTACGAGAAGCAAAAGGCGGCTGAGCGTTCGAAGACTGTGTTCGTCTAAAGGGACCACAGCGTTGAGCACCTGTGCGACATTTTAGGCCGATGATATGCGGTTTATTTCCCGATCCATCTCATAAGGAAGCCAACCCTCATGATCCCTGATGTGGCTGCTTGGATACCTGATGAAGCAAGAGTTTTGGCTGGCAAAAGCAGATAATGCTCAATTTGTGTGAAAGACCCGAACACAACGAATTAATGTAATTGGAGATTGTTGAAGCTGTGAACAAACGTGGTTCATACCTATACAATGCTCAACGGCGCTGGTGGACGGAGACCCTCTTTGCATGTGCCGTCGTGACGTGGACAGTTTTCGAAGGGTCCCCGCATCGCGATCGGCTCTGCGGCAGCGTTGAAGGCGCAATGATGTAATGCGTCGAACCCTGTCTCAGGCATCGAGCCGGCACTGAATGATCGTAAAGCGGATGGACCTCGGTCTTCTTTTACGTGCACGAGAGGTCATGTATGACACTCAAATAGCAAGAAACGGATGGCCGTCGCGATGTTCCACGAGGACGACTTGTGGTCGGACACTGACCTGGCAGCCTGGGTTGGCGTCGTGGTCTGGTGCTGAGGTAATGCTCAGCTGCCAGCAAGAAACAGCTCACGAGCCCAACGTTAAAAACTTGCGGCTTCGTTGTCACAAGATTGGGCAGGTTTCTCGCATACAATCGAAAAAATGCTGAGTGATTTACATGTCTCTGCGAGATCTGACGATTGTCTCAACCCAGGCAAGCCAACCACGTGTAACAAACGGCTAGGTTTCGGCCGCTTTCCACGTTTTGCTGCACGATTCGTTGAGGTGAGGGCCGCGCTTTCCGCCCCACTGCTGGTGGTGCGCTGGAAAAGGCAACAAAGGCAACGCCCGCCTTGGGTATAACCCCACCATCTCAGGTCACTCCACTGATGCGTTTGCCTGCATTCCTCACGCAGAACCACCTCCGCCAACCCAGCCTCCTCTTGACAAAAGCACGCATCTCCTTAGACAACTGGTCGCAGCATCTCCTCAGACAACCGGTCGCAACATCAACACTCTCATCCGAGACATCAGCGACCATCACAGATAAACGCAACAATGGCGACAGTCATGCACAGCAGCCCATCAGTACATACCCCGCCCGGGCCTGATGCCCCACGGCCAAAAGGTGAGCATGCTGCGCGAACCTTCTCGGGATCCATTTGCCGACGGGTCGACCGCTTTTCGAGGAGCGGCGCGCTTCATTTGCGAGCGATTCATGATGCTAAATCTATATCTCCAGGCATTCTCAAGAACTCCTATCGTAAGGAATCCCCGCCGCCCGTCTCTCCCACCGACGATGGCCCTGCCACCCCGACCCTGTACCACCGAAACTCCTCCGACTTTGCGTTCTCCCACAAGGAAGCCAAGGAAATCACCATCGCCAACACACACTACAATGCCGGTCATCGCCGCTCGTCATCGGGCGCCGGCTCGCGGCCAGGCGGCTCCCGCAGGCAGAGCTCGCGCACCCCCAGCCGACAAGGCGACGAGTCCGAGGAGGCCGGACAGCGACTGAAATGGGACGAAGCGAATCTCTATCTTACCGAGCAAGAGCGCAGCAGCACTATGAAGATCAACGAGCCCAAGACGCCATATGCTAAGCACTACGACCCGAACGAGGATCCATCGGACGACGAAATGGCCGAGCCGATTGATCCCACGGATGTCGACATGGATCGCATCGACGGCGTCCCCGGCGCTGGCACCCAGAAGCGTCAGCGCCCCGGAACTGAGGACGAAATCCCCGGTCTGTCGCTTGGCGAGCCCGAGGAGGCAGTCCCCGAGAATGAGTTTGGCGAGCCGAAGCGGCCCCGTGCGGTGCACGTCGATAGCAATGGCAGCGGCCACGATACGGACGCGGACGACCTAGTTGGGCTCACGGCTGAGGAGCTCGAGAAGCATCGCCGCTTCGAGGAGATGCGGAAGAAGCACTACGAGATGAAGAATGTTGCGTCATTGCTTGGCCACCCTGAGGATGAAGATGATGACGATGAACCTGTGGTGCCGCCTCTTCCGGGACGTGTTAATGGTTCATCATAGCCGGGGCATCTCTGAGCTCGCTTTGAGAGGCCCGAAAGAGAGGGCACTTTGGGAACGAAGTCATATGTCGCATGAGAATACGAAGGTTCCGCTTTGGGCGTCGGGAGGTGTGACATTTGCGACAGGCCATGTTGTCGCGAAGGGGGCGTTCTGGTAATGTACTTTATTGGCTTATCTCATTACCTGGAGTGCGCTACGGCCTGGGACGGTGTTGTGGTGTTTTCAGGGAGGATGTTGTGGCTTCTTCTTTGCTCTCAACTGGCAGCGGATGGAACATCATGGGACTTCAGTTGAGAGCCGGCTTTCTTTGCGTACCTCGCTGGCTGTCTTTCCGAGCTTCAGTCATGCTAGACTTAATACAGCAAATGCATAGCGACTTTGACTATCCAACACCGTCGATTTGCCCTGCACCTCTGCGTCAAGTAACACATAAGTACACCAGACACCGCACGCCGGCTTGCCATCTACTCTGTAGTCATATCATGTACATGTCCTCCAAATCTCAATGCTCCCGTCCTCCAAATGCGCAGACTGCCACGCCCAGGCAAGACAACCCCATTGTGCCGCCTCCCGCTCAAAGCAACCCCTTGCGCGCCAGCTCAACCTTCCTCGCTGCCTCGCCAACCTTGAACCCCCCTCTTGACACGCAGATCCGATTCCCATCAGCCAGCTCGACCTTCTCCTCATGCGCCGGCCACTGACAGGGGCAATGATGCGGGAAGTGAACGCAAGCTACACTCTCAGAATTAGCTCCCTATCTATTCCATAACCCCCCCAGTCCAGTGTGGTAAGATGACATACCGAGTGTATCTGGACAGAGGTACTTGTCACAATGCGACCCGAGGTATCGCGCGCGGTACTGTTCTGAGTCGCTGGGGACGTTTTGTGGTGCTTGTTGCTGTTGCCCGCCGCCGAACATTTGCTCGAAGAAGCCGAACTGGGCGGAGACGGTGCCCATGAGGGCGAGGAAGATGAGTGTTGGGATGCGCATTGTGTGTGTGTACCTGCCGAAGTAGGGCGGTAGGACGGATGGTGGTTGGGAGTGGGATGTGCTGTCTGTCTGGTTGTTGAGGGGGTTGCTGGCTGGCTGTCAATTGATGACTTGCTGGCCAGAATTCAAGGTGGGACGGCGCACCTTGCAGGGCGGCAGGCATAAGTCTATCTTATCGACGCAGGCTTGGCGCTCAGCGCGGTGGTGACTAAGCAGAAAACTTCACCCCAATTCCCCAGTGGATTGGCTGCTTGCTTGGGAAAGCTGTTGACCAGATCGATCGACTGCCACTCACCCATTGTCTCGAGGGAAGCGAGCTCTCTCGACCCAATGAACCTAATACAGCTGCGGCGGCCCTTGCAGAGGGCTGCTGTCGGTGGATGCCAGCCATTGACGCCGCTCGTGCGGACGTCGAGCCTCGCGGAGCGATTCGCACAGCTGCGACTCGATGTCGCGTCCGGAAATGCCGCCGTTGAGGGCCGCCGTTACGCCAGCGTCAAGGCGCAGGGTGCCTACAGGTTGACGAACAAGAAGACAATACCGAAGAAGATGGGCGCCAAGAAGACAGGCGGTGGGTGACCCATCCCGTTGAGAAAGGGCGAAGAGTTGGAGAGGGATCCAAGCTGACGATGATGGCCAGACCAGTATGTGATTCCCGGAAACATCATATACAAGCAGCGCGGTACGATATGGCACCCCGGCGAGAACACGATCATGGGCCGAGACCACACTATCCACGCCGCCGTCGCGGGCTACGTCAAATACTACCGTGATCCCGCTCGTCACCCAAAACGGCAGTACATCGGCGTCGTCTTCGACAAGTCCGACACCCTTCCACGTCCCGTCGGTGCTCCCCGAAAGAGAAAGACCGGTCTGGTGGCTGGGCCACGCAAAGTGATCGAGCCTATCGAGCCAGATGCCATCACGGCCAGCGGCATTCCCTTGATGGTAACAAGGCACGAGAAGGTCGAGGTTTCCGCAACGCCGGAAGCCGTCACGGCCAAGGCAATGACGGTTGAAGCCACGGAGCCCGCGAGCGAAACCCCGCGCAAAATCACCGAACCGAGCTCGGTCATTGCTGCGCTGCTGGAGGAGAGGAATCGATCCCGGGCGATTCACGACGCGAAGAAGCGGGAGCTCCGCGCGAAGGAGGAGCAGGAACTTGCAGAGCGCAAGTCGACTCGCGTGTTCCGCCTCCACGAGAACTACGCCTACCGCGAGACCAACTGGGAGCTCGGTCGCTTGATTGGCGACGCGGGTGTTGTTCAAGGAACAGAGAAGACATCTTCGAGGAAGAGGAAGTTCCGCAACCGCAGGAGGAGAAAGAACGCCGTCTACACCAAGGTCAAGCAGGGCGCTCTGGACAGGGTGCAGCGCCGTATCGAGTATCGCCAGTTTGTGGTGGCGAAGAGGATCGAGCGGGCGGCTCACGCGGCCGAGCACAAGAAGAAGCTGGCTGCCAAAAAGGCAGCGAATAGGGCCAAAGCCAACGCCGAGGCCAGGGACAAGAAGGTCGATGCTTGAACAGCATCTTGAGGATGTTGGGGGTGTGGGCGTGAGGCAGGCCGCGGGACATACCCCGAGTGGCTGCTCGGCCCTCTGTAGAATATTGTCAAATTAAATCCGTTTGTATCCCGTCCGTTTGTATTGGGTCTCATCACTTATCGCAAAGTTGGGTTTGGCGTCTTCTGCGGTTTGACGCCTCGCTGCCGCACTAGGCAATCTGCAGGTTGCGCGGGCAAGCTTGATTGGTTTGGTGAGGCTTCATCCCAGCTGTCCAAACCGGTCTGGCCTTTTCACGAGACTCACACTGACACACCTCAGGTTCCCCGCGACTTTGACATTAATACGCTCAGATTTCGTCCGTCGCAGAATATGCCCGTTGTCAGTATGCCACCAAAATCCTCTTTGTTCTTCGCAGGCGCTGAGGGTGGAGGGGCGTTCCTGAGACACACCGCACATTCCTCGCCTCTTTCTGAACCTTTGCACGCGCAGGGCGCGACGGGGAGACAGCAGTCAAGCGTATATCCTTAAGCTGTTCCCTGACTGTACTTTTATCTGTTCATTTTGTGTTTTCTTTTTCGCCGGCGCTCACAGGGCCTGATGGCCGTTGAAGAGGACAAGGATACCTTTCGCGACCAGCACACTACATACCAGCGTCTTTGCCGTAGGGAGGTTCAGTTGTCGCAAACGGCGTTGGGGAAGCGAAAGGCCCGAGACACGGAGCGTGTTCAACTTCCTGAACTAAGAGAACAGGGAGAACCTCCACAGATGGGGTCGACATCTCAGTCGTTTGCGCGCGCCGAAGGTGAGTGTTGGTGGGATACTGAAGCGGTTCAGTCAGCTAACTGAGTTTATACAGTTCGAGAATTTGTAGGGGGTTGGGCGCCGACTATGTTTCCGGGCATGTCAACCGCGTCGATGGCCGGGGCTATGGCGACTCGATACCTTCAGCCAGGACCCTGAGGGCGACGCCTAATATCCGTTCGGAAGACGACGATGCCAAATCTTCGCGTACAGAACTCTATGCATACGAAGAGCATGTTGGAAATGTTGAACTACCCAGCGAGGACCGCCCAGAGGAGGAGTGCGGCGATCGTCACTACAACCATTGGGCTGACAAGATTGGTATGCAAACCCTTTGGATGACCTGCCAAGGCAATTCTAACTGCGATTATAGATGGAAAAGACATCAAAATCACTGGTGGAGGGGCTCTCTTCCCTGAGGGATACCGGCCGTGGGCTAACAACGAGCATCCTTGGATCTGTCCGATAAGAGACTGTCAACTTCTCTTCCCCACAGCCTTGGGGCTTGGTGGGCACTTCAGTGTATGTTCTGTTCTACAAAGTCTCCGGTTGCTGATGCTGATAGTCTTGCAGAATATCCACCGTGGCTGTCTTTTAAACGACAACTTGGAGGGCGCTACGGCGGTTATCGGCACGCGAAAAACGCCACTGGACCGGCTGTTCGGACAACAGCTTTGGTTATATTTCGAGTTGCGTTGGATCCGGGGAAGCCGCCTCCGTTGGCTGAGCCTCGGCTGCGTTCCCAGGAGAAAAGTACGAAACCAAACAAGCACGATCTCGAAGAAAAGCGCCGTTTGTCTTTGTTGTACAATGAAGTGGTGAAACAAATCATTCGGCAGAATGCAGCCCGTCGTAACCGCTCACAGTCAGTCCGAGAGGCTACTTTTGACGCCAACCCATCAGGGAGTTCCCCAGATGCCATCATGGTCCTTGGCGGTACATCTCGGCGTGAAGATGGAATAACTCAGAGGAGACTTGATCGACTTGCCGAGAACACACCAATAGGGGAACTTCGATGTTCCGCCGGAACGATGACGCCAGAGATGAAGAGTCGCTTATCCCGCGTTCCCCGACCAGCTCCTTTAACAATGCCTCCTGGAGACCGTCTTCCGGAGGCGGGTCACCAGCTCCTTCTCGTGGACACGGCGATGAAGCGGATGACAGCGACCGCGCCGACAACAGCAGAGTGACACGAAGCTCCCGAGGAGCAAAGAGACTCTGCACACCGCAGATCTAGCGGCCCTGGCCGGCGGCAGCACTTTGGCAACACTTTCGACAATGGCAGGGGGTGATGACAAAGAACAGCAACAGAGCCGACAGAAACAACAAGAGAGGCAACGCTCCCTCCCCTCCCCTTTCACTGACATCCTCCACTACAGCCGCAGTACCACCTATCCAACAAACCCTCTCCTCGTTCCCCTCGTCTACCTCCCCCGCCTCCGCTCCCTTCCCCGCCGCTAGCAAGTCCAACTAGCCGGCGGACCTCCCGACGAAAAGATGCCGTGTGCTCTACTCGTGTATATGACTGGGGAGGAGAGGATTCCACAATGTGATTTCTGTCGGGAGCTAAGGAAGATAGCAAGGGGTCCGTTAGCGCCGGGTATGAGAAGGGAGAGGAAAGATGTTGAGGAGTGTTTTGGGTTGTAGGGGGATGCGGAGAAGGAGTTGAGGAGGCGGTTTGGGGGTGGGTGTTGTAGTGGGATTTTGATGGCGGTTAGAAGGGGTGAGATAGGGGACAGGGATGAGGATGAGGGTGAGGGGAGTGAGGGCGAGGGGAGTGAGGGTGAGGAGGAAGAGGAGAATGTGGAGGGTGTTGATGAGGGGATTCAGAATGAGAGTGAGGGGTCGGTGTATGAGGATGAAGGGGGGCATGATTCTGACTTGGGGTCGGACAGGTCGGAGGGTGTATCGCCGGCGTCAGCGACGGCGAGGCGGTTTACGGTTACCAGGGGTGCTGTCACGTCGAAAGGAGAGGTGGTTGCTCAGGAAACAAGACCTGCGAGGCGGGTATCAGGCGGCCAGGAGAATGGGGAGGGTGGTGCGCCCGAGAAGACGGTCGAAGAAGCACCGCCTGTGTCAAGAAAACTCAGATCGGGGCCGGCTCGACGAAGGTTAGGTTCGCCATCGACTCAATCAGAGAGAAGAGAGCAGGCACAGCAACCCGGAGAGGCGCAAAGGGACTTGATACCACTTGAACGGCGAAACCAGACGGACAACACAGCGAGATCAACACCCCATGACCAAGCACAGGAAGAATCCGAGGAGCCGCCTTCGAAGAGACCAAGATTTGGGCCGGATTTCGTGCCTGGCATTTTCTCAACCCAATCTCTTCACAATCACACTCCCAAGTCTCTCTTCCCCCAAAGCACCGCCTCCAGCTCTACTACCTCCCTTGCGAAATCAGCAACAACCCAGGGGTCCATCGGCGCGATATCACCCAAAACCGCTCCATCCCCTCCCCTTCTCGAAACCAAGCCCGACTACAGAGCGACACCAACTCTCCACAATGGCATCCCCCCTCCATTTCTCCCCCCTTTATATCAACAGTCGTATCAATAATCACATCAACCCCTCTTCATCCCCATCCTCATGAAACCATGGAAAATCGCTCCCGGCCGTTTCACCTCCCCTTCCAACCAAAATAGCCTACTCCTCCGCCTACCTCTCCCAAAGCCAAATTATTTCCCTCTCTCCTTCATCAGGAATCACCTTTCACCTTGTGCCCCTCGCACCAGGAGCAACATTTTCCTTCCCTGCGGAGCAGAAGAGGTCGAGAATCTGTTTCGTCGCGCAGGGGTTTGTTGGTGTTAGTCTTAGGAGGGGGGAGGAGAAGGATGACGGTGAGGGCGATGGTGAGGAAGGAAAGGGGGGAGAGGAAGAGAATACAGAAAGGGGGGGATTTGACATCGGTCTTAATGGGATGTGGAAGGTAGTTGCTTGCTGGAAGTGTAGTGTGGTAAACTATTGTCATTCGGGTGCGATGGTGCACGTCACGAGTGCGTCGGAGGGGCTGGAGGAGATGCAGGTGGGAAAGAAGGGGAGAGATGTCGCGGGGGGAGGATAACCTTGTGTTGTGGCTGAAAATTGAGTGTGGTTAGTTTGATGGATGATACCCTAGTAATCTGAGTCTTGAGTTTGAACAATTGTTCCATTCTGTGGCAAACACAGGATTTACTGTGTTTATTTGCTGAATTAAATGCGGAACTCAAATAGTAGGCAGGAAGAACGCTTCTAAACTGCCAGCATCGGCTGATTACGCCTTGCCCTTTCTGCTCAATGTCGCGTTCTCTAGCGCAGCTGGATACGCGGGTATCATATGTCCTGCTTTTATGCCTCCCTGTGTCCCATCCATGAATGCCCAAACGCCAATGCAAGTATGATACAACGTCGTCGCCCGTATGCCCTCCTCAACGGAAGACCCTTCGTCCACCAGTCCGCGGTGGGAACCGTTCCGTACCGTTTTGTTGCTGCTGATGCCACACTCTCTGCATCCCCACTCCTCCGCCCTCGAAAGACCGCTTGTATCTTCGTACCGCCTCGCGCAAATGTTCAGGGCGCAAGGGTCCTCGTCTGTCGTCCTTTGGTGGTTCTGGTGCCTGACCCTCTGCCACCTCGCCGTTCGCATTGGGAGATGGCGCAGCAGACACAGGTGGTGTTGGAAGATCGGTTTGCTTCTCGCCCGTATTCTCGACCCATTCGTTCTGTACCCTACGCGCAGCCTCGATGATGTCGCCGATGTAGACCTTGGCCACGGCACGCATGCCGATAACAACGTTCTCCGTGACCGACTGCGAGATAGTCGCGTTGACGAGCTGTTTGACCCAGTATTAGCTTCATCCTTCATCGCTAGACCCTTCCAGAAGAACACATACCCTGCGAACGCCAGCCTTGGAAAAGTTGGCGGCACGCCAGTTCTCAAAGCGGTCGAACTGATCCTCCGAGAAAGCGTTGATAAGCATACCCCTCGCGCGGTGTTCCTCCTCTTTCTGCTCCTTCGTCATGGTGGTGCCCGTGGCCGCGACCTCAGTAGGGCCGTCGTCCTCGCCATCACCATCATCCGCTGCGCCTGCTCCGCTCTTGCCGCCCCGTCCGCCGACGTCACTCACGCCTCCCACGGCCGAGGGCGCCTTGCCGCCGGCCACCGATGGCGTTTGTTCGCGCTGCAGCGCCTTCTCCGCCTTGGACTTGCGACCGCGCTTCTTCTTAATCGGCGCTGCTGCCGCGCTGACCTGGCTGCCGCTGACGAAGCTCATAGCGTCGATGTCGACAGATGGGGATCGCGCGTCAGTGGGTGTGCCGACGCCGAATTCGTCGGGAGGAAACGAAGTTTGTCGCAGCGGGTGGGCAGAGCCGGCGCCCGACGTGACGGACATGGTCGAGGCCTTGCGCCGCTTGAGCACGGGGGCGCCAGGGCCGTCGGTGGGTTTTCTTTTGTTGGTCATGGTGTTGATGGGTGGGAGTTGAGAGCGCGACGAGGCCAGTGGAGAAAGTGCCGTCGGAGAATAGGTGTAGGGCGGCGAGGCCATGGTGGATGCGGCAGCGTAGCGTCGAAGGATGGAGCCTGGACGCGAGCTGGGACCACAGTGTAGGATCTGCCGAGAGTTGGTGATTGGCCCTGGCCCGCAGCGGCCACGACAAACAGATTGTCCCTTGTCGCTAGTGAGATTTTACACGCGAACAATACTGCAATTTGGCGATGAAGAGAGATGCGAGATTTGGCGGTTTAAATCCTTTCGGAAGACCCGACGTGAGGCAGAAAGATGGCAATCGCGAACGGTATTCCGTGGCGCAAGAGCCTCAACGCGGCAGGTAAGCTTTTGGGGGACGTGCACACCCTTAAGCCACACCGGACGTTGAGGTCCGGCGGTTTGTGGAGGGGGTGGAATTCCTGTGTCGCGGTTGGAGCTGCCGTTTTGACTCGTCGGCTATGCCGAATTTGATTGGCTGCTAACCTTACAATTGCTAATCTACACTTGAGCCCACACATCTTCCGCGTACTCCTCCAATTCTTGAACGCCGAAAACCAAATCTCCCTCATTAGGGCCCGGATCTCTAAGGAAGAGAGGCCTGAATGAAAGCACCAATGCGCCCCTAGTGACATTGTACGATATCGGATTGGTAGTGGCGTTCTGGGTAATTGTAATGCTTTGTCTAAGCACAGGCGTTAGGTGTTGAAGAGATGTTGTGGTAGCTCCAGGGCGAACTGCCATCCCTTCCTCCCACTTCTCTAAAAGGATTGTAGTACCGTCAAACTTAGAAAGAAGAATAATCTTGACCTCGTGGTTTGACATAGAAAACCACCGCTTCATAGTTAAATGCAATTGCCCCAACGTCTGAGAGAATCCCGCTTCAATAACAAGTGTTGGCCAGGTACCTTTACCAGCTCGTTGAGGTTTTGGGCCACCAGTTGAATCACCCTCTTTACCGCTTTGTCCTTGTCCTGGAAGTGTAGCACTGCCAATGTCTCTCCAACCTTTCTTTAAACCCATCTCGCGAATTTGCCCGACAAATTCGTTATATAGCAGTTTGTGAAGTTCCTCATGAAGGCTAGTTATGATCGTGATAATAAGGATCCGAGAATTGCTGTCGTAATCGCGAAAGCGGTACCTGCGGCCTTGCTTCTCTCGCTTCTCTCGCTCACGTTGAATTTCGGTGAAATGATTAGGAGAGACGTCTAAACAGTTAGTATACCATATAGAAATAAAAGGGTAATACTATACTTATGACGGTGAGGGAATCACCACTAGTGTGATCAATTCTATTAAAGAGATCTTGCACTTTGGTAAATCGTATGGTCTGGGAATCGTCGGTCTGGGGATCGCCATCTTTTATCGAGTTTACCGAAGTAAGTATGGTAGACGTCGACAGAACTGCCGATGACGCCGACACCGACGGAGATGTCGTCGACATTGATGTGATTGACGCCATGGCGAAGCGTTGAAGTTTGAAGTTGGGATCCGTGAGATACGTGGGGGAAGCCACTAGAGGGGTACAGGCTGCTGAAGCTTGTGAAAATGGTGGGGCCTGCACTAGCCAGTGGCCCGAGCTCTGCCAAAAACGGCATCCCAAACCGCAACACAGACACTCTCGGTGGAAAATTTTGGGTTTGCCATCTGGGTCAGCTTTTACAGCTGCTAAGGTGTGCCCTCCGAGGTCTTATTGCTAGCTTGAGGGCCTGGGGTGGTTTTTTTTTTTTGACATCTATTTGCCTGCAAGACCAGCTTGCTCCCTTTGTCAAGCGCCCAGCTCCGGTTGACGGACTCTTCCCCAAACTCCATCCTCGACCGAACCCGGAATTTCATGTCAGGGACCAGGGGGCCTGTTAAAAGTTGCGCAATCGCCCCGCTCCTCCTCCGCCTGACTCCTAGTGTTCCCCACGGCGCCTTTGTTCTTGCAGGAACAAACCATTTAACCAAGCACCCGACCAAGTTACACAATGGTTCAATTTGAGACGCCCGCGCGGTCAGAGAGCCCGTCCGGCTCCTCCGCATCCGACGAGCACAACAACCAGAGCACCAAGCAATCCTCCAAGCGCCACAAAAAGAGAAGCAAGAGGAACTCCGACGCCGAAGAGAGCAAATCCCTTCCGATCAACGGCGGCCCTGCGAAAGCGGAGCGGCGATCCAGCGTCAGCAAGCCGGCGCGCGACTTCCGCGACAAGCCCGAGCCGGCCCCCAAGAAGAAGAAGAGAAAGACCGCAGTCACACCGACACTCCCGCCCGTCGATGCCGAAGCCGAGTCCTCGACCCGCTCCCCCAGCCCCGTCATCGACTTCGATGGCCTTAGTCGGCCGAGTCTCGGTACGCGAGAGCGCCTCGAGGAGAGCCCGGAGCAGAAACAGGAGCGCTTGGAGCGGATGAAAGGTGCTGTCCGAACTCTGCTGGAGTGCGTTGGCGAGGACCCCGACCGCGAAGGGTTGCTGGCGACACCGGAGCGGTATGCTAAGGCGATGCTCTTCTTCACCAAGGGCTACCAGGAGAATGTCCGTGATATTGTCAACGGGGCAATCTTCCAGGAGGGCCACAACGAGATGGTCATTGTCAAGGACATTGAGGTGTTCAGGTGAGTCCCCTGGAATATCCACGGTTTGCTAGCTGCTGACAAGGAGAAAGCATGTGCGAGCATCACCTTGTCCCTTTTACCGGCAAGATGCACATCGGGTACATTCCCTCCAATGCTGTTATCGGCATTTCCAAGTTGCCGCGCATAGCCGAGCTGTTCGCGCGCCGCCTCCAGATCCAAGAGCGCCTCACGCGAGAGGTTGCCAACGCCGTTATGGAGGTCCTGAAGCCACAGGGCGTGGCGGTCGTCATGGAGTCCAGCCATCTTTGCATGGTTATGCGCGGCGTGGAGAAGTCGACCAGCAGCACCATCACGAGCTGCGTGCTTGGATGCTTTGAGCGTAAAGAGAAGACGCGAAATGAGTTTTTGAGCCTCATCGGAGTCAACCGCCGCTAAGAAACAACCGAGTATCTACAGGAAAAGAAGGGTCATCAGCATTCAACAAGAGGGGCGGTTCAACACATCACATTCAACAAGACAGAGACGGCGATGATCTCTGATGGCAGCAATGCCAGGCCGGCATTTCCAGGTTTTCATGATTTGGCTGGTAGTTTGCATTTCTGGCGTTTGGACCAAACGGGAGAAAAGAGGACGGGATAGATACCGAGACGGATCTCAACATCGAGACATGGTCGGTGCAGGTTGGTTTGGCTATCCAGTTTCAGGCGTTGCTTCAACACAGCATCACATACTAGCGTGCGCGGCATCTGTCTTTATATAGCGCAGGAGCTGCCTGTCCGCAAGAGCGAGGAGTCTAGCTGGCCTCAGCGAGAAATGACGGCCCTTCAACCGCCGCTCAACTATTTACACCGGTGCCTTGGCCCGGTCCCATAGAATTGCGGAAGCAATGCAACCACTCTTAACCTCATCCTATAGCCTCGTTTGTCATGACACCTTCCTCACCGTCGCACCGACCTCTCCCCTCTCCACCGCGTCTACCCTCCTCTTGACCACCCGCCACACATGCTCAGCAACCTCCTCCACCGACGGACTCGCATCCACAACGTGCAAATCCTCCTCCTCCTGCCGAAACCTCCTCTCCAACCCCGTCACCCTCTCCGGATTCGGCGATCCCAAAGCTACCTCCCCTTCTCCTCCAACTTCCGTCCCAATCTTCCCCATACTCAGCCCCCAAAACAACTCCCTCACCACCCTTTGCATCTCCCCCTTCTCATACACCTCCCCGCCCCATCCCCCTCTCTTCTTCGCCTGCTCCTCCGACAAGTCCAAAAACAAGACCAAATCCGGCCTCGGCAACCCCACCTCGGGCGCTCTCGCCCACGCTAGATCCAACGTCGGGTTCTGCTTCGCCGCAGAGTACACAATCCCGCTGTAATAATACCGATCACACAGCACCGTGACCCCTTCGGCAAGTAAGGAGTTTATCGTCGCGGCGGCCTCCCAACGGTTCGCGCTGAACAAGAGGTGGATGACGTGGTCGTCCATGGTGGTTTGGGATTTGAGGTAGGCGTCGATCATGGTGCCGATGGGGGTGGTGCGGTCGGGGAAGCGCATGACGCGGACGGGCTTGGAGAGCTCGATGAGGCGCTGTTCGAGGAGTTTTACTTGTGTGGTTTTGCCGGAGCGGTCGAGGCCTTCTAGGGCGATTAGGGCGCCGCGTTTGAGGGCGGACATTGTTGCTGTTGGATGGGGAGTGTTGACTGGTGAGGATTGTGAGGAGTTGGTGAGGCAATTGGGAGGGGAGGAGAATCGTGAAGAGAGTTGATGTGGTGAGGTGAGAAGGGCTGCGTTGCCTGCCGCGAGGGTGCTCAGCTGCTGGTGGGATGTGTGGTGGGATGGTGAGTGGTATGACCTCAGGGGAACGCGACCCCACCTGCGCGGGTGGTTGCACGGCTTCCCCTTTTTGCCCCACCTCCACAGGGCTTTCGTCTGAACGGCTCAACGCGGGGATGTGGAGGATGACGTTTGTTATTGCAGCTATATTTTTGTATATTTATCGCTATGGTTTCTCGATTCCAGTTTAGACGCTGCTAACTAGGGTTTTGCTGCCAACCAAGGTTCTGCAGAGTTTGTATCAGCCAGGTTCGAAGGTTGTCTGAGGTCAGGGTGGCGTGTACCTCAGGTACTCCATGCCGTCGCATCATCAGAGGTATCGTTACCCCCAGAACGATTCCGAGTACAAAGCAAAAAGTGACTGCCGCGGCGATGATAATCCGATTGCGTCGCTGATGTCGGGGTCGGACTGGCGCCATGAACATGCGGCCCTCGAGCGGGGTCGTCGGCGGAAGTGGGGCAGCTGCACCGGCCCCAGCTCCGGCACGGCCGGTCTCGTCAACATACCACTGGGACATCGGGGAGACTGTCGAGTCTGGTCCGGTACGGATTGTCAAGCTAGTGAAAAATAACTGGCTCTCGAATAGAGTGTTGTCTCATGCAGCATGCTACTGTGGATTTCAGTGTCGACATCAGTGATACCCAGATCATGCCCAGCATGGAAGCCTTTTCTTGAGGACCACACCAGCTATATATCTTGGCACAACCACTCCAGCGCCAGTTGATCAAGTTCATCCTTTGGGAAGGTCAGCAGCGCAGCACGGAATGACGGGTCAACTCTTACGGCAATACTACAATAGCTCGGCTGAATCTGGTGTGTTTCGACACATCAACTAATTACTTTGCTCTTCTCTTGCAGATACGCGTGTTTGCAGCCTTGCGACTTGATCTCAATACTGAAGACATCGTCAGAGTTGTACTGATAGACTTTTACAGGTATAACATTCGAGTAGGGATTTCGTCTTTAGCTCTGGTGAACGCTCGATGGTTGTCCCGATTGCCCTGTTGCCCAAGCCAAGGCTGTGGAGTCCCATCTTTGAACATGTGACCCGGACTCGCCGCCATTGTTGTCGAGCGAGCCGATATCTACCAGTGGGAGAAGGTCCAGGAAGGAATGGCGACAGCTTTCGGGCGTTGGTTAGACAAAGAGAAACGAATGACATCGATAGTTACGTCTTTCTAGGAGATCGCCGCGTTCCAACTCGACGATACCGTCCAGCACGAAGATTCGTCTCACAGGCAAGCGGCTATCGAAACCGCCCCATCGGTGCTCCCAGCCGCGATAAAAATGCGCATCCACGAGAGGTCGCTCTGCTAGATTATAACGAGTTAGCGACATATTGTCCCAAGGCTCTGGGGCTCATCCAGTTTGCAGCTGCATTGGAGGCTGGTGGGGGTTTGAGTCGAGGGTCAACCAGAGCCAACGGACCCGCGCACAGCAGGGCGAGGCATTGACGGATTGACGACCTAACCAGCGGCCACCACCGACATGACCTGCTACGTCGCAAAGCCGTCCTAAGGCATTCTCTGTGGTAATCGAGGCTTTGCTTCGAATTGTCTCGTCGCCAGGCCGCAGCTGCTCCAAGCTGCGACCCTGCGACGCTCTGGCGGCATGGAACTTTGCGTGCAGTTGGTTGAGCAACTGGATGCACTGTGCAGGTGTCGAACTGCCAACCGTTTGGGCCGCCGTCGAAGAAGATTGAGTTTAGGGATAATCGAGTTAACTCCAGAGCTTGCGAAAACCCCCCCCCCCAAAAAAATGTCCCCAACGCGGAGTGACGAACTCACCGTTTCGTCCCGCCAAAACAGCTGAGCCTGGCGATACCAGGCGAGGCCTCACCAGGGCGGAGCTTGAGGGCACCGAAACTGAAGGCCGATTCCACGTTGGGCGGATCGCACGAGGTGGGCCTTTCCGCTTGTGGGACGCGGTTGTGCCCCGAGCGCTGGCGGGCGCGACGCGTTGATTTGCCAGATAATTAACGCGGTCTCGGCTGCCCACTCAGCGTCCAGCTGACCATCCAATTTGTGGGCACACCGCGTTGAGTGCGGTGCAGCTGTCGCGGGCGATGCTCGAGTCTTGATTTGCCCGTTGTGCAGCGTCAATCGCTGCCCTTGCGACGGTCTCACGACCTGCATCGAATCAGCTCGTCGCCAGCTCCGTTTGCATGAATTAGGAGACTCGGATCTGCTGCACGGCGCTGCAGCTCTCCAGGTTTCTCTCTCCTTTGAGGTTGCCTTCAGCTCCCAGCACGGACTCGCCAGACGCCGTAGGATCCCCGCTCGTGATCGTGTCCCCGGGCCTCCCCCCTTTCTCATTGGAATGCCCAAGCTCCCCCGTTTTCACGCGTAGAGTTTTACCACGAAAACGCACGTCTAGCAGCCCAATATCGGTCCGCTCCTAAGAACGAGGTCCGCGCTCGCTAGTCGTCTGAACTCCGAGCGAGTGACCTCCATTCACTCCCTTGCAGCACCCGCATTCCCACCTCTCGCCCCTCCTTTCTTCCGTCCCACCAACACCTTTGGTCTGCCATTTCTGCCAGCCCATTTCCCTCCGGCCACCTGTCTGCTGCCACTGCTTGCCTCAATTTGACCGCCAGGCCACTCACGCCCACACTCCCGCAGCCGACCAGCGCTTCACGACTTCCGATTCTGCGCTTCAATTTATGCGAACACGTTCTTTTCCCACCAAACACCAGTAACTGCGCGTCGTCGATCTTGATTGCGCTGCTTCTGCCCACTCCTTGCTCCTTCCTCCACTTGCCACCCACTCGCAACCTCTTGCGCGCAGCTCGACTTCGCATTACTTGCTGTCTGGCGACCAGGCCTCGCCGAGCGCGACCCGGCCGACTCTGCGCACCAATCCGGCCAGCTCTGGGACCGCTTGTGCAATAAGAAAAGCACACATCCCTCGACCCGCCGCTGCCTTACCACCTCTCTCGCTCTCCCCTTCAATTCTCGCCCCTCTTTGGCAGTTCCGGCTGCACCTCGAAGCGAGCGAGCGAGCGATCTGACACGAGGAGGACAACAAACAAACACGCCTGTGCGATTGCACACGGGTCTCTGTGACGCCTCTGTCTCCCCTAGGAAGGGTTGCCGGCCTCGTTGGGCTCAGCAACACCAGCGCGGGGAGCAATTGGAAGCTGCAGTTGACCGTTGCTTCACACGGCTCCAGTTTTTGCACTTCTCCACCATGACTACCGTTGTCCGTCAGCCGTTCGCGCCCCTCGACGGGGCGCGACTGCAGACCTTGACGAGCTTCAAGAACCGACAGAATGGTACGCAATTGACCCTGTGGGGTTGGTGTCAAGCTTAACTGACTCAGAAACAGCCATCTCCAATGCTCCCGTTAAGAGGAAAGCGTCCGAGGTAGAAGTTGACGACTCCGAGAACGTTGATCCGGCTTTGTTTTCCAAGCGATCTAAGGGCGCTGGCGCCGACAATGACTTCAAGGACTTCTTCAAGCCATCCAAGTTTGTGCTCACCAAGGCCGCCTCGACTCCAACCTTGCCCTCGGCCAAGGACGTCCTCAGTGATCTGCCCCTCAAGCCTCAGCCTTCCAAGCGCCAGCTCCTCCAGCCCAAGTCTCCTGCCCCTCGTCTGAACACCACCATCACCTCGTCGTCTCTCACCGCCCCAGCCGGTCGTTCGCCCACACGCGGATCCAAGCGGATCGGTATTCTATCCCGTCGTCGGACCCAGCGTGTCGACCCTCCGGCTTTCGGTCTCGCCTCCTCGGTTCCATTCTCTCTCGATGCCGCACTGAAGGGTACCATCCCGAGCTACTCGGGCAACTTCCGCAGCGCCGCCTCCAACTTGCTTCAGCCTGACATCAAGTCGGATTGGTTCTTCGACATCCACGAGGACACCCCCGAGCAGGAGATGACCAACCTTTTGCAGCACAGCACCTGCACGCTCGACATCAGTAGTGACGAAGAGTCGGAGCAACGGGCCCGCCGGGAGCAAGCCGAGGGTCGCGACAAGGAGAACATTCCCCCAGCGGATGACGTCAGCCAGACCACATCGGCCCGTGCCTCGCGCGCTGCAGGCGTCTTCGACGACATGGTTGTCGAGAAGCAGCGTGGACCTCTGTCCGACCTCAACGTGGAGGACTTCTACGCCGAGGGGTGTGACGGCACCAGCGTGATCATCGTTCCTGGCGATGAGGAGGATGCCGCGACCGTCATTGACGAAGCGGAGCATGCGTCCCGGGATCTGGAGCCTCTCGAGGCCATTCCCGTGTTTGAGGAGCCGGCATCGACCACCATGGCTGAGATTGAGGCTATCAGCGTCGACGAGTTGATGGGCAAGGACGAGCCTGCTCTCAAGGCGGCAGCCCTGCAGCCTATCGAAGGGATGGGCGAGTCGTTTGAGCTCTGGGAGAGCGGAAGCTTCAGGGATGAGAACGAAGCCCCTCCATCACCAGCTCCTGTTGTGGAAGCTGTCGAGACTGGTGTTTCTGCCTCGTGCTGAGGTTGAATTATGGTTATGGTTACGGATATGTCGAGTTTTGCCAGCGGGCACCCAACGTTAAAGTTGGCTTCTTGCTTTCGGGTACAGCGCATGTTTTAGCTGTCGTGCTTGGACAGTCCTGGGAAAACAGGAGTTTATTGGTGTTGTTGGATATTTGGCTTTCCTGCTTGCTCGCGGTAATGGAGGGATGGACGACCGATATGAATCAGCGAGGAGTGTGGAGTTGTGTAGGTATACACGGTGGTTGCCGTTGTTGGTTGCTCTAGTAGCCTGTTGAATTGACTGACTTGTCTGACTGTCTATTTGACTCTCTATCTCTGCGATATGTGTGAGGGTCTTGATGCTCCCGAGTTGGGCACGCGGGGGCTGTTGGCGTGATGGGTGTAGATCACCGCGATACTGCTGCTGGACGGCATGAAGTTGCGTTGGAAGTGTTCGGAGGAACGCAACATGTTATTGATTGTCTAGCCTGACTGACCTTCCCAAAGCCCTTGGTTACTTCATCGGAGTTCCCGTTCATCCTTAAACCCCATTCCAAAGAAAGCTAGCCAGATCCAACCCAGCTGAATCACTCACCACAAAGGGAACCCATATCTCATATCTCACCACTTCCTGTTTGACAAACATCTCACTCCTCCCCCTCCACATCCTCCAAGTCCCTCTCAAACGCCATCTGTATCTCCATCACCTCCCTCAACTGCCCATAATCCAACCTCCGCCTCTTATACCCCGCCAAACTCTTCGCCGTCCGCACCACATTCTTAATCTGCCTCCCGTTCAACCGCCCCTCCTCACTCAACACCCTCATCTCCTCCTCGCTTACCTCCTTCTCATCCACCTTGGCCAAGAAGTTCCTCCATACTGTCAGTCGACTCTCCTTGGAGAGGTTCGTGTACTTCAGGGGTACGTGGATGCGTGATTTGAAGGCATCATCAAAGGTTTTGATACGGTTGGTGGTGAGGAATAAAATACCGGGGTAGTACTCTAGCACTCGGAGGAAGATGCTGACGAGGGAGTTGCGTTCCAGATCGTGCAGGCTGCGACGCTCGAGAAAGATGTCGGCTTCGTCGATGAGGAGGATGGCGTTCCAGGTGGAGGCTAGATCGAGGGTGCGGGTGAGGCGTGTTTCGAGGAGGGTGCTGGTTGTGCCGAGGTCGCCGGAGGAGATGGGGTAGAGGGGGAGGTGGGAGAATTCGGAGACGCATTCAGCGGTGAGGGTTTTGCCTACGCCGGGGGGACCGTGGAGGACGAGGATTAGGCCGAGGCCTTTGGATTTGATAATGTCGTCGAATCTTTGGGGTTTGGAGGAAGGGGGAGGAGCAAAGGGAAGGGGAGAGGAGGTGTCTGAGTCGGGGGTGGAGCCGTCGTTGGTGATGGCCGGGGGAGAAGAGGGGGGAGAGAGGGAAGGGGAGGAGGAGGAGGAGGAGGAGGAGGTGTGTTCGGCGACGAGGGCTTGGACGAGTTCTTTTTGGGATTGGGGGAGGACGAGCTGGTCGAAGCAGGAGGGGTTCCAGACGATGGGAGATAGCTTGTCGACAAAGAAGTTGAGGAACTTCTTCTCGTTGAAGGAGAAGCCGCGGACGGTGGGGGAGGAGAGCAAGGCTTGGGTGTCGGTTAAGGGGGCGATTGGGGCGGAGGGGTAGTCGATGTCCCAGTTGCCGGTGTGCCAGGGCTGTCTGCGCTTGATGATGTTGGGGCTGCTGACGCCGGGGGCGGATGGGAAGGGGGTCACGGAGTAGGCGTGGTTAGCTTCCATGCGGTGGAAGGTAAATGTGTCGACCATGACGCGACTGTTGATGTTGTAGCGGAAGCCGAAGGTGTCGGTGGCTACCCCTGAGTACGACATGTGTTTCTGCCCGGCGAATGCTTCCCAGCGGCGGCCACGGGCAGTGAGGGTCGCGGTGATGGCCTCGGAGTTGGGGTGGTACGACAACGGATAGGCTTCGAGCTGGGCGATGAAGGCAGTGCCCGAGTACGGCTGGAGCTTGAAGGAGTCGATGCGGGTGCCGAACAAGTCCCCGTCGTAGTCGACATACTCAAGCGCGAGTTGCAGACCGGGATTTTGGCCGCCCTCGATATACTGGTACGAGATGAGCTTGCAAACACACGGCTGGCCCTTGCGATACGAGAAGATGAGGCACCCCGGCCGGAAGATGGTCCAGAGATTGATGTAGGTGACCACACCCTGGGAGAGGAGATTGATCTCGTCCCTGATCTCTTCGGTAAACTGCTCCTCGATGAACCCGAGAAGGATGGGCAGGTGTTTGTGGCCATCGGATCCGGGCTCCTGGTCGTCCAAGGCGGCGGCCAGTTCGTGGCGGTAGTGATACAGACAGGGGGCGGGAAAGTCGATGGCGACGTCGGCGGTGCTGAAGATCTGACCGGGGTACGAGGTGATGACCTTGTTCAAGATGTCCCTGAGCGCCTTGGAGTTGACTTGGAGAGAGGTGCGCTGGATTTTCTTGTTCTCGAGGTCGTACTGACGGGTAACACACAGAGCGAACTTTTCGTGCCAGTTGGTCTGCGAGCCAATCTCGGCCTCTTCTTCTTTGGGCTCAGTGACGTAGGGCCGGCCCTTTTTGGTCCAGCGCTTTTCGAGGTGCTTAAGCTCAGCCTGCATGGACGCCTTCTCGAGCTCAGCACGGCGGGCCTTGTCCTCCTCGGTCAAGTGTCCGACCATCTCCTGCAGCTCCGCCTCATCGGGCGCTCCGCTCGGTCCTGAAGAAGCCATGGCCAATTCTCGCTCTCTCTGAATATTTCTCTGCCTAAAGCGCGCCGTAGCCATGTCTCGGGACCTTTATTACCGAGGTGTGTGTAAAAGAGAGGGTCCAACTGAGGACTGAGGACGTAAAACAAGGCGAGGACAAAACGACGGATTCCGGATACCAGAACAGAACCAGCAGGAATATTTACCCCACGAGTCGCACAGGCAAGCCTGAGGCAGCTGCGCAAGGGTGCGTGGGGTCAGGGGTCGGTAACCAAACACCAGGCAGCCACCCCCGCTTTGCTCCTTCCAACAAAACAATAACCTCCACTCGATCGACCCGGCAGCTTGGATTTCTCTCAAGACGCATCGGACCCAGATCATTCCGACCCCGCCAAGATGCAGCGTGCTGCCTTGAGCACGAAATCTGGGACTAAAAAATAAACACCCATGTCAGTTCGGAATTCAGAGTCCTTCCGTATCCTCAGCCCGTTGGCCTGCCTGATATGTGATCAACAAAAAGAGTGCCTATTATCCTACCATGAACCTAACACAGCAGGCGGCGCCCTGTACCATACCCACCAATTCTCCCCATTCTCCAACTCATTATAAAACTCCAGAGACAGCATCATCGCATGGATTTTCATCCAATCCTCATCATCCCACAACCTCTCCCCAAACTCATCCACCCCTTCAAGTTCCCCAACCGGATCCGCATCCGCCCACCCCCTCACAATCCTAACATGACCCTTGTACAGATCATCCGCGTCCATCATACTCCAAAGCGCTTCCTGATCCACCACAATAAAATGCGTATATCTCGACCCCCAATCCAGCACCTCCAAAGTCCCCTCCTCCTTACCTAACTCCCTCCTTACAAACTCCCTAAACCTCCTTTTCAGCTCACCCAGCGACGCCCCTTCCAACTCAGGGTCCTCTACAAAGACCCAGTCTAGCTTGTCCGCGATATCAGGGGCGTCAGAACTAGCGATGTCTCTGCGGGTTGTAGCGTTGAGAGTCTCTTTGAAGGTTTCCCAGTTGCGATTGAGGGCTTGATCACGGTATGTGGTTTTGTAGACGACCCAGCCCCATTTGGAGTCGGGATGTTGGGCGGTCCATTGGATTTGGCGGGAAGCGGAGAGTTCGTGCCAGGGGGTGTCTGGTGGGTTGCTGGCGCGAAGTGGAGAGGACGTGAAAGGTTGTTTGAAGGAAACCGAATTTGGCCGTGTTTTCGAATTGGAGGTGAAGCAGGTTGGACACGGCCAGTGAAGAGCGTTGGTGTGTGAAATTTGCGCAACACACCTCTCCAGACGTGAGAACGAATTCAACAGCCTGGATCGAAGTATTGGAGCAGTGGTCATTTCAGGTTTGTATAAAGCGGCTATCAAAGGTGAATGTGAGAAAGAGAGGAAGCGAGGCAATGGGCAAGTTAAAGAGGAGAAGAGTCGCGGGATTCATGGAAGATTGCACATGCGCCCCACTTGCCCCTTTTTACATCCCTACCACCATTGCTGACAACCGTACGGCCCCCCGACGGCAGTTAATTATTCCAGTGTTACACAACAACATACAAGCCTAGTGCAGTTAACCACACTACTTGCATTTAAAAGCGATAGCTGACGCTGGGCTAAGTCTTGCCTATCCTTCGTCATGGGAACCCCTTTTCACGTTTATCACTCTTTAAAATACACTCTCTGATGTTTCTGATCTCGTCTGCTCTGCAGCAGCGCCCCAAGTGGGCAACCTCGTTTCTGCGCCCGACCACACCTCATCAGTTCTTGACGGCTTTGATTTGGACATTGACTTCATAGCCGTAAGCCATGATAAAGGCTACGTCTCAAGGACATGACTTGGAAACCTCTCATCCGCAGCCAAGCTGCTCCACGCAGAGAACTCCCTATCTGCATGCGTCCTCCCCGCCGCCCACAAAATCCCCCCCAGCACCTGACTCATAAGCCCCTCATCCTCATATGCCTCATCAAAGTGCCCCAACGACGTATAAAACGACCTCCCTCCCTCAAACTCCCGACACCACGCCAGCAGATTTCCCCTCCCCAAATCCCCACCCGTGAGCAAAGGCCTCCCCCCTTCCTTCTTCAACCTCTCCAGCACCTCATCATTCCCACCCTTGAACCGATACCACTCATCCTTCCACTCCCACTCCCACTCGTGCTCCCTCTCCCCCTGGCTCACCTTCTTCTTCATCCCGGGGTTCTTCCCCAAACTATCCTTGATAATCGGATGGAACTCATCTGCCACCAGCATCTTTTGCGTCGACGGGGGCGGATGGCTTTCGAATACCGCGCCGATCAGGTTTCCGTACCAGGGTGAACTCTCCATTGCGAAGCTGGCGCAGTGGATGGCGACGACGCCGCCTCCGGAGCGGACGAAGTATTGGAGGGCGGAGAGCTGCGAGGGGTTGAGGAATTCGCCGGAGCATTGGAGGAGAATGATGACGGCGAAGCGGGAGAGGGTGGTGGGGCTGAAGAGGGTAGGGTCTTCGGAGGGGGTGACGGTGAAGGGTTGGGCGCTGGATTGGGAGGTGGCGGAGAGGGTGGTGATTGCTGGGAGGCTTTTGTTGAGATTATGCAAAAAGATGGGCTTGGGGAGAAAAGGGGGGTTGACGTGCCTTTGATGCCGGCGGGGATGGAGTCGTGGCGGTAGGCGAGGGTGCGGGAGAAAAGGAGGACTTCAAAGGAGGCCGGTGGGTCTTGGGACTGGGACGCCATTATTGTGGTGCTCTAGTGGGGGTACGATGTTCGTGTTGGGAGATTTCACGGCGGTTGCGAAGGTGAGAGATGAGCGGGGAAGGTCGAGGTGGGTGGAGGTGTCATTGTTCAGGATGTCGGGAAGGAGCGACGGGACGGTCCACTTCCCGTTCAGCTGCTTGTTGTGGGTTGGGTGGGCAATTTCAGCTCAACGTCTTCAATTCAACAAACTTGAGCAAAACACCAACACCAAAAAAAAAAATCTTTCCAAGACTGATCAATTGCGCGACTTCATTTGAAATGCCCATCTGCGGAAAGCTCTCGCAAAATCAAGGGGCTTCGACAAATTGCCCAACTCAATTCTGTCTCGTCAACTGTCGCCCAATTCTGTGAGGGGTCTTCTGAGCTGGCGTTCCTGAACACGCGGAGATGCAACAACCTATCGAGTTTCAGAGTCATCTTGGTGTTGCACATCTGGGCGACCCTAACCCGCAGGGCGAATCAGCTCGGAGTTGGGCTCGTTCGGGCAGCGCCAAATCCTGAGTCATGGAGGCATCGCAATCAACAGGCATAAGGAGCGGTGTGGGGAATTAGCTGGGTTCCTGAATGGCATCATTGGGCAAAGTGCAGTTTCGAAGAGGGTTGGACGCCCTGCCCGACCGACTCCTCGGCATTGTTCGTCTCTCGGCAGCTGAAAAAAGAACTTGGAGAAAAATCGACAAGTTTCCAATTCAGGTGCCCAACCACTTTGCGCAATCACTTGGGGAGAGGTCAATGGGAGACTGAAACCGGGACTCGGCCCAAGTGCAGTGCTCAGCAGACACAGGCACCACGTCTTGACTTGCATGCTTCCTTGCAGCACACGCGGGCGCTGATTGACGGATGCTTTTAGCCACAGGTCTGCTACGTGGCGGGCGGTTGGGTGTCTCAGGTTGCGATAATTGTTAGCAGCACCAGATTGTCAGCACTGCTGTGTGGACGGCGGGAGCAGCGGCTGGACACTTTGAGGCGTTGCAAGGCATTGCGAGGCCGTCTGAGACGCGACGTTGGGTCGAGGCGCCACGTGGGATGCGAGAGCTCACATGTCCTGCCTTTGTCAGGTTTTGCCTGTTTTGGCGGGTTGACGCCCATCGCAGCCCTGCCTTTCGACTGGCGGTCGGGACGAACACGGCCGCAGCGGGGCTATATCCGATTGGGAACAACACCGCGACGCCATTGGTCGAGATGTCCAGCGGATGGGCGTGGGATTGGCACGGATTGGCAGCGCTGGCACCGCACTGCTGGCAGTTGACGCCCAACGGCCTCGATTGGCACCACAACGCACAAGTCTCCCCACAAGTGTGCACCTCCCCACCGCCCCTGAATTCGACGAATATTAATTCCCCCGATCCGGCCCCTCACCTCGACAGCCATAGAGAGGGGTCATCAACTCTGAGTTGAAAAAGCCCAAATACACACACAGGCGTACCATGATAATGCCCTTTCCCTGCGGCCTCAACGTTTACATCACCGTTGAAGCAGTCACCCTCCTCGGCTTTGCCCTCGTAGCTGCCACATCCATCATCGCCAACTCGACCATGGCCAAGAGAAAGAAGAGCGGTTCCGCCGCCAACAAGCCCGCCCAACCGGGGGCCGTTCAAGGCCAGCAACCCAAGACAGGCAATGCCAACGGAGCGGCTGCTCAGCAAGCGCCCTCGACCCCTCCTCCGCCAAAAGAGATTGACGCTCGTCCGGAGTCTTCGTGAGTTCCCTCTCAGCGAGGTTGTCACCAGAATGTCACAAGCTAACAGTTTGCCAGCCCCTATGGAAGCCCGCCGTGCCAAGTCCCCTTTGCCAGCCCCCTCTCAGTTCCCAATGACATCCTCCTGAGGAGTCCGAAGCTCCATGCCGCCTATGAGAGCCAGCTGCCGGAGCTGCCCGAGATCCCCGACGATGTCGGCCACATCCTTGTTCACTACCTTCACACGGGCACCTACGAGTCCCTCAAGCCAAAAGAGGAGGAGTCACCAGCAAAACAGATCTCGGAGCTGAGGACAAGCATCCGCGCCTACGCAACCGCCCGGACATACGACCTGCCCGAGCTTATGCGCCTCGCCGAGAAGAACATTGAGAAGTATGGCAACGTCTTGACGCTGCCACACTTGCTCGAGGTCACGAAGGAGGCCTATCCGACCCTGTCCGAGGCCGACACATGGTTCCTCGGCTACCTCAAGGGGCGCATCAGGCCGCACCTCGAAGACCCCAAAGCGCTCCTGACATCGAACCTGCTGGACCAGATCAGCAGCATTCTGTCGCCCAACCGCGTTCTTCTGCGGACCGTGCTTGAGATGTTCTGCGAGAGGATCAACACCGCCAAGCCAGAACCCGTCAAGCCAGAGACCACCAAGCCAGCGCCCCCAGCCGTCGCCCCGAAGCCAGCAAGCCTGGCCGGCTCCAAGTCTCCCTCGCCCACCTCCAACAACTCGTCCACATCGGTTCTGCAGATGCGGTCGAGGGCCGTGCCCAGAGATAATGATCTCTCGCCTCTGAGAAAGAGGTCAACACCATGGCCCTCAGCCGATGAGGCATCAAACGCATCGTGGAGCAAGGAGGGAACCCCTGAGCCGGTGAAGGAGGAGACTGCCCAAAAAGAAGCCCCAGCCTCGGCCCCAGTCTCGACCCCTGAGCCCGTGCCTCGGCAAGTTCCGACCGCCGAGCTGACCCCGGCGCCGACTCCCAAGATTGAGGATCAGATCAAGGCGGCCATCGAGGCCGAGATCAAGCCTGCTCCGGCTGCCCTCGACAGCCCCTTCCGCCCCAGCACTCCGGTGCGCAAGAGGGACCGCCGGGACTCGGGCAAGGCCATCCCCATGACCCCCGAGCTTGAGGTCCTTCCCGTCAAGGAGACCGAGCCTGTTGCCGACCCCTTCCTCAAGCCCCGATCCTTCCCGCCGGTCCTCCGCCAGGCCGACTCGGGCTTCTGGGAGTCGCCCTCCGAGCACGAGCAGCTCAAGGAGTCTACTCACTCCATCGTCGAGATCGAGCCCGAGTACCACGTGGTCAAGCCCATGACCCCTGAGCCCATCCACGTGCACGAGCTCCAGGCTGTTCCCGAGCTCCAGGAGGCCGTCAAGGGCGTCGACACCCGCGACTTTGCTCCTGAGCCCATCGTGGCCGACAAGAAGCAGGAGCAGATTCTCATCATCTCGGAGCCCGAGCTCCCTCTCGCCCCCGAAGTCTCCTCCAAGGACCCCCTCGACTCATTCCCCGAGACGGAGCCCGAATTCGACCAGGTCTCGGAGCTGCACCCCGAGCCCGAGCATGAGGCCCAAGCTCAGCGCCAGCTGCAGCCCATCCTGGACCCCAAGGGCCTCAAGAAGATCTCTGAGGAGAGCCTCCAGCCGGAGGAGCCCAAGGAGGTGGAGCCCGCCGCCAAGGTCGAGGCAGTCCAGCTCGAGGAAGACAAGGTAGCGCCGCCGAGCACTGGTCCCCGACGTAGTACAGGGCTAACCGTCCAGGAGGTAGCCCAAGTCCCACCAGTGGATGCCACTTCCCCGCATGAAGAGCCAAAGCCCGAGGCGCCAAAGACGCACACCGACAGCGTACCCGACGATCATCACCCCGCTGGGCCCGCTCCGGCCGCGGCGACTGAGCCCATCAGCGAGCCGAGCGCGAAGCCCCCTACGGCCGCCGACCTCGAAGCGCAACCGGAGCATCTCCCCGCCGCGGATGCCGACAAGAAAGTCGTCCCTGTCCCGGTTGCAGACGATTCTCCGCCCCTCAAGAGCGCTGTCATTCAGCAGACCATCAACGCCAGCGCCGCTACTCCCGAGAGGCAGAGAAGCTGGCGTAAGCGCTTCTTGAGGGTCCCCGTGCTCTTTCGCCAGAGCATGTGACTCCCCAGCGCCTCTCCAAGAGCGCCGCCACCAATAGTTGCATCGACGGTGGTGGTAGGGGGTGTTGGCTCGATCGCGACGACGGCGACGACTTCGGGGTGCAATATCAGCACCACCACCAACGAAATGCAAGAACCGTGTACCATCTCCTTTGTCAACAGCAACAACAACCATGAAACGAGTCACGAGTCTCCTTGCAAGCATCAATCTTCGGGTCTGGGTCTGGGTCATGATTCATCATCAACGGTTTCGGGTACGGGTCAGCATTTCCAGAAACAGCAACAACTTCTTCGTTTTTCGGCTCCTTCTTCGCCTTCGAGCCACGGCCACTTTGCTTCCTCGCGTCTCGGTCTGGGATCGTTGGGCGTCGCTATGGCCTTGGCATTCGCTTCTGGGTCGTGGTCCACGTCGCCTTGCAACACCATCTGCTGCGAGTGCGACATGGATCCCGGCGCCGACTGGCTACTCCTGGGGAGTCTTGCCTACCAGTGCTATTTCTTCTGGTCAGCGGCGAGACATGGGATGGGGATGGGTGGGGAGGTAGTTTAGGGTAGGAATATTGGGATATATTGGGTATGGCTACCTAGATTGTGCATTAGATGGGAATATCATGGGTCGGATATGGTAGCATAGCATATGGGGTTTGGATAATACATGGATTCTTTTTTGGGGAAACTTGATGTCTTTGCTGAACTGATGTGACAAGAGACTAACTCAACGGAGAGCCGCTCAGACTTCTCTTCTCCACCACAATGGTATGGTATCCGCCTTCCCCTCTCGCTCATCTCAATTCATCATCTTGGCCGCACAGACTCGGTTTGTGTTGACAGGACGCTATACTCCCTTGTTCCCGATAATCGCCTCCCTCAACGGAGAGGCGGTGGCGTGGCCTGGTTGACCTCGCCCCGTGCTTTGACATATCATCTAAACACATCGGGAGGGTGTCGCGTGGTCTGGCGCCTCGGCAGTGCGTTGATCCCCTTAGTAGCCCACGTGGGCCTCGCACTAGCTCCCACCTTGGTGCTACCGGGGGGTTAGCTGGGAACACACAGACGCTGTTTTTCTTATTTAGCGTCAATCCATCGATGCAGTGTCCAATGTCAATATTTTTTTTCTGTTTACTGCGACACTGTGAATGCTTACAAGCGCGCCAATCAGGATCCATCGTTAGTCTTAACCCGCCACAGACATGCATTTCCACACTGCGTTTATTGCCTCAAAATTTCGAGTTTGCCGCGCTGTGTAGCCCGTCGACTTGGGAAGCGCGTCATTACTTATCTATTGAAACTGACCTTTGTCCGGGTTTGGTTTTCCCCTGCGGTTTGCGATGCGGGTGTGGCTTTTCGGCACCGATCCGAGTCCAAGATCTATTCTCGGCACTGGAAAAGGGGGGGGGGGGGAAGGAAGCAATGCACACAACGCTGCCCGTTGCTAATCCCAGGTCCAGCGTAGCATTATAGGCATGCCGCCAAGCACCCTCATAAAATTCTCCTCGGGGGCCCGTGTTGTTTCCCTTTCAATTACTGGATGCATTGTTCCCTCGGTATGATCCGATCGGAGGGAGTTTTATGGGCTTGGCTGCACTGGGAAACATGAAGGGGGGGTGGGGGGTGGGGGAGAAAACCGGGGAGGAACACTGTCGGGGAAAATGTCTTGCGGACACCATGGCACTGGCTTTGCTGGAGGTTTGGGCTTGGTATTGCAGTCTGTGCAGCAGACTAAGGGTCTTGAGGCTCCATTGGGGCGGGGCAATGCAATTACCACGAGGCATGCCCAAATGCATCGTCTTGTTTGGGAGACATGGGTTGTGGTGATAATTTGTGGGCGAGGTGGAGATGTCGCATGGGCGACAATGCACTGGGCTGTCTTGGAAATGGAACCATAGCACGCGTTCGTTCTCTGGGCGGAGGATTCCCAGATATGGATGGATCCATACGCGGGAACATGACATAAATAACTCCCATGCCGCCCGCTCTCCGGTCACTTTCGGTTCGGGTCGTCCTCATCGCCAGTCCTCTCTCTTCAATCTTCCTCACTGACGTCACTGGCCATTTCTTCCCGAGTCGCCGCCTTCAAGATGCGTTTCTCCCTCGCTGCCCTCGCCTCGGTGCTGCTCTTCTCGAGCGAAGCGACCTGCCTCCTCCCCAGGAAGAACCCCACCAACCCCGATGTCATTGCCCACACCGGCAACCCCCAGGGCAGCCTACAGACCATCCAGAATGGTACGCCACTTTTCCATCACCAACCCCTATCCCCCCTTTTTTCCCAACCCCATGCTAATTTTCTTGACGTACAGTAACAACTTATATCACCCGCCCCCGCAACCTCCTCACCGCCTGGCCCCGCCGCAACACGGCCATCATCTACCTCACCGACGTCTTCGGGATCGAGCTCCCCCAAAACAAGCTCCTCGCCGACTCCTTCGCCCGCGCCGGCTACCTCACCATCGCCCCTGACATGTTCCAAGGCGAAGCTCTGTCCACTGACATCGACCTCCCCAACTTCAACATGGGCGCCTTCCTCGCCAAGCACACCACCGCCGTGCAGGACCCCATCATCGCCAAGGCCGTCGCGTGGGCCCAGGCCCAGCCCAACATCAGCAAGGTTGCCATCGCCGGCTACTGCTGGGGCGGCAAGTACGCTTTCCGCTTCCTTGCTGCCGGCAAGGGCGTTGACGCTGCCTTCTCTGCTCATCCCAGTCTGTTGTTGGACTCTGAGGTCACGGCCATCACCAAGCCTGTGAGCGTGGCGTATGCTGAGGCTGATGACTTGCTTCTGCCTGCGCGACGCGGTGAGCTCGAGGGTCTTTTGCTCGGCACCGGCAAGGCGTATCAGACTACGCTGTACTCCGGAACTCACCACGGTTTCGCTGTTCGCGCTGATATTAGCGACGACGAGCAGAGGTTTGGCAAGGAGGAGGCCTTCCTTCAGGCTGTTAGGTGGTTTGACTTCCACTTGTAAGAGATTTCCGCTTGCAAGGGGGTTTGATCTTGTATATACTTCGTGAGCTCAGCGACTTTAGCTTCATGCTTGGGGGAGATTATGGCGGGTAGTAATGGTAATGAGATTTGTTGAGCTGTCAACGTGATCCTCCTGTAGGTAATTAGCTCAGATGTATCCGACCTTCTCCCTGACGCCTTCGCCTGCCACCCCGTTGAACGTATGATCCCACATCGTGACTCCCTAAAGTCCTCCGTAAACGCCGGAAAATTCAAGTCTCCCAAAACAGGGATACAAAGTGATTGTACAATCAAAGACATGAATCATTACTTGAGAATGCGTGGTGACTTGTGTTAGCCCGCCCTGTTCGCCAACATCATTAGAACTATAGCGCACAGCGCTCCATGAATTCCACCACAAGGTCACAGGCCAAGTCTGAGATCTTCTTCAACTGCGGCCCCGACGCTGACCCCAGAACCCTGCCGACGCTGCTCTCGAACCGACACTTCAAATCATACGGCGGATCGTGCGTGCGTAGTCGGTCCACGTCGGAGTAAGAAATGCGGTAGCACTCCTCGTGATCGACCTCATCGGCTTGTCCGTCGTCATAATCTAGGAATAGGGTCAGGGGTACTGCTAGTCGCCAAAGGTTGGGGTCCGTGACCTACAGGGGGAGGGGATGTCGCTGGTGTCCCACCCAAAGAGAATGCCGTATATCCTCGCCCACTTCTCTTCGTCGGTTTGGGAATCCTTGGTCCTCTTTTTGGAGCGCACCTCGGACTTTTGGGCCGCAGTCATCCAATCCGGGTGGTCTCCTTCTGGCATGACTTCGCATGGCCGTTTCCTCTGGTGGCTCCTGAGGAGGTCGGATGTCTCAAACGACTTGAGACAGCGAGGACATGTGTTCTCGGGCTCGGCGTGTTTGCGGTACAGGTGTTCCCTTCTCGTAAGTTAGTATGAGCAAAAATGGCGACAAAATCGTCACAGGAAGGAGACTTGCTTCAGCCGGCTGATATCGCTAAACCCAGGTCCACGACAGGCTCCCCGGCAGTGCTTTCTCGGACTGTGTCTATGGAACGGGCAGGCTAGGAGTCTCTTGGGAAGTGCGGCGTCGCTGGACCGATCCTTGAAAGAAGCCTGGCTGTCGGTGCTCGAAGGTTTCGGGAGCGGTGATTGGTATGATGCGATGCTGACCGACGGTCTGATGGAAATAGAAGTCAAAGAGATTAGCTTCACACGTAGGTGTCGTATTCACGGAACAGCGGACATAACTGACCGTCTGCGTGTGGGTGTACCATGCCCGTTGGGCGCTTGGCTATCATCCTCGCGGCAGGTTCCTAGGGTCGACTTGGGTCTGTCAGCGCGCCTGCAATGAGGGATCGAGTGACAGTTTTTTTTTTTTTTTTTTTTTTTTTTTTTTTTTGCGTTGGTACCCCCAGGTTGACGAACGGTAGGGAAAGCGGTCCAGAAGGCATGTACAACGTCCAACGGTGCAAGTGAGGCCCAGCAAGAGTAAGTAGTGAGAAGAGATGCTCCGGATGCAGAGCCAAGTGTGAGGTTGATGGGCCTGGACCGTTGGTGGAGGGTTGGGTATGGGAAAAACCGCCTGGGTTTAGCTCTGAGCAATACCACCCATGTCACTGCTGACTTCAGCAAGACTGATGACTACCAGGCGGATAGGAGGCTTCCTGTGACATATTTCGTCAGTTATGGCACTCCAAAAGCTGTATTGAACATTAACTTACCTCCGAAATTCTGCAAAGCAACGCGCTTCGCCCACCGGCGTTCCATGGCGTAGAACGATGGGCAAATGGCTGTAACAACAGGATGGCCCCCTCGAAAGTGTGCGGGTGGCGGCGCGGTGGTGACCAGTGGTGAGAGCCAACAAAAGTCCATGAATGTGTTGAACCAGCCTGGGGCGTTTCCGCAACGCGGGTCATGTCTCTGTGGTGTACCGGAAAAGGGGCCACCTTGATACAAGGAAAGGGTAGAGAGAAGAGGAAAAGAAAGTGGGAGCCGCGCACAATCCCGCGTTCCCCAGCAGCCAGGCCCTTCGAAAAAGTCGCGGAAGCGTCGAACTTACCATTACATCACCCATAGCGATTGGGCTTACGTTGAAAAGCCATGAGTGGCTGTCATCTTGCGTCCCAGCTGCTTCGCCAAATGGTTTTGGCTCTGGCAAAGCGGTGCCGTAGTAGCTGGAAAACCCCTGAGAAAATCCAGGCGTCTTGAAAGAACTCCCCGGCAGTTGGACATCCTGTGTAGATTCAGGGAAGAAATCAGCCTGTGGGTATCCTTGGGCAAAGTTGGCCCCCGGCTGAGCATCCGGGAGATTGTCCTTGGCTCCATTTGGCAAAAAAGGGTTCGCATCGCGGTACTGGGAACCACGGGCATCAAACTGGTAAACATTGCCCAGGGGCTGGGAACCACGAGCGGATGTGTCTCCAGCGAGAGAAGAACGTCCGGCGGAGCTTAACCGGCCACTTGGGTAGTAGTCACCAGCATAGGAGCCATTGTTGCGTAGGTAGTCATCAAGGTCGTCACCTTGATGATAGCCCATGGCTCCCTATGCTTCGCGACAGCGTGGCTTCCTCAGAGGAACGAAAGAACGACAGCGTGTGTCCCTGCATAGATGTGGACAAAGGAAAGGCAGCGAGAATCCTGGTTCCAAATGGGTTGTCCTGCGGAAAACAATGCGAACTGCTGAGGCGTGGGTCGTGGGTCGTGTGTCGTGAGGCGGGCGTCTAGTTGTGAAGGAATGACGACTGAAGGAGAGATCTTCTGCGGTAACTACGGAGTGGGGATCGAAGTGATGAAGTACGCCAGAAGCAGAATCGAATGTCGCGCTGAGAGGCTGCACACGTGGGGGCCCACTGGGTGGTGAAGCTCCCTGCCCTGATATGGTGATACCCAGTCGCTGTGGCCGCCTCAAAAGTTGCGACCGGCATGCTGAAGAGATGCGAACTGCCCGACCAGGCTCCTGGGGTTGGGAGCTCAGAATTAATCCAATCACCTTGGCTCGACCGACCGAGTTCGAGACCGATGTTGCGTCTGCGGTGGTACAGCTCCTCAGCGATAGCGGCTCAGATGGCGGGGAGGGCGCCGCGGAAGTGGCTGCGGGCGTGTTGGCCGACTTCTTATTGGGCTGCAGTGGCGCGGGATCGAGGTCGAGGGGTGGCAGCTTGATGCCCAACGCGGAACGCAGCTTCGACCCTCTGCGCGATTGCGCATTTTTCAGCAGCCATCGACCGTCGGCATCAATGTGGACTAATCCTGGTTGCTTCTCAACATTCTCCAATTGCCCCTTGCGAAATAGTCTGGGGTTTCGTGCTCGAGGAAAGACGGGGCGTCCAATCGTGAAAAGAGGGGAGAACGCAGCCACAGCGGTGCATGCAGCCTGACAGAGATGGGGAGAGCGTGCCTCAAATCTCGTCAGCGGTCTGCGCAAGCCGGAAATGCCCGAACATGTTAGGCTCACCTTGCCGCGTCACGGCCACAACCAGAGCCCGAAGACAAAGCGTCTTCCGCGCCGCTTTCGCGCTGCGGGATCCAATGCTGGGTTGTTCCGGCGGCCCGATGCGGGATAAGGACAAGAGTGCACAAATCTTTGCGGAACAGTGAGCGCTGCGATGTTTTCGGGGCTGGGCGGCATGTCTGGGAGAAGAGGAGAGGTGCATACCATCAGCAACGACTCGGGGCCTTGCTCTCAGCGATAACGGCAGTCACGGCTCCTCAACCCAAACCTTGGAATCCCGTCGGCGCTTGCCGTCCGGTTGACAGGTTTCCAGGGCCCGCCTGGGGTTTGGACTCCAATGCGTTGCATTCAGTTCATTCTGAGAAAGCGCCGAAAACTGGAGCAGCACTGCTCGGAAGTCTTGCACTGTTTGACATGTCGCCAAAATGGAAGGAGCTTCAGGGCCTGCAGCTCCTATCTTGGTTGGCGAAGCTCCTTACAGTGACTGGGCAGCGGATTGCAGGTCACGATGGACACCCTCATTTTCACCAATCCTAAAGCGCAGTGTCTCTCAAGGCGAAGGTGTCAATGACTGCGGAAAATTCTCGGACAGACTGGAGGACGGAATGCTGCCGGGTCGCAATGCTACGTCCGCGCCTTTCTTGACTGGAGTCGAGCTGCGCGGTGAAAACGAGGACGGCATCTGCGTCGGGGATGGATTTTATTTTTTTTGGAGCGTTGCGCGTTGGTCATCTATCAGGATTTTGAGAAAGCTGCCAATCGCCTCATTGAGCTTTGTGGCAGGTGGCAGTCGCGACCCAGAGGCTTGAGACGCCAGAGTCAAAGCCATAATGGCAGCTGTTGGGATGCATGTATGCAAAAGCACCGGCGGCCAATATGTGAATGCATTGAGGGTAGTTCAGACATGGCAAACTTGTCAAGAGTCGACACAGAGTTATAATGAAGCAAAGTCAAGAGGCCGCTTGCGATCAATCGAAGAGTTCGGCGCTCTCCGCTGTATCTCCGGCACCCAAAGTCGAGATCGTGCATGAGTGGCTGATCGGACTGAGCGGGCTTGGACGCCCCCGATGGCAGTGCTTGACATGGGTATGCCACACTTGCTGCACTGAGTCTGAACAGTTCATTGGCATTGGATGCAGCCATAAATCCAAAATCCAAATCCAAAGCTTGCCGTGCGCTTGAAACGGACTGGACGAAAAGATTCAAGCCACATTTGGTTTGCCCTGAGAAAACGTCGGAAGAGAACTTGGAGCAATGCTGCTCAGTACCAGTAGTTACAATTAACGAATATTCTATACAACCTTCCAGCCAATGTATCCAAGCCATCTAGATAAAATCTCTTGCCTGTCAAGGCCAAACGGGGTATCATCAGTTTTTACACACCCCAAAACTCCAAGTGTCCCAAAACGAATGTCAGAAGTCAACAACAAACAACCCGTATTCCCAACTCCAGTTCATCACGACAACTCATACCGTCCCTGACTCCAATCCGCCCCACCGCCCGCACTTGAGCTCCCACCTGGTCCCGCGGAACTCCCATCCCTCCGAGTCCCGCCAGTTACACTTCCGCTCGCTGCATGTCCTGAGCTCGTCGTGCCCATCTCCGCAGCCATCAACTCCCTCACCATCCTGATTCCTTCCTCCCTCTCGTCTTGCTTCTTGATATCCAACCCCCACGCCTGCAAAAACGGGGCTTCCCCTCGGTAATTGCTGTGCAACCAGATCCTCTCCTCGCGCGTGTACCTCGCAGTGACGCTCCCGCTAGTACTCGCGCTACCACTCCTGCTGACACTGACCTCGCTGACCTCACTGGGCGAAACGACTTCTTCGGCAACCATCTTCATCGGCACCAGCTCGCTCTTGGTCGTCTCCGGGGTGGGTTCGGGCTCGGGCGTGAGAGGGGGCGTGACTAGCTCCGGTGCGGAGATGGCTGAGATATCTGAGGGCGCAGGGGTTTTTGGCTTCTCTGTCGCGGGGACTTGGGGCGGGAGCTGTGGGAGGGGTTTCCACTTGGAGTTCTTCCTGGCGTGGCCCGGCGCGGGGTTCGGCTTGCTGTTGCTCTCGTTTCGGGTAGGGATGTTGTTTTCGGAGAGGGTTGCTGGGGAAGCCACTCGTTTCTTGCTGGTGCTCCTGCTTCGGCCGCGGTTGTCGTCCTGGGAAGGGCGTGACTCTGGTGTAGAAGCCGGGGGTCCGGAAGAGGAGGGTTCGGCCTCGGGGGTGTTGTTTCTCGTGGGGGTTCGAAGCGGCGCGGGGCGGAGGCCTTGCTGTTCTGGGTCTTCGAGTTCGGCAACATCTGCCCTGGGCTCGGGCACTTTGGCGCGCTGCTGGGAGTGCTGATGAGGGTTCGAAGAAGATTCAGGCTTTGACGTCTGAGGGATGGAGGGGGGCTCCGTCTGGGAGCGGGAGTGCTCTGCTTGCAGTGGGGGGCTGAAACTCTCAAAAGCTTCGGGGTAGAGGTCGATCCACTGGGTCATGCGACTCTCGGCTGAGTCGGACGCTGCGCGGCTTCTCTGGGGGCGGACGAGGCGTGGGGTCAGGCCGACGGTGATGGCGGGCTGGATTTCATCAGTGCCGACACGTCCGCCGCCGAGATGAGCGATGTTGATTCTGTGACGGCCTGTTGTTGGGGAGACGGCCTCGGCAACTTTTGCGGTTCTGCGGCACGTCAGTGAGAAACAACGAGATTGACTCCAGGAGGTCATACCGGAGGGTGTTGGAGCGCTTCACCCAGTCGCGCACGCGTTGGCTGGGGTTCCGCGTCGGCATCTTGGATGTCGAGCTGCTCCTGAGCGGCAGGTCGAAAGGAAAGAGGTCAGAGTCTTTGGTCGGCCTCCCCAGCGACTTCAGCAGGGCGTCGAGCGACTGATCCCGCTCGAGATCGCGTTGTTGATTATGTGTGGCCATGATGGGGGATTGCGGGTTCGAGTTTGGATTCGAGGGGGTCGACTCGAGAATCGTCTCCATGGGCCGGAACCCGATATGGAACATGCTTGCATTCGAGAGTCAGTTCGGATGGTTCCCGGCGCCGGAGGGCAGGCCCGCCTGACGGGGCCTGCGGGCAATTTATTTTGTTCTGGATCACGTCCGGTGACGTGGAGCGCCAGGTTCCGAGAGCTCGGGGACGGCGTTTCAGGTCCTGTTAGCGGCCGCCATTGCACGCAGCTGTCAGGAGCGTACTTGCTTCTGGCGCCTTGGTCCTGTGGTGCCAGCCAATCCGTGGTGCAGCCTTTGAAACATCCGTGAGTTGTTTCGAAACGGGCGGCGGGCGGTTGGCCAATGGCGCGCCGATCACCCGCCTCCGATCGAACCCCTGTTTCAAAACGCTGCGATGAGATTTTTTCGCCCACAAAACAGAAAAGAAAGAAGGGAGTCCCAGGGAGGTGCAAAGACATCTCCATGGTTTTCAGATGGTGCGCAACATCCCGTCAAAGGAAGCGCTGAAGTGTGCGAGTCGTGGGAGTCAAGTTGAGGTGGAAGGTGGGGGTTGGAGTTGGGCACAGAAGAGCGAGTGAGCGGAGCTCCGCTCCTAACCCCACAACACCAGACGCCAAGTCCGGCTCACATCACAGACCCTAACCCTTGATGTACCCCTTTTCAGGGATGAGAAAAGGGGTGAGGGACTTGTTATGTCGGGGACGATAACAGACGGTTATAATAGGTAGGCTATGATTGTCCAATTGATCTAAGCATCGCCTGGAGCAAATCCATTGCTTTTGTCTTCTTCCTTTTCTACCGTCCTTCCCGTAACTTCAAGCACCAAGTCAACATGCGACGCAGACATTGTCTCCCCCAGATCCTTGGCGACAATCCTTGCAATGTTGATAATGTTTTTGATCTAGCGGGAAGTGTCAGCGAGAAATCGTCTCCCAAAATACACTGGAGTCCCATCTGTCTGCCGTTCAAGTTCAACTTGGCAAGACGCGTAAAGTCCTCGTCGTTGATGGCGATATCGCTGCTCTGCCGCTCCCTCAAGTTCCTGACGAATGCCTTCCAAATGTGCATCCTGGCCGTCTCATCAAGATCGGGATACTGGAGGGGGATGTTTATCCTGCTTTCAAATGCCGCGTCGCGCTCTTCGATCCGATTCGTCGTCAGGATCAGTACCCTTTGAAAGTACTCGAGCTGCCCCCAAAACAAAGCTCACAAGCGTATTTCTGTTGACATTCTCCTTGGTTCTCGCCTGAAGGGAAACGTCGGCTTCGTCGGTCAACAGAATAGCGTTCCACTTGGACGCCAGTTCTAAAACCTCGGAGAGTTTTTCTTCAACGTTGATGGGGTGGGTGCCCAGGTCACTGGCCGAGACGCTGTAGAGAGGCGGCTCTGTTGATTCGGCGACAGCTTCGGTAGTTAGCGTCTTGCCAGAGCCTGGAGGTCCGCTGAATAGGCAAATTATGCCCTTGCCCTCGCCCTGGATGAAACCATCGAACAAATCTTCCGCGGTATGTTGTTTCGCCATCGAGTGGACCAGGCTTTTTGCGGCTTTAGCCATGACGAGGTCGTGAAAGGCCTGGTCATTCCAGGCGATATCTCGAAGGCGTGACAGTCCAAAACCACCCTACTTCTTTGCTTCCAAAGCAGAGCCCGTGCACAGCAGCTGTGCACATCATGAGCTCCTCGTCTTTCACATTGCCTCGGCTAGGCCTTTTGTGGACTCTAGGCGTCGACGATCATTCTTCCCTGAGAAGAAAATTTAAATGCGTGTATTTCCCCGTTCGGCATCCGCTTTGCAAGCATGGCAGGCCCGCTAGTCTCCATGACGAGCATGTCCCCCAATTGCGCCATGCGACGGCCATGTCGGAGGGCTTCAGCCAAGATGCCTGCCGAGTCGGGGTGATGCTTCGCTGGAAAGGCCGGTAGATCACAAATCTTGCGCCCCGTCGAATTGGTCGATATCCATCGAAGTATTGCTCATGCGCAACACCGAATCGGACTGAGGTGACCACTGGCAGGAGGCCAATCGAGTTTATGCACTTACACATCGTATACAGTTGCCATTTCACATGTTAGCCCCTTTACAACTCACGCGCCCAAGTTCAATACCTAGATGGGGATCTCTCATCTGGTCATAGCGAAGAATGCGGCTTCTCTCTTTTTCTTTCCTCCGTTTTCAAGTTCACCGCTTGGCTTGTCGTCGGAGCTTCGAAAGCAGCAGCTGCATCGCCTATGATGGAGACGGGAGACTCTCCAGTTCGAATCCGGAGTTGGCGCTACGAAAAGAACTGCAGAAAGTTGTACGTCGAGGGGAGCAGATGAGTGTGTGAGAGTGTATTGGCAGTATAGATATGACGGAACCAACAAGAAATGGCATTGATCCGTAGGCCGCGGACTCGAAGAGTCCCACCGCAAGGCAACCTTTCAGGGGGCCTGCTGTGGCGGAGTGGGGGAGTACTTTCGCGTGTTTATATTGATCTGTGCATTTTCGAGTCTCACCGAGCGCTCAATTTCAGCTCGTCAATTGGCAGCTTTTGCAGATGGACATCGCATGTATTCCCTCGATGCGGCAGTTTGCATCCCGGTCCCACTATTTCGTGTGACCGCACACCCGACGAGTCATTCAGACTCGAGCAACTCGTGCAAACTTTGACAAAGCGCCGAGTCTAAGAGGCCTCACAATTGTCATCCCCTCTTCTTCCTCGCGTGGTTTTGACAGCTCCATGAATGATGAGTACTGACACCGAAACCATAGATCCGTTCTCCATCACGGTTGGAGTAGCTGGTCTCCTTGGGTCAGTCACGAAGTGCATCGGACTCGTGAAGAAGCACGTCAGGCCGTCGACTTGTTCGTCTTCGCAACTGGACGAGTTAAAGAACACTCTCTATCAGCTTCATGGAGCAGTTGCTTTGAGCTGACACGGGTCCTAGAACAATTCAGCTAAAGGCCAAGAATTACGTCAAGACAGTTAGCGAGAACGTCCAAGATCTCCAGGCTGCAGACCTGATTCAACGGAGTGGTAGTCCACAACATCCATGTCAAAGGGCTGGTTGAGAGTCGATGCTGACACTTGACCTTGTGTCATGGCAGAACATCTCCAGTGCGCGATGTAAGACTGGACTATAGACACCTCATTGAGGAATGGTCGTACCTGATCCGCCGAAGCAGTTGCATGCTGGGTAATGAGCGCGTTCTGAAGGAGGGTGAGCACTTCTTTGGAGAAGTCGATAGGTGCTTGACCGGGATGCTGGGGCCGGCCAGCTTCATGGGCGGCATGAAGGAGACATACCCAGCTTTATGCTCCACACAGATCCTTTTTGGTACCAAAACACATCCAAAGTGCCCCCTAAACCCAGCATGACCCTCTCCCTCTTCCCCACAACCCACCGTCTTTCCGCCCGCAAAACAATCTACAGCTCCCCCTCCCAAGCTGATCCACAAAGCCAAAGTCACGTTTGGCACATTTGCCGGGCTGTCCCTCGCCCGACTCCCTTTCAGTTTTACTTGGACTACTTCACACCTCCACTTCACCATCAGCGGCTACCACCTCAACGACTTCCGCGTTGGGCTGTTCCCGAGTCCTCCCACATCGGGTGAAAGTGAGCCCGGAACAGAACAGAACCAATCATCACAGTACCAAAACTTCCCGTCATGCTCCCACTTTCGTCACAAAACAGACAAATCTACTACCTCCCCCCTTCTTCCAGCTACGGCAGGGCTGTGGTAGTCCTCGGTAGCTACGGTACTGGCTCTGCCGGGCAGTTGGTCAGTTTGGAGCGGAAGCACCAGTCCCTTCAAAAACACGACAAGGAGCCGGTCGTAGGAAACCAATCCGTTCTACCCTTTGCAAGCCACCAGTCTGCATCTACATCGACGTAGGGAATGATCTTGGAGGGTGGGTGCCACTTGGGAGCAACGACCAAGACGGGCTGAGGATTGTGAGGGAGGGTGCAAAAGATAGGCTGGGAAGCGGAAAGTTAGGGAGGAAGATTGAGGTGTTTAGCTGGGGGGAGGATGTCGATGTGGAGGGAATATGCGATTGGTGCGGTATGCCCGTGATTTTTATAGAGGTCTCGCTGATGGGAACGGAGGCTGAGTTTCAGACGGAGATTGTGCAAATGTAGGTGGATTTGAGGCTTGTGATGAGATAACACAGCATGCACGTTTTCTTCATCCCGGTCCACCTGCGTGAAATCTGGCTAGCAGGTAGGTAAGCCGCACTGCCTTTTTTTTCTTTCCTTTTTTCTTTCTTTTTTTCTTTCTTTTTACGATATCACCTCATGCTATCGTCCATAACGCAGTGCTTGAGGCCCGAATGGTCGACCGAGAAACCTCTGTCTGGAAAAAGGGTGAACGTCATCATGGTCAGCAATGCCAGGGTCATGAGGGTCAGGGCATTGTGATTAGCGGCGTAGCTTGACTACCTACCTCGCTTTGGTGTCGATGAGGCATAAAAAACTGAGAAAGGAAACTCGTACTTTACCTGGCAGCTACACCCCTGACGAGGTTCATAAGTTGAGCTACTTTTTGGGGTAGGCACTGGTTGGGAAGGTGATATCGACCGCTCTGTATTGAGTCGGTGACAGGGCTCAGCATTGAAAGAATCGGTGATGTATGAAATCGCGGCCTCGTATCCAGAGTAAGCATCATGCCCGGAATCATGGAGCTCTGGAGCGTATAATTGTGATTATAAAAGGGGGTCGTTAGCCCGTCTCATGACCATTCACTTCTCAGGCTCATCACCATTCAAACCAACACACACAAAATAATCACCAACCGTCAAACTTTGTCACCATGAAGACCCTCATCTTCTATCTTCAACTCGCCACCCTCTCTCTCCTCTCCAATGCCCTGCCGAGCCCATCGACGCAGCCCCCGAGGACTCAACCGCCCTGATCGAGCCGCCCCAGCTCAAGGTCATCAACGCGCGTCCGCAACGTAGCTACCCCACGAAAACCGACCCTCCAAAAAAATGATGAAGAAATGCTGACAAGAAACCAAGCTTCGGCCCCCACCGCGAAAACCGCTACACCCAAGTCACCGCCTACCTCGACAGCCACAACTGCAACGGCGGCCGCAGCCACACCTGGACCTTTTACCTCGACCAATCCGACGCGTGCATCACCTTTGTTGACTCGGGCCGTCGAATGTGGATGTACTCCCTGCTGTACTCGGGCGAGTTCAGCAGCTATGCCATGTACCAAAACGAGAATTGCGGAGGGCAACATCCGATCAACGTCAACGCGAGGTGGAAGGGGTGTGCGCAGGAGCCGCGGGGATTTTTGAGCTTCCGCATCTGTCCGGGAGGCTGTGGCGGTGAGGGGGGAGATCCTGGGAAGCCGCCTATTGGCGGGAGATTGGGAGTGAGTGAGATTGGGAGTGAGTGAGATTGGGAGTGAGTGAGATTGGGAGTGAGTGAGATTGGGGGTGAGTGAGTGAGTGAGTGAGTGAGTGAGTATGTGAGTGAGGTGATGTTTTGGGGGGTAGGGGTTTGGGGTTTGGGGTGTCTTCAGTTAGACTTTGGACATGTTTGATTCCCTTCTCGTGTTGGTCGTGGAAGTTTGACTTCTTGATAACGGCCCTTCGGACTAGCTCATAGCCCCCAAGTCAATTTACACGTGAGGTATCATCATACTTCCGAATATCCCTCTCGTTTGAAACCCCCCTCCACAGCAACAGCCAAGTACTTTTCCGTAACAATGACCCTCTCCACCCAAAAAATGAGACCCTCGTGTCGGTGACATGGTTGCGAGAGGTGTGATTGCGCGGCGTTGAGCACAGATTCCAGTGCATCAGCCTCAGCATCGGCCCCAATACTTCGAAAATAGCCGGCTCTCGAAGGGACAAACTCTTCGCCATGCTTGGCCAGCAGCAAAAGGGAAACGGTCGACAAGGCCACCTGAACTGCAATGTCCAGTGCGCCTGTCAAGATCAGCCAGTCGGCCAGATACCACGCCAACCTTGCCGCTTCGTCCTCATCGCAGATGGAAAGCGTCGTAAACCACTCCATGAGGGGCTGTCGTGCCTCCTCCTTCCTTCCCAGCTCCTTCAAGCACGCTGCCATTTGCGTCAGGAGATGGTAATTCTCCCAGCATGTTCTTTGGTCCGCTGCCAATGCCCACGACGCTTGATAAAGCCCCAGAGCGTCAGAAAACAGGCCGGACTCGTAGAGAGCCTGGCCCGTCCTCGAGTGCCAAGCCATGGCCCACGCTTCGTCCTTGAGCATCGGCTCCAGTCTCATATAGACGAGATGCATGGGTGATCGACAGTCCTCAGGGCGGGGTCGTCCAGATATTTGGCTATATATCCATATTTTCGCCTTGGGCTCCCACGCCATCCGAGGGAGCATGGCGTCGCAGTCGAGTTTCCGGAGATCCACGACAGGAAGAAATGCGAACGGATGAGAGAAGCTGTTTTTCAGCCAGAGCAGCAGATCCGTGGCCTCGTCTTGCATGTCGGACCAGTTGTACGCAAGGGCGAGCAGCAGAGCTGCATGCTGCGTGTATGCCGCTTGACCGATGTCGGTTGGTACTACTCGATGCGGTGGTAGGGAGATGACGTTTGAGAGATGGCGTGCCGCTTCCGTGAGATTTTCCTTCATGGTATAGGCGACGACGGCGTTTAGACTGTGCATGACGAAGGCACCGCTGTCTCGCCTTGCCTTTGGGGACCCAGGTTTTGTTCTTTCCACCAGGCCGAGATAAATCTCCAGAGCGAGACCCCAGTCACGAGCTCCCATTGCCAACTCGGCCCACGTCGAGAGAATCGACAGCGTCTCAACCATGCGACCGTCCAAATTGCGGTTGAACCAACGCTCCGGCATAAAGTGCGCATTCGGAAGGCGGTCCAGCATGGCACGCGCCTCTCTCCTCATCCCAAGCTCCCAGTAGGCAACGGCAGCGTAGTACACCGTGTCCAAGGTGGTTCCTTCACCATTGTCCAGGTTGAAACCATGGTCAACACGGTCAAGATACCACAAATGCCATGGGAGACTTTCGGAAAACCGCTCCTGTTTGAAGAGAGCCTTTGCGAGTCGAGAGACGGTCAAGAGCACATCGACATGCGCGAAGGGCAATGCCTGTTGCATCTCGGCAAGAATCCAGCAGTTGGTTTTCTCCCAGCGTTCGTCCCCCAGCGGTCCGGGGTAAAGGTGAATCTGCCGCATCACGTATGCCCATGGCCTGTATCCCAGACCGCTTGTCCAACTTTCCACAGTCCATCGTGCCAGGCTATCTCTCACCCCCATGACTTCCTCCCGAGCAATTTTGGTGGTCCAGTACCTCAAGCCGGCGGCAAGCCCCCATAAGAATTTCATCGGCCACTTGGTCTCCAGAGGTTTAGTCGAGTTCTTTGGGACAAAGGTGAATGGAACTAGAGGACATGGAGCCTGGTAGGTGTTTCTGCCTGAAGGTGTGCCTAGCTGTGCAAGATTCTCTACGACCTTGTCGTAGTGATTCATGTATCGACTCGTATTGTCGAGACGGAAGTCACGTGACGTTTTCGACACTTCAAGAGCCCCGAATAGCAGCTTGATGGCAGATGTAGCATAATTCTTCTTGGCCTTCTCACCAAGCCGTTCTCTGGCCCAGAAATGCACCAGAGGGTGGATGGAATACCCATTGTGCGTTGAGGGCGACGGTTGGATGAGCGAGTAAGACCGTAGCTTGCGAAACGCGAGCTCGACCGAAATGTCTGTATCGTAGGATGGTAGTTAGTGAGCCATTTCACCCACACAACAGCATATGCGAAGCGTGGGCTTACCGTCGTCTTTCTTTCCATGGCCATATCGAAAGAAATGCTCCGGAATGTCCTCTCTGTCGAGAAACCCACAGGTCAAGAACAATTCGGCGGCATCCGGAGAGCTTTGCCTGATAGCCGCAAAAGATACCTCCCATGTGGTGAAAACAGTGCAGTTTCCATAGTCCCAGGTCGAAGTGCTCGGCCGTTCTTGAAGCAGCCTGGCCGCGTTTCGGTGATAAATCTCGACATAAGACTGAATTGGATGATGAAGTCCCTGCATCCGCATGTAGGCTCCGGCTTGCGCAATAGCCAAGGGGAGGTAGCCGAGCGTTTGGACTAGGCCAATCGCGTCTTGTTCATCTTCCCGGCCTGTATTAGCGCATTTCTTCCTTGATGGGGTGCCATTGAATTCTTTTAGTTCTATTTTTCTTTTTTTTCCTTTTTTTGGGGGGGGGGGGGAGGGAGGGAGGGAAGAGAGGCGTTCACTCACCTGTACTACCCCCCGTGATGGGGATACCGGCATAAGTCGCAAGCATCTCCACACTTTCCTTCACCTCCAGCTCAAGGATTTCCACTGACTGAAATGCGAGGCTCAAGTCTGCCCGACGGCTTGTGACAATGATGTGACAACCCGAGGATCTGGGGAGAAAATTTCGAATGTTAAAAGACTCCACGTCGTCGACGTTGTCGAAAATGAGTAACCACCTTGCTGTGGGCTCCATGGCAAGCCATTGGTGGAATAAAGGCCAGCCCTCGTTGGCGTTGCGGAAGTTGTCGTTTGTCATTTGGTCCACCCCTTGTTTGTCGAGTCCAAGCATGTCTCGGAACGCTACGCTTATCGGATGATCCTGGTGGCCATTCAGCTTATAGTGATTCAGGATGCGAAGTATTGAATCCTGTATGCCTGACTCCAGTGTCCGCTCGCTTGAGCCGTCGAACCAGAAGATGCCGTCGAATTCCTCTTTGTACCTCCACGCAAATTCCAAAGCAACCTGAGTCTTCCCAACACCGCCGACGCCATGGAGGGCAACGACTTGCGCTTCATCGGTGGCCAGGTGTGAGAACTGCAACTCAACGCGCGACAGGATGTTTTCCCTGCCTGTGAATTTTGTGTTCCTCCAGTGGCGAATTTCCATTGGGATTCGAAACAGTGAGTGTTGCGTTGCTGCAGCTGGGACGGGAGTCAGTATAATCACGGTCCAAGTTGCGCCCCGAAATATCTAAGCGATGCGCCAAGGTACCCTTTGCTCACCCTTCACCCTTCGCCATGTTTCCCACTTGATTTTGACATGAGTCTCAGCAGATTCCGCCACGGATGATATCCTCCGCGCCACTTTGACAAAGTTTTCGTCATCCGGCAACCTAAACTTGACCATCGAAACGTGATCGGCATCCATGGCCACCTCTTCAGAATTGACCATCTCTGGTATGACGGCGGAATGCTTGGGGACAAACTGCCGAAGTCATGAGTTGTCAGCTAAGTGTCTTTTTACATTCGTTCTGAAAAAAAAAAAAAAAAAAAAAAAGGGTTGGAACGGGCACACACCATAATCTCCCTGTACGATGACACCTTGGTTGGCAGGAGCTCATAGAAGAATTTGATGTTGAACTCTCGACTGATATCCGCAAACTGCCCTTGCTGCATCTGAAGCCACTCGGAGTTTTCGGCTAGGTGCTGGAGAAGACGGGAGCTCGTCTTCATGAAGATGGAACGTGCTTGAACCAAAAGCAGGCCCACCGAGACACCTTGGCTCCCCCGATGAGGCGTACCAAAGAAGAAGATAGACGTCGTGGAGAGCGAAATGCTCTTGTCTCGCTCCCTACCACCAGGCCGAGCGGAGTCGGAATGGATCAACGCCTATCGTGTGCCGTGTGTAAGTAGCCAGAACCCTTTCGTTATGTATCATCCGAAAGGGATAGGGAAAACGAACGCTCTTCACAACAAGGCCTCCCAGGCTGTGTGCAACAAAGATGATGGGGCGGCTTCTTGTGTTGGTATACTCCCGAAAGGCAGCAAGCTCAGCGACCAAGGCCTTGGCGTGGTCGTATATGAACTGGTCAGAGATAGACGAAGATGCATATGTCCTCGAATCGTAACCATATGATAGAATGCGGGCATGCGGCAAGACATCAGGGAGCAGGTCCCTGAGCCAGAAGACGCCGTTGTCGGCTCTCCATGTTTCGTTCCAGGTTCCATCGAGCCCGTGAACCGCAACGACACTAGATCGAGCCCGTGAGTCGTTATACTTCCACACAAAAAGACGATGGGAACTCACTCCACAGCTGGCGACAATCCGGGCGCGAGAACTTTGACCCCCACGCGCGAGGTTGTGTGCTCCCCTTCAGAACCAGGCGATTCCGCGTAGCCGGCGACCAGCACCCAGAAGAAGACGCACCAGAACACGACTTTCATTTTTACACCTCCCGCATTCGCACATGAGTTGAAAACATTGGGACGAAGCAAAACTCATTCAACCGCGTCGATGTTCATCAACCATTTCCCCTTTTTGTTCAGCCTGGGCGAATGTGGAAATTGTGGCTGAAACAGGGGCACAAGGGCCCCGAAGCCACGGGAAGCCGGCACTTGCCGTCGTCGACAACATCGTTTTTTTCACTTCGGGGTTGTGGCTTATTTTCTCGCGGTAACCTTTTCAAAAGGTCCTAGGCATACGGCCTCGAGCTAAAACGCCTTTGCGACGGCCAAGAGAGGACAAGTGGTAGTTAACTTGATACTATGTGTTCGAATCGTGCGCAACATAAACGACCCATCCTGCGGCACCCGCCCACCTGCGGAAGTGGGCACTTTTTGCCTTTCCCTGAATGCCCTCAGTCGTAACTTCCACCCACACTCTCAAAATCACGGAAAGTGGGGGATAACGCGTCGATGCGGCGAGGACAAACAATCCCATTGTGGTGTGGAGCGGCCCGCATCCCACGCCCAACCATCGCGACTTCCTTCCCAAGTTGACCCAATCGCATTTCCTCCCCGCAAAATCAATCCCCCTCGTCTCATTTCAACCTGCATGTTCCCAATTCCCCATCATTTTTCAATATCACCTCCATCACAATCATCAACGAATATCATCCCCCTTGCAACCACGCGCACATCACGCAATGCCCAGCAATCCGCCCTACAAGCACCTCCCAATCATGTGTCAACAAGGCCTCCAGCGGTCGTGATGACCCTGCGACCCCGCGGCCCGCCCTCCAACCAGGCCGCATTGCTGGCCCTGGGGGCCGCCTGCAGTGGCGTAGCATCCCAGCTCCGATCCCAATGTTCCCAATTCTAGACTGCCCAGTGGTCGACTTGCGGAGGCGCCGTGCTGCCCCACATTACACAAACCAATGGCGCGGGAGGGAGCCCGTTCTGCGCGGTGGGTGGCTGCGCCGGGGGCCGCCGAGGGGGCCGCCTGGCGATCTGGTTGGTCCGGGGCTTTCTTGGTGTGCGTTGGTGGGAGGCAAACATGCACCACCGCCCCTTTTATGGCGCGCCTTAACGGTCAGGATTCTAAGAATTTAGAATGCCGGCTTCCCGAGGGGGGGGTTCAAGTGGGAGGGTTCCCCGGATCAGGGACGGCGGATTTTGGTCTGCTTCTTCAACGCAGCGCAATAATCGACGACGGAAAATGGATTTTGGGACCCGGTACTTGGGAAGGGTGGGCGTCTGAGGCATTTGGTTGTTTTTTTTTTCGATTTGGGAGGACGCGCAGGCGCCATGGCGACGTTCAGTCTCGACAACATCCCGGCGATGGTGCCACCGTCAGGGCACATCCCCAATTTCGACGACCCGGAAAACCTGCACTCGGTTGTGTTTGGTGTGGGCGTCACGAGCATCATCGTGATGACGACGGCGCTCGCGATTCGCATCTACACCAAGGCGGTTCTTCTGAAGGAGATGCGCGCTGAGGAGTGGTGCGCCATCATCGGAACGGTATGTCGAAGTTGTCCTCATGAAGCATACGTGCTGACCTGTCCAGATTGGCATCATCACATGGGATGCCATGTTCATCATCGTATCGGCAGATGGCTTCTCTCGCCATCTCTACGATGTACGACTTCTCGATGTTCCCCATCTTTCTTACATGTCGTACCTTGCCGAAATCACCAACGCCCCGACCATGTTCTTCGCAAAGTGCTCCATCCTCTTTCAGTTCCGCCGCCTCTTCTGTCCCGGCCAGATACGGGACTCGACATTTTGGATGATTCATGCGTTATTGTTCATGTGCGCTGCGTACTATATCTCAGCCATCTTCACCTTTACTTTTCAGTGCACGTGCGTCCATCTCTCACCCCTTGTTTGCCGGGTACATGACTGACACGTGACAGACCGCGGGAGAAGACTTGGACGCCATTTCTCGAAGGGCACTGCATCGACGTTGCTGCAGCCATCGTCGTGCAAGGTGCTGTCAATCTCTTCCTCGACATCGGCATCCTCATCACGCCGCTCTGGGCCATCTGGCGACTTCAGTTGCCCCTGAAGCGCAAGGTTGGCATCTCGGCCGTCTTTGCCGTTGGAATTCTGTCAGTCTCCTTTCCTTCCTGTCTCTACTACGCTAACACCGTGCAGAACTTGTGCGATCGCCATCGCGGGCGTGGTCTTACGTGTCCCCCTTCTCTGGGACCCTGATCTGACATGGCTCATCACCAAAGTCGGCATTTGGACGTACGTACGCCAACTCTCTCTGTCCATGCTCTCTCTAACCAGCCCCAGGATGATCGAATACTGCGGCACCATCCTCGTAGGCTGCATGCCATCCTTCCCGCGCTTCTTTCTTCACATCCAAGGCAAGGACGTCGAAACCCACACGCACGGGTCAACAGCGCCGAGCAGCTCCCCCACACGTCCCGGGACAGGCACGAAGGGGCAGCCATTCGCATACCACTCACACTCACGAAGCAAGAATATCAGCGGGGGTATCAGCATCCATTCACACAGACATTCACATTCATATTCGAACTCTCCCAAGAATAGGGACAGCATCAACGGAGTTGGCGTCGCGCTTTCGACAAGCGAGGTATCCTTCCAGGATCCTGCATACATCGAGATGGAAGGTGGGACGTTGAGTTTTACGTACCCTGAAAGGGTCTACACCGGTGAACCGGGGAAAGGGAGGAGGTCCGAGTCAACCACAGATGACATGGGGGGTTGTGACTCAGACGGGGACTGGTCTCCGCTGACGTCGCCGAGGGTATGATCTGTGATCGTCCCATTTTCTTCTTTGGTGCATATTTTCAAAGTTTTGCGGCTTGTTATGGCGAGAGAGCAAGTGTTTTCTTGGCACTTCGTGGTTTCACGTACAAAGGGCGGTCATTTGCGGAGTTGTCAGGAGTTCAGGAGAGATACCAATGCTGGGACGTTAGGAGTCGGCGTTGGTGGAGTTTCGTTGGTACACATTGTCAGCGCGAGCTACCTTTTTTTTTTTTTTGGCAGGGATTAAGTGTTTGTTTCAGGGGCTACATTAAAGCGCGCTATCGCGAGAATCGAAATGTCTCAGTCCAAACCCCCTTCCCAACCGGGCTATCTGCTTGATATGCTTAGAGAGAGTTTGCGCTCCCTCAGATTTCCTCCCACATGCTAAAATCATCAAAGACAAACTTGGCTTCCGGGCTGCCCGGCTGCTAGAAGTAGGAATTGCACTTGATTCCCACATTGAGGCTGTATTCGTCGCCGAGTTTGGTTAGGATGGGTGCCGATGTTGGGGCTGTCGATGAGGATGGGAGGACCGTGGGGGAGGTGGCGGGGGGGAGGGGTGTGGGGAGGTTGTGAGGGTGTTGGGGGGTTCTTAGGGGTGAAGGGGTGAGAAGGAGTGACGAGGAGTGAAGAGGAGGAAGTGTTGATTGAGCGTGGGCGCGTTGCCGAAGCATCCCGCTTTCCACTCAATCTGGTACATTCAACCACTTGATAGGGAGACAAAGAAGTCTCCAATGCGCCTCCATTCTCAAGACGGACTCAACTCACCTCTCAACCCGAGGTTCACCTCCGGACAGCCGATCCAACTGCCACTGCACGCTTCTGCAACGACACCCTTCTTAGGAAACCCCGAACCGCCCGAAGCGAGCCTCCAACACCATCCCTAGATTCTCATCCTCACCCGCGGCCCCACAGACGCCCTCCGCTCACGGGCTTGAGGCCTCTACCAATCGTATCGGGGTCGGTTTCAAATCCCTGTTGGAAAAGGGAATCCGACGGAATACCCCATTACTGGCAATTTGATGTTCGTGGGTTCGAAAGGGTGTTGGGAGCGGCCGACTGCCTGCACCACTGTCTCCTTATTTGTCGCGACAAGGGAACTTTGCCCAGAGAGGGTGTGATGCATCGATGGGAAAAGATATGGTCAAGGCTGTCGCGGCACGAAACTAGGGAGGCAGGCGAAGGGCGGCTTGAGAGTTGCCCGCTCTTATCCGCGGCGAGGCTATCAACGGGCGACGTGTGTGACGTCCCAGGAATCGGACAGCATTCCCAAGTTACCACTCAACGTGCGCGCGCCAGAAAAGTAGTGGTATCTTGTCCTTCAGCCAGCCACGGCCAGCCATTACAAGCCACGAAAAGAGTGTCGCTCTTCGGCCAATCATAGCTTTTGCTTAAAGCTGACCGGCCAGCATCACATCATTCAATCTGTTCATTTTGCCTAACAGGGCTGAATCTGGACGTGTGCCATCACTTGCAGCATTCCCGGTGGCGTGCATGCAGGGAGGGGCAGGTCCGCGTGAGAGGCTTAACTTTCTACCAACCACACGAGTCGCTTGGCCCTTTCCTCGCCCGAAGGGTAACACAAGAGAGGAGTTCAAAGAAGTCAGCTCCTGCAGGGTCCCTTTTCCGTTCACACACCTCCCACAAACATGATAGCCACCAGCGTCAATAGTGTCAGCAGCCACATTGACCAGAAGAACCAACAGTTCCCCGAGACCAGCACTTACGCGAGTCACGGAATGGCGGTCAACCGGTGCAATCAAGACATAATTTGGGGATGTCGGCCGCGAGGCAGCAGAATCCACTCTGCTCACGGCACATACAGTATTCGGGCGCGGCACGGGCATGGCTGCACTGGTCCGAGACAGACAGACAGACTTTCAGTTCGTGCGGGTATAAAGTCTTGACTCTCGACGCCATGGTCACCGACTTTGGGCACTTCAGTCGTTTGACCAAGCCAGCCTTTCTCCTCACTGCTTCTCATCGCTCCTCTGTACTTGGCAATTTCCCCAACACCCATCCACCCCCCATACATCATGGCTAGTGAGATCACCGCTGACGGGCACATCATTGCTCCCCTGAATATCACCCACCCTGCGCCCGGTCTTGACCTCGCCGGATTCCAATGGGCCCCCGTCGGCGGGCTCAACAAGTGCCCGGTCGCCAAGTCCGAAGTTGCCCGGCGCTTGGCCGTCGACGGTGATCAGACGCCCTTGACGGAAGACCAACCGCCAGCATCGGGCGAGGCTCAGACGGACGAGCAACTCCACGTCCCGGGCGGTCCTGGTTCCCATCCCGAGACAGATCCCCCGTTTCCCCTCAAGCACTTCAAGGGCTCCTACGCTGGCAACGGCTTTAACCTTATCTGGATCCCGACCCCCTTTCCGGACCCGTTGCCAAAGGACACGCCAGATGGACCCAACGACAACAAGTTGATCCTCAATCTCACCACGGAGCAATTGACGTTTGGCCCGACTCTTGGCAACATCCCGAACCGTGGTTTCGGTGATCAAGGCGACCTCATCCTCAACGGACTCGCCTATCTGCAGACGGTCCAGAATACGACCAACCCTGAAACCGGAAAGGGCGATAAGCCCAGGTCCACCGAGGGTTCCGGCATCCACTTTGAACCTGGTGTGTGGCTTCGTGTTCCGGCCGCCAACTTCCAAAAGGGCCGAGATACCATTTGCCGCATGGCATCCATCCCGCACGGCACCACCATCAACGCCCAAGGCTTCGTCCCCGAGAAGGTCAACGGCAGTGTCATTGGCGGGAAGCCTGGAGGTCCTGACTTTGACAGCAAAGCGTTGACACTCAACACCCAGCCGTTCGTCATTGGGGAGCCCGAAAGGAGACGACAAATATTCTTGCGCCAGATGGACGCTGAGAGACGCAACGATACCCGCAGAGAGCCAAGTGGCGATCTTAAGCCCTTCCGCGACAGTGGGAGAATCACCACAGACATCATCAGGAATCCCAACCTCGTCCTCAAGAACGCCATCACCACCAGCAACCTCAACATCAAGGAAACCATCACCTTCACCGTCACCTCGGGCAACCCCGCTGAGGAGCTCAACGCTGGCGGCACCGCCAACATTGCCTTCCTCGCCGGCCCGCAAGCTCCAGTGGTGGCAACCGAAGAGGACGCCGACAAGCCAACCAAGGGCGTCACCATCCTGTCCCCCGGCGAGGGCGACAAGCCCAACGCCCACGCCGACTTCATGACGGCCACCTTCTTCATCGAGCTGGTTGAGTACGATGTTGTTGTCGGCAAGATGGCCCCGGGCAGCACCCAGATCCTGTTGGCTTCCTTGCCCCCTGGAGCTAGGGCTCCGACGCCGAGATTCGCCATCACCGCGCCGCCGGGTGGTGTCTCGGAGAGGAAGACCATTAAGGTGCCTGGCATTCAGATTCAATACTCGCAGAATGTTAATCTGAACTTTGGGCCACCTGTAACTGATGGAATGCTGACATGGCCACATGTCAGCGTGGCGACGCTGGTGCCGACGGATCCGCAGCCGTTTACCATGAAGGAGTGAGAGGTTTGGGTCAAAGTTGAGATGGTTGTGCGCAGAGCTTCGAAATAGTTTGAGCCGGTCGTCGTCGGTGGCTGCCCAAGGTGTGTAGGTGTGTTGGGGTGGGGAAGAACGTCAGTCTTTTCAGATGCCATAGCACCATCCAATGTCACTTTGTACTCTCGCGGTACTTGCAGCGCATCACCTGACAGGGTCGACACAAGACTGCATCAAGGCGCAGGATTTTGTTGTGAGGAATGAGCAGGCTCACGATACGAAGGGCTAACCCCTGAATCCCCCTCGCGCGACTTTCCCGGGCTGCGTCATGACCGAATGTCCCTCACAACTTCAACATGAAATAAAGCAGCCTGATTAGCTCAGCTGGTTAGAGCGTCGTACTAATACCTCCACTGCGAGATATCAAGTCATGCGAAGGTCAACAGTTCAATCCTGTTATTGGGCATTGTTTTTTGCTTGATTTATCTGAGCTCTTTGGGTTTTACCAACACCCTCAGAGGAGCAAAGTGTGCATTAAATCAGCGCTGGGTATCTGGGAATTCCGCCTCTCTCCTTTCCTCCGCTGTTGCAACTGCGTGATCATTTTCGCTTTCAAGCTGCCGAAGCTTTGCAGCCTGTGAAAACAATTGCAACACGCTCCACCCGGAAGCCCACATGCAAGCCCCGAGGTGAGAACTACTCGTATACAGCCTGACCTGGTATTATGACTCAAATCTCCCTGTCCTTGCCCTTATCCAACAAGCAACAAGCTTAGTAGCTCAGGGGAAGTGCCGGGCTCGTAACCCGGAGGTCACCAGATCGAAACCAGTCTAAGCTAGCATTTCTTCTTGCTTTTTTGCTTTCTGTGCCGTTCCCCCTTGAGGAAATCGACCGGGAGGATGATTCGCTGTCGTCGTTTAAATCATATAGTGGCATACACACTCCTCCTCGGATCGTTGTCTATTTCTTGCTGTTGTTTGAGGTTGAGGGTCCGTCCTTGTTTCCTTTTTTGGAGCCGGATGAGTTGACGACGCGGAGTCGGAGGTGGAGGAGGGGTTGTGATGAATCCATGGTTTGGTTGTGGGACTGTGGGACCGTGAGGGACTTGGAAATGGTTGGGGTGGTGATGTCGTCGTTCTGCGCGTCTTAACCTGCGCCACAATTTCACTGAGAGCTGGTGCTAACACAGCCCCCTGTTCCCTGACCTCTGGTGGCGTCAAATTCAGATGTTTGGTAAATTTCAATTGGCCCTATCTAATTAGATCACCAATGACAAGCCACCAAACTCGGTTGGGTTGACCGGAGAAGCCGTCAACAAGATGAACACGCCAAGACTGTGTTAAAAGCACATTGACTGCAGCTCTCTGAGACTTGGCATTTCCCCGCAGACCATCAACAGCTTCACCAAGTCATCACCACCACTTTGATCTGCGCTTGAGTGGATCAAACCCCCTTTTTCCCCATTTCAAGAGTACGACCCCAAGCCATGGCCGACCATTATCTTCCATCACCGGCGGGCGTATACACCTACCAGGCCCTGGAAACCCCTGACTCCATCCGTCTCCTCACCCTCCACCCTAGCCCCCGCGACGCCCCCATCACCTGCACCCTCACCCACATCCCCATGGACCAAAGTCCTCCCTACCGCGCCCTCTCTTACGAATGGGGTTCCCAACCCGATCTCTCCTTCGCCCCCCTCACAATCAATAATCTGCCCTTCTCCCGCCCCATCCAAGCAAACCTCTCCCACGCCCTCGTCGAAATCCGAAGTCCGAACGAGGACGTAACCCTCTGGATCGATGCCCTCTGCATCAATCAATGCTCCCCGCTCGAAAAATCCCACCAAGTCGGCCTAATGTCCACCATCTTTCGCTCCGCCACCTCGGTAATCGCCTGGCTTGGTCCCGAGGCGGACAACAGCTCCGTCGCAATGTCTCTCATTGCAGATAAGAAAGTCCTACGAGAAAAGGCCGAATGTCGGGATATAAGCGACGAGGAAATGGCAGCGCTAATCAGCATTGCGTACCGATCATACTGGACGAGGGTGTGGATCATGCAGGAGTTCTTTCTCGCGAAAACAATCGAGGTTAGATGCGGGAGGGAGGCGGTCCCGTACGACGACGAATTTAGGGAATACATCAGTGTAATGTCACTCGAGGGTTCGCAGTTTCAAGATAAAAGGTGGAAAAGGGGTCAAAGTTCGCCGCCGACGCACGTTCACTTCTTTTCGAGGTTGCTTCTAAAGCAGGAGGTGGAAGGGGATGAAGATTCAATATTGGGCAATAAGAGGTTGTTTTCGTGGCTGAAGAGGTCGTATGATTGTCGGTCTCAGGCGGGGGACCCGAGGGATTATGTCTATGCGTTGTTAGGGTTGGCGGATGATGTCGCTGCGGGGGAGATTGTTCCCGACTACGAAGAAGGGCAAGCATCCGTGCGGGGAGCTCTGATGAAGGTGATACCTGTCTGTCTTCGGTCGATGCATCCGCGGCATAGGAAGTATTCGGATCGGTGGTCAAGGGCGGGTTTCTTCATCAAGTATGCCCAGAAGATGGGGATTGCGATTGATGAGGAGTTGCAGAGGGAGATTGCAAAAGGGATGTACATCAACAGTGAGGACTTGGACTTGAAGGAGGAGATGGATTCCGAGTACCAGTCTTCCTTGCACACCCGACACTTGTCGGCCCCGGAGATGCGAGATGTGATGGTGTTCATGGAGGTTGCAAAACTTGCGGCATCGCGAGGGAAGCCCTTGGACGGGATGGTGATGAACCAGGCGTACAGACATTTCTTTCCTTCGATTCGGGATATAACAAAGGGACGAAAAGAACAATAAACTGTTCTCCATTTTGTCTCACCTCAAATAAGCAAAAAGCGTACCCCTGTTCTCCCGTTCCGGCCTCATCATTCTGCCACTCTCCCTCGCACTCACTTATAAACCTCCCTCTCCAACCTCTCAAACAAGGCCAGCACCTCCCCGTCCAAAAATGGCAACAAATTCGTAAACACCACGCCTAGCTTCCCCGCCTCCAAATCCACCCAATAGAACGAATTGAAAATTCCCGCCCATGTACCACCTCCCTTTCTTCTTCTTCCTTTGATGTCCTCATTGTTGACCAGGAACCCAGCGGACCATCCCTTGGCTGTTCCCGGCAGGAACTCGTACGAGTTGGACAACGAAGGGGTTAGAGAGTTCCAAAGGGGGATAGGCCCTCCTGAGTTAGGGTTCTTGCAAGCAGTGGAGTTGGACAGGGCAAGTGCAAGGAGGTCTGTGAAGAGGTAGTCCTTGACGGTAGAAGGCTGCAGAAGGGTAACGCCGCTAATCGGATGGGTGCCGTAGTTGACCAAGGTGAGGAGAAAGTTGGAGTAGTCGTCAAGAGTGGAGACGAGGTAGCCTCCGCCGAAAGGGGGATAAGACGGGTCAAGGGCGACAGGCGGGGTGGAGGTGATTGTGTCATTGGGGTCGCGGAAATGGGAGTGGATCTCGTGGGAGACGAGGCCGGTGTTGGTGAGGCCGAGGGGTTGAAGGATGTTTTGCCCGATGTAGACATCCAATCGCAAACCCGAAATGGCCTCGATGACGTGGCCGAGATAGTCAGTGCTGTGGCCGTAGTTCCAAGCGGTGCCGGGGTCGGAGGCCAAGGGATCTGGGTGAAGCGGGTCAGCCCAAATCTGGCCGGGCTTGCCGGTCAGAAGGCTGTATTTGTTGAGGTTTTCGTTGAGGAACCAGGCACCAGGACCAGCGGTGTGGGTGAAAAGGTGGAGGGTGGTGGCCTTGGTCTTGGGAGCGCGCAGAATAGGCTTGTCATTGGCGTCGAAGCCATCGAGGACGGTGATGTTTTCCCAGGCAGGGATGTAGTCTTCGACCAGGTCATTCATGCTGAGCTTTCCTTGCTCCAAGAGCTGCAAAGCGGCCACGCTGACGACGACCTTGGTCATGGAGGCAATCTGGATCTTTGTGGTCGAGGTCATGGGTGCGGAGGACGGATCGTCGATGTCGACTGTGCCCCATGAATTCTTGTAGATGATGCTGCCGTCTCGGTTCAATGCCGCGACCGCTATTCCCGGCACGCGCTTCTCAGCGACAGCTTTGGCAAAGACGTTATCAAGACTCTCCATGGCGATGGTTTGCCCGGCGGCTAGGTGCGCGGCGATGGCGATGGCGAAGTAGGTGAAGAGTTTGAATGCGGAGTGCCGCCAGTGCCAGAATTGAGCCATGAGGAATGGAATGGCAGTGGAGATCCCCAAAAGCTGGGATCGGTTCTTGCACCTTCCAGGTTATATCAGGTGCCACGACACTGACCGCATTGTCGTTGCCACCGATTGATTGGGCGAGTCGCTCCTGCCCGTTGATACTGTACCACAGGCGAGGAAGGCACGACCACTGCAGCCCATATCACGGTCTGAGGCGCCCGTCACACCAGTATGATCCGTGCTTGCTCCCAAACCAAATCTGCCACGTTTTTGAGTGGCACAGCTTGACGTGACACCCCTCATTGAGGCGCCGAGCGGTCGTCCCAAAGCAGCATGCAATCGCACACTGGATGCTACAAAACCGCCCCACGCGACACACTGTGCAAGCGAACATGCACAAGCAAACATTCAGACACGTCACTTTTCCTGAGAATGTACACAATACTAGTAATATTCCATGCTCATGACGAGTCTGCTATGCTCTCCTAGACGGCCAGCGTCCATGCACCTCTTTCAACATGCCACCGATTCGTCCAGGGGTTCCTTCCTCCATACATCCATCTTAAGACCACCACCTAATACCCAAAGTAAGCCAACGCGGCCGCAATACCCCACAGCAACGCAAGATCATCACAGATCCTCATGACCTCCATGTTGTGGGATATCGATTCGTTGTGCTTTTCCATGAGAGGCACCTTTTCCTCATCTCCCCAGAATGATCGGAGATAGCTCGAGGTAGCAAACTCGCCGAGACAGAGCGCTGCTAGCCAGAGAATGCCATAGACACCATGGGGAGGCGGAAAGAGGAGACGATGCAATGCGGCGAAGAGGGAGATAAGAGTCTACCTGGGTGTTAGAACGACGCTTTTGAGAGGGAAGTTGGTGGTTACCATCGCGATACCAGCGCCGACAGTGTTTTTGGTGTCGGCAGGTTTTTTAGCAGCTTTCTTAGCTTCATCTTCGTATTGGCGTAACGTGGGGATAGACTGTAATGAGTGGTACAGGGAGTACCCGGCCGTGCCGACGATGGCGAAGTTGAGGAGTGTTACGAGGGGAGCCATTGTGGATGGTTAAGGATGTTTTTCTCACGGGTTGATGGTTCTCGGTTCAGGTCTTCGTCGATGGTTAGGGGTTGAGATGGTGTTTGGTGTTTCAGGTCTGTCTTGGCGATCACGTGGGCAACATAGCGCGCCCCACTCCCAGTTGGGCCTGGCGCCATGTGTTTCTTTGTGCACAAGCCACACCACCAGCCACCACGTCTGAGACCGCGCCACATGAAGTGGGAACAGCAACTAGAGCTCCCCTGTCGTTTGCTTGGGTGATTGAAGTGGAGTCAATGATTACGCGCAGTTTCCACCTTCATCCTGACTCAACCAACCCATTCAGCTCGTCACCTATATGTTGGCCCGACCACTTGGCCCACCCAGGCTCATGCCCTGAAATTGTGGCTACTGGGTGGGCTCGAGGAAGCCTTCTGTTGACATCAATCCCATGAATTCTTCCCTCCCCGCTTGAGCGTTTCAGGAAATTTGTGGCTACTGTGAGGCTGGCTCCTGTGGAAAGATCCAGACCAGAGTTTGAGGAAACAACACTGCTCTTTTTTGGCATTGGTCCTCAGAGCACCATCGAGAACTGTCGAATCCTCGAGTCTGCTCAGACCATTTCCGCCGCTGCCCTTCTATCTCGAATAAAGGTGGAATTGGTGTCGCTGCGAAGTTGCATCAACGCGGGCGTCAATGTAACGCAGCAAATCCGATTGTCGAAGGGATCGGGCAGAATCGGGGTCGAGATACCAAGGGATGATGCATAGTCAAAGACAGCGGCGTCTGAGGCCGTTGGCTCCCAGCGCCAACTGAGTTGACGATGTTTCGAAATCATGAGATTTGAACGAGTTGTGCTGGCATCCCTTCGCAGACCTTCAGATCCCGACTTTTGCTCTCAGCTCGCTGCGATAACCATCAGTTGAGGTAGGAACCAATGCCCTGGAAGAGATTGCCCAGGCGGTCAAAAGTGGACAAGATGGAGGAGCACATGATGCTTTTTTTTTAAGTTGAATCCTCGAGTGCCGGAAGGTGCCCTCCCCAACACACCCAAACGCAATTTTCGCACCTCCTTCCTCCTCCAGCTCCGTCTGCACACCGGATCGAACCCACCAACGCGTCGAACAAACAATCCCAATCACACATCTCTCCTCGCCTCAAAACACGATGCAGGATTCGTCTGGTGGCAGAAGAACTCGAATGCGGCACTGAAAACCTGCGGACAACAGAGCCGGTTTGGTCAGTCGGCTCGATCCCTCGGCGACGGCAACGACGTATCTCTTGCGGGTTCATGACTGCAAGTGCCATTGACAGCGGGTAAGCCCATTCTCATGCAATTGCGCCCACTCAGGTAGGATTGCCCTTTGTCCCCGGGTTTTCTTCAATCCGGTTCAGCCGTCACTTTTCGGGTCGTTGTCGTGGCACCCCTTGTGTCCCGAGCACTGCGCGGAGGATACCAGTGTTATTTGTTTCAAGATGAGTCATTTCGGTTCCCCCGCATTTCCTTTTGCACCCTTCGCGATGTGTTCAGGGATCTCCGGGCGCTGCATGCTGATCATCCAGACTGACTGACAACGACTGAAAGTATTAGGCTCTGAACCTCGGCAACAGAACAGCGAATACAATGAGGCTCTGCAATGCAATCTGTCGATAGTTGCATGCCCGATCCACATTGAACGCATCCCCCCAACTTTCATTTCATTCGTCCCGATCTATCCGTTTGTGCAGTGTCTCACACCCTTTCCGCAGCCTTGGGGCCGTTTTCGTCGAGAGGCGTTCAGCTCCTGCAAGCCAAGACACGAGGTGCAGTTAGCGAGGGGTCTGGGCCAATGGCAACACCACGCGTTCAATACTTCAACGGGACCCTGGACGGTGATGGTTCCATGGCGCCATGGGTCCCCTGTTAGCTTAACTCCCGTGACAATAATAGTGCAACGCACCGCGGCTCAAAATCCCTCCGCCCTCCTCTTTTCCGCTTTTCTTGGACTTGGAGTTCGTTCCCCCCTTCCTCAGTTTTTCCTCCACCACAGCATTTCCCCCCCCCCGCATCGTCGCCATCATCACCATGTCGGGATTTGGGAAGTTCCTCTCGGCGGCGCAGGAGGTCAAGCATGACGAACCGGCTCCGACCCCCGCACCGGTCCTCGTCCGTGATGCCGATGCGAGAAAACGCCAAGCCACGACCAGCAGCTCAACAACTTTCACCGTGACCAAAGCCCCCGATTTCACGTGCGGTTTCCTCTCGGGCGCGCCCGGCGCAGCCATCACCTGCGAGAACAAAAAGACGTGTTTGTGGGAGTCGCAATACATCGGCGCCGTCTTTTGCGGCTTCGGAGATGAGGATCCCTCGTACCTCCGCTGCTTCAACCGCGAAGCGGCCATCGACCCGGCATCCTGCAACGACGTCTGCCAGAGCAACAGCTTCAACCTCCTCTGCACCGACACGGCCTCTCCCTACTGCCGTACCTATGCCTATCCCTCGGGCATCCGCGACTACAGGTGCGCGGCGACGCCCGTCACTGCCCCCCAATCCGTCCTCTTCACCTACAACAACCAGGACGACCGCACCTTGACCGTCTCCGAGCTTGGCGGCGCTGTGCTCAGCTTCATCCCCAGCGCAGCCGCGAACCCAGGAACCACCCCACGCGGACGTACCACTACTCCTACCTCCGAGTCCACGACCACCGGAGGCCGCATCACCACTACAACCGTCCCCCCAACCTTCCCCCCCGCTGAGGGCGGTGGATCATCCCCCCCGGTTGGTGCCATTGTCGGGGGCGTCGTCGGTGGTCTCGCTGTCATCGGTCTCCTCATCCTCGGCGCCTTCTTCCTCATCCGCCGCAAGAAGTCCCAAGATCTCAACACCACCCAGCCCGGACCTGGTGTTCCTCCTACCGAGCAGAATTATGGCTACGGCGGACCACCTCCCATGCAGCAGCATTACAGCATGCCCCCTCCTTCCGAGTCCCTCGGCCCCGTTTCTCCCACGAGCACCTACGATCCTACCTTCAAGGGGCACGGAAGCATGTCGATGGCAAGCGCCGTGGCACCCGGGATGACACAGGACGAGTACAACCGCATGAGCTACGCACCGCCAATCTACCAGCAACAGGGCGGCTCTCCCCCGCCGCAGACGCAGCAGACGCCTCCGATGGGATATCAGCAACCCCAAGCGCCGTATCCCCAACAATCCCCTTCGCCGCCCGTGGGCTACCAGCAACCTGCTGTGGCACCAGGGCAAGGGTACCCGGCGCAGCACGCGCCTAACGGGCAGCCGTTGTACGAGATTGGTACGGCTCCTGACCAACACCGTGGGCAGGTTCATGAGGTCTCATAGGCCCGGTGAGCTGGGTGGGCGATCAGAGTCGGGGAGGGCGCGAAAAGGTGGCTGGTCGAGAGACGGGCAAGCGTGGGAGAGACCTGTAGATAGTTTTGGTTACTGTTCATCTGGTGCGTGCATATTACTGATATTAATGGTCAACACCGTGGAGGATGTTGTACTAATACCCCTTGCCTTGGCCCGACAAACACGGGACTAGGCCTCGCAAGACACTTGTTTAGAAGAAGCAATGCAAATACTGAGCTGTATTGCTCAATGACTTGGACTCAATCATGACCTTCTCTGCAAACCCAGTATTGGTCTCTCAAAATGTGATCTCACAATCTAACTCTTACACAATCCTCCACGCTCTCAGTCCTTCGCCTAATAAAACACCAACGCCCTAACCTCGATGCTCTCCCTAGGATACTTATCCTCCTCGGCCTCATCGACAAACGCACTATGCGGCACCCGTCTCGCCACGTCGTCCCGTGTATCAAAGCACTTGATGAGCGTCACCTCATCTGGTCGCTGCGCGTACTTGAAGTACCACTTGTGGTTCGGATTCGGCCTTACCGTGTACGTCTCACCCATGCGAGTGGGATAAATCAGCGGTACCCCGACGAGATCCGAGTCCGGGACGGACGGGGCCGAGGCGACGCCGAGCGGGTCTTTGAGGATGGTTTTGATGGGGCGCCAGACCTGGGCTTTGTCAGACTTTACCTAAACCAAAAAACCATAGCAACTCATTCCAAGGAGGGGCGAGGGAGATAGGAAGAGAGAGAAAACTCACGTTAATAATCTGGAACCTCTTCTGCAACAACGCCTCCGCCTCATCCGGCAAATGAAACGGCACCCTCGAAAGCGAAGCGCTATACGACTGATCGATATGCACCCTCCTCACCGGTCCGCGAAGCGATGTGGAAGACGTAGCGCTCCCTGTCTCGCGCACATCCTTGGGCTGGCGACGAATGGTGTGATCGAAGATGAAGATGCGGGATGCCCCGGTTCTGTTTTACCCGGCAAAGTATCAGCACAGTTGATGTGCGTGATGGGTAGAGTTGAGGGTTGAGCTTACGCATCCTTGAGCAGTTGCTCGGTTTCAGGGTAGTATTCTGCTTTGATCTTGGCGTCGTCGAGGAAGTCGGTCTCGACGCTCTTGTGTGGGACGATTTGGAAGCCGTGGGAGTCGAGGGTGAAGGCGCCTTCGTTGCCGGTGATGTCGGTGACGGTTACGTTGAGGGGATAGATGGGTCTGTCGTAGGTTTCGGGTCGGCTGGGAGAGTTAGATATCAGGGAAGGGAAAAGAAGGGGTCAGGGGCTCGGTGTCTCACTCGACGTATGTTGGGGCAGGGGGGGACCCATCCTCGGCTTCGAGGTAGTAATTCAGGACGGTATTCACGTCATGGCGGGTGCTGGGCTTGTCCTGGAATGGCTCGACCTTCTCTGAGATCCCAAGGGCAATTGGGCGGGCGACGTCAGCGGAGGCCATTGTTGCGCTGTCTCAAAAAGGGGGTTAAATAGGGGTATTGTTGGATGGTATCGAATTGACACGAATACCTGTGAGGGTACAATTCGGCAGCTGAGATGACCTCGGTAACGATACCCAGCCCCTTATATGCGATTCCCATCTTGATAATCATGTGCGGGGTTGCGTTTGTCGGATTTGTCAGGATCGCGTACAAGATGCCCCGATGGCCGCCGTTTGGCGATCACGCAATCGGTGACGCAAAACATGCTATTGCCGGACCAACGGCCTCTAATCCTACGGATGTGCCGGGACATGTCTACGAACATACCGAGTTGCGATTGCAAGGTCGTATGTTTTAGTCAAGCCACTGTATCCCATCGCCCATCGCCTGATGCTCAAGCCGTATTTGGACTTGACCGCACTGCAAAGTCCTAAAAATGGGGCTGACGTAGAAGTCAATATGCCTGCCAGCCTGGAAGCCACATTATCTCTTGTTCCGTCGTTCCCCTTGTCCGCCTCCTCGACAATGCTCACTGCAAGAGCGTACGGAGTGTCTCCCTCTCATCGTACGAAGCTGCAGCGAGCGGGCAAAAGTCGCCCAACAACATGGTTGCAACCTCTGCTGTCATAAGGAGGTATTTGTATCCCAGCCTAAGCAGCAGTGCTCCCATGCTGTACCTCGACTTTTGATTGGGTGGTGAATGTGCCTTTCAGTCAGCGATCCGAGCAATTTTTCTCGGTCGATTTCCGCGAGCTGCTGCACAACATTCTGCATGTCTTTTTGAGGCCAGTACTTCGTTCATAGCCTCTTCCATTTTGGCGACGAGCGCGGGCTCTACCAGCACGCCCCAGGCTTTTCGTGCCTTAAACAACCTTCGGAGGATCTTTCCGCCGATTTTGGTGTTTGTGACGGCCACTGCAAAGACCAGTCTGGTCAATGGATCTGCTGGCGAGCTGAGTTTGCCCCACTACTTGTCCCCTAGTTCCATCAGAAAATAGTGAATACAGGAGACGCCATGAACTTCATTGACCGCCGCCGCTCTCAGCAACCCAGATGTGATGTCCGCATCACTCAGGCCAAGCCGCATCAATTTGTCAAGGCTCAGTCGATGCACCACTTGCCGCTAGGTAGCCATGTCATGTGTCCTGATCCTTCCAGCCGCCACAAAGTCATCGGCCCATGACCTGACGACATCGGCCGTACACCCCAAGACACTGACCGTAGCTTTGGGCTCTAGGTACCCGTGGGCAAGAAGGAAAATTTCTCAGGGCAGAAGAAAGGCCCTAAGCTTCTTGAGCCAATGCTGCCAAAGGCTCGGTGATAGCCACGTCGGAGTTTTGTTCGCTTGCGGCAAGGAGATCATCCATCTCTAAGCAAGTCTGGTAGGTGGCAATGTAGAACATATGCTCTTTCTCATCATCTCCAATCATGCCGTAGAGCCCCTGTCTATACCGAAAAGCCTTCACCCGCTAGAGTCTGACTATCTGGTCCTTCAACAGGCTTGCGGCCAGTGTTCTCTGGAGCGTTGTAACGTTATCTCTGCCCGACTGCTTGGGAGCCTGATGGTGTTGTTCAAGGGCCCGTTGTACGAAGCACTCTCCTTCCATGTGCTGACCCATTTCCCACTTCCCGTGATGCTACCTGATCCTCGCAAAAATGAATGCAGTCATCGGGATTGCCTCCAAGTCTCATGGGCTTTCAGGATTCTCTGGGTTGGCAGTATTGGTTTGCTCAGTAACCTGAATGACTTGCGATACATTAGAACCTGTCACAGGTGCTCTCCAAGGTACTATCACTGCTACCCAATGTATTGGTTATCATCACATATCCTACCGCACTCTGGCGGAAGCTGGCAACCGAAAGCTCACGTACTCTCGGGGGTACCCAAATTCCCGTTGTATGTCAGATGGGGATTCCAGTGCTAATAGAAGATGCCAGAGCAATCACCACCACGTAGAAACCTAAAATCATGGACACCATCACTTTTACAAGACGGGGGTGTTCCCTCCTGTCGTACATAGACTCCTCAAGGGCAATAACTTCTCGTCGTCGTTCGCTTGGGTCCGTTTTGTCCATCACGTAGAAGGCACTGATTGCTGAGCCCTGTATGCTCCTGTCTTTATGGCAGCGTCGGGGATCAGTGTCTAGAGGTAGTAGATATGGTCAGTTTAGCGCGGGGCAGAAAGATGTGGTGCCCTGGGAGCCAGGTAGCGTGAGTAGGCACTGACCATCACTGACAATGGCCTCCGCAAACGCCAAGACCGGAAGCGCCAGCAGCAACATCGGTAGAATCTGACCAAACCCCCAGGAATCCTCTTCACCCTCGCGTCCGTTGGCGGTCGCGCGACCTCTAGCCCACTTGATGGATAACGTGGTCTGGTACAGATACGCAAATATTCGGATGAGGTCGACATAGAGTGACGCCAGCAATTCTTGCATGGTGAAAGAGACTAAGAAAAGGACGTAGGCACACCCTCGTATTATCCTGCTGGTCGTTCGCTTCCAAGTCCAGATGTAGAGATATGCCGGTGCCCTCAGGACTCTGCTTGTTATTGTGATTATTCCACGGAATGGCTGGGTGCGGACTACTTCGGGATATAAATAGCCAATAATACTGAAGTATGACCAGACGTCCATCAAGACTCCAATGATGACGTAGGGCAGCTGATCCTTGGTGAAATCCCCTGGGAGGGCCATCCAAATGCATTGCATCTTGAGTCCAAAATGGAATATGGCCAGGAAGTTGTCATTGTAGATGACGAAGTTGGTCACCAACGCGCAGCCGAAGAGTGTAGTGATCCAAGCAAACCGCCATCCCCGTTTTAGCTTCTGTCTGATCCGACCCCGAATGATGAGAACGACGGATTGAAATGTTGCAAAAGACATCAAGCCCAACAAACACACCACATAAAAGTGGTACTGAGTGATCTCGCAGTGCCGAACATAGCCGACGATGAGGATCGAAGCTCCAGTCACAAGTTGCTGGTCGGAAAACATGAGACAGATGTTCTCCATTTGCCCCTTGGTGACAAGCGTGCGTTTTCCCCAGGGAAACTTTCTATTCATGTTGCCGAGATGCTTGCACAGTGCGTCATAAGGTTCCGGAGTCCTGAAAACTGGCCGCCGCCTGAGAAGGAATGTGTACAGCTTGAGCGCAGCTGCCAAGAGTCGGTTTCGGATCAGATCGATATGCTCAAAGAGCAGCCAATCCAGTCGGGTGCCGTATGGGTCGTCTTCAACGGTATCCTTGATCGAGCAATATGTGTATAGGGCCACAGCGTAGGTGAGCCATGCCGAAACGAGGAAGGACGCAATGACCTCGAATCTCTCAGTCAACACCTGCAGTAAATCGTGGGAAGAAAGAAACTTACACCTATCCCAGCCTAAGACCATCAAACTCAGTATCAAACTCAGCAAGACGCGTGAACTTTTATCGAAAGGACCAGCTGTTTCTCATCCTCAAGTGTCACTCACAATGTCAGGGTCCGCGTCAAAGGGAATTGGCGTGACGAGGCTCCCATTGTACTCGCAGAAAACGTCGGCGCTGCAAGTGTTTCCCATCTCAAGCTGTTAATCCCGAACCCAAAACTGCAATTGAGCATCAAGACTTCACTAAATAACCGCAAGAATGCGTCAAAATGCACCTACGAACAACATTGTTGGAGATCAGCCCATATTCCGACGAGCGGGGTCCAGGATACCATAAAAGGCAAGACATGAAGAAGAGCCTCACAATGCTCCTTGAGGGTGGGCGGCAAGGGCGGTGGTTCGTTGGGAAACGCCCAAAATGAAGGCGCATCCGACGTGGCCAATCGTGTGCCAAGAACTTTCAATATTTGCATGCAAAGCGCGACCGCGCCCGCAGGCAGCTGGACTTTGGGCGCGCCGGGGGGGCGGGGGGGGGGGGGGGCGGTCGGTATTTCCCTAGGGTACAATTTCACAGAAGGCGCTCAAAACACAATGCGTCAAACAGGCAATAAAAATGAAAAGTCGAAGCCAAAGTCTTTGCTTTTGAGCCACAAAGAAGGTCCTTGTCAAGTCTCCATCCAATCGGCCCAAAACAACCCCCGTCTGACGGAAACCACCTCCCTGCAATTTTAGCGCCCACCGACCGCCGCACACCCAAAAACGCCTCCTCGCCCAATCTCGCGCATCTCGTTTTTGTGGCTGCAGCAAAGCACGCGTCTTTCGCCCGCAGCGCCTGCCCGTCGTTCAGCCGAAGTGCAATGCATGCACTTGTTGTCTCAGCCCTACTCGCCCGGTCCCTCGGCGCCGTGGCGGGCCCACCTTCCCCCGGAGAAGTGGAGCACGTTCGGCGAGGCCCACATGCCGCCGTGATCACCGCCGCGCCGGAGGCGGCAGCGCGGCTTGAGCAACGGCAGATACTTGGGGCGGATTGGATGGGATTTGCTTATTATTCTGGCCAGTGTGAGTTTCCTCTCTGCGTCTGAGAGATTTATGAAATAGAAAGGGAATGGCTAATGAAGGTGGGGGAAAAAGGGGTGACGATGACGTGCCCGTCGGGGCAGATCTTTGCTGGGGATGGTTCGACTTGGGATGCCTGCTGTACTAAGGATGTTCCGTGTCTTTATGCGACGGCGTGTGGTCCTGGGGGAGAAATTCTTGGAATTCAGGGGTCTGGTGCCACGGAAGGATGGTGAGTGGTTTTTTTCCCCTGCTTGATAAAGATCCCCAATCAGGGGGCTAACAAGAGGAGCAAAAGTGGCCCATCTGCACGTTGCGACACAGTTACAATTCTCAATTCCAAGGGTGTCGCCGCGACGGGTGTCAGGAGCCTCATTCAGTGCATTGCCACGGCTGACTTTTATGAACAACCGAGGACTTGGTACCGGGATACGGCTGGCGTTGGTAAGTTTTGACCTTGAACTGTCGCAAGTCTTGGTGGGGTATTCCTGGAGAGGGTACTGATAGATGCAAAAGTCAGCAGCACTTCATCATCGTCAACGGTGTCGACTACGACGGAAACCGTGACACAACAAGTCACTTCAAGGCCGTCAAGGGATGCAGCTGGCCGTCTTAGCACACGTGGAGGATGGAGCGGTGGGTTGTGGGGCTTGCTGGCCGTTCTCCTTGGTATTTGGGTCGGTTTGTTCGTATAGCGTAAGGGGGAGTGATTTACAATATACCTATCTAGAGATGTGTGGGCTACTTCTATCACTACATCCACCAGCCCAAACCCATCAGCTCGCCGCATCGTCCGGCGCCCAGAAACAGGGGTTCGCTCCATAGTGGAAGTGGACTGCCCTTAAGTCCTAATGCCACGGCCTCAAGCTTGCTGATGCGGTCCTCCCAATTCACCTCAGGATTACGGCACATTACACCCCACCTTCCGTTGGCTGGCGTGATGGCCCGGCGGTTCTGCGTAGTCCAGGGTATAGCCACCAGGGCTTGACTGTCAGGCCGGTCGAGGTACGCGGTGGTGAAAAGCTCGACCGCGGGATTCTCCCGTTATTGCGAATGTGTGAGAGCAGCTCGTGGATTGTAATGTCAGGTGGCAAGCCAGTGATCCAAAAAGAACATCAATCAGCCATTTCGATGGGAGCTGTGCGATTTCCCTGGATCGAAAGATCCCCGCGGTGCCCGTTCGCAGGCTGGACGGCGCGGCGCGGGTCATCTTGGATCTGGAGTGGGTTCCAGGTTGGAATCCTCCAGCGCCATTATGGTTGGGCGGGGTGTTCTCAGGCCATTTGGGATGATGGTGTTGAAATGCTGGGCAAAAATATTGACGCGCGTGATGATGTAGGCGTTTGGAGCAGGAGGGTGGAAGTGTTGCAGCTGTTTGCCTAATTGGTTTGAAGTAATTCCCTAAAACAAATGTATACGGCCCAAAACCGAATCTTCCACAACAACCAGGAGCATTCCAGCCCAAATAAACGGTTTGGCACCCTCTGGGAGTGGTCTAAGATGCGTACCTTGGGTAGTGTGCTAGGTAACTACTGTACTGTATATGTACCATCCCAGTCCACCTCAGTCCCCCTTATCACTGGCCTCTTCGAGTGCCTTCCCCTCACGCACAAGAGTCGACACCGTATCGGAATGTCACGCCCAGAAGCTGATTCGGTATGGACCCCATAAGGTGGGCAGCTGCTTCTGCTTGTGCACGCTTGAGAAATGATACTCCAGGTAGGTACGGCCACTGCGTCGCCGGCGAGTCACAACGCCGTCCGTCTCCCACGCGAAGTACCTCACCCACTGACCCTCCAGGTTCTCGGTGTCGATAACCTCCGACGGCCCTGTGATTATCAAGACTCTTGTCTTGACTGAGTGAGGGACCTCTCCGTGCGGACACGGTGGCGAATCACAGCGGCCCTGTATTCTCATCTAACTAAAATGCATCCTGGGGAGGAGGAATCACCATCATGACCTCGTTTGACATGGAGTGGCGTGGTATGGGGGCAGTCAGGGGGTTTGTTTACTTGGGTGGGTTATTGCGTCGCGCCGCAAGGAAGCAACCATCAATCCCCACCGCGATGATGCTGCCCCATGAGAAACATCACGGCATGTCATTTAGATTCTTTCTCTAACAAGCGCCCTCCAGAGGAGAAATCTATCCTGAATCCTGCGGTACCTTGACCAGCTTTGTAACCGTCGTCCCATCATCCAAAACACCCGCCACCTCTTCAAGTCGATAGCCGCCCCATCTCGGTAACAAGACTGTCCAAAAAAGCCAGTAAAACACCCCGAACAACAGCCTGTCTCAGTTAGCACTCACCCATAACGTTGCAGAAGACGCAAACTTACACCGAGATGCCAACCAAAGCGTAGCTCACCCTAAACAGATGCGCCCCTCCACTCTTTCCCTCCCGTGGTACGAACGGCGCAAAAATCAGGGCAATCGACAGTGCAATCCTAAAGTACACCGCAGGCAAGAACGCCTTGTACGGTCTCTTCAAGTCTGGTCTCTCCCAGCGCAGCCAAATCAGCCCGAAGGACGTCGCCAGCGAGAAGAATTGCCCTGGATACCCCTCAACGTCGAGAATAAACGAGTAGATGTTCTTCGCCGGGATGCAGATGACGATGAGGGAAGGGATTAAGTGCACAATGAGGCCACCCAGAGGCGCGCCGAAGGGTTTCGTGGAGGAGAGGACGCCGCCAAAGGGAAGGAAGCCTTGGCGGGCGATTTCTTGGTTGAGACGGGCCTGTTGCCATCAGCACCTCACTCATACTGGCAGTGTCAGTCATGAAGAGGACTCACCAAAGCAAACGTGACGACCATGACATTCCCCGCTGCTGACACCACCACTGCCAGACTCAAGAACCATGCGCCCCCTGTCCGTCCAAACAATCGTTCAAAGAACAAAGCGGCGATCAGCTCCCCGCTCTCTTTGATCTCTTCGAGGGGCACAACAAGGAAGTATGCGACGTTGACAAGGAAGTACACCGCACAAGAGACTGCCAATGCCGTGGTGGCTGCCGTTTTGAGTGTGCGCACGGGGTTGATAATCTCATTGACGACGTTGTTTGCGTTTTGCAGACCCGAGTAGGAGTAAAAGACTTTGAAGAGAGCGGTGGAAATGATGCCCCAATTCCAGACGGAGCCTTCCCAGATTGAAGACCAACTGGGGAACGTATTGAAGTGCGAGGGGGCGGGGTTGAGAATATCGCTTGCGGCGGGTGAGGGTCGGTAGCTAGTCGCGACGACAAAAGCAGAGGCAATAACCATAAAGCCCACGAGCGCAAGTTTAATCCAGCCGAGGATATTCTGGATGAGAATGCCCGCGCGGAGGAAGCACCCGTGAATAACTGTGATAGCGATCATGACGCTGACCGCCAAGAAGCGAACCTCGCTGCGGTGCTCTGCAGGGTCTTTGCCAACGGCGAAGAGGGTGTACTCGCCAAAGACGATGCAGTTGCTTGCGGTGAAGCCGAGTACGACGGCGTGGACTGCGACGAGCGTCGAAGCGAGGAATCGTGGACGGCGGTACGTAAATTCGAGGTAGACCTTGTCGCCTGCTTCCTGTCAGCGCTCTCCCTCCTCATCTTCTGGTTGTGGAAACTTACCTCCTGACCGGGGCAGCATGCAACCGTACTCCAAGTTGACAGCAAGCCCACACCACGATATCGCCGCGCCGACAACCCACAATGTCAGGCTCAGCCCAATGCTACCAACCGAGGACGCGATGGCTCCTGGCGTTGCGAATATGCCACTTCCGATAACCCGTGAAATGATGATAATGAACGCGCTAGACCAGTGGAGGGTCCGGCCGACCACGGCGGTTTCGGGGAGGACATCGTCTTCGAGAGTTCGATGCAGTGGGAATATCTGCGACGGCGCGATAGACGAGGAGCTGTCGGTGGACTTGCGGAGGAGAGGCGTCTCGACGTTGGGTTCGGGGGCCCGGGAGGGCGGATCGGACTCGGCGGAGGTCATTGTCGTAGCTTCTGTGCTGACCGCTGGCTCGGATGGAAAATGTTCACGGCGGGCACCGTTGCTTCGAAGTCGTCGCGTCGCTGCTCAACCGGCGCATTGACAAAAATACATGGACTTGGGTTCAACCGCAACCTGGGATCGTCGCCAGGGTGAAAATGATATCTTCCTGGCGTCAGATGCACCACCCAAGGTGTTTTGGCGTATTTGTCAGGCGGACGAATGTCAGGCACGCAAGTCCGCGGGTCAGGAGTCGCGAAACGGCGCACATCATCTTGCGCGTCTTGGATGGCCGATGACGTGCTGCGCGTTCCAGCCATAGCGGGAAGGTGCGCCCCGTTCCTTCCGCGGCAGTTTTACAAGTGCCCAATCAATCGGAATTCCAGTTGAAAATTGCATTGGAATCTGTCCACGCATTTTGGGCCTGTTAAATACGCGCGCCGAGCCAGTCTGGGTACGCGATCCGTCCCTCAAGTGTACTTCACCTCATCGGCGCCATCGCTATCCAATTTCCCCTCTTCCTTCAACTCTGCCAATCCCTTCTTGAACCTGCTCGCGATATCCGCCATGTAGTTTTTCTCATTCCCTTGAAGTTGCAGACGCGGCTTGCTCCCGTCCACGGCAACCCACGGTATCTTTCTCGGGCTGCCCTCTCCGTTGTACACCTTCGCCTTCAATTCTTTGACGTTTTCCTCGGTGAAGGCGCCGCCGAAGATGATGGCGCGCGGCGGGACGCTCCAGTTTCCGGTGCCGATGGCGCTGGATGGTGGGGAGGGGACCTCGCCTCGGAGAAGGAGGGGAATCTCGTCGTCGACGGCGGCGCGGAGTGTGAAGTGGATTACTGCGGGCTGTCAGATGACGGACTGAGGAGAAAGATGGGCAACTGCACCTTCAAACTCGGGCTTCATGGCCTCGATGGCGATCTGGCCCATGGCTTCTTGCGCGCCAACGGCGAGAATGGGGGTGGGGGGTGCCATTTTGGTGAAGATTGATCGCGCGGTTTGGATTCTGCTGCGGAGTATCGGCGTTGGACGAAAAACAGCTCTCGAGAGCGATGCGAGGACCATGATCTCACGCAGTTTGACAATGCAGAGCGTTCCTTTTATGCTCAATTGCAGTCAAATGTCGAGCGCGGTCTTTGTCGCGGCGAGGTGTTGTCGGATTGCCGAGCTTATGTCCGGGATGGCCCGCGCTTCAGCTCTCGGTCTTTGTTCGACGCAAAGCCGCATGGTCTGACCCGAGCTGACGGATTTCGGTTCGCTGTGCCGCCGCAAATCAGAGGGAGATCGCTGGGAACTCGCATGCTCGGAAATCTTGGCGCGCCGAGAGCCCCGATGATGGGCCCATGGGGCTTGTGTTTCAGGACTGTTCAATTGCTCCTCTTCCCATATATACTGGAATTCCCCATAAATTCCCGACGCATCGAGATCGCCGACTATGGAATTACATTGAAATACATCAACCGGGCACTCAACCGCTTCACTCAGGTACCCGGGTCCCGAACCTGGACGCCACCGGTGCGTTGGTGACAGTCATATTACTTTCCCGGCACCGGGTTCGCCCTCTTCTCCGTCTTGTCCCACTCCGGCTCCTGGTACCCGAGCAGAATGGAAGCGTAGCCCCTCGATTTGGTATCGCTATCCGTCTCTACCGTCCCAGCACTGGTGTCGGACCAAACCGACTTGAACCGGTCGCTGTCCCTCGCCTTTGGCGGGAGGGTAGGAAGAGGGGGGACCGCAGGAATCCCAGTTTCGGGGCCCAAAGCCAAGGAAGCGGTAGTGTTCCGGTTCGACGGCAACGAGGTCGCCGTTGACGAGGGCCGGGTTTTGCTCGTGCTGGTGCTCCACCGCGAAAGCGAGTTCAGTTGCAAGGGATGATGACGACGAAGCCAGCTAGCCATCGAGGGTCGCATTTTTGCCTTCTGGTAGGGGTAATCGCTTTGTCGTTTTTCGTCGGTCGTAGAGGAGTCGCCCCCCCCGTACACCTCGGCCATCAGCTCGTTGAGAATCTGAGACTGGGTGCGTGGTTCGGGTGGTTTGTCGTCGGCAGCCGGCTCCGGTTTGACGAGCCGGTCGATGGAGGGGCTGCGTTCCAGTTCTAAGCGTTGGCGAGACCGGCGCTTGCGTCCCCAGATGAAATATGTGATGCCAAACAGCATGATGACGCCGGCTTGAAGGGGAATCGTCAGCGGTGTATTCTGGTCTCTGTTGAGGTGCAGGGAGGCATACCAACTACCCCGATCCCTACCCCGATCCTCCCTCCGGTGTGCATTCCGTCCTCGGATACCCTCGTGAGGGCTCCATTGGGATCTGAAGGATTGACTGCACCAGCTTGGACCGACGGCGGGGTTATTGCGGACGGAGGGGTGACTGTCGGAGTGGTGATGCCCGTCTGCGTGGTGGCGGGCGGCGGTGCTGGTCTGGGCTGTGTGTCCTCGTCGTCCGAATCCGAATCGTAGTCGGATTCAGACTCATAACCGTCAGTTCTGATGAAAAGCTCCCTTTCGACGCCGCGGCGATGGCGACCACCCGAAACCAGTCGTGGGGCCATTGTTACGACGAGAACGAGTCAAGAAAAAAAAACGACCTGCGTTGGATCGGATGATTGCCCGCACCCGTAGATTAAGAGTAAAAGGCTTGGGGTTGAGAGGAAAAGACGGGAAAGAATGCGCCCATTTTTACGAACCCGATCGAAGGGAGAAATGGGTTTGTCTCTCCTCGCCCTGACTCTCGGACGTGGGGCGCTGTGTCTCGCAGCTTCCTCTCCTGTTTCACTATTGTATCAGTCTTGGCGCCAGCTCGTGAACTGCCACTCTTTTGGTGGACAAGCCAAGAGTGGAGCACCAAGGGTCCTATTGGAAGCCTCCTTGTGATGTCATGGCACGACCAACCTCCAAATAAAGAGGCAAGATAGATAAGATAGTTGTTTCAATGATCCGAACTGCCGTCATCCTCACCATCTTGGAAGTTCTCACCCAATGAGCAGCAGTCCTGCTGTTAGAGGGAAATATCGTTGGTGGAGATGCAAAAGGTGGGGCGCCAAGAATCCCAATTGGGAATGGACAAGCTGCCAGCTGCTCCTATGTTGCAAGAACTGTGGCATGCTTCTCAGGCCACAAGTCCTCTCTCTGGGAAGTGGTGATCGTGACACTTGCCTGATGGGTTGATTTTTGGAAGGCGCAATTTATCTGCAGCTTAAAATAAAGCCCCGCTCTTTACCATGTGCCATTGTTTTATTGTCGACCTCATCATTTTTCAAACAGAATTCTGCTTCGCATTTCGATTCGCTGGATATCGCACGCTTGGTGCTCTCGCACATCTGAGTCAAGGCGATTGAACATGGCAAAGCCTGGGGGTTGGAACAAGAATGGCCTCCAGTTCGGCGACAACAACAGTGAACTGCACCTCTTCGGGCTTGGAACTCAGGGTGCCGAGGAGTTGCCGCTACCAACTTCAAAGCAGACGCCCTATTCTCCCCATCCAGGGGCGGCCAAAATCCAGCTCTTTGAGTCTCGCGACGCACTCCGGCCACACAGGGAAATGTCTGCTGGTATCCGGGCAACCAAAGAATTTGTGGAGACGGTATGTAAATCCTGGGATATGCCACCCGACTTTCTCGACAAAGTTTGCAGGCCTGGGGCTCTGCCGTGGTGTTCATACCAAATCGAGGAAACACCCTCAGGAGAGCCGAAGGCCTTGGATATCTGCTTTCGATGGGGCCCAGGGCACGACGCCTTTGTTATCATGTTCGGGCGCTATGATATGCAGCAGTCTACCCTGAGGGCTTTTTTGTCATCGAGAACTGTCATCGGCGATGTGTCTGTCCTGGAGCTCCTCAACACCCATTTCCTCGAACTCAACTAGCATCCCCTCGAGCTCTTCGGAATTCTTATGGGCCTGTGCGAAAGCTACGTAGATGCAGACGCGCAAGAACAAAACAAGAAGAATCTAGAGATTGGCGGAATTCTTGGTCTCCAGGATCTCGAATGGTTGAGAAGCTGGCACATCGAGCCAATCTCATCACTCGACAAGAGCAAAGCCATATACGCAGCATACGACTCAACAAACTGGCTACACAAAAGCTGCGAAGAACTCATCAGCATCGGAAAGCAATATCTCGTCCTTGTCAAACACCTCGAATCCCACTATCACATCAGCATCCCGCAAGATGCCGTCCAGCACGCCGTTCACCGGGCTGGACTAGACAGACACATGCTTGTGTATCTGGAACGCATGCTCAGGAGTCAATTTGACTCGTACAACAACTTCCTGGCCCGACAAGAGTCAAAATACAGCGCCAGAATTGCCGAGGCCAGCTACAACGACTCACTGTCGATGAAGACCATTTCCTACCTCACCATGGTCTTCTTCCCATCACGTTTGTCTCGGCAATCTTCTCGACAACAATCTTCGACTTTCAGCAGTGGGACACGACAGCAGCCAGCAGCGGGGTCATCTCACCGGGGTGGTGGGTGTTTGTTCTCTGCTGCGGTCTGGTGACTGTCGTGACTCTATGCATTTGGAGAGCTTGGCAGTGGGCTGTGAAGAGACGCAAAGCATCGGGCACATGCGATTTGGAGGGAGGGTCAAGAGGAGATTCCGTCTATGGTTCATAGGACTCCCACTACAGATTGACTCTCCTGAAACCGAAAGCTTCCCTCTCGCGAACACATCCACCACTTGCCCCTTTCTAACAAGTGACTCTGAAGCTCCAAAATCCGTTCGGCTGATTATTTCGACAGATGTTCAGCTCTCCCTCGACGCTGAAACCAGTGCATCCACTATTCTGAAAGAAGCGGATTCTGCACTGGGTCGGACGCGGACCCTGACCCTGCCAAACCAAGTCACCCGAGCGGATCAGCCAGGTGAGACCGCCCCGGACGGCCTGGAGACAGGTGCCCGTATTGATATTGGGCATGATGAGGTCGATGGGGTCGCCGCAACCGATGGATTGGAAGTTGAGGAAGGCGGAGAGGCCGGCAAAAGGGGCGCGGGCCGCGAGGGTGCTGAGGTTTGCATAGTATTAGTAAGTTGATCTTGGAAGAAAAGGGGGAAAGTAATTCGGGATGATACCTGGTGGCATTATCGTCACGCTCAACCAGCTCAAGCTCAGGCAAGGTGCGGGCGTCCAAGGGGGCTGAGACTGCCTCGAACAGGGTAGGGCTCGGTGCGGCCCAGCTGAGGCTGGCAAGGAGACAAGCGACTGGGGCGAGATGGAGAAACTTCATGATGAGGGACGATAGTTCTTTGTATGGGATCTTAGGAGTGTTGTTCAGTTGTGTTGTCCCTTTGAACGTCGGGAAGGATGGGGCTCTTTATACCCTGATGACAGTCCAAGACATGGGGAGAGTGCTGCCACCGTTTCGGGGACCTCCGACCAGAGCCTTCGGTCGTGATGCTGACCCCCAACTTCGCGTCCCGAACCATGGTTGACCAGTGATTTTCCAGCAACTATCATGACAATGTAGACCTGGTGATGTGCTTTTGCTGACGACTGGGTCTAGATCTAGACACACTGAGTTGAAAGCGGAAATGCGTATCGCCTCAAAGTAGGTTCAATGCTACGCTCTCCGCATATTAGGTCAGCTCTACTTGTGCGTCACTCCAAACAGCCCATAGACTGCGAACCGGTCTTCTCCGTGCCGCCTTGGCGCGCTAGACAAAGCCAAAGCTGCCTAGGATCAAAAGTTTCCAAAGAGTAATAAGCTTGAACATGTCATCCCGGTCGTAGTTGGCCGCGTCGGCCGGCCCCAGCTCTAAACAATCTCAATGGTACATGTTTCCCAAGTTTCCATCAGCTGCTTCCGGATCCAGTCGTCGCCTTGATGGTAAAACACTCCCACCCGGCAGTACGCGGTCGGCGAGGTGTCTGGTCTCGCCCACACCAAAAAACCGAAAAATACCTCGCCCCCACAGGACCTGTCAATGCCTACCATTACCATTCCAGTCCCTCGCAGGATACAACCATGTCTTCCGGTGCCCAGTCGAGGCGAAGTCGCCAAGAGCGTAGCCTCCGGCTTCCACTGGGCTGCATCTCATCTCCCCTACGCCTTGGCGGGTGTAAGGACTGCAACATCCAGTGTGGTTGATTGCGTTCGATATCGAACCCACCGGGGTTTCCCCTCTCCAGATCTGACGTCAAGGCTGAAGTCATGGCGGTGATACGCACGACGCCCGTGTCCACTTGCCCGAACGCGTCCTTGCCCTTCACCACCGTTGATATCCCCAACGAGCACGCCGGCGTGACCAATCCTGATTCTGCTACATGTAGCGCTCTAAACCGGATACACCCCTTCCCAGGCCATGCCCAGGACGGCGAGGCGGCTAGGTCCAGGAACTTGACCAGCTCAGCCAAAGAGCCCGGTCGCTGCGATGTACTGCCGGTGATTTCCCACGCCAAGTCGCAGAACAAACGGTCCGAATCTCTCCAGAGACCCGCAACGTACTCGCCCTCTGGAATGTTGAACTTGCGGCTAAAGAGGCTAGCCGTGCCAGAAAGCGCAGAGAGGACATCGGCGGGGTACGAGAAGCCCCGGTAGCGTAGACTATACTGTTTTGCCACATCGTACCAGCGCTGACGGTGGAGTGGTTTCTGGAACAAAGTAGGAGCGGAATCCCCCGCCCCGCCGATCTGCACCGGGAGTGTGTAACGTTGGCGCATCGCAGATAGACTTAGTTCGCGCTGAAAATCAATAGTCGGGTGGACATCATGTCTTCTTGAAAGGTCCATCCCCGGGAATTTCATTAGGAATAGGCGACGTCGGCGTCGTACAAGGCGTGGTGTGTGATGACGTCGTTGCGGAGCTCCGGGAGCTTGTTCGGGATGAAAGAGCCCTAGTTGGCATGTAGATACCCAGGACAAAACACCCGACAGCACGTTCATTCTCACGCGAACGAAATGGCATCTGGGCTCTCAGGCTGGAGGAATAACGAAAGGGTTCCCTGCAGGATGTAGACGCGGTTGTCGCGATGCTGCAGTAGGCGTGCCGATATATCTGACCCATCTGAGGGAATTGCAGTTCCCAGTCTTGGCGGTTGCCTTGCAAGATGCAGAGGGCATCCATCCAGAGGTACTGGATGGATAGGCGCCGCGTCGCCAGAACCGCGTCCCGGAGGACGGGCGAGAGGTCGTCCTCGGGAATACCATCCAGTCTCGCGCGCAAGTTCTCGTCGGTTGTGAGGGACTGATGTCGGGCTTGTTTGCTGCTCCCCCAACAATAGGTGAGCACCGTGTAGGTGACGGGCACTATGGCTCCCTCCTGTCGAAACTTGACCAGCCGAATGGGTTCACTCTGGACGTCGAGCAGTCGGGATGGGCAAATGTTGGTGTCGGGATGTAGATGATGATGCTCAGTGGCACACTCGGTGGGCTTCGACTTTGCCCATTCAGTAGACGGCTCTTCCAGTCGATCTGTCGAGGGCCCGCATACATGCAGACCAAGCCATCGTGCGACGTCAACATAGTCGCTGTCGCCCTCTAGGACAAAACAAGTTCAACTGCCGGGCGCTTTCCCCTCTTGGTGTGCTCCTTGCCCCTGAGCACGGCGTGCAGCGTCGAAAAACTGGGCGCCGTTCCGGAGTCAGCGACATTGGCAGACGACTCGCAAGAGCGTCGCACTGACTGCACGTCTCAGTGGTATTCCGACCTGATGTCGATGGCGGCTTCGCCAACCGCCGCCAAAAAAATATGGAAGTTCGTGGCAGCGTGATGCTCCGTCAGACTTTTAGCCAGAGAGTATGGTGCTGCGCAGCAAACGGCAAAAGCCGCAACCATCTTGGGTCGACTGCTTCAGGATGGGAAGGTCCGGAAGAGAATCCGACACTGAGTATTCGAGGTCGAGCCTCAGATGCGACTCTTTTTCGCTCTCGAGAAGCGCAAATTCCTCAACCCAGCCATCGTCTTCAAAGGTGCCGAGCACCTCATAGTTGCTGCAAAGAGTAGCTGTGTGTGTTGATATTTGGCCGAGGGGGTGTAGTAGGAAGGCGAGGAAGTGGGGAAAGCTTGGAGGCAACTGCCCAAGAATGAGCATGCATCGGCGCTTTCGAGCCTGAGCGCAAACGATTGGTTGGATACCTATCTGCCAGACGGGAGCGAGGGGAAGTGACGGCTTCCTCGGGACCGACACACTGCTTTCTACGACGGCTTCGTTTTCGCCCCGATAAAATTTGAGCACCCACTGTCAAAGCAGAAATGTCGGTAATTTCACCCCCTCAGCAGCCCGAGACGGCTGCGAGTGAGACTGGCACCAGCTCCACAAGTTTGCAAAGAAATGGAGGCCGGCGGGGGCAACCCTGGTTGGAACTGGTGGCTTCATCATCGCTTGTGTCACGTTGTGGTCGACCATTTCAGCGACAAACGATGGGCGGATGGCCAAGATCTTGGCCGAGTGGACGGCGAAGAAAGACTTTCTAGAGTTTTTTGCCAAATGGTAAGTGAAGGTCAAATTCCAAACTTAAACAAGCATGCTACTGATGCGTCTCCTCTCAGGTCGGGTACGAGTCCTTGGGATGCGAGTCTGTTAAAACCACGACTCTTGGACCTCCCCCAGCAATCGACAAGTGGGGGCGGAGATACCCAAACCGGCGGATGGATAGTGATCTTGCCGACTTGTCGGCCCTTTTGCCCTTGACGGTTATTTTGACTTGCGGCCTCTGGGTGGGCTGTCGTCGTCGCCTCATTCTCCGGCTCCTTTCGAAGCGGGTTCGGTCGCCGGGCACAAAGCAAACCCGGCGATGCAGAACCCAGGCTATCATCATATTGGAGGCATCTGAATCAACATGAAACCCCTCCCGTGTTTGGGCAGATTTCAGGAATCGATTTCGACTTTGAACAAACCACGCCAAAGGGACCTTGGCAACAGGCGTCGATACCCCCAGAGAACACACATTCCGCCGACGCAAGGCGTTGCGGAAGAGAATAATACCTGGGGCCAGCAATATAAAGCGCAGCGAGAATCAGGCTCGGCAGCCAGTTTGGCCCTTGGACTGCAGAGACACAGATCCCGGGTCCATGACCGAGGTGCCGTTGTTCGTGGAGCCATCTTCCCAACCTCCGGCTCAACAAAGTCAAGACCTGCTTTGGACTTCACCGTCTCCACCCCGCCGACCACGTATTCTTCACTGTTGAAAGCGACCCTGTTGAAACGTAGGAATTTCCCACTGCAAAAGAACTACGGTACGTCATCTGGTTCCCATACTCCACCGCGGCGGTGATCTGACAGTGACAAGAGGTGCACAGATTTGGCGAGCGCGGTTCAACACAACGATTCTATGGCGTCTCGCATTTTCGTCAGCATCTTTGGGAGTCCCATGCCGGCACGGTAGGCCTTTGGCTGCAGTAGGGCCTGAATGTCAAGCCGCGAATTTGTGCCTTCATTATTTATACAGTTGAAAGCCTGAAATGAGGACCGCTAAGTGGACTGAAGGTGAATTAGTAAAAGGAAAATAACTTGCACTCATAGGCAAGAAGGCTTCAGTCTTTGATGTGGCCAGCTTTTTTTTTCCCTTTTTTCTTCTCCCTAATCTATCATTAACAAATACTTGTCAAAATACTTGAATTGAAGGAACAGGAGCAGACAGCAATTCTCGTTCCTCGAGTTGTATTTCTCGCCTTCTCCTCCTCAAGTCGCCTTTGCCTGGCTACCTTCTCAAACCCAAACTCTTGGTTGTGGATGTACCCTCCACCCACATGGTACTGGAACTAATCCTGAATACCTGATATGAACCGCTCTGGTTTGCATCCCGGAAACGAGCTAGGCGCGGCTGTTAAACTAGCCGAACCGAGACTTATCCGCAGCGTATACGATCTCCACAGATTCAGGCGCCCCTGAATGGACGGCCAAGTCCCAGGAACCGGTTCCAACCCATTTTCCTGGGCGAAGCAACACGCTGCGATTGGCGCGCAAAGCATCACGAATCGACATCGCAACCATAAAATTAGCGAATTAGCCTACAATTCGCTATAAACCAACAACATCTTGACTCTATATGATTTTTGCATTTTCACCGCACCACAGCACAAACCGCAAAGATGAAGGCCACTCTCGTAGCCTGCGCCCTATCTCTCTTCTGTACCCTCGTCGGTGGAGCCAGTACCTTCTCCAACCCCCTCCGCACCCGCAACGGCTCCGACCCTTTCCTCGTCTACGTCGATGGCTACTACTACCTCATGACCACCACATGGCGCGACCTGCAAATCATCCGCGCCAAAACCCTCGAAGGCCTCAAGACAGGCGAAAGCAAAACCATTTACACCATGGCCAATCCTAAGCCTGATGGTAACGATGTTTGGGCGCCCGAGCTGCACAAGATCAACGGCACGTGGCACGTGTATTACTCGCAGGATCGCTTCTCGTGGGTTCTGACCGGTGGTCCGACGCCATGGGGGGAGTACACCAACAACCAACGGGTGCATGAGGAATGGGGCATCGATGGCACCGTGGCGGAGATTCCGGGGTGGGGACATTACTACGTCTTTTCTTGCGAGAGGGATGAGCTGCAATCGCTGTGTATCGCAACGATGAACAATGCCACCAGCGTTGGTCCCATTTCGCTCCTTTCGCAACCGCTGGAGCCGTGGGAGAGAGTCGAGATTCCGGTCAACGAGGGTCCTGCTCCCTTGCATCATGGGAATAAGACGTGGATCGCGTACTCAGCTAGCTTTTGCAAAACGCCGGATTATCAGATTGCTTCGTTGCTCTGGGATGGGGAGAGTGATCCGCTTGAGCAGAGCTCCTGGAAGAAATCCGATGGACCCCTTTTCAGCTCGGCGAATGGAAACTACGGCACTGCTCATAACTTGTATGACAGCCCCTTGTCCCCTTTATTCTTGGGAATACTGACAAAAGTGTCTCTCAGCTTCTTCACCAGCCCCGATGGAACCGAAATCTGGAACATCTACCACGCCACCCAAAACTCCTCGGGGAGTTGCGGCTCAGATCGCCAAACCTTTGCACAGAAGGTGAACTGGAGCGCGGATGGATCCCCAGACTTAGGAATCCCTGTCAAGGCAGGAGAGATTCTGCAGGCTCCCTCTGGGGAGTAGGCCGGTGGCAACGACTGGGGCATGAAATCCACAGATTAGGGTTGCGGTACTGCCTAGGTATCAACTTGCTGGCCTGCGGCTACATTTTCGCTAATCTCATTCAAAATCTCGCGGAACTCCATTTCCGACTGCCACTATTCCTTCTTTCACGCGTCCTCCGGTCCTGCTGTGGAGCCGGGAGCTCGACGACTTGGGGAATTGGTGAACCTGGGCGGTGTATCAAGCCCATGTTTTGCACAACCTGTAGGCGGCGGTCGCTTGAAGTTTGAGCCGTGGTGGTGCTAGCCGTGAGAGCCGCAACGGAATTGGATGCGCCTGTGATGCTGGCTCCACCAGTTGAGGCGAGATGGATTGTCCTCCTGACGGCTCTTGCGTCGCGGTCTATCACCATGGGGAACGATCAGGTGGTCGCCGTTCTCTCGGCAGCTGCTGGCATCACGTGGTAGGTGGATGATGACCTTGTGTTGAGGAGGATTCTGAATGTACCGCTGCCGGTTTCTATGGGCCTAGCAATGACAAACGTGTGCTCGATACCCGGCCATTTTGGGAGGGAGAGGAGATTGAAGAGGGTTGAGCCGGACAGGGTCATCATTTCCAGCTTGACGGCAGAACTCGTGTGGAGAGTGACGGATCCGGAGGCCAAGTTGGTGGACACTGTTCCCTGGAGGACTTCCCCAGTCGAAGTCGCCAATTCGAAAGGCTCTGGTCCCCCCAGCCGAGAAGACCTGACTGATTCTTAGCATCTGTCGCTAGCGGTGCGCAGATCCTGCGCTTTGGGAAAGGGTTATCAGGCGTTTCAGGATAGAGGGGGACAACTAGGTCGTCAACGATGGCATAGGAGGCGACGGCCGAGATGGATATGCGATCTGACACTTGGAGAATCAGGCACACCCACACGGGTTGCTCTGTCGATGAGGAAATCATTAGCGTCCCCGTGTCAATAAAAGGCAGATGGCGCGTGCTACCCACCCTCAAGAAGGAAGTCCCAGCGGTGCAGTCCAATAAAGTCGCTGAACACAATGAGCGACTGCTGGCGGTGGATCTCGAGATGGCGTATGTGATCGGCCTGCTGGCTGTTGTGGCGAACGCAAGCGATGAGCCGGTACTGAAGTTGCTCGCTAGGAAGGCGCTCCCAGATGACAAAGTGTGTCATTACATTGAATTCGAAATCAACCAAGACGGTGAGCTTGGCACCGGGACCGAAAGTCAAGGTATACGTGTACCAGCACCACCTGTTGCTGAAAAGATATCTTCTCAAGCAAATCCGAGAGGCGAGAGTCAAATGGACGCCATGCAACGGACGTGACGACTTTGACCGTAGACTTTGGGTCGAACTTCGGTATCAGACAACACTATCTTCCGTGCGGAAGGAGGGGTCGGGGGTATTCTTACTTCCATCCTTCTTGACAAACACCCCGACGAGAGTCTAGAAATGCTCAAACAAGCTAACGTAAACAGCTTCTACAGCCTTTCGGAGACTGCCCTGGCCCCACGATCTGGATAGACTGGCGACGGCAGCATACTGGGAACAGATCCCGCTGAATTGCTCCAGAACTCTGATGGTCCTGGTAAGGAAGTCTCCATAGTGACTAGCAAGCTGAGTATGATTGCTGTCAGTCTTTGTTCGAGTACTAAAAGACGAAAAAAAAGAAGATGCACGAGTGCTATGTCTCATACTTGTAGGACCAGCTTCAGCCCGCCCCAGATCAACGCGCTGACTTCGGGCTTTGCTGAAACGAGGGTGTCGATGACCCTGCAGAAAAGCTAGAGCCGCTGAGCGAAGGAGTCAATCAAGTCAAGCACGCCGAGCATTCCCTTGCGCGTCTTGAATCTGTGGGCTGTTGCTTCGAGCTGTTGGAGCCCGATGAGGAGGTCTTCTCGGCTGGCGCACGGGGAGAACAAGAGACGATCTTGCACTGCGAGGGTCGCCAAGAAGCGATCCTGCGCCGCCGAAAAGACGTCGTCTTCCATCCTGTTGAGTTGCAGTAGGGAGTGTTAGGTCAAGTTGGGCCCTTCGCCGAAGTAAGGGAAGGTGCTGGAGGATGCCAGACCGACCGGGGTAGGTGTACAGGCACTTCGGGTCGTTGGGCAGCCCGTTATTGCTGCTGCGCCTCCTTCCCAAACCACAAGCGCCTCAGGCCCATCACTGAAGATTGATTGGTTACGTGCCCATCGCAAGGAGGCAGGCACGCAGGGCGGCCAAGCGTCACCCGTGGCTTGGGAACCCCAACATGATTGCGGCTGAAACGCAGGCGGATCGGGGCAGGCACCGGGGCAGGCACCAGAGCAGCTTCTCCACCGCGCCTGCCTTCATGTTGGGGACATACAAACCTGAACAAAGTGAAGCACATGATACCTGAGGTACCTAGCTGTCGTGGCGATTCAGTTTCTTGACTTCGGAAATCGACTCTGTGGTTAGCTTTGAGGTTATTCCAAGCCACTCTTCGCTTTTGTTTCACGTTCTTCTTCTCACATGGGCAAGTAAAGCGATCCTGTTTATTGGAACTAATTCTAACGGTCGGGACGAACACGTCGACCAGCGGCACCGGAAATGCGGAGTTAGCGACTGCGAGTATCGGCCTGGCCTCTCGTAGCGGTGTCTGAAATACCCGGCAGGGCATTGAAAAGGCCCATAACGGCGTCCCCGTTTCGCTGTACTTCCAATTCGATTCCATCGGTTTGATCTCTCTTTGGACTCATCTTTTCCGTCAGAATGTTAGACCAGCTACTTCTAAACCTTTGGGACATTCGGAGCCCTTACACAACCTGGGCTGTCTTCCTTGTTCTCATCGCTGGCCTGGTCAAAAACCGCTATCACGACGGGCTCAACGTGTACCCAGCACTGGCTTTTGCCTCTTTGACGAATTGGTGGCGTTTTTTCGTCGTCGCTCGTCGAAAAGCGCACTACGCCCATCTCAAGTTGCACCAATACTAGAGCGCGTGACGCCCCCTGGCGACGTGGGAGTTTGCAGGGAGATAATCCCCGGCGGGGTTATTGTGGGTTGTAATCCGTGGGTGATTCAGCGGCGGGCTGAGATATTCGGCGAGAATGCAGAGGTGTATCGACCGGAGCGGTGGCTGATGGATGGAAAGGGTGATGGGGAGAGCGAGAGGAGCAGGTTGAGGGACATAATGCGAATATGCCACATTTTGGGGCGGGGTCGAGGACTTGTTTGGAGAAGCATATTGCCATTTTGGAGATGTATAAGTTGGTTCCTTGCTTGTTGATGTGGTTTGATTTAGGGCTTACGACGGTGAAAGAGTGGGATTTGAGATATGTTTGGTTTGTGAAGCCGGTGGAGTTTGATGTTAGGATTATCAAGAGGAAGGAGAAGGGGGTAATGTGAGATTTTGAATGCAAAGATGGATAACGATTACTGTCCAAGGCAAGCACGCAGGTTGGCAAAAGCGCCATGCGTGGCCCGGAACTGGAGCACTTCATGCAAGACCCAGGTGGTGCCCTTCACTGTGGTAAAAACCGATGCATGGGGTTGGCGACTAGGATTGGACGCGACGCGATGCCCGCGTTCCTTCTTTCCCGAAAACAGTTAGGCACACCACCGCCTTCCCGATTTCGGTGTTTGCGGCTGAAGGTGGCGGGTCGAGGCCAGACAACAGAGTCTCCTTGACCGCACCTGCCAGCAACCTCCAAACCAAAAGTAGAGCACATGGACAATGGAGGCACTCTCGATCGCCGCTGCGGCCATTCAGTTTCTCGACTTTGGCAGCCGACTCCTGGGAAACGCGCTGAGCAGCTACAAATCGCCAACTGGACAAACGAAAGAATGCGTCGAACTGTCGGCCGTGTCCAACGACCTCAATGTGCTGGCCACGCAGATCCAACATCTTTGCGCCAGAATGACTCTGTCGCCTCGGGACCAAGCCGACGCAGTCAAGCTGCTGCAAAGTTTGGCGCGAGAGTGCAAGTTCGTCAGCGATGAGCTGCGCGACCTTCTGGCCGAATTGCGCGCGTCGGGGGTGAACAGGATCGACCTCGCCAAGAGCAGCTTCATTATCGCCTTGAAGGCCATGAAGTCCGGCGATAAGATCCAATCGCTGCGCAGTCGCATGCAAAAGTTGCGGACCGACATCACTGCCGCCATTCTGGTTTGCCTGTGGGAGGAGTCGCAGAGACAGGGCGCCGCCATCCATCAAATCCTGGAGACGCAGCAAGACTTCCTCAAGACGCGTGTGCCCACTTTGAGGGAGGGCGACGACGCGAAAGTCCTGAAGGAGGAGCTTCAATCCCTCGGGGATGGCACACATGACACCCGGAACAGCCGCCAGGCCATGGTCGACAACCTGTGGAGGTCGGGCTGGAAGCCCACCGACGACATCACGGCGAGTGGCGAACCACCATTCTCGGCGCTTGGCAGGGAGTCGGATCAAGCCATCCTCGACAGCCTCAGCTACCAAGCCATCAGCCATCGCGAAGAAGCCATCCCGAAAGCCCACAAGTCGACCTTTGAGTGGATCTTCAGCAGTAACCCACGAGGACACTGGGACTCGTTTCCCGAGTGGCTGACAGGTAGTGCGCGCGAGAACTACTGGATCACGGGAAAGCCAGGGTCGGGCAAGTCGACATTGATGAAGTTCATCGCCGGCAGCGAGAGATTCAAGCGCCTTGTCGCTACTTGGTCCGGCGATATCCCGTACGTCATAGCCACCTTCTTCTCATGGCAGGCAGGCCTTGAGCTCCAGAGATCGTCAGCGGGATTTGTACGGAGCATGCTGTCTCAATGTATCAGCAAAAAGCCGGACCTGGCGCGCCGGTGCTGCCCAAGGCGATGGTCCATCTACGAGATATTCGGCTTCGACATCGAACTTCCGGAGTGGACCGAGAGCGAGCTGCGCCAGAGTCTGGATGTCCTGCTCTCCGGCCGGTCATCGCAGCGTGGCCAGCCCTCAGCCAGCGGAAGCCAACAACTCAACATCGTGCTTTTAGTCGACGGCCTTGACGAGTTCAGCGGCAGTCACAAAGAGCTTGTGAGCCTCATCAAGGACATCAGTCGTCTCGACGGCATCCGCGTGTGCGTCAGTAGCAGACCGTGGAATGTCTTTGCAGATGCCTACGCGCGAACGCCAAGCCTCAAGCTGGAGAACCTCACACGAAACGACATTCTGCAGTTTGTGCGGTCCAATTTTGAGTCACATTCGGGATTCCTCGATCTTAGCGCTGTCTTTCCCACCGAAGCTGATGAGCTCATGAGCTCGGTGGTTGAAAAAGCCGCAGGCGTGTTTCTTTGGGTCTCCATCGTCGTTCAGCTGCTGCTGGCAGGGCTGACCGAGGGGGACAGGATCTCAGACCTCCAGGCCGCGCTGGGTCAAGTTCCGGGAGACTTGGAGAATCTGTACGAAGGCATTTGGAACACCGTGGAAGACGGGTACAAGCTCCAGGGTGTGCAGTTCTTCCTCATCTTCAACGCGTGCAAGGAAATACCCCTCACGGCCCCTCTCCTTTGGCTGGCGGATGATCCCGCACCCCACAACCACTCCCTCAGCGAAATGGACGTCAACAAGATCAACACGGTTATGAAACGACGGCTGACCAGCCGCACCAAGGGTCTCCTCGAACTGTCGAGCCGTGGGAGTGTGCAGTACATCCACCGCACCGCTTACGACTGGGTCTTGAGGGTTGTTCCAAGGATATCGGACAACTTGCCGCCAGACTTCAGCGCCCCGTTGGAACTTCTCAAGGCCTTTTCCTGTGCAGCGTCTATTTGTCCCCGTGGCAACCCCAATCTCCGTCTTGTCCCTGTCGACTCAGGCTTCACGTTGGCTCGCCTCTGCCTAGGTTTTGCGAAAGAGACCCCCGATACCGACGAGAGCATCCGCCGCCAGACTACCTACCTCGACTTCCTAGAGAATCAGATGCCAACCGCAGCGTTGACCATCAACCAGTGCTCGCACATGGGACGCAGGAACCAGATTGGCTTTTCTGCCCTCGCCGCAACATTTGAGCTATGGGGCTACCTTCGTGAATCGGTGACCCGGAACCCCGCCAATGCCGTCACACGCGTAGGGGATATCTCCCTGCTCGAGGCCACCGTCTTCCCGAATTCTTGCGTCGAATTTCTACCAATTCGCCCCTTGAGTTACACCTTCACACCGCAGGAGATTCGGTGTCGTCTGGCCATGCTTGAGTTCCTGATCGACGCTGGGGCGAACACTACGAGCCTTTGCCATAGCGCAAACACACTCCGACAGAAGGTTCGAATCGTATATGGAACGCGGAACGGGTACGGGAGGGTGGTTTCAGACGTGTTGGACAGGAAGGCCCCACGGCTTGAGAAGCTGGAGATTCAGGAGACTGAGTTGACGCAGCCAAGGGTGAGCAGCGCGGCGGAAGCGCCTGGATACGTGAGCCAGAGCGAACCGCAGCCTGTCTCCCAGTACATGCCCCAAACACCGCAACGGAGGAAACCAGGGCTTCGCTGGAGACTTTTGGGGTGGGCGCGACGGCGGTTTTTCTAGAGACAAACTCTGGATATGGTGCGTACATAATCTATTACCGCAATATGAGGACGCGTCCGTGAGGTTCTATTACACTGCCCATTCTATCTCAACTGAAGCCATCTATATGTATCTCTTGGGACATTGCATCCATGGTTGACAATCTGGGGTCCAGTTACGCCCTATATCATCACCCTTTCTCGCCCTCCTTTAGGCTCAGACATCTTACGCACAACCCCACGCATTCTCATCATCCGCCGCACTCTCAGGACCCTTAAACACCTGCTTCATCGGCGCCCTACAAACCGGCCTCTTCTTCGTAACGGTGAAGTTCGTCTGGCTCGACCCCCAGGCTGCAAAAGCCGAAGCAACAATGGTATCCGGCCGCTTGCCCTTGCACTTCCCCTTCCCCTTGCCTTTTCCAGCCGTCTTCCCCTCATGCCACTCCGCCAGCGCAATCAGCGCATCATGCTCCGCGTCTACCAACCCCGTGCTCTCCGGCATGTACGTGATATTCCCAGGAGGCTTGATCTGCAGCCCGACACCACCGATGTACCAGGGGGGGTTGATGCTTGCCGTTTCGAGGTCGACGCAGTGGGACATCCCTGGGATCTCAAAGTACGCGAGGTTCTTGTTGTTCGCGCCGCCTGCCAATTCAAACGCTCGACGGGTTCCCCGCGAGGAAACGAAGCCGTCGGCTGTGCCTGTGTAGAGAATGGTCTTGCCCTTGAAGGGACCCTTGCCGTTGAGGGACCTCGGGTCGGCGTTGGCGCGGATGGATTTGTCCCATTCATCGGATGCTTTCAGGAGCTGAGCGCCATGTTCATCGTTGTCCCAGATAATGGGGAGACCGAGGAAGTACTTTGCGAACTGGTGAGTGAAGTTGCCGGTGAGGTTGCCGTCGAGGAGGTAGGAGCCTACAGCCATGTCATGGACAGCGGTAGGATCGAAGCCGTCGCCGGCGTAGGTCTGATTCCGCGGCGGGGTCTTGAACTCTTCGATGAGCGTCAAGTAGGCCTCGCGCTGGGAGATGGTGGTGTTGGAAGCGCCCCAGATGGTTTCGTTGCGGCTGCTTCCACGGAGGAGGTCGGCGCACTTGGCTGAGTCGCGGACGACACCATCGGCGATGGACCCGTCGAGACCGTTGCATAGTGTGAATATGTGCACGGCGAGGCGGGCGGTTAGCTCTTGGTCGAGTAGGGTGACTTTGAGGCCGGAGGTCTCTGCGAGCCAGCCGATACGCGAGGCCACGGGCATGGCGGAGCGGACGTTCCATGCGGGGGCGCCGATGAGCATGCCGTCGAAGCTCTTGGGGTCTTCCTCGATTTGGCGGATGCCTTGGCGGCCGCCGGTAGAGCAGCCCGAGTAATAGTTGCCGAGGGTGGGGATGCCGTCGTAGTACGCGGCGACGAGGGCCTTGGCGTAGGGGACGGATTTCGCCATGGCCCTGTAGGCCCAGTCCTTTTGGAGGTCTGGCTGGTTGAATGCCCAGACCAGATTGTCGGATGTATCCTCGTTTCCGGCGTTTGTCGACATGGTGGCCCAGTTTTGCACGGCGCGGGAGAACATGTCGCGACGGTTAGCGCGCCCGGAGAAGCCGCCGTTGCCGACCGTTAGGAAACGCTTGTTCCATTTCTTGGGGCTTGGTAGGTACAGCTCGAATGCTACATTGTCGGTGACGTGGATCTGCACGCCGCATATGTCGGAGATGTTGAGATCCGTCTCGTGGTTGGCGTAGTAAAGCGAACGCTCGTCGTCTTCGTATGGTTCGTTGTCGGATGTGTAAGGAGACTTGGGCGCGAGTTTTCCGCCAAGCTTCTTCGAGGCAATTACAGAGGAGAAAAATGCTTCATTACAGTTTTTGAGCCCCTCGGGGACTTGACGGGAATCGAGCGTGTTGAGGGAAGGAGCGGCGTGGGTCAGCCCCAGCAGGGCCAAAAGTGCGCCTGCCGCCAATGACCTCATCGTTCGAGGACTTTAGCGTCTCGGCGGAAAGAAAAGATGGGACGTTTGTGCTTCGGATTTGCAAAATGTCAAAAGAGAGCTGAGAGTATCTTCTAAACCACTTGCATGCAAATCGGGTGGGCGTGCATCCCTTTCATACCCAGTCGCCTCTCCATGTTGGATACCAAGAGGATTTCCAGTCTTCTAGGCTGTTCGCAATTTTACTGTCAAGCTTACGACGTGGGGCCGTATCAGGGTCGCCTCACCACAACTCATGGCATGGTGAAGCCACCTTTGCTCCAGTCCGCGGGGTTTCTGCTGACGGCGCAGCCCAGGCAAGGCTTACTGAGCCACAACGGGGTGGGCATCGCAACTGCAGTTCCCCAGATTTTGGAGGCACTCGGCACACAATCAGGGCCATGGCAAAGAGGCTCAGACCCGACATCCGGGTTGCGTGCTGTCTGCGGCCCGGGGTTTAGACACGCCCCTGATTTTAGGGTGTGGGCACGGCCACATGATATGACGACGCGGCAAACACCACCCAATCGTATTCCACCGTATTTCGGACATGGCAGCCTAGAAGATGATTCGGTAGTTTTCCATCATCCCACAACCAGGTTTTCTGCCCGATGGCGACCCGACAACCTGGCGCTGCTAGCGGGGTTACGAAGTCGCGGATGACAACCAAATCCAGAGGATGTATTTCGGGTTCCAACTATGCTACTCGACGAATTATCGAAATTTTGCAGTCCTGCGGAGTCAGCCATGCTGGGTATTTCAACGTGCGAGACCATTCGGGATGTGCGAAACTTGGCAACGAATCAGATAACTTTACCTCGTGGATTCAATGCTACCAAGCTGACAAACACAACCAATCGTACCAAACCACGCGCCAGGCAACAGCTCATGCGCATTTCTACCAAGAGCAGCTCCCCCAATCCCATGCTCACACAGACAAAAGACCCACTAGCACATGCTGGAGATCAGAATGTGGCGGGGAAATAACACTATGTTGTCTTTCAGCCACAGTATTATTGTGGCTATGGATGACAAAGAAAAGATATTCTCCCCACCATAGAAGGGGCGACCCAACACACGGACCACCCCACAACCGGACATTGTGATCGATATCGTGAGATAACAACCCCCCCATTTCCAACCACCACAACTCCATCATTTTTGCTCTAAACAACACCAAATTCGAGATGGATTTAGTACGTGAGCAAAATATTTAGTCGGCAGTCGGAGGTTCACAGCGGATAGAAGAAAGTGCGCGAAGCGGCGGACGAATAGGAGGCGCCGAAGTCTACCCTGTCTAACCGGCTCTACGGCGTCGTGTGCAAAAACGCTAGTAAAATTAATAAAATGCGGCTTTCTCCTGCTCAGGAGAGCTTTTTAGTCGATTAGGCCCTTGATTAGGAAGCCGCTAGCCGCACGCCGAGTAAAACGGAGCTCACCAGAATGGCGGAAATAATCCTCACCCACGCCGGTACCCTAACCCATATTAGTTGTCGATGGGCAGACCGATTTTTACACCGCTACGAACGAGTTAAAACAAAATAATCGGTATCATTTGAGAGAGCGAGAGTCAGAGGTTTTACGAGGGTTGTTTATAAGGATTTCTTTGGTCGCCTGCGCCGAATTTTAGACGATAAAAAGATCGTACTATATAATATCGGGAATATAAACAAGCACAGTATATAAGAGAACGAAACGCGTTTTAGTAAAGTTATTAGTAACTCCCTGACCGGCTACGCTGTTATTATAAATTCCGATTTAACCACTTAGGTTACAGTTATTAAGGTAGTTACCGTAGAGGGCCGGAGACTCCCGCCGGTGATTATATTTACTAGGGCTTTACTTTAAGGCTAGTGGTTCCCTTGCTGGATCTAAAAACAGCCTGAGCTTCGCGATTGGATTTGTCACTACACTTTTACAGGCTGTAGTAATACTGATATTACCTTTCGGTGAAACTTAGTCCTAAAATCGTAACGATTAGCGCCTATTTATCGTGGATAAGTATAGCAGCTACGAGACTCTTAAGTTTATGTGGTTATGTAAGACTAACTGTATTTAACTACTGTATCTTCCTCTCCACACCTCTTAGAAGAGCTAGCCTCTCGATCGAAGCGTTTTCTCGCCTCTCAAGAACTGTTTCAGGCAAGAAACGAAGTCTTTAGCTTATTACAGGCCTTTAGCTCCGGCTGATAAATAATGGTTCCTTATTACTTATAGGACGGTATTATAAGAAGGCTGTAACTTATCTAACATTAAAAGAGGTTTCTGCCAGACTGTTATATCGCCGTTTAATCTGTCTGTTATATTAGATAACCCTAAGGTGTTTATTAGGGATGCCCCCCCCTTTATAAGTAACCTCCCACTCCTCCCTTTACCACTATAAGTTCTTTAAACCTTTTTAACACTTAAAAAAGGCTCAGGACCTTCGTAAGATCGCTAATAAGGATAAGGGAGTGTTTATACCTAGCCACCGTACGTGTAGGGTGTTGTTTTATAAGATGGGAAAGGCCCTTGTCACAGCGGCTGCGGAGAGGGCTGCTTTACAGAAGGAAAACGAGCAATTAATCGAGGATTTCCACGCTATAAAGCCCCATACCATAAAATAAGTGCGTAAGCCACCAAACGATAAATTTAGGCGCATCGAGGATATCATCGCAGCAGAGGAAGCTAGCCATCAACCCTTAAGCGTTAGAGGGCGCCACAGCCAGACCTTACGCCAGTCGTTAAGCAAGTCCAGGAGATGATTATCCACGGCCTAGATAGGCTTCGCGAGCTTGAGGAGATGTAGTAGGTATTTTACACAATAGAAATTACTTAGGAATTGAATGTTTTAACTATGGTATTAAGGGGAGGGTGCCCATGCAGATCATGTCCGGGTGTGGGGCGGTCCGCGTGTTGGGTCGCCCCGTCTAGAACGTAGATAACTTCTTCCCCACCGCGCTAAAAGCTCGCCACCAACCTCGGCAACAAAGAATCGGTAAACCCCCACAAGCTCGTCGTCAAATGCACACTCCACGCAGCGCCAGTGAACCACGTTGACCGTTTCCCCTGCAGCGCGTTGAGCTTCTGAATGAAACCACTTCCAAGCACCTCAGCCGATGTCGACGCGCTCACCGGCCCATGCGACTCCAACAGGTGAAACTTCAGATTCTGTGGTGGTTTTGTTTGCTGGAGCGTCCCTGCCGTCACCATCCTGTCAAAACTGGCTTGGATGACATCCTTCGCGTCGCTGAGGCTGAATGATCTGTCGCCGACTGCAATGACGCGGTAGTAAGTTGAGTTGGGATAGTTTTCGAATCGCGTGTTATATGGGAACGAGGGGGCGGCGCTTGCCCAGTTTTGGGGTTGCGCTGCGGTGGGTGTGTTAATGAAAGAAGCGTTGAGTGGAAGGGAGGGGTGGGAGACGATGCCGACGACGCTGGTGCTGTAGTAAAAGTTGTCGAAGACGCTTTCCTCTTCCGTTTCGAGGTTGAAGGGTTGGAGGTTTTCTTCGGTGGGAGCAGCGGTGAAGAGGAGCTTTTTGGCGACCACGCGCGTCGTGGTCTTCGTGGCCCAGTTATGGACTTCCAGTGTGACATTTTGGTTATCACTGCTGGATCTCTGCCCGTTGGTGACGGTGCTGCTGGTCAGGGCGTCTGGTCCGAGGGATGTCAAGATGGCGTCATACAAGTCCTGGTTCTTGCGAGATACAGGAACAAAGTTGGCGTCGAGTCCCAACAAGGTCCGCACCATGTTGACGTCAAAGCTCCGCATCAGGAATAGGGTCAGTGAGTCCATGAAATTGTGCTTTCCAAATCCAGTGGTTGCAAAAATTTGGGGTATGCCCGCTGTCAGGTTGTACTTGGCTGCAAAGTCGCGAAAGGGCAACAGTAGGTCGGCTGGGATCTCGTTTGGGGCAGGGAAGTTCCACCATCCAGGCTCAAGAATGGGAAGAAATTGTTCGGCTGCTGCGAGATAGCTTCTCAAAGCAGCAGAGCGGTCAGTCGCCGAAGGAGGCCTGTACTCGGCCAATCGAGCGCCTGTTGTAAAGTCGACAAAGTGCTGATCAAGAACTGACCGCACGTTGGGCTGAAGCGCGATGCCGAAACGTCCAAAAAAGGCGGAGGCATTGTTGATTTCAATCCAATTCTGAACACCAGCGTCGAAGCCCCTCCCGGTAGCCGGATCAACCCATGTATTGACGTGCCCGCCCTTGAGGACGCATTAGTGGGAAGTTCTATCTTCAGGGGGGACTGGAAATCTTCAGCTCACCAGTTTACCATCTTTTTCAATGACAACGACGCTCACCCCAAAGTCTTCGCGCAGTCTCACGGCTGCGTAAGATCCAGCAGCGCCCCCGCCGACAATGGCGACATCTCTGTAAATCGTGACTGTGTCCCTCCCAGCGGCTAATGAAGGAGGCACCAAGACTCCGAAGAGGTAAACAAAATTAAGACTCCGAGTGTTCCAACCCATGGTGATGTCATGAAATGAATTTTGTTGGCGAATGGAGAACCCGGGTGTATACCGTTGGAGTTGGCTGGATCCAAGCTGGGAATATCAGGGGGTCCGCTCTCAATTTGCCAAAAAAAAATTCGGCAAGGAGAAAAGTAATAACTGCCGGGACTTGCCAAGTCACATTGTTTCCCGTCTTTTCGAAAGGATTTTGGAGGATTTTACGTAGTATTTCAGGCACGGAACCGCCCTGCTGCCATTGGACAATCAGGCTGATTTCTCTGCTTGGCTCGATGGGGCACGGCACGCAATGGTACACGGGTCGGTCAACAATCTGGAGGCTATTTGGTTAGACCTCAGGAATGTCGTCGGGCACGTCATCCTCAAAGGCTTCAGGTTTAGTACTCCCAGGGGCCCGGTTTACTTTATCTTTTTTAGCAAAAAGCTATGGCCGCAAAAGGCGAAGCAAGAACACCTCTTATGAACCTTCGTTGGTAGGGTGAAATGACTTGTACACCTGAAGCGCACCCTCAATACTCTGCACCAGCCCAAAAAGCACGGTGAAGCCCACGGCAACCCACAGCGCATACCACTGACTGCCTTCCCAACGATCGTTCCACCACTGCCGAATTGTTCGAGGTTTTGCTTGGTCATAGAGCCGCTTGAGTCGCACCAACCGATCGTGCCAATACTTGTAAGAGTCTATGTCAACCATTCTCAACGGCCCGCAGTCCAATAAATTCACGTCAGCGTCCGCTACGACCGGTTCCAGGCGTTTATGGTACCACGCCTTGACGTCTTTGTGGTACCGACCCTGTGGGAAAAGAAGGGCCATTGTTTGAAGCGTTTCATCAACGAAGCCGTCCGGGAAGTACGCATGCTGTTGATTGAGAAGGAAGGAGGCGTGGTGGAAGATCATGACGATTGGTTGTCCTGCAATGTCGACCACTTCCAGATGGTCGAGGAGGTTATTAGTCGGCTCCACCCTGAACCCGCCGATCAGGTCGAGGTTTCGGGCGTTGAAATCGGCGCCGAGCTGAATTCCGTCGTGCTGACTAGACCTCTGGGTAGGAAATGCGAAGGCCGTAAAGTCACGAATGGTTCCCTCGCTCTAGCATCGAAAGGCCCTGCCGGTCCACATCCGCCTCGGATTCGTCGTCGCCTTTCCCACGTCAACCATCAAAAGCAAAACGCGCGACAAGGTCGGTGGTTCCATTGATGATATCAGCTTTGGAGACGCCGGCGTGGGAGTGTATTTCCGAGTACGTGGCTTCGATGTATTGATCCAATTGTTGACGAGTATCGAGATTCTTGATTCTGTCTACGGCCTGTATAACATCCTTGTGTTTTGTCAATGGGAGCGCGGTGCCTAGGGAGTGGTAAGCGGTCCTGCATTGTTCATTGTAGTAGCGCGCGTATGCCTCCAGCGACGTTGGCGAGTAACCAGGATCAGCTGCCCAAAACGAGGTCGCCAGCTCAATTTGGGTTGCTGGGAGAACATCTGAGCAGATGTGGTTCAGGCGTTGCAGTGGTACTGCGGTTATTACCGTTGGCGTCCCCATTGTGCGCTTTTCGGGGGTAGGCAGGTAAGGTACCTAAGGTAGGTACGCGAGGTAAGTTAAGGCAAGGCAGTTAAGAGGGAGGTACCTAGGTACGTTTATCCCATGAGATGAACTCCAACCTGTGGGTTGGACATATTCCGGCCTCCTTGCCACGTCACCGTGTTTGCCTCGCTGGAACCGGTGTGTTCGGGGGGGCGGGCTTGAAGCAGCCTATCTCGAGCTCGCCAGCCAATTGGCGCGATAACATCTGTCAAGATCGGAATGCTCTGAGAGTTGGGCCTGTTGTGCGACCCCGCCTACTTCCTTGACTGGTGCCAAAAATGCATGGATGCCTGATTTCAGTGGACATTGGGTCAGAATACTGCGACCGGCCTAGCTGACACCGCTCTTTCCTTCCCATCAACTGCCGCACTTCAGGTCGTCCTTCCCTACGAACCCGAAGAATCCAACACAGGCGCGCCTCCAAGCAAAGCAGAATCATGACGGCAAGACCATAACTGTACCAACTTAGCGCGTTATTAAATTTTCGCCATGGGTATATTTCTGAAACAGGTTACCGCGGTTGTCCAGAACCCAGCGGAACAAGCGGGGAAATTTCGGGGGACGGTTAACGGTTCAAAGTTTTGGGAAGTGAAAAACTTGGGCGAAGAGCCATTCAAGCGCATTCTCGAGCTTGCCTGGAAGGACGTCGAGCGGTGTTCTTCGATTCCACGATCGGCTATCATTCTCCTTGATGTGTTCTTGAAGGGCGAGAACGTCGGTACGTTCAGTCTTCCCGGCCTGCGCCAATCCATTCTTTCATCTGCTCCGCGCAATGTATTCCTGCACCGTCGACCGGCAGGGGGCTTTCTAACTGGACGACATCACTACTAGAAAAGAGCTGCGTCCATATGATGGTCGCTGGGGCCATCTCGCCCCAGAGAAAGACCGTCGTCAAGCGCCTCCGAAAGGGACCCCTTCTCCAGAGCTTTTCTGGTCTGTTGATTGACCACTGGATTTCCGCCAGACGAACCCAATATCGAGATGTTGGCACAGATGATACAGCAGTCAGACGGGATCCTTGTGCATCAGAGCTCGACCTTCTCCATCCGCCGTCGAGTTGCTAACGAAGAGCTTAACCATGAGTACTTGTTCATCGTTGTGGACCAGGGTCCCGGCAGCCGCCGAAGATTGGACTGCTGTCGCCAATCAGGCTTGGCGGCTTGGACTTCCTCGCAATGGCACCAGCTCATCTTTTCAAGCCAACCTTCCCAGCAGTCTCGGAAAACACTGTCAGCGAAGACGCATCAACGAGCGACGATTCCGACGATTCTGACTCCGATGATGAGAGCTACACGACGGCCGTGAGTTTCAGTGGAAGTGGCACACCCCCAGATCTCCTTTCGGGCGAGGACGCTGCCATGAAGGGGCTGCTGCAGGACAGCCCACGGGACAACAATACCAACAACAACACCATTGTGTCGTGGGAGGTACCTGCGTCTATGATGGAGGGCTTACACTCGCTGCCATCTGTCGCGGACTGCCTGGCAGTTTCAATGCACCTCGACTACGTCGTGGTTCAGCTTCCAGACGGCTACGGGGCCTCAAATTCCTTGACAGTCAGCTTCGATCAGGTCGAGTCTATCCCTCAGGGTCAAACTTCAGTTTCAGTCATCACACCTTCATGCGGCGAGATGCATGGCAACCTCGAAGGCTGGCAAGCACAGATGCGCCTACCATTCAGCGACAGGGTTTCCGGAGTCTACAAAGCCGTCTTTCCTCGGCCACTCTCGAGAGGGGACTCGGGGTCCCTTGTCATCAACCAGCACACCAGAAAGGTCTACGGCCACATTATTGCTGCAAGCGCTGAGGGGAAGGTGGCCTTCATTGTTTCTTCGGAAGAAGTCCTACGCGATATTGACATTACCCGGCTTGTGAGGCTGACGAAAGTTGAAGAATCTGATGTGGCGCCCCGAGCCGTCTCCCTGAACCACGATTCCGAGCCCCAGGACCACTCGGACCTGACCGTCACCCGAATCAAAGGTTACACACGGTACGATCGGGGAGAAATGCAATACGCAAGACTAATTCGCTCTGGCAAGCTTTCGCCCGACGTTACATTACCAGAGAACCTGCTCGAAAAGTCGCCGCCATTGTACGATAAACTGAGACAGGTTATGCCACTCGGCGCATCGACGCAACGCAATCGTTTTCTTCCACGAGGTTATCTGGAAGAGATCCTGACCGAGGACGTCGTGCGAGAGGAAATCGCCGAGGGGAGATGTGGTAACCCCAGCAGCCAGGACCTGGACAGGTGGGCTCGGCTGGTCTGCGCCAAAGTCCCGCCAGAGGACCCAAGCGGAGCAACGGCGAGATCATACCGCAGAGTATTTGCCATTTTAGTCTTTATTGAGAGAGTGCAGGATATTGGTCTCATCATCGACGACGAAACCGGCATTTGCGACGCCGACCTGCCTCTCTGCTCAGTGCCTGTTGGGCCCGGGGGGTACCGCGCAGTGCTACGTCGAAGGGAGAAGAAGAACGAGCCACTCACTTGTTTCAGCCTATGGAGTTCGAAGCAGCATGATGACTTTGAGGAAACGCAGTGGAGGGTTTTGGCCCCTTTTTTCGCCAAAGAGGACGGCGAAGTGGCCCAGTTTTACGACCTGGACAAAAACGACATTCTTCCCTGGATATACGACTCTGGGCCACTGCATCAGGGAGGGCTCAGCTTTATTTCCCAAGTCAAGATCCACCCGCGCCACTACAGTTTTCCGAGGCCCAAAACATCCTCCGCCATGGCAAACCCCAACCCAAACGGCGCCTCGGGCGAGAGATTCGCAGTAAAGCATTTCAAGGCCAACCTCCCAGGAATGGGATTACACACCAGATCTCGCGCGTTTTCTGGACACTCTTCAGAGGTCTGGATTGACATGAAACGCGAGTTTGAGCAGGAGATTGAGGTTCTGAATCACTTCAGCAACGACGAAAGCCCGCACCTCATCTCCCTGCTGGCGGCGTACAGCAAAGGCACCGACTATTGTTTGTTGTTCCCATGGGCCGACTATGACCTAAAAGCGCTGTGGGTAAATACATCACCGGGGCCTCCGCTTGACAAAACTACCCTCGAGTGGGTGGTTGCACAGAGCCTAGGAATAGCCAGTGGGCCGCGCAAGATCCACAACTACCGAACAAAGTCCAACAATCTCTATCTCGGTGACAATCGCATCTATGGCCGCCACGGAGACATTAAGCCAGACAACATCTTGGTGTTCCTGAACCAAGAAGACCCCCAAAGTCGGGGGACTCTCGTCATCACAGACTTTGGCTTGACTCGGTTTGACGCGGATCACACGAGAACGTACTTCGGACGGGACATTCCCATGACGCCAACGTACCGTCCCCCGGAATACGACCTGGGCGAAGGGCGAGTGTCTCGCTCATCCGATATCTGGTCCTACGGATGTGTTTTGTTGGAGTTTGTCACGTGGTATCTCGGCGGAAGTAAACTCCTTTACAAGTTTGTGCACCAGCGCCAGACGCCAGACCCGCAATATCTCGGAATCAACTCGGATCAGTTCTTTGAGGTTTTCCGGTCAAAACCCGAGGGCGATAAGACCGTGACTATATTCGCACGTGTGAAGGTGGAAGTGCTCGAGGTAAGTTCAGGTGGTCTTGACATACCCCTTTCCTACTCTCCCTAATCAGCTTCATCCGCGGGGATAACAACTAATGAACCAAAAGTTCGTCAGCGAACTTCGCTCACACGAAAACTGCTCTGAGACTGTGCACAGTCTCCTCGATCTCATCATCGAACACATGCTTGTCGTCAAGACCAAAGGAATTGGCAGTCGGGCGATTATCGAGGAGGTCTACATGGAGCTCCAGAACATTCATGAGCGACTGAGCGACAGCTCATACAAGCTGGTATCTGCGCCCTGGAAAAGAGCAGAGGATGACGCAACGAATTGCAATAAACAAACGACACCCCGGACTGAGGAAGACCCCAAGGATGATCAAGCGGGGGCGGCATCCAATCACTCTCGGGGGCTGATGTCCCCTACTTCCGGCGAAACAGTTCCCGGCAGATTTTAGGAGAAGCTTCTCGATCACTCTCGCAAAACAGTCTCCGGGAACTTTCAGGAGACACTGGCAGCTCTCGATCATTCTCGGAGGATCACATTATCCCGTCGATCCATGTCTCGGAAGACATTGCAACATCTGGAGCATAGACTCGTGTAAATATCAAGATAGCCGACCATGTTCGAAACAGCCCATCGACCACAAGGCAAGGGGCTTTTCAGGGGCTGCATGCTCATCAACGCGCAGGCGCGGCGAGAAGACATTCAGCCACTCTGATTCATCAAGCTTTATGGAGGTCGTTGCAAAGAAAGATCATCTCTCTTCTTCAGCCTTAAGAGAGGCGCACTGATGATGTGATATGTACATGTATTGTGCATATTCCTCTAATGGATCGTCACCTTAACCGATCTCTCCCAATGTACACAGCGACCTGGCAGATAACCTGCGCCCACTCTTTCATACAACCTCGTCCCATCTCTTGACATACCACCACCCAAGGTCACCAATAAAACGTAACAACGAGCTTCAACCTTCACCACACCCCTCTGCCTCCCAAGCACCACACACAGCACATTCAACCTCTCAGTCTCCCCAAGGACATCCCAGACCAACATGGCCTCACCCTCCCCCCACCCAACGTTGAACTCTCTCCCTTGACCAACCAAGGCTATCCGCCCACCCTGCACCTCCGTCAACACCTCACCCCCGCCCGACCACGGACTCTGCAGCTCCTCCCACTCAACGCCCCCAAATTCCAGCCGCACATACGCAATCGCGCCCGTGTACGCCATCCAAGACCAGCTCGGAACCACCGAAATAGTCCTATCCTTGGGAAACACAATCCTCTTCAGCTTGGTCGTCTCCCTCGCCCTATGCCACAACAAACTCCGCCTCAGCAACCCCTTCTTCGTCGTCCCCTCATCAAAAACCCCAAACCCGCCCTGCGACTTGAGCGCGCCCAGAATCCGATGCTGCAGCCCGTCAATCGCCATGGGCCGGTCATACTCATTCGTCAATCCGAGACGAGCATACCGCTCGTAGAGGTTCTGGTAGTGGATAATCTTCTCCCCCTGCTGCGCCGTCTCGATCAGCCGCGGGAAGGACGGGTCTCCCAAAAAGGCAGCCAACCCGTTGCGCATGCTCATCATGGTTTCGCACCGCACGCCGCCGCCGCACTCCCAGTAGGTTTGGTGCTCGGTGAAGAAGACGGTGCGGCGGGCGAGGGCGTGTTCCTGCAGGACCCAGCCGCGGCGGTTGAGGTCGCCTTCGAGGACGTGGGCGTTGAAGTCGTCGATGTTTTCGCAAATGTAAAAGGGCGGAGATTCGTCAGAGTGGGAGAGGGCGACGACGTCGCGCTGCTTACGCGGGTGCAGGAAGCCGGCGTAGTGGTGGCTGGCGGTGCGGCTGACGGCGAGCACGCAGTAGGCGCCGCTGTAAACCTGTTCCATGTGCTTGGCTTCTTGGTTGAAGTCGCCGCCAGGGCCTTGGATGATGCAGAGGGAGTCTATCCAGAGGTAGCGGCAGCCGAGGGCGCGGCAGACTTTGACGGCGTCGCGGAAGGTGGCGGGGAGGGCGGCAAAGTCGATGCCCTGGAGATAGTTGGTGAGGGTTTTTGTCGTGGTGCAGAAATGGGGGTCGGATCCCCATTGGTGCGAGAGGGCCAGCCATTGGCCCGTGTCGCCGCGCTTGGTTTGACGAAGGTAGACCTTGGGGTCGCCGGGGTTGCCGACGTCGAGGACCCTGGTGGGGAGTCGCTTGGTTGTCGGAGAGGTGCATGATAGATGTTGGTGTTTTTGGTCGCAGCATTCGAGCCATTGACGGATGATGTCGAGGTGCGTTTTTGAGTCTGCATCCGGGAGTTGCCCAAAGCCAATCTGAATGCTGTGGTCGATTCTTGTTCGTAGATCTGCGGCATGGTAAGCGGTGGGTAAGTCGATATGACACGGGGTGATACGTACCGGAATCACGGAATATGGAAAGAATGGAAGAGCTTGTGCCGTTGAGCCTTAACGAAGATTCGGTTCTCTCAAATAGCGCAGTCGGATTCTGCGCAGAGTTGGAGCGCTCGCACAACCTGTAAAACAGTCCGCAGAGATCACAAGTCTTGTTCTTCGCGTTCTGTCTCAGGTATGACGTGAGGTATGTCTTGTCGAACGTATCCCAAAGTTGGCCGCGAAGCTCGCGGCAGTCATCGCACAAGTTGGATGTCGGACGCAGCCCTGGCGAATCATCAAACCCCTTCGAGGCTTTGATATTCGAGAAGAGCCTCGCCGCAAACTCGTTGTCGACAAGTATTTCCCAGTCATCTGCCAATCTTGCATTGCCATAGTCGGCCAGCTGGGCTGTTGGTGCCGTGAGACCACTTTGCACAGGGATAGGCGAGAGTGCCAGTTGTCGCTTTGGTTGATCCGCAGCCTTGATGGTGGGATTCGAGTCGATGTCTCTGTCGCCGTCGTCGGTAGCAAAGACCTTGGTGTCGTCTGATGGTGGTGCCCTTCGAACGGAAATGTCTGGGAGCCAGTAGTCTTCTCCTTCTTCGTCGTGATCGAGAAAGATATCCTCCATCTTGAGCACAAACTCATCGGATAGTGCACGGCCTCCCCCTTGGCCCTGCTCAGAAAACGGGAGGGGCGGGTTTTTCTCTGACAGGGAGACAGGGGGAGGTGGCGCCCTGGGCGGTGATATCGGGGGAGGCTTGAATGCAAGTGAGTCAGTTTGGTCGGGCCCGGAAATGACAATGTGCGGGATGGCGTCTGTGTCGAGATCCGAAGTAGTGGCAGAAAGGCTCGGTGTTATGCTGGGGGTATGAATCGAGGAAGCCAAAGAGCTGTTTGACCGTATTCGTCGAAATCGGGAAGACGATCTTGGTGCTTGAGGCTGGTTGTAGGTCGAGGTCCCCAGCCTGGGGGGTAGCTTGACAACCAGAAGCCGATCGCGCACAAGTTCGAGAATACTTCCAAGTGCTGTTTCGCCCGGTGCGCAGGCTGGGTCCTGAGCCATGTGATCCATCCATCTGACCACAGCGTCATGTACCCGGGCTACCTTTTTCCCTTTGACAATCTCGATCTGGTAGAATGGAGGGTAGTCCGAATAGCCGCCGTTGATGTCAGAGTTGAACTTTTTGAGCTCCTCGGGGCCGTAGAGCAGCCAGATCAAGAACTCCAAGGTGATGCAGCCCATTGCCCAAACGTCATACAACCGGGATCGTTTCTTCTGCTTCAAGTCGACCTGTCCCGGCGTCAGCGAGCTGGCCCACACCCCCTCCCCAGTCTCTTCTTCTGGCGGTTCGTAGCGCCGGGTGCCGGACCCGGTTGATGTACGGTTGCTGCGTTGCTCCGTTTCGAGGTTGTGTTGTCTGGCGAGTCCCCAGTCCGCAATCTTCAAAATCCCGATCTCACCATCGCCGCCCTTGAACCAGAGTATGTTTTCGGGTTTGAGATCTCCGTGCCGAAAGATTGTCTTGGTTCCACTCTCCGGGTAGTGAGCCTCGCATAGGGCTGTAGCAAGGCCGAGAAGCTGCCTCACACTGTCCTTGACCAAGGCTGGCGTGGGGTATGGCCGGTCGAATGTCCTCCACAAGTTGCGAAGATTTCCGCCGCTGGCCCACTCGAACATGAGGTAGTAGTCTTCCTTCCCCTTGTCGCCACGTCGGAATGCCGTAATAAATTGGACGATGTGAGGCTGATTTAGGGCGTTCATCTTCTGCAGCACGCTTGCTTCCTGTTCCCAGCAACGGACCATCTTTTGTCGATCTTCATCGCTCCTGGGCTGGACCTCTTTGACCGCAACAAGCTCGTTCCACACTTTCTCGGGGTTGTCCGGATCTCTGAGGTGGCTGGGGTGAATCTTGTATTGGTAAACCTGACCAAAGGAGCCCTTATCGAATCCTTCATTGTACTTTTCGATAAAGGGCATGACATGGTCGTGGGTGAAGTCGTGGTTGCTCTGCCTCTGGGTGGCGGCCAGAAGAACGGGGGCCAGGAACTCCCATTGGTGCTTGTAGAAAAGGCTGATCTTGTTTCTGTTCCACAACTTGTGGAACGAGCTGAACTGGTGCTTCTCCTTGTCGCTCCACTGCTTGATGGGTAGATTCTCGTCGGTAAAGTTGTACTTTTTGAACAGCTTCATCGCTCTGTACAGAGTTGAATCCTCAATGTTGATGCAGACAGCGATTGCAAAGGGTTTTGTTGCTTCTTGGTGGATAAATGAAACCAAGTCCATGAAATCGGCCTCGGTGTCGTCCGCCTCCTCATACGCCTCTTGGAGCTCCTCGGCGATGGCCTTCTCCGTGATGATGCATTTGAGACATCCTTCAGGCACAAACGACTTGTTGTCCTTGTCGAATTGGCTTCTCTTCAGAACCCCCAGGATTCTGTCGGCCAGGGCCATATCCTGGGCGTCTAGGTTTGTCATTGTCAGCAAACGAAACAAAAAAGCACGAAACCTGGGCTATCAGCGAGCGTGGCGTGAAGGACAAGAGTCCAACCGCTGAGGTTCAAAACGGCAGGTTTCAGTTCAACTGAGACGAAGCGGCACAACACCTTTGCAGTGCAGCGGGCTGTGAATAAAAGACGCGGGCGCATCGCAGTTGCAGCCTGAGCCCGCGGACGCCTTCATGACTGCGCGCCTCACCGGGACCCTCCATGGGAATCGAGTGGGCCGCGCCCTCGGGCTTGCGCCATCGCCAGCAAGGCTCTGAAGTTGGAGGGTGGAAAATGCAAAAATTATCTGCATGACGCACCGAAAAGGTAGACATTGCAGGTGCGAGATTAGCTGCAGGCCAACCAAATTCTCGGGGCGTCACACCGAGTGTCTTGCCGAGACCTGTCGAGTGTGCGGGCTTGGGGTCCGAGACGGGAGATTGATGCACTACCTTGACAAAGCTCGTTTCATTCTTCTAGCTGATCGACTTGCCGCGACAATGGCAATGCCGGCATGGTCTGGGGAAAGCGTGGGATGGGGTTTTGTTTTTTTTGTACGTGAGGAGGGGAGAAATCTGACAGACGCCCAAGCCTCCAACGCCACGCGCGAACGAAGGGTTCTGCGCAGTTGACAGAGCACGCGATCGCGAAAATGAAAATTGTGTGGGGGCCGACGGGAGCCTCGTTGGGCGCGACGGAGTGGGCGGGTGACATGCGCACCTGCCGCTTCCAAGTTTTCGCTCCATCCATGTCCTCGCTGCATCGCCAGCGCCTTCCTGCCCTTCCCAGCTCGGGGGCCAAAATTCGGGTTTCATTGAACGCCACGGAGCCGTGCTGCCCACCCTCCCGACCGGCTCCTGCCCACAGCAGCAGGGGGATCGACAGCAACCCGTGTGGTCAGGTTCTTGCATTCGCCAAGCTCGTCCTAGCAAATTGTCAGTGGAAGTGGTCAAGGCAGGTACGGTGTCACCTACAGCTGAAAGCAGACGGGGCACTCTGACAAAGTAAACACGGTGCCTCATCTAAGTCGCACGCATTAGAACAACGATAAAATACTGGGCAAGGAGGGAAATACACACATAAACCTCGGGTGATTCTCCAAATAGATCTTGCAAGGTCCGGGCGAGTTTCTCAGGGTCAACATCCTCCATTGGGATCTCCTGCAATACTGCATTAGGTTGCTGCTCAGCGACGGGCATTCCGGTCGATTCGTCAAGGACCTGGGAACTGGCGGGTGGGGGAGACGACGTCTAGGAAAGGACTCCGAAGAGGCGGATGGAGCTGGCTAGCCGGCTTTATAACGAGCACACCAGATTAACTTCGCCACAGATCGAGGCACAAATACCCTGCCGCGACCATTCTGAAGACCTGTGGACCTGTTGCTGAGGCAGACTGGCCGGGCTGAATGCTGGTGTGGGAAATCCCAGCTGGTGGCTGTCCGCACACCACCCTTCCGAGCGCACCTCGGCCAACAATGCCAATGTATTGGACAGCTAGCCACACACCACCCCAGACCTAGGCGGGCGCCTAGACAAGTCTGCCATTTGATCGAATGCATTTCAGCCCCATCGCGGAACATGCGCCCGGGAGAGCCCCTATAAAATACCCAACAAGGTTGCGCCCCGTCACTGCATTTTTCAGTTTGGCTGGTTTGGGCATCATCGATGGACCCGGTTCAATGGCCCACGGCCCATCATGTCACGGCCGATTAGTCCCATTGACCGCCTCGTTCGGTTGTCTGGCTTGGATCTGCCAGACCATCAATCTGCACAACTTCAGGACCGAGAAACTCCGAGTCGCAGTCCTGTTTTACACGACAGGGATTTGCGCGACATCACGGTAAGCTCCATGTCATTCCGGGCGGATGACCTGCATCCCGAATTTGCAGGTCCAAATTTCAAGTTCTCACCATCAAACAGCCTCAAAGCGAAAATGCCGGTTCTCCGCATGTCAAGCAGGATCCCAATTATTTGTCTGTTCAGACAGCTCCATTCCGCCGCGAAGGAGGTGTACCCACTGGCCTCAAACCAACACCGCAGTCCGAACTGAGCGTCATCACCGATCTCGGCAGGAAGCTGCGGCGACGCACAGATTCCTCGGCCTTGACATGCGACAAAAACCCGGGCGCCCTGCAAGACGCCCTCAGTCGAGCATCTGTCCATTCTGCAGCTCAGAGAGCCGATTTCTTGCCAAGCCGTCAGCTCCCGAGATTGATCAATCCAGACTCGGTCGAGAAGGAACTAGCTGTTTACCAAAAGTCAGTTGTGAAGCGAATTAAAACACTGGATTTTAGGCTTCCGCTGAGCAAGCACGAGTTGGCTCTCGAGGCGCACAGGATTTGCGGGAGCGGCGAGCAAAGTTGGCGCTCTCACTTCGAAGCGCCTACTGGCACAAAAACAGTCACTAAAAGGCCAGATAACACGTCACAGTCGTATCGAAAGATCCTAGCAATCTTGATCCTCATCGACCGGCCCTCTAGAATTTACGACTTTGTCGAGGAGGGGATTTGCGACGCCGACCTGCCTCTGGAGAAGTTTTCGCCCCCGGGCAAACCCTCACACCGCTGGGAACTACGCCGAAAGGACAGCAAAGCCGCCCTGAAATGTTTCAACAAGAAGAGGAATTGGCGACAGTCAACTCTGAGGAAGTTTGAAGCCACCCAGTGGACCGTCCTCGCCCCTTATCTCGGGCAAGACTCGCGAAAGGTTGCCTTGCGTTTCAAGCTCCCAGACTCAGCGATCCTGCCTTTTACGACATGGAAACAGATGTCATCCTCGGGGGGGTTCAGCAAGGTTTTCGAGGCCGAAATTCATCCCGACCACCACGCGTTTAACATGCCGCCCATGTCGTCACCCCAGCTTGAAGCAAAATCAGCAAAGGAAAAGGAGAGTGTCCCCAAGCCTCAAAGGAAGAATCTCGTCGTCGCAGTCAAACAACTCCACTCCAAGACGACAGAGCAAGAGTTCCTCCGCGAGTTCCGCATTCTCCGGGTGATCAGCAAGTATCAGCACGAGCACCTCATCACCTTGCTGGCATCGTACGAGCAGAACGGCCTCTACCACTTTGTGTTCCCCTTGGCAGGGGCAAACCTCTTCAATTACTGGAAAACCGTCAACGGTAGCCCCGAGAGGAGTCCCACTACGGCTATGTGGGTAGCCGAGCAGTGCGAGGGCCTGGCTAGAGGGCTCGAAACTGTACACAAGCACGACACCTTCTCGAGTGACTCATTGATGTACAGCAGCTCACTAGGACTTGGAGGCAATTCACCCCTGCCCGACATGAATGGTCGGACAAAAAGTCCCCGTGCTTTCCACTGCCGACATGGCGACATCAAGCCAGAAAACATCCTATGGTTTCCGGGTCCCGACGGTGACGGAAAAGGGGTGCTAAAGATTGCAGACTTTGGCGCGGCAGAGGTCACCGACAAGGACGAGGCACCGTGGAAAAAGAATCCCGCTTCGTTGATCTACGAACCGCCCGAGGCCAGAATCCGGCCTTTGGATGGTTTCATCAAGACATCATACGACATTTGGTGCTTGGGCTGCGTTTTCATGAACATGTCAGCTTGGTATTTTGGCGGCTGGCAAGGGATCGAAGACTTTTTGACCAGACGCCAAGCGGTTGGTTTCTCCCTGCACCGCATCCGCTTCCACACCAGCGAGTTTTATTTTGAGGATAAGAATGACAAAGGGGAGCCTGCGGCCAAGGTGAAACCCGTCATCAGTGAGGTAATGTGTTTATACCCACCACATCTCTAACAAAGCAACAAGACTGACCCATTCTAGGTTATCGAAGAACTGCGCTCCCACCCGGACTGCACCAACTTCTTCTGCGATTTTTTGACTTTGATCCAAGAGGGAATGCTTATCGTGGAACGAGATGGGCACGGAAGGAAAAGCGCTCACAGCATTGCGTCTGACATTGGTGAGATGCGGGACAGAGGGGCTGGAAGTAGGGTGAACCCCACCAATATTAGTGCTGCTTAAGCCATCCCAGAGATGTCAATCTCAGTTATCCTCTCAATGAAGGTCAACATCTGCATCCGCCGTAGCCACCAGATCTGAAATGGTAAAGCCATACGTACGGCCCTCTTCGCGGACGGGCCTCTTATCCCCCCTCGGCGCAGCGGCTGGCACAACACTATACCGCATGATGCTGCCCCCTTCGCTTCGCGCCTCGACACAAGGATCTCTTTGACGAAACTCGGCAACCTCAGCCCCTTCTGCGTCACCACCGCTTGCAGCGACGCTGCGATGTGCCTGGCCGAAGCGAAGCGCTCGCTCAGCTCCGCGAGGGCTTGCACGGCGCGAACAATGGTTTGCAACTGGAGGGGGCCGGATTCGAGATCCCAGAGGACACTGAAGGCGGCGACGGAAGCGAGCTGCGTATTGAAGAACTCGTGTCGTAGCGTATACGAGGCGTGGAAGGCTCAGGGGGTGGACATGACGCTGTGTGCGTGCGTGTACGACGTGGATTTGGGGTCGATGCCGCCAAATTGGGCGCTTGTGAGGCCGTCGAAGGGGCGGAAGAGGCTGACGAGGATGCAGTCGAGATCTGCATTGGGAATGATGGTCACCGAGACTTTTCTTCTCATGTTTGGCATGGGAACTCACTGCAACAGCACGGCGGCTGGATGCTTGGCGTTCTCGTCGCGCAGCTCAGCGGGTAGGGAAAACTTCCAGCTGAGAAGTCGAAAATAGAGCTCCGACCCCTTCTGGGGATTCTCGGCTGGTGTAGGCGCGCCGCTGTCGCCATCTTTGCCAAAGAGGAGATCGAGGACCTCTTCGGCCATTTCGGCAAGGTCGCACTCGGCTGCAAAGATCTCGCACTTCAAAGAATTTTGCGGAGGCAGCGACAGCGGGTAGGCGGACCACCACTCTTCGCCTGGCTGGCCCGAGGTCGCGAAACGCACATCGAGAAAGGACTTGTGGTGCTGGGGTTTCCGGATGCGCTTTGGGCCGCCGAGTCTGTATTGCTGTTTCCTGAGGCAGCTGCATGTCAGTCGACTAGCAAGGAGGGCAATGTTGAGAAAAGGGGGCCATTAGCAACCATTCATATACGTAAAAGCCCCAGCGGATCCATGGCGGGCCTCGGTCCATCCTGGCTGGTTGGAAAGACGGCAGGACAGGCCTCAGTGCCCGGTCCATGGCGGACTCTGATGAAAGGATTTCAAAATGGCAGGACCTCAATCGTAGTCGAACTCAAAACGTGGTGGTTTCCAACCCAACATTTCGATGAAGAGATGGAGATGAGGGGTTTGCCCCACTTTGGTGAATCGGACGAAATATGCGCGGCAAGAGCAAGCAGTGCCGATCGAACTGGTTGGGAGGACATGCAACAGTCACGTGGAACTTGCCTTCTTCGTGTAACTAAATCAAGCGGTCGGCAAGGCAGTTTCATCCGTTCGGATCGATAACCGAAAGCCAGCTAACCTCACCCGTCAAAACGGCAGGAAGGAGCTGCCAACCCCCAAAAATTCTTCGAGGACACATCACCACCAACATGACCAAAAGCAAAAGGCGCGAAAAGGCCCGCCAGCAAGAGGCCCAAAAATCCCAAAACAACACCCCCGTCAGCCCACCTCACTCAAACAATGCACCCACCGTCGCCTCCCGCGATAAAGTCCTCGCCACCCCCGAACTCCTCGAACTAATCCTCCTCCAAATCCCCATCGCCCCCCTCCTCACCACCATCCAACGCGTCTCTAAGTCATGGCACACCCTCATCACCACCTCCGCCGCCCTCCAACAACACCTCTTCTTCAAACCCATCCCTTCCACTCCCTCTCCTTCTTCCCCACCCTTATCCAACCCCCATCGCAAATTTAACCCCCTCCTCTACAAAAACTTTCCCGTTTTCTTCCCCTACGATCCGGGCGACATGCATCGTCCCCGCGACGGAAAGACGCATAGGACGCGACGTCCGACACCGCCTGCGCGCGAGGGAATCGTGAGTGAGGAGTTTCAGGTGTGTTATATGGAATGGGCGGTGGAGAAGGAGAAGATGTTGCCGATTGCGGATGTGCGGAATGGGGGGAAGAGGCATTATGCGTTTACGAGGAAGGGGGCGAGCTGGAGGCGGATGTTGGTGGCGCAGCCGCCGCCGGTGAGGGTAGCGAGGATAGGGGATTTTGGAAAGTGTGAGATTTGGGAGGGGGGAGGGGATGGTGAGTTTGGAAGTGCGAGTGGGGAGGTGAGGAGGCTAGATGCGAGGGTTCCGGAGAGGGTGTTGAAAGGGGTGGAGAGGAGGATGGTGGTGCTGGAGGGGGGGTTGAGGATGGGGGATTTGTTGGATGAGTTGTGGACGGTGGAGTTTGGGAGGGGGTATCCGAGCTGGGAGGCGGTGGCGTGGTGTGCGTGGAGGGTGCCGGAGGAGGTGAGGACGGCGGAGTGGGCGTATGCTGGGTTTGATACGCCGTGGGAGGGGAGGTATCGGATGCCGGTGACGGGGGTGGGGAGGTGGGCGGATGGAGCGGATGTGGTGATTGGGGGGGTTGTGCCGAGACCGAGTGAGATGTATTCAGATGGGCCTTGTGAGGCTTGTATGGGGTCGGAGGGGAAGTTTACGAAGAGGTGCAAGCTGCATTTGATGAAGCAGCAGCGGCACCGGTGTCAGGAGTACTGGGCTAAGGGGGTGTTGTCACTTGCACCAGGTTCTTGAGCACGCCAAGTTGCCTGCTCATTTGTATTTAGATGCAAGAGAGCGTTGCATAAAGTGATATCTGAAGATCGATCTAAAACAGCCTTTTCATCTCTTTGGTGATATCTTGACAGTGAAATTCTCTCTAGATACTCCCTGGCAAGACCCAGAGAAGTTCGTAGCTAGGTAGGACTCGAAGCTTGACACAACCGAGCCATTAACCCAACATACACCATTCTGGGACAGAGGTAAACATCGTCCCTAGATCTCACGAAACTTTTGGTATACTTTCTACACGGCGTCCTTCTCGTTTCAAGAGCCGAAATAACCATACAAACAGTCTACGTCAGATATACGACCATTGTCATCGCTTTATACCACTCCTTGTTGATTCAGGGGATAATGGTTGACTTGCAGCCGTGCTGGATGCTATAGAAGTTCAGCTGTTCGACTCGCGTCTGAGTCGCATCTGAGTCGCTCGCCAATGCGCGCCGTGGAACAGCCAACATGCAACCCTTCAGAGAAAGCCACCAGCTGTGCTACCTGATGTCGGCCACTACCAAAGCTGCGCCCCCGCAGCTGGACCACACAGAGGTCTCAAAGGGCGTTCAGCACAATGATTGGCAGATATTCCCGCACAGGCCGTCCATGTTCACAATCCTCACGGGATTGGGCCGAAGCCACGAGTCCCAGCTGCCCACGCCTCTAACTTCCTACCCCTCCTTCTTGAGATCCTCCCTCACCAATCCAAACATCAAAATATCGAAAGCCTCCCCATGCTTGAACCCAGCCCTCCTCCTCGTCCCCTCATACACAAACTCCGCCTTCCTCAACACCCGCTGACTCCGCAGGTTGACCCCATACACCGACGCCTCCAGCCTCTGCACCTCCTCCTCCGTGAAGTTCTCAAAAACCCAGCGTGAAAACTCCCTGGCGGCCTCGGGCACGATGCCACAACCCCAAAACTCTTCGCCGAGCCAGTAACCGAGCTCAACGGTGCGGGTTTCGTCTGCACCGAGGGGGCGGATGCCGATGGAGCCCATGAAGGTGTTTGTTTTGGGGTCGCAGATGGCGCTATGTTTGTTAATACTCATCAGAGACATTGTTTAAAGGGATAAAAGAAAGGGGCAAGTACTAGCTCAAGGGCCGGTCGCCGGTGCAGGCAAATTGATACCAGGCTTCGGCGTCAGCGAGGGAATAAGGAGATGGGAAATGCGGGCGCAGGTAGCGGGCGACGTTTGGGTTGTTGGCGTGGTGCGCGACGCGGGGGATGTCAGAGATGTGGTAGCGGCGGATGATGCATCGGGGCGTGACCACGATAGGTGCCGGGATGGGTGCGATTTCCGGAGCCGAGGGCTCGGTGTCGGCGGTCTTGGTCGATGAAGCCATTGAAGCTTTTGTCTGTAGTGGGAAAGTGGTCCGAGTTGAGACCACTGGAAATAATAGGATTGTTTTGTACTCGAATGCTCTAGAGTCACAAAACGGGCTCGCGTGAGTCATGACTTGAGGGGACGTTGAGATAAGCACCTCACAGTCAGAGACGGGGGAAAGTTGCATCCTTTGCCCCACTTGCTGAAGGAGGTGGGGAGGCTGTGCCCCTGAATTTGCAAACCCATCACCTTCCCCATTTGCAACTGCCGCGATGCAAAGACGCACATCTCTCTGAGTCAGACGGCAACTGATATTGAACTGCTGAATTGGCTTATTCTTCCGCTTAGGCCAGTTTTGTGCACTCGAGGATTGCCTCAAGCTCGGCCACGACGCCGTTATAGACGCGTTCCCGAAAGCCCTCCTCATCGAGCCCCTGGGAGGCCCCACAGCCAACACACCGCTCAACCACCGCCCTGTAGGCCGGGTTGATCAACGCAACTTGAGTCTGCAATAGTCTATGCGCCGTGATAGAATCCCGAATCATGCCAAGCTTGTCTCCCTGGAAGTCGATTCGCTCTCGAGGTTCTCGCAGATTCTCCATGGTGCTGCCCAAAATGATCTCCAAAAGAAGTATCCCAAGCCGGAACAGAGTTTCATTTGGTTGCGACACCGTCTCTCCCGATCTCTGGCCGGTGACGCCGCATGGAGAAGTCGTTGGCTCTGGTATCTGGCGTCGGAGGAAAGGGAGTTGATACCCCGCCCAGCTCTCTTTCCTGAAGAAGTGAACATCCTCCCTGGCCAGTGGTTTGGATAGCCACGGGGTTTCGCTCAGCTGCAGAACAGCCGAGGATACTGCCAGCGCGAGGCGGATCTTCTCTTCCAACCATAGCAACGGCTGAAGCCCTTGTTTCCGCCACAAGACGTCATGCAGGGTGACAATCGACCAGGCATTGCCACCTGGCGTGGAGTGTTGCGTTGGAAATATCCCAAAGCAGTTCCCAGGGCACTCCGAATCGACCAGTTGTCCGTAACTCTCCGGTCGAACGCTGACAGCCCTCTTAAGGGTTCCGCAAAGGTCAACAGGGGCTATGCTCACAGCGAGCCCCCGCGTCTTTGTGAACAGGGTGGTTGGTAGGTTGACAAGATTAATATCGCTCAAGTTGGTGGGCCGGAGGTGGCGAGTCACTTCAGCTACCGCGACTGTGGCGTTCATTGGTGCCTTCTTTGGTCTAGCCGAAGGCTTTGCTGGCGCAGTGAACATCGAAGTCTGGGCTTTGGCAAACGCCACGAACTTAGCCCGTCTAGGTTTCGGGATTTCTGGTGGGGGGGTTGCTGCTGGCGTTGGCACATTGGATAGCATCGGTCGCCTCTTAATGTCGAGCTCATCCCATAGCTTCCTCGCAGTGGCACATTGGTCGTGTGTTTCATACGATATGGCGACCCGGAAGTTCGTCTCGCTCAAAACCTTCTCGTCGTCTTCCTCGTACCCGCGGTCCACAACCTGCGACAGGAGCCCCAGACTGACGTCGTGAGGCCCGCTGCATTGACAAGAGATGCTGGATCGGAGAGCGCGATACACGCTGGATGACAGGTCTCGGAGAATGTTAATAGCTCTACCTCCAGACCGCTTTCGTCTGCTAGGTTCAAGGGCCACGCTGAGCCGGGTCAGCGATTCGAGGTCATTGACGCCCTTGGAAATGGTGCTGAGGGCGTCTTGGTAGTCCTTCCGGTCCAGGCGGTAGAGGAACTTCCGGAACTCGCGTGGCATCCACCGCCTCTCGACCCATTTGACCTGTCCATCACTCGTCACGTCGACACTGAGTTTGTCCTGGACCACTTGAAGGGCTTCCTGAATATCGAGGACTGTCTTGCTGAAGGGTTCGTACGAGTTCCAAAGGCGCCGCCGAATCCGCTTTTTCGTGTCCTCAGCTTGCCAGAGCGGCCCGAACGGATCTTGCAGCATGGGCTCGATATCTTTCTGAGGGACGACATCGCTCAGCAGTTGGTCGCAGACATTGTACAGCTTCGATCGCTCTGTCGTGAGTTGTCGATTGATGCTCTTCAGCTCCGATGCCGCCTTGCCCCAATCCTTCATGAAGCAAATGTAGGCTTCAACGGCCTTGATGACGAGCGGCAGGGTGCCCAAAACTACCCCTGCCACTTCAAAGCCCGACATTTCAGGAAGAAAGGTAGGGTAAACTCGTTTGAAGTTCCTGCGACGATCGCGAAGTGTCGCCACAAACAGCTGCGGGAGAAAGAGCAGTCGCGATCATGTCCCGACCCCGCTTCTGGCTGAGGACTGCCATTGGGACCTCATTACCCCTCATGCGGCTGAGTTTGGTCGAACTGCACCCCCCGTTCCTGCCTCAACCTAATCCACTTCAAATATCGACATGGAGCCCGAACCGAAGGCAGCGGCAGCTCGGCCGACAGAGTCTCCCGTCATGGCCCAGCTTGAAGATGACAAAAAGCCTGATCTCAGTCCTGGCCCTATTGGGTGCCATGTGCGCACGGCATTGCTCAACTTCGGCGTGCTAGTCGACGCTATCAAAAACGGCCAAGAAGGCCAGAAACCCTTCGAACATGACCAGTTCCTTCCCCAGCTGCAAAACGAAGTCACTCGGTTCAAAATGTGGGCGGGCAATCTCGGTGCCCACCAAGCAGGCCGCACATCACTCGACTATCGACTCAGGGAAGCATCCCACCTACAAGAACAAGTCGTATACCTTCTCCGTGATATCTCCGAATCATTGCAAGACGCCATCAAAATCGCCCAGCCACCCTCCGGCAAGGATATCGACGACAGTACGGCGCAGACGGTCGAAGATGGCGCTTCGGATGACGCGAGTGAAGACAGTTTCACCGATTCCGACTCGGATGAGGAGCCCTCTGCAGAAAGCCGGCTGCCAACCCTCTGCACCGATATTCGAGAGGCCATCGACTGCTTACTGCGACTGTCCGTCGCCATCGCGAACCCAGCACCGCACGAGCGGTTCCGCAAATTTGGCGCCGAAGACATTTCTTACCGAGAGCCCCACGATGTCGCGTACGTTCGGGACAAGTTCCCCAAGTTGAACCAGGACATGGTTTCCGTGCTAGGGAAGTCCATCACACGCCGTCGCCAGTTCTTTCGCTACCGCCTGGCCCACCACGAGAAGCTTGCTGCCGGCTTAGAGTCCAACCCTGCCAAGGATGGAGAAGACAATCGGACCGAGGCGTTTCCCAAAACGGTTGCCTCAACCCTTCCGGACCACATCAAATCCATGGCGAGCATTGACCTCAAAAAGGACTTCATCGACGAGGATAACCGTTCGGATACGGCTGCGTCCATGACGTCGTATGCCACATCTGCTGGTTTCCTGGTCGAGGTCAAAGACGGGGAAACCGTCATCCCGCCACCTCCGCTACGAGTGCCGCCCCCACCCCCAGAAGCAGAGCACGGGGCTTTTGAGTGTGCTTTCTGCTACAGAATGATATCCGCTAGCACCCGTCCAGCATGGAAGTACGTACCTGGATCATATGCCCTGTGTCAAGGTCAAACTTGAAGACTAACGTGACTTGTCAACAGACGCCACGTTTTCAGCGACCTTCGCCCCTACACCTGTCTCTTCAAAGACTGCATCGACTACAGCGCCGATTTTGAGAGGCGAAGCCAGTGGCGTGCTCATATCCTGCAACATCACTGGAAGTCCTGGTTCTGCCCATTTCAGTGCCATGGCTCTTTTACATCCCCAGTGGATCTGAAAGAACATCTCACGCACCAACACCTTCCAGGCGTCTCATCAGGCCACCTTGAAACTATTGCTACCCTTGGTGAGCGTTCCGCGTCAGAAACTACGGCAGTCAACTGTCCCATTTGCAACCATGTCACGATCGGTTTAAGGCAGTATACGAGACACATTGGAAGGCACTTGGAGCAACTGGCCCTGTTCGCCCTTCCGAAGCTGGACCAACATAATGCCATCTCGGATGATGAAGACGGGACCGACAGTGCCGCGTCGATAGATGAGGCGGATAACGACCATATTGACCACCAGGAGGCGCGACTTCAGTTGAATCCGCTGAGTCCCGCGCGGCCACTGCACACAGTAAATCGGCCCACCGCGGGCGATGCCGTCTTGGTCGGCGAAGGCAGAATTCCGAATACCGCACTCCAAACCGGTCTCGAAGCACTATCGTTCGACACCGACGACGAGTACCACCTCACAGCCTTGGAGTCATCCGACTCTTCGGGGGAGGGTTCCGTCACCAATCAGGGTGATGAGCTCATCAGTCAACTACCCCGTGCCAAATCGTGGGCCGAGGTAGCGCGGCGCCCAGCTAAATATCCTACCCCTAAGGAGCCCAGCAAGGTCGACAGAAGTCTGCAGCAGTATCCTATCGAGCCTCTGAGCCTTTTGTCAACCCTGCGACCTCTGACGTCTTCAGGGGAGGATCCTCCCACTTATTCAACCCTAGCCATAACGCCCACAGCGACGACTTCACCACGAGTTACGCATCCCTCAGCTGCCGCAAGCTATAGCGACGCACTCCAGAACGACAAGGACCAACCCTATGATCTCCGCCTTCCCGATGCCAGTGCCAGCGCAAGCGCAAGTCCCGAGAACCCGAAGCGCTACCCTTGCCCATATAGGGAGTCTCACAACTGCCCTAAGACATTCACAACCTCCGGCCACGCCGCTAGACACGCCAAGATTCACGAAGGGAAAAAGTCAGTGCCGTGTTCTTATCCAGGCTGCACTAAGAAGTTCAAGCGGGTGGATGGCATGAAGCAACACCTCAACATACACTACCAGGGCAAACTTGATCCCTCCACCCCAATCCCAGTCCCATTGAGGGACCAAAGGTCAAACTGGTTCGATGAGCCTGTCGCTCGATGAGCCATGGGCCAAGATTTCGTATCCCCAAGGCGCTGCCGGTTATGCCGTCGCATTCCAGGACGAGGATGATGGACCCCATCGTCCCCATCCTTCTCGGGCCCGCCCATCTATGGGAGACCCAAGCCCTATTGCAACCTCCGTCGGTCCTGTTCAAGACACGAGCAAACCTCGGTAGGGCCCAACCGAGCGGATCACCTTCGAACAACTACTCAAGCAGAGGGAGAAGGAGCGCGAGCGAGAGCGCATCTCCCTTGAGTTACAGAGGGGGTTGTAGAATGAGAGAAAGAGAGACCAGGAACGTCCGCAAAAACGTTTCAACAGTCGTACCGGCGAGGAAGAGAGTAGAGGTTATTATCCGAATCCTCTTCCGACTCCGGGAGTCCCTGGACCGAGGGTCCTACAGCCCCAAGTCGTCGTTAGCTACGGCCCATTAAGCGACGATGAAGACGAATTTTCTCACCCTCATCCAGCCCCAGGGAGCAGGACTGATCGGAGGGAGCGTAGGTGACTTCATCTCGTCGCTAATTCAAACCGGAAAGTATCTGGAGTGGTGTCCACGGTAGCATATTCTCTCCTATCTGTCTAGGCGTTCTAAGAGTTGGGGAAATATCGAATATAGTCATCTAGATTTCCCATGGCGGTAGACAAATACTACCTAGACCGTTCTGCCTATGCTCCTTTTTTTCTCTCACGATCCCAGCACTCTGTCAAAGCCTTGCTCAGGCCAACCCCTCGTTTTCCTTTATACCGGCCGGGTTTTTAGCCTCAGCCCGACGTGCCTAACTAGACTGCTCATCATCAAAGACGTCGTAGCTACTATCAAGTCTTTGTCGACGGAAGCTAAGGCGGCCAATGGTTTTGACGTGTCCTTAAGATCGGACTTTTCGTCCCTCCAATTCGACAGATTTGGCCCCAGTGACAGCCACATGTGAATGCTGAGGTGGTAAAGAGCCGGCATGCAGGCGCAGGTTACGTCGACGTGGAGCTCCAGGAAAGAGTACGTAGCAACGCCAAAATAGTCGACTGCTTGAGATCAGTGTCTGTGTGTGAGAGAGAAAAAGGAGAAGATTGGCATGCGTACAAGTGAAGTTGTCCGAATTGCCAAAGTGAACCCGACTTGTCAGCCGTACAATAGAAACGGCTGCCAGGCTAGTAACACGGGTCAACGCAACGTTCGATAGGATGGGGTAGAACTATGACCTACAAAATGCCAACCCCGAACATGGCCAAGGCAAAGACCTTCTTCCGAAAAGACAATTTGAGCTTGATAACGGGCACGGCGGGCAGAATCAGCATCACAACACCCAGCACAACGTTGATGATGGCGTGAGCCCAGCTCATAGCATTGATGTTGATGCACGTGCCGCCAGCCAAGTCGCTCTCTCCATCCCAACTTTTCCAGAAGTAGCTTATAGGGCGACATTGAACTAGGTCGACCAGGACAAACGTAAAGCCTAGAAGGGCGTTCAATGCGACCGTCATCCACAGGAAGTGGCATTTTTGGCAATAAGGGATTCTCGAATGGTAGAGTTTCCTATGATGCAGCTCGCGATGGCGTCGTTGTAGCGGGTGTCAGCGCAAAGACAGGCTGTATCGGTGGTGTTGTAACACTGCGAGGTCGGCAGGGAGGCTATGAGGCAGTTGAGGCCGCACCGGGGAATGGATGGTGCCGGCTCGAATGACGCGACTAAAGACACATTCTGCAACAGAAGAAGTAGCAATGGCAGTAGCCCTGGGCTACCTGCCCAGCATCGACTTGGATGCATTTTGTGTCGACATGGTGTGCAAGTAGGTCAGTGATGCTAAGCAAGGAACTTTTCTTTATACATCTTATCAACACACTGTGATGATAGCTTCAAAATAGGCCTTCCGCTTAGGTGTGCATGGCGCACAGTCATGTGAAACAGGCTGCAACCATTGATTGACCTGGCCAAGAGATACAGGGCGCTGCCTGTTGCAGCACAGTCCAACGATAGGTAAGTTTGCCGCTGAAAAACTCGCATAACGTGCGTTATAAGCGAGCGGCGCATATAAGCGAGCGGCGCACTTCCCCCAACCTCATAGCAAGTATCTACAATTATTCCACTACAACACTAGGAAATAACAATAACTGAATCAGAAATGGATGAATCAGACGATTCTGCAGCCTCCTTGCAGGTGCGCGTATTATGGCCAGGCTTACCGCACACGCCACAACACCGAATCTTCGTACGAGACCCCCCTGTACCACCACCACTTTGGCGTGTTTCCTGAGCCAACTGCTCGCCCACAGCCTTCTAATCCAGTAAATCCTATACCTCTTATACAGTAAGTGACCCTCTAAGCCGTACACGTGTTTTTTTAGCCCTCCGTCGCTTACTAAGCCCCTTATTAGCCTTTTGTAGTGCGGAGACCTCTGTACGGAGAAGAGCCACCTTATATATCACAGCTATTAATATAAAGGTTGGAGAGCTGCCCTGATGGTTTAAAATTCGATTTTTAATAAATGCTGACTGTGAGGTAGCCTCTCGGGGGTTGTGCGGCGTTTAGGAGGTCCAAGGTAGTGGTGTGGCTTGGCCTGAGGTTAGGGGTGTTAGGGTTTAAATACGCATATTTAGTTTTAATATTACTCTGTCTGGGTTATACGGTATAAGGCTAGCTTTAGTAAAGCCCCCCTGGATATTCTTTTCCGTAATTAAAGTAAAAAACGCTTCTTTAAACGAACAGAGAAATTCTAGCTTGCTAATGTAAGTGATATTTATCCGTATCAACTGCTTAATCTAATAGCTGTACGCCTTCTTTAGCGGCCTAAAATAATTAATATTTAAAGGCTGAAGTAGGTGTGAGGTATGCGGAGGTATACAGAGCGTAATGATGTTATATGCCTGGTAATAAGCCTTGAATTCTTTAGAGTGGTGGCTTTTGTGGCCGTTAAGGATCAGAAGCCGATATTTGCCCTTTGTACAAGCTGATGTGTGTAAATCGAAATGCCGAATCTAATCTATACCTTTCTTATTTATAGTCTAGCTATTATCAGTTGTTATAATACGCCAGGTAGCTAGAAGGTTGCATTCTTAATACCAATTAGTAAGATGGTTGTGACGACCTGCGGGCCACCCTTGTGGCCGGAACGGGCCGACGTGTCCCCGCAGGCGCCACCGTATTAAACACAGTGTGGGGGAACCCCACACTGCCTGCTCTGGAAGCTCGGTGCGCTCTGTACAGAACATCGAGAGCCGACAGAGCACCTGCTCTGTCGCTCTGCCCTAAGGAGTACCGAGCAACAGAGCAGAGGTACAAGTTACATCTCCATTAGTTAGTATAGATAGCCATCATCGTACCCACGATGGTGTGAGGAACCTTCTGTTCCTCACGCAAGTATTCGCTCGTCAATTGAACTACCTTCGATTGTGTCCTACTGCACCAACACTTGGAGTGTTGCTCTGTCTTATAGTGACATACGACCATCCTTGACCAGTGAACCCCCGTCTGTAAGGACTTGCCTCTGCACTACTCCTCTCTGCCCACCCATTCTATCTAACGACCCTGCCGACCGCCTGTCGACAGGCCAGAGGTCGTAACAATGGTATTACGCAGCTAAGATGATAAATGGTGGGATGGCCTAGCCCTGAGAATTCACCCCTTGGATAACCGTAGCCCACTCTCGATTACCAGGCTGGGCTTGTTTAGCCCTACCACGGCTATCTGAGGTAGTAATTACTATAGTGGGCGTGATAATACCCATTATAAAGCCAGTCTCGTCGAAATTATACACATCTTTATTAAAGATACCGTATTTAACCTTTATGTTATATATAAGGGTAAACCACTTGTTAATAACCTTTAGATCTTTACATTTAGCCCTTTAGTAGTCGTATTTACGTGTAAAACGTGTCCGGAGCTCTGGCTGGCGTTTAACGAAGTTGTAAGCCCAGAGCTTACCAATAGGGGGCGTGTCGCATTCGCGTAACAGTCGGTTAGCCATATCTTCCACGTAACGAAGCCAAGGGTGGAATACGCGTGCAGATAGCTTGATTATATACTGAACAATCGTATTTTTTTTTAAATCCGTAAGCTTACGTGAGTTAGCTGGAATATCGCGTCGTGCAGGTCTACCGTAAAGCCGTTACCGGAGTGTTGTTTCTGGGACATTATATGCCTTAGCTGCCTTTCGCTGACTAAGCTTTGGATTCTTCTGAATAGCTTGGATGGCTAAAAGAAGCCTCGCTTCGTTTAAATCGCTTGCCATGGTTTTTGGTGGTGGAATGTGGTAAATAATCAGGGGTAGCGCGTCGCGTTGAAAAGTGCGCCGCTCGCTTATATGCGCCGCTCGCTTATAACGCACGTTACGCTAGATTGCTAAAAGATCGCTTATTAATAACAGCAGTGCCGAGAGTCCAAGTAGAATACGGACAAGCTCCGGCAACGAATGCCGTGACGCCAAGAGGGCAGTTGGGGGCAGCCTGAGGGGGATCGGCATTCAGCAATCCCATCACCAACGGCGGGTTTTCGGAACCGTAACCGGTCGTAGACAGCGATGCCTTTTTGTCAATACGAGAACCACAAGCGAAGCCAAGTCTGACTGCACTTGGTTAATGTAACTCAACTCAGCTCTCAACTTGGATAATGTTGTCATAGCTACCCATTCTTGCATTAGCCGCGGACACAATTCCCCCGATTACACCAACACACTGTTTACCTTTAGACTTTGGGTCACCTCTAAAATATATTAGCCTATTCATAGCATCACTAACGGAACCAGGTTAACTCCAGCCGCTTTCAGCAACCTTGCAGTTTCTCCGCTCCGGGCAACACTTAAAACCAAGGTGAATAGATATTTAGCTTCCCCAAATCCACACTCTATCAAGGTTGAGCACCTACTGTTTGTACAAGAAGAGACCAGCTCACATTTTGCAACCATGACACCCCTCTCCCGCCTCCTCCTCCAAGCCGCGCTGCTCCTCTCCGCAGCCCTCGTCACAGCAACCCCCTCCTCCAAACTCCCCACCCGCCAAAACACAGTCGCAGAAACCCCACCGCGAGCCGACTGCGCCCTCGTAGATTGCGCCGACCGCCACAAGTGCGTCATCATCAACAACATTGCAAACTGCATCCCCAACGACGAAAAACCCGACGCCCGCCCTCTATGCGGCAAAACTCGCTGCCCCCTCGGCCAAGAATGCTGCAACCCCAGCTGCGGCATCTGCACGCCCCCAGGAAGAGGGTGCATCAAGCTCCTTTGCCGTGATGATCCGCCGCCCAAGGAGGAACCTCCCAAGCGAGTGGAATGTGGACATAACCTCTGCGCGGCGGGCGAGATTTGCTGCAATGAGAGCTGCGGGTATTGCAGGAAGCCAGGGGAGCTGTGCACCGAGGAGTTTTGCCTTACGGGGCCGCAGTGTGGGCCGAATCGGTGTCCGAGGGGGGAGACTTGTTGTAATGAGAGTTGTGGGTATTGTACGGGGCCGGGGGCGAGGTGTACGAAGGAGGCGTGCTTGGGTCCGAAGTGTGGGGATGTTTTTTGCAAGGTTGGGGAGAAGTGCTGTGATGCGTATTGTGGCATGTGTGCGAAGGATGGGATGGGGTGTGGTGGGGGGTGTGCGAGGCCGCCGAATTAAGGGCCAAAGCAAACGGGGAGGAAAATACGTCATGTTTGTTACACAGAGTCGGGTTTGGTTCATTGTCGAACCAACGAGGGCTCTACATAGGACTTAAAAATTTTCGAGTCAGACATGCTGAGTACCATGCATGTGTTCTCTGTGTCCTCTCTATCGTCGTTTGCAAACCACTTCTATGAGGAGAACCCAAGACTGAGATCATCCGCACCCAACACCAACCCCCTAAAACGACCCCGAAATCTGGCCCTCACGATGCCTGCTATCTGCGAACCTTGCGACAAGCTCTTCGACTCCCAGGAGAGCCTGTTCCAGCACCTCCAGAACTCGTCGCATCATAAGGAAAACCATGACTGCGAAGCTTGCAGTCGCACTTTTGACTCATTCGAAGCCTTGAAGCAACACCTGCAGAACTCCTTGAACCACAACAAGAAACCGTACTGCAAAGAGTGCAAACGCATGTTCAGTTCCTTCAAGAGTCTACAGCAACACATTCGGGACTCATGGAGAACCCATATGTGAGTTGCGCCACTGTCATTGAGTCAGATCAACGTCAACAAACGCCGGTAGTCGTGTGAGTACAACTGATGCCAGTCTTTTCATTTGGAGTTTATTGCTAACAAGCAGGTGGCTTGTGCCAGATCCTCCAAAGCAACCATTTCAGCATCATCAACTTCATCAAGTGGGAGAGAAAGAGCCTTGCAGATACACGGGCAGTCCGCAATGGGAAACTACTTTCCTCAGAATGGAGGAGAAAATGGACCAGGGGACAGAAATAACGCAAATGTGACACCTTTTGTGAAGAATCTCAATAGACTTCTCTTGCCGGGAGCTGGAAGGTGGGAGCAAACGGAGAGGAAATTATGTCATGTTTGTTACACAGCGGCAGCCATTGCCCAATGAGAAGGATTTTCTAGGGTGTCACAGAAAAGCCTCGAAGGGGGGGGGGCGTTGGCCAGCTTTTTGTTTCCGGTGTCGCGTCGTTTGCTGGGTTCCATTTTCTCACCAAATTGAATCTTCAGTTGACAATCTTCATCCACGATGGCGTTCATCTGCCAGCCATGCGACAGAGCGTTTGGGGCCCAGGAGAGTCTGCAACGGCATCTTCTGGACTCGCCCTACCACTATCAATACACCTGCGCGCCCTGCAAGTCAAGTTTCAAGACCCAAGACCGCCTCGAACAGCACTTGCAGAACGCCCCTCGTCACAAGGAGAATCAGTACTGCGAGGTCTGCGATCGTTACTTCAATCGGGTCGACAGTCTCCAGGCGCATCTTCGCGACGTTCACACACTTCAAGCCGCCCGCGCCGTTGTAAAGAGCAAGACAAATGCCAACAATACGAACAAAACGCCGCTCGATCGTCTCTTCCTGTCGTATCCGTCGTTCAGCTATGATCCGTCGCTTCCGCCAGCCACAGCTTACAAGATGCTGCGCGAGCACATGGCCTGGCCCAAGGGCAGCCCTAAAGGGGATCGGGCCCGGCAAAGATACAGGGAGGCACTGGTGGCCGAAGTCAGGGTTTGGTTCGGCGACGAGAACGACCTGACAGCTTGGCATACGCTCTGTCGTGCCATTGGGGTTCAGCAGCCCCCTAGCACCGTTCCCGGCTGCGAAAGCGTAAGCCATAACCCGGCACATACCTGCCTGCCTGACTCTTCACTGACGAACAAGTCTCTAGGTCGTCCGAAACACACACGTAAACATCGTCGACTTGATCGCGTGGGGAAGAGCCGGCGGCAGCGAGAGCGGTGTCACAGTGTTCAAAACCAAGGACCATCTCCGGAGTTACACGATTGCAACCGAAAAATACTTTCCCCAAAATGAGGTGAAGAATGAGAAAGGGGAGACAAATATTGTTTTGCGACACCTCCTTCGGAAGATTTTTAAGCCCGAGGAACGCGCAGAGCGGGGCAGACAGCCGGCAGTGATGCTCACCGTGTAATTTTAGTTCATGGCATCTTCAATGTATGCCAAAGGAAAGTGAACCACTGACAGTTCAGTATGATATTTATCTCAATTGTGTTCGTTCCGCGGTGACAGAAGAGATTTGCCGATCATCTAACACTTCCAGGGCTTGCAAATGGTGTGGTCTGCAAATAGGGGAGGCTGAAGCAGCGTTTGGTGTCGCCGAGGCAGCCTACCTCCTCAGCGGCGTCTCGAAGGAGACATCGTCCGTGAACGACGCAGCTGTTGCGCGCCGCAACATCATGTGCCGCACGCGTGACTGCACCAGCTCGACCGACGACAACTACTGCAGCGACAGCAAGTGGTGCAAGTACAACCACAATGACTGCAAGTTCAACGGTGGTTGTGGCACCCTCTGGCTTGAGGAGTGCGACGGAATGTGTATCAAGAAGTAGTTTCTCTGCAATTGGCCATACACATTAGGGGTTACAATCGAATATGACTGCCCAGGGAAAAGAATGGATTGTTTTCTTTGTTCGGTTGTTTTGTTTTGTGTCTTGGAACACTGGGCTCAGGGGTACAATGAAAATTCTTGGTTGATGGATTGATGCGAGTAGTACGACAAGAAGAATTCCAATAGGCAACATACACGTGAAAAAAAACATTAGGCATAGTCATGCAGGTTCTGAGCCTGAGGGTTGCAAATAATGTGGTGTTGCAAATGTGCTCGTGATTGCAATTTATCCTTGAAACCCCGGATCACTTCAGCATCCTCCTAATTCTACTCGCCCTCACCCAACACCAATCCAAACCCACCCCGTCCCTTCCCTTCCCTCCCTCTCCGTGCCCGCCCCTCCCTTTTATCCTGGCCACGGTCCAAATCCCGATGCACCACCCTCACCTCCCACCCCGCGGGCCACTCCCTGTCGGCTAGCTCCTCAACAAACGCCACACTCCGGTGATGACCTCTGGCACAAACGCCGCGACTGAAAGTATTCTCCTCCCTTCCGCGCTAGTGTTCGGGGCCAAGTCCGAGGCCGAGTCCGGGGTCAGGGCCGAGATATCGTCAACAACCATGGCAAGGATTTGTGTCTCGACGTGGTCTATGAGGGCGACGAAGTCGTCGTAGTGTAGGAGGTGATCGCGAAGACGTTTAGAGACGCCCGTGTGCGAATCACGTATGATTTTAGGAGGGTTTTCAATGGTGCGGAGGTTGAACTTGAGGTCGGGGGGTGGGTGGAGAGGGGGTGTGTGCGCATGGGATGTGAGGAGGAGGATGAGGGTTGGTAGTAGTAAGGGTGACATGTTGTCGTTCGTACCGAGGGGGGCGATGGTTGTTGCCATGGTGGATAGTTCGTGTTGTGTTGCGAAGGGAAAGGGGAGTCACATTTGGTGGTGGAGAGTTGGTAATCCATGGCAGTGTTTATAGGGGCACTAAGCTGAAACAGGTTAGAGGCCGAACCACGCGCATCGCCATCAACTTGTCAGACAACTCTTTTCTCTCTCAGAAGCTGCAACTCGAGAAGAAGCACACAGGAACTGGAACGTTCCCTAAAGGTGCTGAAATATCAATGCATCACTTTTGGCTCTATTAGCAGCGGGGGACCGCCAAGGGTCTGTCGAATACAGCCCTGTATCAATGACACCTACAATCCACACGAGCGCTCCTTCTCAATTTTACCGAGCGGCCCAGCAGTATTTTCACTCTCACTGATTTACTGACAACTACCAAACTCACACGTTCTTTAAACGAATATATCTTCTTGCAAACTATCCCAGCTAATCACCTTACCTGACACTCTTCACAGGAAGTCGACATCATGAGCATCGCCATGGCCGAGAAACAAGGGAGATGCCCTCGGTGCCGTCAGGTACCTGGCCCAAATAAGGGCACCAATCTAACAACTCAAAACCATCTCCAAAGTCTTCTCCCTCCCCGAACTCCTCGAATCCATCCTCCTCCATCTCACCTTCCCTCCAACGATACCTCTTCTTCCCCGCCGAACCCTCTTTGTCACCTTCGACCGCTCCCAAAATTCATTTCATGCCCAACCCCCTCCTCAACGCTGCCTTCCCCTGTCTCTACCCCAACCCAAACGCATGTCCCCCGTCTGGCAAGCCGAAATAGGCATCGTCCCTAAAGACGCAGGTTTCGTGTCTGCGGGTGAATACAACGCAGATGAATGGCCCGATCCGGATGAAATCTCTCCTAAAAAGAATTACTGGCAAATACCTAAACACTTCCGCCGCAACAAAACAGGACCATACTCGTCATACTCGTTGTACGGAATACACATATCCCGAAAAGTGCTCAGACTGCTGAGCATCGACCCTCCACGCCAAGCTGCTGTCTTGGGATCCCGAAAGCCCCCGATTTGCTTTTTGATCCCAGAAGGGGTCAGCAGTTCGAGATCTTGGCTCAGACGTTCGCAGAAGCCCGGCATCGCAGTGTTTCCGCCGGTCTGCACCACAGAATATCAGCTCAGGTACATCATACGCTGTCAGGGGACTCACCAAGACGATATTGCCCCAGAGTTCCTCTTTCAAACTGGCATCCGCAGCCGCAATGACCCGCTGCACGGTAGCTGGCAAACCCAGAAACGGTGCAAAGAGTGGCTCAGGCGCGAGAAACGCCTCCAACTCGATGGAGATAGCCTTCCCATCAGGCAGGGTGTACTTCCCCGCCTCCAGAGACTTCTCATCCACGCCACGATACGGGTCCAACTCGATGCGGCAAAACTTCTCCTTTATATCCATCAGTGCTACCTCGTCTGGTTTTGGAGCCCATGGCGGAAGAAGAGCCCCGAGATTGGATGCTATTTCTCTCCCTCCGAGCGGAAGAGACTGAGCGGCATGGGGAAGGGGAAAGCCGTTGTAGATGGGGACACATGTCGTCTGGCCATGGCCGGAGTCGATGACGAGACCGGTAGAGCGGCCGAAGCCGAGAAGGGATAGGGCTGAGGGCGAGGCGACGAATGCGCGGGGAACTTCGTATGTTTCGAAGAGGATGGTGGCGAGCTTGTAACTGACAGCATTGACTCAGTTGCATGAACTTGATGGAAAACGTAGAAAAGGGAGCGGAAATACTTGTCCCGTTCAGTTCGCCCTACTTCAGGGGCTGTAACAAGCAGGGGGTGCTCTTCAGGGTCAATTTTGAGCTTCGATCGGAAGATGTGCCGCCAAAGGATCTCAACGTCGTCCCAGCTGGTGACGTGATTTCCGGAGATGGGGTAAGAATATTTAAGGTGCCCCTCCTGGCCGTGCATTTCGTCGCCGACATATGAGTCCCGGATGGTTGAACCGAGAAGGCACATTCTGGTGTGAAAGGTCAACCTGTGGGCAGCTTTGACGACAGCGACGGGCTTAAACGAACGGCATGTATTTCCAGCGACCGACAACTGACGCTACACCCTGTTAGTCGGTTGCAATTGTCTAGTCAAGTCAAGGATAGTCACTGACAGAGCTCGGCAGGCTCCGGATCGCCGCCGAAGCCAAATTTTGTCGTGCATGACCTGTTGATTGATTGCATGCTGATTAGCTTCGTTGTTGCAGGGGGACCTCGGACGATGGAGATGTCACCCTGTGTCGATAATCACAGTTGGCGCAACTGAAGGTCCTGCGAAAACTTCGCCGGTTCCTTCAGCGCCTTGCGGATTCGCTGTCGCCTCCTTCAACATGTCGACGCAGCCCAAGAAGGATAGTTGAAAGGCAGTGGCTTGATCGGATGTGGGGCTTCCGCGTCTGGATAAAGTTGTTGATTTGAACCCGCTGCCTGGTTTGGGGTGACGCACACAGCTGCATGCAGGGGTTCGGAGGACTCGTCACAGGAGGGTTGGTGATTGGACGGAACTGGCGATGAGGGTGCGCAGTTGGCGGCACTTGGAGAGCCCCGCGCACAAAAACAAAAAACCGCCGCAGCCTTAGGCCGCAAGTTGCCTGCCTCAGCTTCCATGTAAGGACGGAAACTTTGAAGCAAGAGCTCCCCGGCACCTTCCCACATTTCACTACCGAATCTGACCACTGCGATTTTCTGAAGCCGCAAGGCTGTCAACACGCATTCTTTAGAAAGCGGCCGCTAGAGCGCAGGAGGGATGCATTCGATACCAGAATCTCCGCCACCTCCAAACAGGTGGCAGAATAGCGCAACGCCTCAGAGCATTCCGGAGCAGGGCTCATACTCGGCCCCAGTACTACCCCTTCAGTCGCGGCATGCCCAGCCATGGTCATCACCACAGCAGTTAGCACACGCTACCACGTGGTCGTGGGCAGCACTACAGCTGTCAGAAACACTGCACTCTGGATTTGATGGAATTTATGTGGGTTGTAGCAGCTTGATTGTATTGTGTTGAGGCTCTGTCTGAAAGCCAGAACCTCCTTTATAAGCCAATTCGTAGGATTCAGCTTCGTCAACACTATGGTTGAGGCTGACTGGCGTTTAGGTAGTGCCAGGCATCCAGTCAACGTTGCTGACAGATTATATAGCAGAATGGAATAGAAAAGAAAGGGGAAAAAAAAGGATTGTTAGTAATAATAATATTTTTTATTATTGATAATAACTAGTTGACTATAATTAATACTTAGTGTTAATTAAAATATAAAACATAACATATATATATATATAAACTTTAGGCATTTTAGTGTTACGACCTCTACCTGTCGACAAGCGGTCGGCAGGGTCGCTGGATAGGCAGGGTGGGGGAGAGAGGAGTGGCACAGAGGCAAGTCCTTACAGACGGGGTTCACTGGTTAATAGTGGTCATATATCACTATAAGACAAAGTAACACTCTGTATATTAATACAGTAAGACATAATCGATATTGGTTCAATTAATAAGTAAATACTTACGTAAGGAATAGAAAGTTCCTTACACCATCATAAGTACAATAATAGCTATCTATACTAACTAATGGTAAAGTAACTTATACCTTTGATCACTTTAATCACTGGTCTCACCAGGTAAACAAGGTGATTAATAGTCTTAGCGTTTATCGTAATCACTCTTTCCCTCCAGTAATTAGGGTGATTAATCCGTACGTATACTACACTTGTACTGTATTTTTATACTGTAACGTCTATAAGGACATATCGGTCCGTTCCAGCCTATAAAGGTGGCCCGCAGGTCGTCACATAATTCCCCCTCTTTATTATCCTTTTTCCATAAAAGCTTGAGGTACGTTTTTTCTCCTAACAATTATCGTAATTATACCTGCTAACGTGATTAAGAAATAGAACAGGAGAATAAAACCCTCGTTTACCGACCGCCACCTCGAGAACGCCCTTTTTATCAGTACCTTTAATATCGTTATACCGGTCCACTGTTCCCGTTACACGCGCCTTAACCTGGAGTGTAAAACAGTTAATAAGAGTAAGTCTTACAGGAATTACGTCGGTGTTAGGGGTTAGGTTAACTTGTTATGTAACGTCTATAGTAATAATCTGACGATCCTTTAAAACGTTATTAAAGAGAAACAACGTCTGGATAAGGAAAAGCGTAAGGTCTTTATTTAGCTGCAGGTTAATCTGGCTAAGTTTAATCGTTTAAAGGATTGACGGAAGGGGTTAACGCGTCGAGTGGACGAGCTTTTTAATTATAAACTGGTGATACAGGACGAGGAGAAGCGATAATAAGCCTTAGCCGCTCCTAACCCCACAGAGCCTGGCTTCCCCAAAGTGTTAAACTGGGGTGTGTTTTTAAATGGTGGTATAACTACAGGGTTGCCGCTACCGGTGATAATTACTTCCTAAGGTTAGTTGTCGATCCCTTTGGCTCTGGTTTAGTATTAATAATCGTTTAGATCCATTCTAGGGGAGGTAGGCCAGTTACCGGGGTTAAAGGTTGTGGTAATAAAGGTACGTTTTAATAATAAAATGGTCCGTTAACACAGTAATTAGCGCGCTTACTCCGTAACATCTTTTATAAATAAGCTAGGTATATTTATAAGGGTTATTTAATAAGAGGGCGTGGGTTTAAATCCCACATAGGCCACTACCCTTAACTTATTATTTCTTTTATCAGGTGAAACTGTAAGTTAAACGGTTATTTTACATAGCTAATAGTGTTATTATAGTGCCCTTTATGCCGTGGCCCTTAGGGGTTGGCGCCTTTTTACTGGTTGTGGTTAGTCTGGATTTTCACGGTGGAACTTCTTAATTAATTCGGGGTAAGAAAGATTATTAATTAGCTCTTAAGAGTTCAACTTAGGGCTGTAACCTAGCTATTTAATAAGATAATAAAGTTTACTTTTACAATATTATGAATTTAAAATTCCTTTAATATCGAAGTCTTTTTCGTCGGCGTGTATTTTAATCTTCCTTTTAAGTGAAACGTTCCTTAGCGCTGGCTTAAAAGGGAGATATGGAAAACCTTAATCCACACCTTTATAAAGGTGGGTAAGTTAAGTTTATAGTTAAAGGTAGCGATCTTTTTTTTAACGAGGAACGGTCCGAGTTTCTTAAAGTCAAGTTTACAGCTCGGTCGTTAGGTGTATAAGTTTTGCAAAAAAGGTAGACTAGGTCTCCTTCCTAGAGAGTCAGTCCCTTGGTTTTTTTATTATTATAATAACCCTTTATTTACTTACAGGTAAACTTAAGTTCGGCCCTTAAGTAATTATGTAGCTTTTAAAGTTAGTCGGCTTAGACGGCGGCTCGGGGCGTATTTATGGGTGGTCCTTGGCGGAGTTCTGGTTCTTAACTAAATAGTGTAAAAAATAGAGAGATCTTAGTTAACTTAACAGTGGTTATATTATAGGTTATCTATACTGTTAATAATAGTTTAAACCAGTTGTTTTATTCGAAGTTAATAAACGCTTAGAGGTACGTTTTAAGGGTGTGATTCAGGCGTTCTATTTATCCGTCAGTCTAAGGGTGGAAAGTTATTAATAACTTACTCTTTATGCCCATTTATTACATCAGTCCTTACCAGAACTTCAAAACAAACAGCTTATCTCGGTTAGAAACGATATTATTAGGCTAAAGGTGTTAGAAGATAATATACCGCTTAAAAAGGTAAGTAAGTTATTTGGCTGTTGTTTGTGTTAAGTATAGTAAGAAGTATACCTATTTTATTATTCTGTTAATAACTACTTAAATAAAGTCGTAACTGATGTTTATAGCTGGGTCTTTAAAATTAGGGATTCCGGTGATAAAATCTATTAAAATAGAACTCTATAGTATGCTGGGAACTGGGAGAGGATGTGAATATAGGGTTTTCCCTTATAAAAGAGGAGGTCGTTTAATCAGGATCCTCCCTTTAATTCCTTCAGCAGTTTATTAGCTTCTTCACAGTTAGGGTAAAGCCTTTTAACTTAGTAAGAAACGTTACAGTAACCTGAGAAGTGTTCCCTTCTGGCTTAAAAATCGTCTTATTCCCATTTAACACGATATTTTTAATAAATGTTAGTAAAGAGTTAGATATTGTCGTCGGCTGTTTAATCTGGGTATTAGTTTATAAAAACTTATACTTCTTTTAATATCTAATCGTTTAAAACTTAAAGGGTATGTTCTAAGGTTTTGTTTACCGTTAAGATAAATATTATAATAGGTTTAAGATCCTTAACGTTTTCCTGGTAATCGTAGTAACGGTTAAGGGCGTCGGCCTTTCTGTTCTCTGTTCCCTTAACGTGGTGGATTTTAAAATAGAACAGTACTATCAGCTTAACCTATCTTACTTACCAGGGGCTAAGTTTTTTTATCAGAAAGTAATATAAGTTATCATAGTTAGATAAAACCTTAACAGGTTCCTCTGTACCGCTAAAGTAAGGGGCTTATTCCGAAAAACACTAGATAATAAATATCAGTTCCTTATCGTAAATAAGGTACCCTAGCGCTAACCTGTGGACTCCTTTTAACAGGAAGGCCACCGGGTGTTAAAGCCTATTATCCCTTATTTAACTTAGCACTCCTCTACAGGTAAAGTCGGAAGTGTTAGTCTCGACTTAGAAAGGTTTTAAGGAGTTAAGGAGTACTAGCATTAATACCGTTATAAAGGCGCGTTTTAGCTTGTTAAAGGCCTTTTATTAACGTTCCGTCTATATAAAGGGTTTTCCTTTACCCGTAAGCTTATAAAACAGTTTAATAATCTTAGTAAAGTGTTATATAAACCGTTAATAAAAGTTCGTAAAGCTAATAAAGGTTTAAACTCCTTTTTATAACGTAAATATTAACTAGTTTATAACTACCTCGACCTTTAACTTTTAGATCTTTATCTTCCCGGGAGAAATCTTAAACCCTAGGAAATCGAGTTCCTAAACGTGGAACTGGTTTTTAACAGGGTTTACCGTTAAGTTAGCCTTTTCCAGGGCGGAAAGAATAAGATAAACATATTTACGGTGTTCTTTATCTCCTTTTAAATAAACGAGGATATTATTAAGGTAAATAAACATAAACTTATTAATAAAGGGGTGGAGAACGTGGTTAATTATACTTTAATACGTCACTAGGGCATTAGTAAGCTTAAAGGGTATTACTCGGTATTTATAGTGGTATAGGCGTGTCCGGAATACGGTTTTTTACTTATCTCTGGCTACGATCTATTAATAACTAAATACGTTTAAAAAGTTAAATAAAGAGAATTAGTTTACTCCGGCGATCTTTTCTCTAAACTTATTAATCAGGGGTAATAGGTATCGATTTTTAATAATATCTTCGTTTAACAAACAGTAATTAACTATTATATGTAATTTACTGTCCTTTTTAAGTACGAATAACACTAGATATCCCACCGGTAATTAAAATTCTTAGATAAACCTTAAAGCGAGGTTCTCTTTAATATATTCCTAAAGGGCCTCAGCTTACCAGGGCCTAAAGTGGTATATTAAGAAAGATTTCAGCTAAGCCCCTAGCTTTAATTTAATTTTATAATTATAAAGTCTATAGTTTAATAAATGTAATAACTTCTCTTTAAACACCAAATACTTTTAGTATTCCTTAAAAACCTTAAATAAGTTATATAAAGCCTGTTATCGCGGCTAGCCGTTCTGCCGTCTTACCGTCTTTATAAGTGGTTACCGTCGTAACTGCACCTTTTAATCGTTACCAGATTTGTAACCTAAGTCGTACGGATTATCTGTCTTATAAAACCGTATCCACAATAAGGATAATTCATCGACCTTAGCGTTTTTTAGATTGTCCTTAGCGGGTACGTTATCCGGTTTATCACCTATATTATACTGTACGGTATACCCTTACAGTATATTAGTTGGTATAATTTAGCTATTAGAGCCCGGATCTCTGGGTTTTTCTTATCGGCTAAAACTTAACTAGCTAGCGTTTTAATTAATTGTAGGGTTATACTTCCTCAGCTATAGCTTACTTAAGATTATATTATAGTTAAAAACTGGTAAGATGTTAAAGGTTACTTATTATTCGTTACCGTCCACCGTAATTAAAAGTGGTGCTTTATAAGTAAGCTTCCTGTTATTATATATATAGAGTTCTCCTTCTCTGGAGCGAATCGTTATCTTTTACACTGTTTTTAGTAAGGGAGTTATTTCTTATTAACTAACTTAAGGTTAATAATATCGGTAACGTTACCGTTATTAATTATTACCCGTGCGCAGAATAATTTTCTAAATCTATCCGTTACATCCATATAAACAGACCAGTGATTCCTCTCTTCCTCAAGGTGGGTTATCATAATAATTCTGTCGTTAAAAGGTCTTTTCTAGCCTAACCAACAAGTGCCTCTTCTTCGTCTTATAGCTTTTACTAGCCAGCGAACTACTGGTTTCCAGCCCGCTAAAAGGGCCTAAACCTATTTCCTAAACGGATCCTTAGGTAAGTATTATAAAGTACTCGCTTATTTAAGGTAATACCTGTTATATTACAGGGAAGGTTCCAGTTAACTTTAAAGGGTTTAATATCGTATATGTAAAGGAATTCGAGGTTAAAGTAATATTAACGTCGGGGTTCCCTCCTGCGCTAACACCTGTGCTTGTTGTAATCGTACCAATACCTTACCTTCTGTAATATGTAAAGGGTACAGCTCTCCTCTTTACAGGTATTAACGTCGTATTCCCAGGCAGGGTTTACCTAACATTACGCTAGAGTAAAATTAGTAAGCACGATAAAGGTGTTAAGTCCTTCCTCTTTGATTTCCACACGATAATATTTTAAGTCGATATAGTAACGTATATAAAGGATTATAAAATCTCTTAAAGGTGTTAAGAAGTGTTAAAAGTAGGTTTTTAAACTTAAGTGATATCTTAGTGTACAGGTGTTGTATACACAGTCGATCTATAAGATCTTATAATAGGTAGGCGAGTTTATAGGGGCTAATTACACCAAGTGCCATTTGTTAATTATTAGTATGGCTTAGATTAATAAGCTTCGTAATTCTTCCATGATCTTTTGCCATTGCTCGGGTTTGTGGATAGTGGTGGGTCTACGGTATACTGTAGATCGGCCGTTATAAAGGATCCCTTTATTATGTATACCATGTTCTTAAGTGTTAGTAAGTCTATATTCCTAGGTGTTAACAAACTTCCCTATAATGCGTAAGAAGTCCTTCCTCAGGTTTTCCGTTAGGTAGGTTTCCTCCTAATTATCGGTAAACTCTTCCACGAATCTGATTTTATACACAGCCTTTTAATAAAGTTTATCCGTACTTCCCTTATAGTTACTATTCCTAAGGTAACGTTACGTGATGTCATTAAATGGTTTGTAACTGGGGGGTTGTACCTATTGGTATCGTTACCACGGAAATCCTAAGGTAATATCCTCGTTTATTTTTAACAGGAGGATTATTAGTTAAGCCTGTAATGTATTATTTTCCACGTCGTAGATAAAATACTCCTAATAGTGGTGTACTTATAGTAAAAGTTATTTAAGGAACATTCTTTCCACGTACCTTCCTCTAGATCTAATTACCTAAAAAGGGAAGAGTTTATCGTATTATAGACCTACTAGAGCTAAGATTTGTTCCCTGAGTTGGTTTTAGTCGACCTACACCTTAAAGTTCTCACTCTACGCAGGCGCTCCTTCCTAAAGTCGGTTTTCGTTAACCTGCACCTTAGGGGGGGCCCTATTTAATCCTTTTTCCACCGTCTTGTAACCTTTATTGTCACTTCTTTAAAACTGGTGTAATCCTTTAATAAGTCCTTACATTAAGTTAACGTTACGCCCTTTAAGTGGTAAGCGTTTTTAAGGTTCGTTATATAAAGTTTTACTTATACTGTTGTAATTATTATCCAGTTCTAACTCGTTATTAAGGTAAGAGTTTACCATTTATATAATGATTTTCTTTTTATTATTAAAGCGAATGGTTTTTCTTTCGGGTAGGGGATTAAACCTAACCTTTTTCTTTCCTTAACGACAGTTATAAACGTAATGGCCGAACTTATTATAATTAAAGTATTACACGTCAGCCTTAGGGTGCTTTTCCTTCTTTTTCCCGGCTCCCGCTTATACCTTCCCCACTATACCGATATTTATAGGTCCAGAATAAGTGCTATAAGTGGTACTCTAGTGTTAGTACTTTTTTCCTTTATTAGCCTTCAGCTATGGTTTAAGCGTTTAATAACGTCTTTAATCCTCTATTTTTCGTTCGTACAGGCGGGCGTTGATTTTAATAGCTTCGTTAGCGTAGTTATCAAAGTTATACGTATAACAGTCCAGTTTACATAACTCGTCCTTAACCTGGGGCTTAAATCCTTTATAAAAGCGGTGCTTAAGGGCGGACTCGTTTTAATTAACGCGGTAATAATCCCGGTTAAAGGTAGATAGGTAAAAGGCTGCCGAGCCGACCTGTGTTAGGCGCTTTAGGCGGTCCTTAGCCTGCTTTTATTCGTTACATTCGCCGTATATCTTAGTAATTTCTTCCTCGAAGTTAACCTAGCCTTTGTCAGCGTTAAAGATTTTATTAGTAATAACTCGTCTCTTATCTAATACTAAGTTAAAGTAATTGTTAAAGATACCCTTAAACCATAAGCTAGGGTTACCTTCCATCCACGAGGTAACGTAAAAGATCTTTATTTCTATCCGGGTTATCCCTTAAAGACGAAAGTTAAGCTTTAAATATGTAAGTTATAAGGATAACTCCGATGCTTTTCCAAAAAAGGGGGGTAGGGTTACCGGTTTTAATTATCCAAGCTTTACCCCAGATTTAGTCCTTTAAAAGCTTATCACTAAAGTGATAAACCTACTTATGATCTTTCTAAGTTCTTCTTTTAACAGTTTATCGTTATCTGTGGTTAAGTTAGGGTTAAAAGGTCGAGGTTAAGGAGTGTTTAGGGAGATATCGTTATCTTTAGGCTGTTTATTGTTTCCCGAGGAGGGGTTTCAAGGAGGGTTGTTTCCCGAGGAGGGGTTTCGAGGAGGGGTGAAGGTGGAAACGGATATAGTGTTTATAAGCTTTATAATACTGGTCTTTAAGGGTAAACGTAAGTATCGTGTTACGACCTTTACCTCTTAATAAGTGGTCGGTAGGGTCGTTGGATAGGCAGGGTGGGGGAGAGAGGAGTGGCACAGAGGTAAGTCCTTACAGACGGGGTTCACTGGTTAATAGTGGTTGTATGTCACTATAAGACAGAGTAACACTCTATGTGTTGGTGCAGTAGGATATAATCGATGTTAGTTTAATTGACGAGCGAATACTTATGTGAGGAACAGAAGGTTCCTTACATTATCGTAGGTACGATGATAGCTATCTATACTAACTAATGGTGAAGTAACTTATACCTTTGATCACTCTAATCACTGGTCTCACCGGGTGAGCAAGGTGATCAATAGTCTTAGCGTTTATCATGATCACTCTTTCCCTCCAGTAATCAGGGTGATCAATCCGTACGCATACTACACTCGCACTGTCTCTTCGTACTGTGGCGTCTGCGGGGACATGTCGGTCCGTTCCGGCCTACAAGGGTGGCCCGCAGGTCGTCACATTTAGTCAGTCTTAGTCAGTCACTAGACTGATGTGACGGCCTGCAGGCAGGCCTTATGTGGCGGCCCGGACCAAGTGTCTCCTCAGGCGCAACAGTGGGGAATGGGACAGGCACTGTGATAAAACATAGTAGCCTAAGCCTTCTAACTATTTCAACACTTAGATCCATTAGTTTAGAGTAATTACTGTAAAGATATTAGGGTGCTGTAGTTTTTTATCTTAATTTACTTTTAGGAATTATAGATTATTATATTTACTGTAATCTTCTATTTTTACTTGAAAAGTTAGGAGTTAACCTTAATAACCTAATCAATATCGTTATTAAAATTTAAGGCTTAATAATTCAGCTTATAAAGCCTATCTTCAACTTCTGGTCTAAACCCTTTATACAAACGGTACTTCAGGGTAAACTTATCCTAATTAACGAGGTAATAAACTTAATTGAAAGTAAAGAGGTGAGAGGTGGTAAAAGCAGTTTACTTCAATGTTTTTTGTTAATCTATAACCTACTTTTTACTTATCCCTTTTTCCGAAGATCTTAATAATTTCTTCTTCAAATCAGTCTAAGTTGTTGTCCTCGACGTTTACCGTTATACGGTATTATTCATCCTTAACGCTTTTAAAATAATTATCGATAATACCTTTAAAGTTATAAGATACAAAAAGAGACTTATTAGTTTAAATGAAAAGACTTTTTAGTATTAAGATTATTTTAATAATTTACGTTCATAAGAGATGAACTATCAGTTTATATTTATTGATATTACTAAGATAAATATGGTTTTATAAGGAGAAAGATTTGTACGATTTAAGTTATACAAATAATGATATTAAAAAGTATAATTTGTTGAATGCTAAATTATAACAAGAAAACATGGACAGCATGTTTAAAGCTTCAAAAAATATATTAAAAAGAACTAAAAGTTAGGTTTGATTTTTAAATTTTTTTTTAAAAAAGATCATAATTATTAATTTTAAGGAAGAACGGTGAGCTATAAATAGTAATTAACGACCATTTATTAAGTGATAATAATTTTTTAAAAAAAATATTGCCCTTTGTAGTAATTAAAAAGGTACATAAAAATATTGAACTTAAACATCTTTTAAAGCTTTAATTTCATTAATACTTTAAATGTATTAAAATTAAAGTAAAAGATACGTCTAAAACTGCTTTTAAAACACATTAAAGCTTTTATAGATATAAGGCAATACATTTCATGCCTATTAACACCTTTATAAAAGGAGCACTCATAGTTTAAGTGATTATAAAACGATCCGTATTAAAGGATATCTTACGTATAGTCATTTAAGATTTTATCAATGATAGAAACGTAGTAATATTTTCCAATAACACAGTAGTGTTTTAAATGTTAATTTATTACTATTAATACGTATCTATTATTTATTATCAAGAAATTTTCAAAAATACATGTTTAAACTAAGATAACCTGTTTAATTTTTATTTAGTTTTCTGCCTTTCATATAGATACGGATTTATAGAACACCATTCATAATTACTCTTCATCCTTATCCGCGTTTATAAACTGCTTCTGTAAATTTTAAGAATTTCCTCTTCTGTATAACAATTATAATTATTTTCCTTGTAGCTCATTGTATTTTAAACTTCCGTAATTTTAATTACAGCTTATTAATATGTTTTCTTTAATCTTTTTACTTAAAGGTGATAACTCAAGTTCCTTTAAGGTGGGAATGGGAATGTTTTAACACTTAAAAGTGTTAATAATTATACCGTCAATAACAGAGGAACCTCAAAACTCCCTCACATGTAGCCTTATTTTTTATAACTTGCGCTATATAAGTAAATTTCCATTAGGTTACCTTAGTAGGGATTTAAGGAATACAATTCTAACGAATTATCTCAATGTAACGGAAAGGTCTTTTAGAAAGATATCTTTAATTAATTAGCTAATTTATTTATATTACTTATACGATTCTCTTGAACTTAAAATCCAGGTTTTAAGTTAACATCGACTCACACCTTAAACATCTTATCTTATATAAGTTTTTTGTTACAAAAATCGGTCATCAATAACATATACCTTTAAAAACCCTTAATTAATCCTTCTCTGCCCTTTAAATCTAACATAATAAAGTGCTCCTTTAATTTCGTAAGGTCTTCTAAATCGTACCGATTATTCAGGCAGTTATAACTTTTAATAAGAAACTTATATATTTAGTATCTATTAATTTACTACTTATCCGATTAAGTTATATTTATACGTAAATTAAATGGTTTTCCTTTTGAAAAAGGGTAACCCTAACTTTCTTCTTTTCCTATAATCTTGCAGCTTTAAGTGTTAGTGTCCTAGTGTTTTAGTGTCTTCCGGAGCCATTTTATAACGTGTTTTACTATGCTTATGTAAGGTCCCGTTTCTGGATAATCCGCCTCACTGTGCGTTTATTAACATCTCGGATATCCGATAGTCAATCATTAACTCGATCTTCCGGATTATTAAGTAGCTGTTTTAACATAGCGTCTCAACACCTTAACTTATTCTCGGCTACCTGTTTAACGCGTTATTATTCAACGCCACGTATTTTATTATTATACTCTCTTTTAAAATAACGGGGTTTTCCGTAACTACTTATGGTTTATATTATTAAGATACACGCCCCCGTACTTATTTTCATTTTACTCTTATAACCTTTTTATTTATATAATCCGGTCCTTTAATTCTCCCGTCTTCTATAATACAGTTTCGTTGTTACCGCCGTTGAACCTTTTAATACGGCTTACGCTTATATCGTTTTCAACGTATAAATAACCTAATATTACAACACTTGTTTGTATCCGCTAGGGTTGGGATTAATTTAATTTAATTTAATTTTACTAAAATTGAAATTAAACTAGGAAAAATTAAATTAAATTACAAAAAAATTAAATTAAATTACAAAAAAATTAAATTAAATTAAGGTTTAAATTTATAAGGCATGAATAATTTAAATATAAATTATAAACAAATATCTATAGCTAATAATTAAAACTATTGTTGAATTCCAGTCTCTGAGAGCACCGGAGAGCCCTATTAAAGTGCAGAGTTCACTGAAACCTGTTGTTTTACAGCGCATAGTCCGCTGTAACTTGTCTTTTAGGCTCTGGAGTACAGGCCTTCTTTGCTTCCTTCAGTACCTTAGTAAGCTCTGCTGTCGTATCAAATAGCGCTCCTCCGGAGCACTGTACTCGCACTTTTTCCCCTGAAGGAAGCCTGTACTCGCACTTTTTCCCCTGAAGGAAGCCTGTACTACAGGCTTCCACAGGCTCTTAGACGCTGTATTACAGGCCTGTATGCCGCTATAAAGCAACAATAATGTATTTTTTTTAGTTTTTTCTTAATTTCTTAATTTAATTTTTCTAAAAATTAAAACTAAATTAAACTAAGAAATTAAAATTAAAATTAAAAAACTAAAAATTAATTCCCAACCCTGTCAGGAGTTAAAGTTAGAGTTTAAAGTGGTGTTTTTCTCAGCGGTTTTCTTTACGTGCTATTAAGTTTTAACTTTTTAATTCTCTGTTAAATCCCCCTGAGTTACATATAGCTTTCGGTAAAAGCATCACTCTTTTTGAAGGTGTTTAGAATTAGGTTAAGTATTTGATTTATTAATTATGATTATTTTATAAGGGACTTGAAAGAGATTTCATCGTTAAGGTAAGTTTTTTAAAAAAATCTATAATTTAAAAGTGGTTTTCTAAAAAAGAACAATAAAAATGCCTAACATTTCAACACTTGAAATCTCACCCTGATATTACCGTTACACGTAACCGATTAATTAGGTAAAGGTGCGAGTATACACCTGGCGTAACTTACGTAAAAGGGGGGTATAAACCTCTAATATTATTTATTAAGGAAGACCACTAAGGAATATAAGCTGAAATTACTAAAATTGATAAGTGGGATAGCTTCTTAGTACGGGTTAAAAAGGAAGCATTAAAGAATTGATCCTTAATCATAATAATATGAAGGGTTATATAATCGATATATTGAAAACTAAAAAGAAACCTTACGTACACCTAGAAATAAAACCCGGTAAATAAAATACTCCCTTTAAATTACTGTTATAAGTTAAAACTATCTTAAGATAGTATATAGTAACTAAGTTCTTTTTCACGACGTAACCCCTCCTTTTAAAAGGGCTTTAAAATATAATTTTAACTTTAAATAAGCGTTTAAGGTTTCACATATAGTTAACCCGGTAAAACCTGTTTATTAACAGGGGTACCCTGTATATAGAGGTTTACCCTTAAAATATAAAACTAAGATCCAGGACCTGTTACAGTCCTTTTATATCTGTAGTTAATAAAAGTATAACTTAATTTATAACCTTTTACATTTAAAGTGTAACAAAGATTTTAAGATAATATAAGTAAGGGTATATATAATATTTACTGTTATATATTAAGAAGTTAAACTACTGCGTTTTTAAATAAGATTACCGATTATATTATAGTTAATAATATACGTCTTTTAACACCAGATTTTTAAATGTATAAAAGGAGTTTATATTACGACTTATACCTGTCAACAGACAGTCGGTAAGGTCGTTAAATAAATAGGTAAGGTAAAGAGGAGTAATTGTTACGACCTCAGCCTGTCGACGGACGGTCGGCAGGGTCGCTAGATAGAATGGGTGGGGTAGAGAGGAATAGTACAGAGGCAAGTCCTTACAGACGGGGTTCACTGGTCAATACAGTCGTATATCACTATAGTACAGAGCAGGGTTGTTAAATTAATCAGTCAGTCTTAGTCAGTGGTGTGACTAAGACTGACTAAGACTAATGTAGTCATGACTAGCCTTGGCATTAATCAGTCACAGCCTTGACTAAGACTGACTAACATTAGTCTTAGTTAGTCTTCGTCTGACTATTAGTCAGTAATGTAAACCGGTTTAATATTCTCTTTAATAATGGATTATAAGTATAATAATGGATTATAAGTATAATAATGGATTATAAGTATAATAATGGATTATAGGTATAATAATGGATTATAAGTATAATAATGGATTATAGGTATAATAATGGATTATAAGTATAATAATGGATTATAAGTATAATAATATAATCAATAAAAGAAAAGAAAACAAAATAAAATATAACTTTTTTAATCTTCTTCCTCAACTTCATAATTATTGTTGCTTTGTAGCACTCTACAGGCCTGTATTACAGCACCTGAGAGCCTGTGGGAGCCTGTAATACAGTGCTCCGGTCAGGGGAAGAAATGCGAGTACAATGCTCCGGAGGAGCGCTGTGAGGTACGACAGCAGAGCTTACTAAGGTGCTGAAGGAAGCAAACGAAGGCCTGTACTACAGAGCCTAAAAGACAAGTTACAGCGAACTATGCGCTGTAAAACAGAAGGTTTCAGTGAACTCTGCACTGTAATAAACGACTGTATTGCTTGTAAATTGCTTGCTTCAGTGAGTAGTACTCAACTGAAGGAAGTAGATTGCTTGCTTGAGAGGAAAGCTAATTACAGGAGAGGAGATGGCTAGTTATAGGCTGTGGGAGCTCTGGAATGGAAATTCCAGAGCTTTCTACTACTAATACAATAATAGAATAGTATGGTGAAGGCTCTCCACAGGCCTCGTAATCGCTGATGTGGCCTCAGAAGGTTGTGGAAGCCTGTGGGCTTCCAGAGCCTTTTGTGGCCCTCTGAAGGCCCTGAGACCTTCTGGATTCCAGAAGGTTCGAAGCCACATTGTGGCTAGTGAGTGGTGGCTGCAGGTGCATGGTACGCAGGAGGTGCAGGGTACCCAGTGCCTTCCTCACTGGCAGGCCCTGTAAATATAGGGCCTCTTTACCGCTCTCAGAGGCTAGAATTTAACACTATTAAACGAGGAATCGAAAAACTTGAGAAATATTACCCTCGACGAATAACATCTTCAAATATACGGAGTTTAAAACTTCACATAATCACTTTAATACTTGATCCTCGATTTAAATTAATACACTTTAAAGAAAACGGCTTATTATATCATTATAAAAATATTTATAACGACGCATTTAATATTTTAAAATTCTAATGTATTAAGGTGCGAAACCAATTGCATTTAAACAGTACAAATAATAACAGTATTTCGTTCGACGAATTAGCTATCGACAATTCTACAACTAATCTTACTGCTAATAACAGTAGTGAGGATGAGGACGATATTTTTATATCTAACAGTACTTCTGAGGAAGAGGAATATACGCAATATATAAAAGAACCTATTATTTCAAATAAAGATTTTAACCCTTTAAATTATTGGAAACAAAATAATCATCGATTTCCCGTTTTAAGCTTATTAGCTCGTCGATATTTAGCTATACCAGCTACATCAGCTCCAATCGAACGAGTATTTCCTACTAGTAATAATATTATAACGAAAAGCCGAAAACGCTTATTACCAAATACTGTTAAACAGCTTGTATTACTAAAATATTGGAAGTTAGAGGACTTTAAAAGGCCAAATATGATAGAAAATGAATCTGTTAGTGAAGGAGAGAATTAGTATACATTTATATAGCGGTTAATATTTTTATTAATTTAATTTGTTTTTTTTTTTAAATAAAACCACCTTACTTTACTTTACTTTTCTTACTTTACTTTACTTTTTCTTACTTTACTTTTACTTTTAGAAGAAAGTAAAGTAAAAGTAAAGTAATCCCAACCCTGCCTAGCAGCGATTATTTAGGTTTTCTATTCTTTCTTTTTTTATTAAAAACAAAGCTTTCCATCTTAACAGTATTAAAGCATTCATTAATGTCTTATTTTATTATAACAACTTTCGAGACTTTTGAATAAAAAAGTTCAACTTAAGATAAATCTATTAAGTTAATCCAATAATACTAAATCTCTCAGACCAAAGGAATTAAGAACCAAAAAGGCTAACGCTTTAAAACAGTGTTACGATTACTGGGAAAACGTGAACGACTTTAAAGCAATGTTAATGCATATGCAGATATTTCATAATACCTGTAAATATATATTATAGGTCTTTAATAATTAAATTTAAAACAAACTGTTAGTCTACATAAGCTTTACCAAAGAGTATAAAATTTAACAATAATTTAATAATAATTTAATAATGATAATAATAATAATAATAATAATAATAATAATAATAATAATAATAATAATAATAATAATAATAATAATAATAATAATAATAATAATAATAATAATAATAATAATAATAATAATAATAATAATAATAATAATAATAATAATAATAATAATAATAATAATAATAATAATAATAATAACAATAATAATTTAATTTAAACAGAAGGATATCTTATAAGGTATATATATTCCCAGACGATAATAAGGACAGAAGCTATAAATTATACTTTCAAAAGACGAAAAGCTAATATAAAATTATTTCAAAGGGAAAAATAAATTGTATAGATATTATTACTATATATTTATATTTAATAACAGAGTTAAAGGAGGGAAGTCCTTTAGTAATCTCCATTTTTATAGGAAATAATAACTTTACTCACCTGAGTAATAAACAGAATATATATATAAAGTATTCACAATCCAAACCAAAGGATATATAAAACGGTTAAGATATTCTTATAAGTTTAAAAAGGTTATACCTTCTCACAATTGAAAAAGAACCAGTAAATGGTTATTATTAATTATAATATTTATAATTAAGTAAAGATCTGTTAATATAAGCCTTATAGCCTTCTTAAAGCTCTTTCAACTGTGAGAACATGCGGGCCATCCTTGTGGCCGGGACGGGCCTACGTGTCCCTGCAGGCGCCACGGTGTGGAAGGATGTAAATACATGGTACGGGTATTATATACTTAACGTGGTTAACACAGGAAGATATTATATAAGGTGGTTACTGGTAAGTTACTTAACATACTTAACACAGAAGCGTGATAATTAAAGTGATCACGGGATAAGTTATATCATTTTATAATAATATAAACATCTATTACCGTACCCATAATAGTGGGAGGAACCCTTTATTCCTCACGTAAGTATTTACTCGTTAATTAAACTAACTTCGATTATATCCCACTGTAATAACACTCCGTGTGCTGCTTTACTTATAGTGATTGATATATGACCACTATTAACCAGTGAACCCCAAGATGTTGTAGAGGGATGGGGAAATTATAATTAGCAGGGGGTCGATTGGTTTTAGGGTTACGACTTTAGGTCTTTACGTTTTAATTCGTCTGTTTAGTTTTTGACTTTATTATAAGTGTTGTTTAAAGTATAAGGATTTATTTGGGAAATGTATTATCGGAAGTTCCGATTTTAAGATGTAAAGGGATATCACTTAATTTATTTTTTATAACATTCCTTTTATACATTTTTGGAATCTTAATCCGTTTAAAAAACCTATATCTGTTATAAAAATAGTTATTAATTCTTAATAAATGGTAAAAGATAAAGGGAAGTTAGTTTTATAAGTGTTTTAAATAAAGGGGAGGTAAAAAAAAAGTCTGTTTAAAACCGTAAAGACGTAAATAATTTTACACCTATTATAAAGATTTGATGTGTTTTTATTACATATTAAAGGGGGTTAAGGATAAAGGGGTATAAATTCAAAATTCGAAATTATTTTCGTCAATATCCTGTAAAAATTATTTTTTACATTTCTTATACATACAGTACACCTATATATTTATCTGTCACAGTAAACTGTAACGACTTACGGGCCACCTTTATAGCCGGGACGAACCGACGTGTCCCTATAGGTGCCATAATATAAAACACCGTACTAATCACTTCGGCACTGTGCGCTTTGTACTAAGAAACTTACTCTTTTGTAGAGCATATTTAAACTTATAAAGCACTGCTTTATGATCTGTAGGTATCTAAGGATAGAGTAATAAAGTAAGGTATAAAGTGCACTATTGTTAGTTAGTATAAATAGCTATTATCGTACCTATGATAATGTGAGGAACCTTTTATTCCTTATATAAGTGTTTGCTTGTTAATTAAACTAATTTTGATTATGTCCTACTATATTAACACTTAAAGTGTTACTTTACATTATTATTTTAATAATATACGACCGCTATTAACCAGTAAACCCCTGTCTGTAAGGACTCACTTTTATATTACTGTGACGGCCTGCGGGCCACCCTTGTGGCCGGGACGGACCGACGTGTCCCCGCAGACGCCACAGTATGAAACACCGTGCGGTAACTACTTAGCACTCTGTGCTCTGTGCTAAGAAACTGCACTGTTGCAGAGCAGGCCCAGACCCACAGAGCACTTGCTCTGTGATCTGTAAACACCACCAGATAGAGTAACAGATTAAGGTATAAGTTATATCACTATTAGTTAGTATAAATAGTTATTATCGTACCTATAATAGTGTAAACAACCTCTTATTCCTTACGTAAGTATTCGCTTATTAATTGAACTAATTTCGATTATGTCTTACTGTAATAACACTTGGAGTGTTACTTTATACTATAATGATATACGACTGTATTGACCAGTGAACCCCGTCTGTAAGGACTTGCCTCTGTACTATTCCTTTTTACCCCACTTATTTTATCTAGCGACCCTGCTAACCGTCTGTCGACAGGCTGAGGTCGTAACATGATACTTACGTCTACCCCTTAGAGACCAGTATTATAGAGCTTACAGATATTATGTCCGCTACCGGCTCCCCCCGGAATCCCTCCTTGGGAAATAATAATTAACCCGGAGATAATAATGTGTCCCTAAACACCCTTTAACCTCGGCCTTCTGATCTTAATATAACTACGGACGATGACGACCTTTTTAGAGAAGAGTTACGAAGAATTATAAGTAGGTTTATCACTTTAGTAATTAACTTATAGAGAATTAAATCCGGAGTAAATACCTAAATAATTAAAACCGGTAACCCTACCCCCTTCTCTGGAAAAGTATTGGAACTGTCCTTAAAGCTTACACACCTAAAGCTTAACTTCCACTTTTAAGGGATGGCCCGGATGGAAATAAAGATCCTTTACACCACCTCGTGGATAAAAGCGACTCCAGCTTATAGTTTAAGGGTATCCTTAACGATTATTTCGATTTAGTACTAGACGAGAGACGACTTATTACTAATAAGATCTTTGATACCGATAAGGGATGGGTTAACTTTGAGGAGGAGATTACTAAGATGTACGGTAAGTGTGATAAGTAAAAATAAGCCGAAAACTACCTGGAACACTTAATACAGGTTGGCTTAACAGCCTTTTACTTATCCGCCTTTAACCAGGACTTTTATCGTGTTAACTGGGATAAGTCCGCCTTTAAACACTGTTTTTATAAGGGATTTAAACCTTAGGTTAAGGATAAGTTATATAAACTGGATTATTATATATATAACTTTAACACTTACGTTAATAAAGCTATTAAAATCGACACCTGTCTGTACAAATGGAAGATAAAGGATTAAAGACACTACTAAACGCCTAAACCACAGCTAAAGGCTAATAAAGGGAAGAAATATTAATACTAGAGCACCGCCTATAATACTTACTCCGGACCTATAGATATTGGTATAGTGGGAAAGGTATAAGCGGGAACTAGAGGGAAGAAGGAGAAGCACCTAAAGGCTAATGTGTAATGCTTTAGTTGTAATAAGTTTGGTTATTACACTTATAACTGCCGTTAAGGGAAAAAGAAGGTCAGGTTTAACCCCTTACCAGAAGGAAAGATTATTTGCTTTAATAATAAAGAGGAAGTTATTATATGGATGGTAAACTTTAACCTTAATAACTGGTCGGACCCGGATAATAATTATAATAATATAAGCGAAACCCTATGTAACGACCCCTAAGGGCGTACGTCACTTGTGGGGGATAACGTTAGATTAGTGTAAGGATTTATCAAGGAAATAGATTAGTTTTAAGGAAGTAATAATAATAGTTACAAAATAGTAGAGGAAGGATTAAATAGGGCTCCCCTTAAGGTGTAAATCGATAAAGACCGACTTTAAGAAGGAGTACTTGTGTAAAGTGAGAATTTTAAAGTGCAGGTTAACAAAGACCGATTTAAAGAGTAAATCTTAGCTTTATTAGGTCCACAGTATAATAAACTTTCCCCCTTATGGGTGGCTAGACCCAGAGGAAGATACGTGGAAGGAATGTTCTTTAAAAGACTTTTAATACGTGCGTATTACTTATAGGAACAGTTTATCCATTAAGCGGAAGATAAGGCGTTATAAGCACGCTAGGAGATCTACCCGCTGGAGGAAGACGAAGACCTTACCCTTGGATTTCCCTGGTAACACTACAGATGGGCCTTACCCCCCACCTATGGACCATTTGGTAAAATCGCGCAACGCTATCTGGGGAACAGACATTATACAGAGGGGCTATACAGCTTATATTAAAAGGCCCTAAGCGAAACTAAATTTATGGAAAAATTTACTAACGATTAGGAAAGCTCTTACCTGTTAAAGGACCTGAAAAAAGGATACTTACGTGCTATAAGGAAATTTATTAACACCTAGGAACATAATATATACAAGGCCGTAATCCTGTTCCACAAACCCGCCACGATCTACAAACCCTTACAATAGCAAGAGATTATATACGAGTTAAAGAGCCTATTAATCCAGGTTATATTAGTAATCGATAAGTAACGTTTAACGTAGTTAGCCCTAATAAACTCCCCTACGTACCACGAGATTTTATAGATCGATTACGTGTATAACCTTTACACACTAAATCACCACCTAGGCCTGAAAACCTACTTCAGACACTTCCTAACCCTAGCAAACGACTCCACAGTTCCTTAAGTACGTTACTATATTAACCTAGAACACTACCGTGTAGAGATTAAGGAAGAAGGTCCTGATACCTATATCGTATTTATTAACCTTATACCTAAACACTACGTGATAGATCCGGGCTAAAAGTATAATGTTAATATTTATTAAAAGGAAAGCTATACCTTTTACATATTAAAGAAAGCAAAGTATTAACACAGGTATAACGGATATAAGACCTGGGCTTTATAACGCTTATTTATAAATCCGTTTGGGAAACGGGTCCAGGCCCTCTTAATGGGCCGAAAACCAGTAATTCACTTATTAATAAGGGCTACGAGACGAAGAAGAGGCACTCGTCAGCCAGGCTAGAAAAGACCTCTTAATAACAGAACCATTATAATAACACTCCTTAAGGAGGAAAGGAACTATTAGTTTATTTTCGTGGATATAACGGACGGCTTTAGGAAGCTATTCTGCGCATAAGTCATAATTAACAGCGGCAGCGCAGCCGATATTATTAACCCTAAGCTGGTTAACAGGAAATAACTCCTTTACCGGAAGCGAGCGTAAGAAACGATAATTCGTTCCGGAAAAGGAGAACTTTACGTATATAATAATAAGAAACTCACTTATTAAGCACCACTCTTAATCACGGTGGATGGTAACAAATAGGAAGTGACATTTGATATCCTACTAGTTTACGGTTACGATATTATCCTAGGTAAGCTATGGCTGAAGAAATATAACCCTGTGATTAATTAAAACGCTAGCCAGCTTAGTTTTAACTGATAGGAAGAATATCCAGATACGGTACCCGAGAGGAACGATTTAAAGAACACTAAGGTTAATAAATTATCCCCTTTATGGATACGGTTTTATAAGGCGGACGACCCGTACGACTCAGGTTATAAATCTGGTGATAACTAGAAGGTGGAGTTGCATCGATAATTACTAAGGAAGACGGTAGGACGATAAGATATTTAGCTATAATAATAGGCCTTAGATAGCCTGTTTAAGGTTCTTAAGGAATACTGGAAGTATTTAGTATTTAGAGAGAAGTTATTATACTTACTAGACTACGGACTTTACGACTATAGCATTAAACTAAAGCTAAGGGCTTAGTTAAAATCCTTCCTAATATACCACCTTAGGCCCCGATAAGTTGAAGCTCTTTGCGAATATATTGAAGAAAACCTTACCTCAGGATTTATCTAGGAATCCTAATCACCGGCGGGTTACCTAATCTTATTTGTACTTAAAAAGGACGGTAAATTACGTATAATAGTCGATTACCGTTCCTTAAACAAAGATACTGTTAAGAATCGATACCTACTACCCCTGATTAACAAGTTTAGAGAAAAAATCGCCGGAGTAAATTACTTCTCCTTGTTTAACTTTTTAAACGTATTTGGTTATTAACGGATCTACCTTAGAGATAAGTGGAAGACCGTATTCCGGATACGTTTAGGTTATTACAAATACTAAGTGATGCCCTTTAGGCTCACTAACGCCTTAGCGACGTATTAGAGTATAATTAACTACGTTCTCCATCCCTTTATCGATAAATTTATGTTTGTTTACCTTAACGATATTTTTATTTATTTAAAGGGATATAAAGAGTACCGTAAGTATATCCACCTCGTCCTCTCCACCCTGGAAAAGGCTAACTTAACGGTAAACCCCATTAAAAGTTAATTCCACGTCTAGGAGCTCGATTTCCTAGGATTTAAAATATTACCCGGAAGGATGGAGATGTAGAAGTCGAAGGTCGAGGCAGTTACGAACTAGTTAACACCTATTTTATAAACAGGAACTTAAGCCTCTATTAGCTTTACGAACTTCTACTAACGGTTTATACGATATTTTGTTAAAATTACTAAACCATTTTACGAACTTACGGGTGAAGGAAAGCTATTTATATAGATAGAACGATAATAGAAGGTATTTGACGAATTGAAACGCGGTTTTATAATAGTATTAGTGCTAGTACTCTCCGACTTTTTGAAACCTTTTCGAGTTAAAACCGACATTTTTAACTTTACCTGTGGAGGAGTGCTAAGCCAGATAGGTGACAACGGACTCTGACACCTAGTGGCCTTTTTGTTAAAAGGAGTCCACGGGCTAATACTAAGGTACCCTATTTATGATAAGGAACTAATGGTTATTATTTGGTGTTTTATAAAATAGGCCCCTTAATTTAGTGGTATAAAAGAACCTGTTGAAGTTTTATCCGATTATAATAATTTATACTACTTCCTGACGAAGAAACTTAGCCCCTGGTAGGTAAGATGGGCTGAATTAATGGCACCGTTCCACTTTAAGATCTACCACGTTAAGGGAATAAAGAATAGAAGGGCTAATACCTTTAACCGACGCCACGATTATTAAGAGAACGTTAAAGACCTTAAACCTGTCACGATGTTTATCTTAGTGGCAGATAGTACCCTGGAACACACCCCTTAAGTCTCCGACGACTGGATGTTAGAGGAAACTTAGGTTTTTATAAATTAATACCCGGATTAGACGGCTGGCGATAGCCTTTAACTTTTTACTAACTCTTATTAGGAATATTATATTAGATAGGAATAGGACGACTTTTAAGCCAGAAGAGAGGATTTCTTAGGTTACTATAACGTTTCTTATTAAGTTAGAGGACTTTACCCTTCTTATGAAAAAGCTAATAAACTGCTAAAGGAATTAAAGGGAGGATTACAGCTAAGCGACCTCCTCTTTTTCAAAGGGAAGCCTTATATTTACAGTTATATAAAACGAAAGAAGTACATTTAACAGGTACATGAAGTAAAAATTAGAGGGTATATGGGAAAAGTAAAAACGCTTTATTAAATACGATAAAGATACACCTTCCTAGAGATAAAAAAGCTGGTGGAAAAGGTTATTAATAATTGTGATATTTATAACCGGATAAAGACACACAGATATAAACCTTATAGACTCTTCAAACCACTTTTAACCCTTAGTATATTATAGAGCTTTATTTTGATGGACTTTATCATTAGAATCCCTGACTTAAAGGATTTAGCTATAAACATCAGTTACGACTTTATTTAGGTAATTATCGACAGAATGACGAAATGGGTATACTTCTTGCTATGTTTAACATGAATAACGGCCGAATAACTTGCTTACCTTTTTAAGCGGTATATTGTCTTTTAACACCTTTGGCCTGATGATATTGTTTTTAACTGAGATAAGTTATTCGTTTTTAAATTCTGGTAAGGATTAATGTAACAAATGGGCGTGAAAAGTAAACTGTTAACAGCCTTTTATCCCTAGACTGACGGATAAATGGAACGTCTGAACCAGACTTTTAAAGTGTACCTCTGAGTGTTTGTTAACTTTGAATATAATAACTGGTTTAAACTGTTACTAATAGCACAGATAACTTATAACACTATTATTATTAAGTTAACTGAGATCTCCCCATTTTTTACACTATTTGGCTAAGAACTAGAACTCCGTTAAGGACTACTTACGGATACGCCCAGAGCCGCTATTTAAGCCGACAGACTTTAGGAACTGTATAACTACCTTAAAGCCGAACTGGAATTCACCTAAGAATAAATAAAGGGATATTACGATAATAAAAGAGCTAAAAACCTAACTCTCCAAAAGGGGGACCTAATCTACCTTTTTTTTTATAAAACCTACACATTTAACGGCTAAGTTATAAACTTGATTTTAAAAAACTTAGACCGTTCCTTATTAAAAGGAAGATCGCCACCTTTAATTACAAACTCAACTTACCCACTTTTATAAAGGTACGGATTAAGGTTTTCTATATCTCCTATTTTAAGCCAGCACTAAGGAACATCCTTATTGAGAAGAAGATTAAAGTACACGCCGATAAAGAAGACTTTAATGTCGAAGAAGTCCTGGATTTATAATATTATAAAGGTAAACTTTATAATCTTATTAAGTGGTTAAATTACAGCCCTAAGTTAAACTCTTAAGAGCTAGTTAATAATCTCCTTTACCCAGAACTGATTAAGAAATCCCACCACGAAAATCCAGACCGACCATAACTAGTAAAAAGGCGCTAACCCCAGAGGACCACGGCGCGAAGGGCATTATAATGGCACTGTCAGCCATGTAAAAAGGGTCCCTTTCCTTTCACACCTTAATACAGGTTGAAAGGAAGGGATAAGTAGCCCGTGTGGGAATCGAACCCACGACCTTTTACTAACTATTTCTTTTATATAACACGCCCTAAGCTTACTATATAGAAAATAAGGAGTAAGCGTGTTAGTTATTACGTTAACAAACCATTTTATTAATTAAAACGTACTTTTATTATTATAACCCTTAACCCTAGTAACCGGCTTACCTCCCCCAGAATGGATCTAAGAACAACTGTCAGCACAAGTGCCATGATTAGAGGCGACGGCTTACCTTAAGAAAAAGTAGTCGTTAATTGTAGAGAACCCGTGACTGTATCGCCATTTAGGAAGGCACCTTAGTTAAACGACTTAACCATCACCTTAGGAGAAAAGCCAGTCCGCGCCTCTTTAGCTTTAAGGGATTAGATCACTTTTAAATCCTTGCTAAACGTAGTATAAGCTTTGTTATTAATCACCTTCAGTTATTACTTAAGCCATTACACCTTAAAAAAGGCAGCAGTAAGTGATTTCTAAGTAGTAGTTATCTCCTCTGACGCCTTGTTCCGGGCTTTATCTAATTTCTCCTTCTAAGAAATCAACTTCTGCTAAAAATCCGCGTTATTTTTAAAAGCGTTATAATAAACGTTTACAGATCGGTATACGAAGTAGGAGTTAGAATCGGATAACGTAAGGTAGGGAGATATCTCTTGACTAAACACGGAAATACGGGCTGTAAGGTCTTTACGACGGTTGGTGGGGGGGGGGGGCTACACTTATTAACACGATAATGAGGTATGGTAAGGTTGTTAAAGAAAGAAACTTACAGTTATAGTTTTCTTTGTAAAAAAAGAAGTTAAAAAGGGGGGATTGTGTGACGGCTTACGGGCCACCTTTATGGCCGGGACGGACTGACGTGTCCCCGCAGACGTTATAGTATGAAACACTGTGCGGTAACTACCTAGAACTATGTGCTCCGTGCTAAGAAACTGCTTTGTTGTAGAGTAGGCCCAGACCCATAGAGCACTTGCTCTGTGATCTGTAAACACCATTAGATAAAGTAACAGATTAAAGTATAAGTTATATCACTATTAGTTAGTATAGATAGCTATTATCATACCTATAATAGTGTGAGGAACCTTTTATTCCTCACGTAAGTATTCGCTTATTAATTAAACTAATTTCGATTATGTCTTACTGTAATAACACTTAGAGTGTTACTCTGTACCAGGGTTGTTAAATTAGTCACTAGTCATTAGTCATTTGACTGACTAACTAAGACTGACTGACTATTAGTCACACTTTTTACTGACTACATTAGTCTTAGTTACAGCCCTGACTGATTAAGGTTAGTCTTAGTCAGTCCAGTGACTGATTAAGACTGACTAAAATGACTAAAGCTTTTATATATATATAAATATATTATATTCTACATTTTAATTAACACTAAGCATTAATTACAATTAACTGGTTATTGCCAATAATAATAATAATAATAATAATAATAATAATAATAATAATAATAATAATAATAATAATAATAATAATAATAATAATAATAATAATAATAATAATAATAATAATAATAATAATAATAATAATAATAATAATAATAATAATAATAATAATAATAATAATAATAATAATAATAATAATAATAATAATAATAAATAAAAATATAATACTTACGTAGTACACTGAACTACCATTTGCCTTTCTTGAGATGTATTAATTGGTAATAATGTTCTTGTAAATACGCCGTTGTTAAATATATAAATATTTGATGAAGAATCGGCTTCTAGTTTAAAAGAAAGCTGGTTAAATTTCGAAATCGAATAATCCTTAGTAGAATTACTACTATTAATAACAGTAGATTCTTGGCCAGAAATAGGCTGGCTGGTTTTGTAATTTGAGCTTGAGGCTTCGTCGCCAGAGCTGTGAATAAACGAAGACATTTTTAGTAGTAGTAGTAGTACTAGTGGTAGTGGTGGTGGTAAATAGTAGCTGTTATTGTTCTTATGATTTAGTGTAAATAGTAAAGAATTTAATTTTACACAATGAGAAAAAGGAAGCTTTATATAGTTATAAAAGAACAATAGAATTATTAAGCAGTAGTAAAGAGAATATTCGTATAGATTCTATAGTAGAATTGATAGTCATTTAGTAATATATTAGTAATCAATATTAATAATAGACTAGAATAGAATAGAATAGAATAGAATAGAATAGAAAAGAAAAGAAAAAGTATTGTTAGAAATTATTATTATTATTATTATTATTATTATTATTATTATTATTATTATTATTATTATTATTATTATTATTATTATTATTATTATTATTATTATTATTATTATTATTATTATTATTATTATTATTATTTACTGATTACTGATAATTATAACAGAATTACCCGCGATAACGCAACCAATAATAACGCCTTTGTTACCGAATTTAAACGAATAAATCCAGAATTTCAGTACGATATTCGATGTGTTACCCATATTTCACACTTAGTAGCGGGTGATATATCGAAAGAATTCCTTATTACGGCCGATTTAAGCCAACAATTAAGCACTTTTATAAACAGAAGGCTGCTAGAATTAAATAATCTAAACGAAGTAGTAGAAGAGGAGGAATTCAATACTCCTGAATTCAATATTAAGTTATAAATCATTATTATTAATTATTATTTACTTACTTTAATAGGCCTTACAGCAAGAATACGAAGAATTGCAACAATGGTAAAATATATTACCGATATTAAAAAGCTTTTTCAAAAAGGCATTCGACAAGCTAAAGAAGAAGATATTTTACCCCAATCTTTTAATAAAAGAGTTATACCACTAGGTAAGTATTTACTTTTATCTTGATTATTCTTTATTGTTATTATTATTATCTTTCATAAATACTAACTTTTTTATATTTTAGATATGTGACGACCTGCAAGCCGCCCTTATGGTCGGCTCGGACCGACGTGTCCCCGCAGACGCCACCGTACGCCACCACAGTAGTATCAACGAAGTCGCACGGAGTGATTAACGAAATCACTAGCCTAAGATGTTAAGCATGTTAAGCACCTTTATCTGGTGCTCAACCTGATCAACACGCTCACCTGTAAAGCATGTTAAGCATGTTAAGTAAGGTACGAAGTACTTCTATTCCTTAGTAGTATAGATAGTTGGCTAGTTCGACTATGGTGAGGAATCTTAGTTCTTTACGTAAGTATTCGCTCGTCAATTGAACTAACTTCGATTGTGTCTTACTGTGCCAACACTCGGAGTGTTGCTCTGTCTTATAGTGATATACGACCGCCATTGACCAGTGAACCCCGTCTGTAAGGACTTGCCTCTGTGCCACTCCTCTCTACCCCACCCTACCTATCCAGCGACCCTGCCGACCGCTTGTCGACAGGTAGAGGTCGTAACAAGATACCCCTACCAGATGGAATTCAACCTACTATATGATTAGCACGGCTCTGGAATTACAACAACCACTAAATTACATATACCGAAATACTACAAACAAAGAGTATAAAAGAATATTTCTAAGCCCTTCGGAATGGCATACTTTACAACAACTAGAAAAGATATTTATAGTACTTGTAAAGCCTGTAGTAAGGCTTCAAAGCGAGTATTATACTAATATTAATAAAGCCTTATTTTTTGTTTATTCGATTTATAATAAACTATAGGCTTCAATCGAGGAATTTGAAAATCTGGCTATAGAAGAGCCTGAATTAGTAAGTTTTATTCTTTATAATTATAATAATTCATTTAATACTAATTATGAATAGAGGGACTGGTATGAAGCCTTTATTGATAGTATAAAGGCTGGAATTGAGAAATTGAAAAAATACTATCCACGAAAACTTACACAACAACGATTAAAAAAATTCCAGCCGTATATTCATTCTATATTTCTTGACCCTCGATTTAAATTAAGCCCTTTTCGACAAGGGGGCAACTTACATTTTGAAGATTCTACTGAACAACACGTTGGAAGGCTTATAAAAGAAGAATTCTTTAAGTAAGTTACTATTATTTACTATTATTCATTACTATAATAGTAATACTGATGCTAATTTTAATAGTGTGCAAGAAGAACTTAATATTATTCCAGCGGTGGAGAATACCTACGACGCTTCAGATGACGACGATGAATTTTATACACAACCTACTGAAGAAATGGAATATATTACGTATTTACGAGAACCGATAGCTGGAAAAACGGTAATTAATACTTTTACTATTATTACTATTAATTATTTTATTATTATACTTATTACCTATTATTATACTTATAATCCATCATTATACTTAGAATCCATCATTAAAGAGAATATTAAATCGTTTTACATTACTGACTAATAGTCAGACTAAGACTAACTAAGACTAATGTTAGTCAGTCTTAGTCAAGGCTGTGACTGATTAATGCCAAGGCTAGTCATGACTACATTAGTCTTAGTCAGTCTTAGTCACACCACTGACTAAGACTGACTGATTAATTTAACAACCCTGCTACTGCACCAACACTTAAAGTGTTACTCTGTATTATAGTGACATAGGACCACTATTAATAAATAAACCCCCTAATTATAAGTACTTACTTGTGTATTACTCCTCTCTACCCACCCAACCTATCTAGCGACCCTGCCGACCGACTGTCGATAGGCTGAGGTCGTAACATAAGGTGAATCACGCTAGTTTATAAGACCCTAAGTATAACGAACCAGATTGTAGTGTTTTAATATCGTAATATATTTAAGTATTATTACTATACTTATCATACTAGAAGTTTTATTATTCATTATAAGTAGCTACTGAATAATGTAACTTGAATACAAGGATAAAATGATAAGAGATAAAGCCGTTGCATTTATTGTGGATCTTAACCTTTACTACGTCTTATGAAATATAACAGTTTATTCTTTTTTACAGGTTGCTTAATAAGTGAACAGATAGAATATACGTTGTAAGTTACTTTGAATCCCATATATATTTAATAAAACGTAACACTTCACTACTAACCTCATTGTTAGGATTTAAGATAGGTGCTTATAAATATTTTCAGGTCAAAACGGTTATAAGTTATGGTGTCCCTTGGTTGAGTTAACTTTAAATTTCTTAAAGCCCCACTCTCAGCTTTTACTTATAGCTCCAGTGATGCCTTTACCTATAGTTTTAATCTCGGCCTTTAATTCAAGTTATGTTTATATAAAGCTTTAATAAGTACATTTTAAACATTGATACCTTCGTTTATTGAAGTAGGGGGTTATAATATGTTAGTTATTAACTTGTATTTAAATACTTTGTTTTACTTTACAAGGGCAGTTAAAATAGAAAAGACGAAGAAATGAAAAAATAAATTGTAGTTAAAGAATTAGATTTTAGTTATCATAATTATACTAATATGAGTTATGAAACTAGACACTTTGATTCCCCAGATGGGGTAATAACAACAATTTCTACACTTTCCTATATATATTTAAAACTAATAATAAGGTATTTAAACCTTTAACGTTAATGTAAAATAGACATTCTTAGAGTAACATTAGTAAAGTCAAAAAGGAGGATTACTTTATAAAATTGACAATGTACTTTTCCTTAACCGATTTATATTACCTGAATTTACAATTAATATACCTTACGTTACTGTATTGTAATTATTCTATCTACTTTTATCACTTACCACATCAGAAATAACTTACTTAATATCATGAAAGATATTATTCACATAAGTGTTTCTATTTTATAACTATAATTATACTTAAGGCGTATGTTAAGATATCTAATATTGACTAAATTTTATGTAAGTAGGTTTTAAATATATAGGTAAAACCATTAAGGTAAATTTTTACTTAAAATTTACAGAACTGTTTTAAAAACATTTCATATTTTATTTGACCATTTACTAAAGATTAGCTTTCAAGGAAATGTCCCTCATGTTAGCTTAAATATACAAGTTCTGTTTTAAGTGAATCTTCACAAATACCTTATGTAAGGTCAAAAAAGTAATTAAACTGTTATGCTGAAGCTTCCACCCCCTTTTTCGGCCCTTTTTATATTTATTCCCTCTCCTTAATTGAATAATTTACTTAACATTCTAAGGAATCTTTGTAATCTAGGCTTAAATCTGTTCCAGCTTTAATTCTTTCTAGTAACGCTCCCACTTTTTAATAGCCTCTTAACGGCTTTTTAAAGCCCCTTTTTTCGTAGTGTATCTTTTTATCTACGGCTAATATGGCTTAATTAGATTTAAGCTAGGCGAGTTACCTGGCCAAAGGAGTCTTTTAACTTAGTAAAAGCTGTAAATCCGATTTTAGATATAATAAGTGTGTGTTAAACCACCATCTTTTTAAACTATTGTATTAAGTCGATCCTTTTTACACTCTTTTACAAAAGGAAAGAGTTAAAGAAAACGGATTTTCGTTTAGTAACGATATTAGTTAATCCTACCCTTACATTCTTAAATCAGTTTACCATTTCTTTTATTCCATTTCCACTAGGGTTTTTAGCCAGGAATAAGGGCTAATAATAACCTTTTTATTCTAGTTTAAAGCTCCCATTCCTTCCAAAAGACAGGTTCCAGCTCTTTATTCATCTTTTTAATAGCTTTCTCTACTTATTCTTTTTCTTGTTTTATTTTTAGAAGCTAATAATAAAAAGGACCTTTCTTATCATAAGAAAAACAACCCTAAAACATAAACTTAGAATATCTTTTCTAACGCTTTCAAATAGCGCTTTGTATAAATCGTTTATCTTTCGTCCTTTAGATTTAATAACCACTACGACGATAAAAAAGAATAACAGCTGTTTCATCTAATTAAATTACTCGTTTCTAATCCTCTAAAGTCTAATCTTAATAAGTTAAACACTATTAAAGGTGATTATCCTTTATCTTTTTTGTTAATCCAGGTTTCCTTATCGGTTTGGTTTTCTTGAAACCTGCTTTTTTAAAGATCTAAAGGATCGTTATAGCTGAGATCTTAATCCCTTTAAGGCTAAGCTCGCCAGCCAGATTAGCAGTAGTTTTCTTACACCTGTATCGATTAGTTTATACCTTAGTGATAACTTTTTCGATATTTTCAGGGGTTTGTTTTAATAGACGGCTAGAACGGGGAGCATTTTCAAACTATTTATCCTTTAGAAGAAACGGCCGGTAATTCGGCTTAAACCCACGCTTAATAGCTTGAGTATAAATACGATTATGTTAGCTATAGATGAAAAGATATATTACGAAAAAGGGGGCTTTAAAATGCCGTTAAGAGGTTATTAAAGAGTAGGATCGTTACTGGAAAGAATTAAAGCTGGAACCGATTCAAGCCTGGATTATGAGGATTCCTTAGCATGTTAAGCAAGTTATTTAGTTAGGGGGAGGGAATAAATATAAAGAGGGCCGAAAAAAAAGGGGTTGAAGCCTGAGCATGTACATAAAGGGAGTGGCGTAATTAGCGCCTGGACAGAACTTTTGGGGTGGACATCCGTACTTAAAGTCCTAAAGGAGTACCAAAGGTACTTAATATTTGAAGAGATGTGATTACACTTCCTTAACTTCAGACCTTATAATTATAAGATTAAATTAAAGGTAAAAATTTAATTACGATCTTTCCTAACGTATTATCTTAACCTTGAATAGATAAAAGCCCTGTCTGTTTATACTTAAAAGGGACGGTAAATTACAAGTAGTAGTTAACTATCGCTTATTAAAAGATAACACTATTAAGAATCACCATCCCTTACTATAGTTAATAAGTTAAGTAAGAAGATTATTAAAGCAGGTTAATTCTTAGTCTTTAACTCCCTAAAAATATCTAAATACATTTAAATTAAGGCCAAAGATAAGTATCCTGGTATATTTTAAAAGAAGGAAAAAACACAGAAGATATGTAAATTAAGTCCTTAACATGTTAAACAAGGTAAACCTTACAATAAATCCAGTTAAAAGCTACTTCTTCACATAAGAACTAGACTACTTAAGGTTTAAAACCTTTCGGTAGAAATATAAAACTGAAAGATTAACGCTGTTGAAAACTAATTAACACTTACTTCAAAAACAGGAGTTTAAGCCTTTATTAACTTTGTAAACTTTTACTAATAGTTTATCTAACAGTTTATCTAACATTTTACTAAAATTGCTAAACCCTTATATAAACTGATAAGTAAAGGTCAACCATATATCTGGATAACATAATAGTAAATAACATTTAAAAAGTTAAAACAGGCTTTTATAATTACGCTAATATCAATATTAATATACTAGATTTCTTGAAGCTATTTTGTATTGAACCTGATACTTTTAAGTACCTGTGTAAAGGAGCGCTAAGTTGACAAAGAGATAAAAGGTTACTCTCCCTAATTACCTTCTTAAAAAGATTTTATAAACCAGTAATCAGATATCCCGTCCACGATAAAGAACCTACGGTAATTATCTAATGTTTCTCTAAATAAGCTCCTTACCTCAATAAGATAAATGAACCCGTTAAGGTTTTGTCTAATTATAATAACCTGTATTACTTCCTAATTTACAAATCGAACTTAAAGTGAACTCAATCGGTCAAATTAGTAATGCTGTTCCACTTTTGAATCCCCCACATTAAGAGATGAGAGAATGAAAAAGCTAACAAGTTAACCGAGTGGTCTAATTATTAGGGAAATACTGGAAATCCTAAACCAATCTTAATGTTTTTAAAAGTAATAGACAGTACTTTAAGGTACACCCTTAAACCTTAGATAATTAAATACCAGTAAATAAATCAACAATCTGTATGAATTTAATATAGGAATCTCACGTTAAATGGTAATAATATGATTATTAGTTAACCTAAGAAGAAGTTATAAAGACCTACACTTATAAGTATCTTTTAGGAGAATTCTAAAGATATATACCATTTCACTCAGGAATATTAAATACACCCCGATTGTAATAAGGTGTATATACCCAAGGGAGCGATTACCCCTCCCTTAAAGTGTCTGAATTAATAAAGTTAAAGTAAAGGTATATTATAATAATAAGCCATATATTTACTCCCTTAGTAAATAATAAAAGTACACTTAACATATTTACACCCCTTAAACAGGTAAATATACTACAAGGGTGAAAACGTTATTATAAGTCCAACAGGGTTACACCTTTCTAAGGATAAAAAGTTGAAAAAGGTTATTAACAGTTATATAGTATGTAACTAATTAAAAGTCTAAGAACATAAATCTTACAGACTCTTTAAGCCTGCTATACAATAAAACTAATTTATAATACCACTTTAATCAGCTAATAATATAGTAATATATATATTTATATAAGTAAATGTGTTGCTTTATAGCGGCATATAGGCCTGTAATACAGTGCCTAAGAGCCTGTGGAAGCCTGTAGTACAGGCTTCCTTCAGGGGAAGACGTGCGAGTACAGGGCTCTGGAGGAGCGCTATAAGGTACGATAGTAGAGCTTACTAAGGTGCTAAAGGAAGTAATAAAGGCCTGTATTACAGAGCCTAAAAGAGAGGTTACAGCGGATTATACGCTGTAAAATGACAGGTTTTAGTAAACACTGTACTGTAATAAACGACTGTATTACTTAGGAATTACTTACAGAGGAAAGCTAAGTACAGGAGAGGGCCTTTTATAGGCTGTGGGAGCTCTGGAATTCCATTTAAGAGCTTTTTACTACTAATATAATAATAGAATAGTATGGTGGAGATTCTCCACATGCCTCGTAATCACTGATGTGGCCTGAGAAGGTTATAGAAGCCCGTGGACTTCCAAAGCCTTCTGTAGCCCTATGTAACAGGGGTCTTCTTCCACTGGATTCTAGGGGGCTCCAATGGCCCCACAGGGGCCTTGGGGCCCCCTAAAGACCCCGAGGCCTACTGGATTCCAGAAAGTTCGAAGCCATATTGTGGCTGGTGAGTGGTGGCTGCAGGTGCAGGGCACGCGGGCCACCCTTTACTTACTGGCAGGCCCTGTAATACAGGGCTTTTCCAGTGCTTTTAGAGGCTGGAATTTAACAAAGATGAATTTATTAGTGAAGGAGATAATTAGTATATATTTATATAACGGTTAATTTTTTTATTAATTTACTAGTATTCTTTTTAAAAAAACAACCTTACTTTACTTTTCTTACTTTACTTTACTTTTTCTTACTTTACTTTTACTTTTAGAAGAAAGTAAAGTAAAAGTAAAGTAATCCCAACCCTGGTTATACTGTCCTAAATAGTTACCTGCGGTGTACCAGTTAGTATAAGAAATTGTTATTGTACCTACAATGGTAAAAAGTCCCTCTGGCTCCTTACATAAGTACTCCCTTCGTTAATTATATCTTACTGTATAGTCACCCCGCGTACTACTGTGTATTATGGTAACATACGACAATTAGCCTAGTAAACTCACGTTTGTAAGGACTTGCTTCTGTCCTACCACTCTTAAACAACCCAGTCATCCCCACGACCTTGCAGACCTGTCCGTCAACAGGTATCAGTTATAATAGGTAGTTTATAAAGGGAAAGTAACCGTTAATAAACAATATTGAAGAGACTGTTATTTATATAACAGCGCTTAACTTTAGCTTTTGTTTTATTACTTTACAATTAAAGTTACAGCGATACGCTAAGCATTAACTGTAAAACTATTTCGTTTAAAATAAAAGAACCAACATGTGGTACATGTAAGTGAAATTCTATTTAGTAACACGCAGGGACTGCGCATTATGGTAGTATGGCAGGTGCTGCAGCTGGCGCCACAGCTTACCTGTCAGAAACACTGCACCGTGGAATGGGTGGAAACGATGGGTAGCAATTGCTTGATTGTATTGCTTGTGGAGGTTCTGGCTGAAAGCCAGAACCTCAACGAGAGGAGAAAGCAACCTCACGCAATACAATCAGTCAATTGCAAACCAACTCAACTGCCCTCATTTCCACACAATCTAGGGTGCAGTGTTTCTGACACTACCTAGCTGGCCTTGCCGGCTGGGAAAAGGTTGTGGGGGACGGCAATAGCCATTTGGGACACACCTTAAGTTAGTGTTACGCCTCTGCGCCACCCCAGCGGGATAGTTAGGTGTCGAACAACACAGCACTCCAGTAACAAATAACCCCCGGCGTCGGACATAGCAGCAGATGTCTCACTGCCACTCACGCCTTCAAAACCTATAACAATCCCTCACCAGTGCTTGAATGTCCCTTGGGTGCCGGCTCTGATGATGCAGCTCGGCGCCACCATACAGCTGTTCATTTGCACCAAAACTCACTGCTCAGAGCACTAATAGGACTCATCGAACCCATCATTGGGCGGCAGCAGCAATAGAGGTTATTGAATAGTCTAAGGGCCCTAACGTTGCATCTGGTATATCTTTTCCATTTGTTGCCATGACAATCCAGAAGCGGTCTCCTTATATCTGTCAAAGTTTCGTCACAACCATGGCCGCAAGTATCACACAGGCTACCCAAGCGGAATCGACGGCTCCCCGCCACACCGGCCGCTGGCGCAACCTCCCTTGGAAGCACGTAGCATAGCGTATTGCCGTTTCTTTGGTGCTCTGCGTCCTTCTTGCCGCCATCTTGTTCGTCTTTGAACGGGCAGGGGTTCTTGACTAATGGGAAAGGCGAGGTTTCAATACGCTGTCCATCCTGTTCTCATCCCTTGTGAGCTTATCGCTAGCTTCTCTGCTGAGCTTACTTTGGGGAATGCTCCCCTGGCCCTTGTTGGCGGGGGGTCCTACCTCACCCCGCGATGTATGTGCCTCCTTTCGCCTCATTATTTCTTTCCTTTCTACCCCCCTCTTACATCCTTTTCTCCTTCAAGGTCTCTCCAAGATGAAGAGGGATTCTGAAATCGTGTATGTGTAAAAAGGGTCGATTTGATCCTCGCCATGGCGGAACCTACGGGCTCTCTCCGCCTGGTCTGGCGCCATACCAGAGACAGGAGGTGGACTTTTGTGACGTGAATTGCGGCTCTGTACTGGGTGGTCAACGTCTTCGGTCGGCTGAGCATTGCGACATTGGGATTGATGCACGATACGAACGAGAGTATCTCGGTCGAATATCCCGTCATGGTGACAGATTGGGGCTCTTCGAGCTGGTTCAGCCTCCCAGTGACTAGGCTTCACGGCAATTCAGCAGACTATCGGTACTACGAGGGCACAAATTGTGTGTCACGTCGGTGTCTGCCGCCTGACGGAGATGATGACTAACAAGTGTTGCTGTAGCACGAATGAACCACTATCCAATGTGAGCACTTTTGACCAGTCCGATTGGCTTCAATGACAGCAATCCTACATCCCCGAGGGTACCAACAGGACTGAAGGTCTGGTGCGGGTTGTTGACGGAAACCGCGTCACATACTTTTACCCCTTTCGCGAGCACCGCGGCAACATACCCTCTCCGTCGGATGACAGGACACTCCGAAGCTCATCAAACTGCACCGTTAAGCGCCTTAATGGAACTCGACCTGTCAGTTATGGTTTTCCCGGCGAGTTGGCCGGCACGTAGTTCTACCTCACGTCGTTGCTCTTGCGAGTCAGCACAGTTGACAGGCCCCCGCAACTGGGCCACATGCCGACCGACCAACGTACCTGGTTTCATTGCCCACCTGGATAACAGCAGCCTGCCAGGGGCCATCCGGTCCATAAATTCCGCCTCCGGTAAAGACTGTGCTGTAGGGCCAGTCGGTGGTCCAGCCCGCTTCCAACGTTCCTGCTGTCATTGTCACTGCTGGACGAATAAAGAGGGATAAAGAAGACAGCGCATCATGTTTGTGCTTTAGCCGATGAAGCTTCCTCTATTGGACAAAGGGGGAAACGGGCGCCACTCTCTTCTTAGAGCCGAGATTGAAGATCTGAGTAGACATGTATGCCTGGCCATGGCCATGGCCATTTTGGTGGAACTGTTTTGGTGGACGCAGGTCGTGCCGTGCAACGATCGTATGGCTGGGGCTGTGCGACAACTTTGAAAAGTAAATTTCATGCACTCAATGTGCCCCCTGAAGTCATAAGTCAGGGGGGGGGCTTTTGGAACACCCTGCCTTTGGAACAGCCCCCAAGTTGGACCGTGCGCAACACCACAAACTTCAATTGCGAATAACTTCGTCAATTAGATAGCTACGATAATATAGTCTTCAGGATCAGAATCGCCTGATTCATCTCTTTCAGAATCAGTAAGATTCTCCCTGCCAGCCTCTCTTTGTGAGGCACGAACCTCCTCAATTCCAGCAAACTGCGTGTTGGGATCAACTTGAACCCTCCTTCTTTTTCGGCCTCTTGTACGTTCCAGACTTTTTTCTGCAGCCTCCAATTGATGTGCTGTACTAGCCAGTTGAAAAGCCACGTTATCAAAGGCTTTTGCGGCCTTGCGGATGAAGAGCCGGTCGTTGGCGGTCCGTTTCTGGCCGGCTAGAAAGACCTGCCCTTGAACACGAAAATCCTTTGGCTTTTTAGGGGTAAACTATATAGGCTGGGCCTTGGAATTTTTCCCTAGAATAGGACCATAGTCCCCTTGAAGGTCTGCAAAAACCGTGGAGGTCACCTGATTAACGATACCACTGGAATTCTTAATAATAAGGCTGTTACTTAAAGGCTTCCTGAGACTAATTGGCTAAAGGCCTGTAGCTTTCCAGCCAGCTTTGATGTTAGAATCGATCATTCCATAGATCCTGGCTTACCGGTAGCATTCTAGAAAGGCCCTCTTTTCAGTAACAGTGCCTTTGTCGAAGCTAGAAATAACCTTGTTATACCTGGCTTTATAGTAGGCCTTTAGGGGGCCGAATACGGATAAATCCAGGGGCTGTAAAACGTGGGAGGTGTGGGTTGGTAAAAATAACAACTGTATGTTATTTGAAAAGGTTAACCACATGAAATCTTCGGTGGTATGACTGCTGCGGCCGTTTAAAATAAGGAGGCGTTTATTAAAGGGGGTGGCTGGCTGAGTCTTTGGAAGAAAGATATTGCGGAGCCAGGTAATGGCAGTATCATCATCAGACCAGCCATTTTCAGTGGTCTTCCACTTTTAGCCCTTGAATGGCCGTAATTCATGTGGATACCACTGTTGTTGAAGGCTTCCACCCTTAAAAATAACGACTGGGTTTAAATACCGGCCGTTAGTGGAAATACACTTGATAATTGAGGTTTAGATTTGGTCTCCTTTTTTCTTTTTCTGGAATTTCTTTCTTTCTTTAGAGCTAACAACCAGGCTGTTATCTTTAATACCGGAAGTAATGCCGGTTTTATCCATATTATACCTGTGTTTAGCTGGAATAGCCTTTACACCTGGAAGCTTTAAATACTTAAACCAGGGCCGAATAACGGTTTTACAGGCTCGATTAGCACGGTTTGCGTGGATCCTCTGAGGCTTGATAGTAGAAATGGATGGATTTCTGGTTAAAAACCAAGTAGTCTAGCGTTTTCTAAGGGTCTCGTCGTCTTTAAGAATTCTTTCAGCCAGTTTCCGAATTTGGGAATGGGTTGGAGGGTGGCTAAGCGACCCTTGGAATAGAATCCATTTGGCCAGGCTTTCTTCGATAGCTGGAGAGAGCTTTTGGTTGATAATTTGGGCCTTAGAGGTTGGCTTGGAGTCGTGAATCCGATTAAATAAAGTGGTAGGGGGTATGCCATAGTTTTCAGCAGAGCTGCGGAGTAGGCCAGTTTTTGCGTACTCTATAAGCGTATTCTGTAAATTAATCTCCGTATATCGCTTTATTGTTTAATTCTGAATCGAATGGAAAAGATAGGAAAAGAATTGGAGCAGAATTGGTAGAGTTGTTGGCGATTGAAATAGGTGGTGGTGGTGAGTCAGTGATTACAAATCTTGTTCCAAAGGCAGGGGTGTTCCAAAAGCCCCCCCCTGACTTATCTCAGCAACGCAACATCGCTCAGTTCCGTGAGGCACTCTCACCTTCCCTGCATCCGTCACCTCCCCGTCCAAGCTACATTCCGGCCGTCGACATAGCCGCTGAGAAAGTGGAGGTAGATGAGTTGTGTCACCACGGTTTATACCGCTTCCAGATCTCCGAATACCTACCGCAGCCTCGTTCCTGAACGAATCGGGCGGCATCCACTTATCTGCAGTGGAATATCTGTACGGTAGCTTCGACAAGGCGAATCATATCCACTGAGATCTACATCGGCAAGCGGCTGTTGAATGGCGAAACCCGAAGTGTTCCAGATTGTGTGAAACTTGTCGAGCATGGCTTCTCAGCTCGGAAATTGGAGCCACCCTATCAACAATTTGGGATAATAATATAGTGGTCAGTACTTCTCGTTGTGGACCTGCGCCAACAGCGACCGAGAGGACCCAGGTTCGATTCCTGGTTATCCCATCTAGCGTCAGTGGTTTAGTGGTTAAATCTATCGTTGCCATCGATGGGCCCCGCGTTCGATTCGCGGCTGACGCAGATGCCCACCAGGGCGGGAGCCCTACTTTTTGTGGGTGGCGCATCGGTTGATGCATATCATGTCGATCCACCGGAAGGGCTTGAAGGACTGGTCGCGCTGCTGAATCTTGTCGAGGTGCTCCGTGGCCTCTAATAGGTTGGCTATGATGAGAAGCGTCTTGTCATCAACGACGATGGGGGCCGTCCGTTGAGACGCGCCCCACGTACGTGTACGAGAGCGCGTTTTATTCCGGCAGCGATGCATCGTCGATGTTGAACGTATCAACTGTGTAGATTGGCGGGTCGGCGTCGGTGGAAATCTTGTGGAGCAGTCGAAACGATCGCGACGAGACCGAGGAATATTTGTAGGCCGAATTAGCCAGGGGCATCTTCTTGGAGAGCGCTGGCAGAAACTTGCTGAGACGGCTTCGCATTGAGCAATCTTGTGATTGTTGACTCGAAAACTGGGGAGGTTGGGACGGGCTGTTTTGTGCACGGGCAAGCCACCAGCTTAGATTGTGGAAATGTTGGGGAGAAATTGGAAACGCTCGCAGGCGCGGAAATTTGGAGACGCCTTATTGTTCCCAATCCGGCAAGCGCGCGGGGGCAGTGCGCCTTCACCCCCTGAGAGAGGCTCAGCTCAGCTGAAAGAACATCACTCCTTCCAGAGCTGCTTCCCCAAGACGTCACATCAATCTCCCTCCCTCATTTCGCCGAATTTGGGTCTTGGCCATTGCTGACGGGATGGATCCCCTTAGCATCACGGCTGGCGCTGTCGGTCTTGCGGCGCAAGCTCTCCGGGCCGCCTTTTTTGTTCGGAATACGCTCAACGAAATGCAGGACGCGCCTGCCTTCACGCGCGACATTGCTGAAGACATCATCATCGTCCAGGGCTCGCTGCACGAAATTGAGCGCACCCTGTCACGCAGCCCTCACGCTATCCGAAACTTTGGACTTGACGAAATGTTTGATTCATCGGTTGGCGGTTGCCACGGCACGCTGGAGCGCATCAGAGACGAATTCGATGACCTTTTTGGGCGCGAGGACTGGAGGGGCCGCTTTGCCGTTTGGTGGAATACGAGCGCCATTCATCGCTTGCTAGAGAGTCTCGGCACGAAGAAGGCGAGCTTGATGTTGCTGGTGCAGGCGCTGGGACTGCGCTCCATGCAGGAGATGCACGAGCTGATGGAGCGCAATCAGGCGACACTCAATCTCGCAGGCTTGGGTCTCGAAGGGATGTTGCATTCGTACTCGGGCTATGCTGCTGGGGACTTGAACGCGATGCCTTCGGAGATTGGATCAGTTGACGGCATCCTCGGCGATCGAGACTCTGTGCTGAGCGACAGCGGCTTTGCCTTTGACAGTGTTTGCGTTGGGAGCAAGGCCTACCGCCGCACAGTGGCACGAACACTGGACGAGAGGGGGGCGGGCATGCCTGAGGAACCGGCTCTTCCTGACATTGAAGAAGACGAGGAGGAAGTCGGGGACAAAAGCGAGATCGGGTCGTCTGTGGACACGGCAGTGCCCGTCCCTGTGCAGGGGTTTGTGGAAATTGGAGTTCACGAAGCTGTCTGCGCTAGACTTCGGGACGCGGAAGCCCGGATACTGGTCTTGGAGGCCATGTTACAACTGCAAAATTCGGGTGATCGAGACCCGGTTGGTCGTGCTACGGACGGTGCACAGGGACTTCCTCAACACCCGCCACCCACTGGAGGATTCGGAGGGTTCCGAATACCCGTGGGTGGCGTGGGAGATCCGCTGAGGCCCTACTGGCTCCCAAAGTATAAACGGTGGTCTGAGACGACGGGCATCGACTTGAGCGGGTTCCCTCGCCGGCGAGCCTATTATTCTCCTGCGCCAGCAAAGAACACAACCGCAACGGAAGAGGGGGGTGTCTCAACAAACGAGGATCAAAATAAACATTCAAAGGCCACAGAAGCTCAAGAGGAATCTTCAGAGGAGGGGACAACTTCTATACCCAAAACGTCAAACACACGCGCGACACCAAAGACAGAGAAGTCAGAGGCAGAGCTTTTGATTGAGTAGACGTTTGGACCCGCTAACCGATCCACCCCCTAACCGACCATGGAAACAGGGGGTCACCCCATTGTAACACCAATGCCAAAAACATTCCCACACGGCCAAAAACAGTAGAAAATAATGTCTATTGCATCTCCTCTGCCTCGTGAAACCTATAGAGTACTTGAATAACCTCTTCTACGCGATCCTCGAGGTTGGAAGGCGGGTCCGCAGTCTTCTTCCGCTTCCTCCCTGTGGGGGGCTTCATCGAGGCCTCGTTCGCTTCAGCGATGGATTCCATACTCGCGAACTTATCGTTTGCAGGCTCCCTCACTCGCTTCTTCGTACGAGGCTTTTCAGCAGCGAGATCCGCCTGTAGGCGCGCGATTTCCGCTTCTAAAAGAGCCCTACGAGCGTTGCCCTCATCCAGGGCCTTCCCTGCCTTGATCAGGAGGCTTCTAACGTTGCGAGAGGAAGGCGATTGCTGCTGTAAGGTGTTGTGTAGACTGTTGTAGATGTTACGGCTGCGTTAAGGCGTCTTTAAGAGGGTTGCTGACGTAATGGGGAGGTTTGTTAGTATTAGGGAGCGGCTAAAGGGAGGGGGTAAGTCCCCGACTAGCGCTTCGCGGTCCTCTAGTATCTGAGCGGGGTTAAATGGCCAGATCCCCGTCTTTTTAAATCCGCTACATATATTTCTTACCGTACAGCCCTGAATAAAGGCGTCTCTGTAGGCCAATAGCCATCGTTGTTTATTAAGGGGAGCGGTCGTTTGGCAGCCTGCCAGTGGGGCAGTCGCCTGGCGAAAGTACGTCTTGAGCGGGGAGAAAACGCTACGGTCGAGAGGCTGAGACTTATAGGAGGTGTGAGGCGGCAGATACAGAAGTTAGACCTTATTCTGGAAGGCGGTAAGCATGAAGTTATTGGTGATGTGACTACTCGCCTCGTCAAGAATAAGAAGTCTCCATTGCGCAGGGTTTTCTGGCCGAGTTTCTGGCAAATAGACTTCTTTCAACCACTTCAGGGCGATCCTTTCGTTGGAGAAGCCGGTAGGGGAGTATTCGTACTTCTAATCGCGGATAATCGGTTGTTTCCGGAAGTAATCGGGGTACCACTGGCCCTATAAGCTCGCGCCGGTAAACACCACAACAGGTGTAAGTCTCCAGCCCTCAGCAGTAACCGCCTCGATAACGGAGACCCAGGTTATAGCCTTCGAGGTTTACTTATATACCCTGGACGTCAGGGAGTCGCCAATAACCTTACCGCCCTCTGTACTCTCCGCCTCTTACATACCGTGCTCGTCAGCGTTAGAGATGTGCTTCGGAGGGATGTTTTTGCTGTCAATCTGGAACTTCAGGCGGTGAAAGAAGTCATCGTAGGCTTCCTTAGTACTGCCTCGGCGTCGTTCTTAATCGAGAGGGCGAGAGGATTTGACCTTAACGTTCTTATGGCGGTCGAGAAAGCGGTCGACCCAGCGTTTGCCAAGCAGGCGCGAGTCTCCTCCTTGCGCGAGGATCTGTTACGCCATTCTGGAGAGTTACGCCTTTGTAAGAGGCCTTGCAGAAGCTTCTTCATTGCGAGCCCAATCCACCAAAAGAGTCTCCTCGGCTGGAGAAAGCCGCCGGTGCTGTAATTCGCGTTCGTTGCGGGTGGTCGCGCCATGGAGCCGGCCCCAGAGCGTGGCATACGGGACCTCGGTTTTTGCTGTCGCTTCTCGTAAAGTTACGCCGTCATTGACTAAATCGATTGCAGTCTGGATATCCTGCTCACGGAGCGTCGGCATCTTGAATTTGGTGTAGATTGCGGCTAAATTGAAGGAGTTGTTGCTGTTGCGATGGGGGGAGCGCGACGCGGTGTTTGGGGGAAAATGATGATCGGCATGGGGGTGGATCGGTTAGGGGGTCCAAGCTTCTACTTTGAGGGCAACAAACCGGTTGGGGCAGCAGGTGCCCGCAGGCCGTCTGTCAGGGTGAAGCTCAAACCTTTGTCTAAGCCCAGCAAACCCCTGCGCAAGTTCGACATTGACCTTGAGCGTCTCGCGCGCGTCGGCGGTCTTAATACAGGGGCGGGCTCGGAGCCGGAGGGTGCGCCGCTAGCTGACACCACTAGCCACCATCGATCATTACGTCAAAAACCAAATGATGGAAAATATCCCACCCCGAGCGGCGCACCCTCGATTCCAACGTATTCGTCCCTCCGCAAGCAAATTCGGAGGGAAGGAAAGACAGTCCCATCCGATATCTCGGCCATCCCGCCAGACCGCCTCATCGATGGTCACAGCAGACGCGTTTCCATGATCCATCCAAAGAGGACGGACCAAAAATTGCAGGACAAAACGGCTAAACGCCGCTCCAACCCGTTAGAGCCAGGGAAAAGCAGTATGCCTACTGCCAGATCCCAGCCGACAGCAACCGGCGAGAAGACGCTTGCCGGTCCTTCATCCAACCCGTCTTTGACACCGGAGCAAAAAAAATCATTGGACGAAACTGGAAATTACATGAAGAAACTCATGCTCGAAGCCTCTGGTGAAGGGCCTCTTCCAGATGATATGACGACAGAACCTGGTGGGGCTGTTAGACGAAGACGGCGCAAAGCAGAAAAGAGGCAAAGGAAGAGTTCTGGGGAAGCCCTTGATCTCGGAGAAGACGACTTGATGCCGCCGCCGATGCCCCCATTGCCGTTCATGTCCGAGATCCCTGCGGCAGATCTGGGAAGCACGACTCGTGCCACGGTTTCATCTCGTGAGACAAGCAAGACAGACACGCCGCTGCCCCCATTCCATGCCGCTACCGCCCGGTATTTTGAAGCGGTGGATGCACGAAGGGCAGCGAAGGGCAAGGCCATGCTTACCAACGCTCTCCGGGCTACTCAAAGTGCGCGAGACCTTCGAGGGAATGCTGCAGGGGCTTGAGCAAATGTTGGGAAGTTCTGATGCTGGGATCGAAGAGACGAAGGTTTGAGTGGGCTTGGTGGTTGTGTTGGACAATGTTTGTTTCGGCCACAATAGTATCATTACAATGAACTATAAAGTAATAAACAGGAGGTTTGATGGGGGCTACTGAAGCATGCCCAATTTCTGACATGTAACTATAAAGAGGGTTCACAATATCGAGTCAACATTTCCAGCCCAAGGTGTTGTACACTTGTTCTTCGGGCATCACTTCAGCCATCCTGCCTATTACGGTAGATTCCTCCTCACCATAAAAGTAGCATCATCCCCATACCCCCTGAGCTTCTCCGCCAAGACCTCCCCAACATCCACAACCTCAAAACCAAACCGGCTCCAAAACCCCGCTGTCCCATAAACCGACACCAAACAAGTCGTATTATACCCGAGCCTCTCCGCAACCCCCAACAGCTTCCTAATTCCCCGCCCCGCCGCCCCCTTCCCTCTAAACTCCTGCAATAGGGCAACGTCATGTATATAATACCGATCCGCATCCTCCGGGATACATCCCAATACACTATCCAAATCAGGCGGTTGACCATTGCGAATGGGATGTGACATGGCGTAACCGCCTACTTTGCCGGTGGACTCATCGGATAGGATGAGACAGCCGTCTGGGAAGAGTTGGAGTCGCTCAGTGAAGATGGCGGGGCTTTCGGGGAGGGCTGCATGGATTTTGTTGGCGATGGGGAGGAGGTGGGGGATGTCGGAGGGAGTCATGGGGCGCCAGGTTGGCATTTTCTTGTCGTTTGAGGGGGAGAATGCGGGGTGAGTTGGTTTTTTTTTTTGCTTTTTTTTGTTTCAGGAGGCGGGAAGGTGGAGTGGTTCGTGATGACGATGGCGAAGTTGGGTTTGGGATCGAAGTTGAGGTACGGTGCCAAGCGACGATTTGGGTGCTTCTTGGCCGAGATCTCCACCCTTTCTGAGCCGTGCGGAACAAATGCTCCGGATGCGCGATTGGTTTAGCTGTGAATTCCGGTGGCTTGGGTCAACGTTGTGCGTTGGGCTGTTCCTGCCAGCCGTGGGAACTCGGGAGTCTCCGCGGGTTTCCGGCGTGGACATTTTTGAAAGCGCCGAATTGACTCTTTGAGCAAGAAGAGGCTTATTCTCTCTGTGTATGCCGGTGTAGCAGGTCTGGGTCAAAAGCTCCCGATCCGCTAGTGTTGGAACCTAGATCGTAACCTTCTAGGGCGGGCCCGGAGCGCCTGCTTCAACTGGGATCTACTTCGACCCGACTCGGCTGCTGCGCCGCACCATACTCCCGACTTGCAAGGCATTTTCAGTGAGGAAACTCTAGTAGCGTCTATATGACTGAATAAAGGGGATATGGACGAAACTTCAAGCTTCTTCGCACTTCGCTACATCGGCTGGAGCAAGCGAGGCCTTTCCATGGGCGGCGTGTGCTGGCAGATGGGGTTAGGTTCGCGTAACCGAGGTGGAATGGACTGAGTCACTGTTCCTGTGCCGCGCTGGGCAGTGAACTCTGGAGAGAGTTGGAGTTGAGAACTTTGTCGACCGTGGTGAATTTGGTGGTGTCAAGTGTTTGAGAATGTCTCTTGGCCAGGGAAGAAGATCATCTGGATGCTCGCATCACTTTATTTCCGTGCTTGCAACTTTAAAGACGAAAAATAGGGTAGGTAACTGGGCCTTCCAGCCATATGGTTCAGTGCAGCGGTACCGGCAAGGTTGCTAGGCGCTCTTGCCTTTTGAGTTTGGGCAAACATTGCTGGCCGTTGAGGCGTAGATGGGTTCGATCAGGTTTTGTGGTGCGGAATCATGGCAGGTGCGAGACCCAAAGGTTTTTTTTTTCTTTTCAAAAAAGGCGAAGTATATATATTTGAGCAGATCCCATGGTTGGACAATCCCCTTCGTTCCTTCAACTCGTCAACCTCACTCAAGCCCCAACGCACAACTTGAAGCACCCTTGCCTTGCTCAAACTTGACGAAAAACACATCGCGCACCTTCGCGCCGGAGATACCTACCTAACCACAAGTATTTCAAGTTGCTCAGACGTCAAATGAAGATCGGACAGTATACGAGCGACGCCAGCCGAAAGACCGGGTTTGGCGCCCTCTTCGGATTCTGGAAGCAGGACTCGAAGACAAAACCTAAGAGAGAAGAAATCTCGAGCGCGGTCTCAGAAGCCTCAGCGTCAGAATCCGAGAGAGAAGACTGGATTTCGAGAGGGGACGAGCTGATGCCCACACCAAAAGAGAGACTGGAGCCGAACCCGTTGGAACTTCTCCGCAGTATCTTCCATCTCGACGAGGACACCAACCTGATCAAAGATGCCATCATCATTTCCCTCGACTATGCCGACATCCGAACACCCATGAAACGCCATGTGCCACTGATCAGCCGAGAACACGACCGCGAGCTCGGCTTCACCGTTCTGGATACCAGAGAGGTTCTGGATGGGTCTTACGACGCGATGCGCGAAACCTATCAAGTCATCTGTGGTCACCCCGAGTTCACCTACGAGAATTTTCAATGGTTCGCCTTCCGCTCACCTAGCTCAAGGACTTCACCGCAGTGGCAGATGGTTGGCAGTCCCTCAGAGGTGGTGGTGCCCTTGAAGAAGGCGGTGCAATCCTTCCTGGTCGCCGGCCGCAACGTCATCGTGATTTCCCAATATATGGATATCTACATTCGGATGCTACCTTCCGTTGGCCTTGCTGTCTCGTCCGATGTCATCATGGTCAGCCTCGGCAAGGTTGGTCAACAGGCCTTTGGGGACGAGCCACACACCAAGTACCGGAGAGTCTACAGCATTCTGGAGTAATTCGGAAGTACTGACACTAACGGAGACCGCGCGCACACCACCGCGAATGACGCAAACCAAATGATGTGAGCTCTTCTTGCATTGCTTGTCATGGACTATGAAAGACGAGGAGGAGATGTTGAGATAACCCGCCCCCTGGTCGAGGCTGAAAAGGCCATGGGCGCCCGTTTTAGGCGGACGAAGGCGGAGAAGTCTAGAAGAGAACTCGTCCATGAGAAGTGGACGCAGTATGACAAGGATTTAAAGGCCGCGGGAAGCGTGGCTGAGTTGCAACGACTTCGGCGCGAAGCAAAGGCAGAGTTCAGGGCAGAAAACACGAGAGTCGAAGGCTTGGTGGAGTTAGGTTTGGAGGAAGTGACATATGCGTAGGAAAACGAGCACCAGGAGGGAGACAGGCCAGATCCTGCGGAGGAAGCTGATGGCGACGACTGGGTCAAGATGTGAGCTCTGGCATGTCACACCATTTTCTATGCCGCAGAGACTTCAGCAAGGGGTGCAATGGCTTGTAAATTTTTTTCTAGATTGACAGATAACCCTTGTACACCTAATCATCTTCTCAACTCTACCTAACCTGCCCAGCTTTGAGCATCCTCCCAGTAAATATTTGCCACCGGCAACTCCACCTCCTTTGCATCCAACTCACACAGCTGAGTCACCCCATCCGCCCCCGTCACCGGTGCACACACCTCCGTTGGCATGCTTCCAATAATCGTCGCATCAAAAAGCAGCCTATTTTGATCAAAGTTAACCCTCTTCTTTGTACTTACACTAGCTTAACTCAAAACAGAAAAAACCAACAGGGAAACTCACGGCGTCCCACTCCCACTACAAATCCACTGAAACCGAAAACCCACCCGCCCATCCTTCCTCCGCTCCAATAGATACATACACCTCTTCAACTCCCCCGGCAACGGCGTCTCCCCCGCAATGCACGTGCTCCACACCCCGCCCCCCGTGGAAATAGGGATGCGGTTCAACACGTAGGTATCTCCCGACCCGGGGTTCTTCACGGCAAATGTAGCGAGGGTCTGTGTGGGGCCTTGTATGCCATTCTCGCGGGCGGACGTGACGGTCTCGATTTTGTAGGTGAGGAGGGTGAAGTGGGTTATGTTGGTGAAGGAGGCGGGGGTGCAGGAGTCGCTGAGGGGAAGCAGTGTAGGGGTTGCGGCGGCTAGGCCGAGCAGGAAGGGAAAGAAAAGCATTATGATGAGAGAGGAGCTCTCGGAGAGGAGAAAATGGGGTGTATGGCTATAGTGGCGATACTTCTCGTGGTGGTTGGAGAATGCGGAGAATATATTCTACTCACGAAGCGTTTAGGGGAGCCTGGAGTGCGGAGCTTTTCCGGGCTCGACCGAGGGGTGCAATTTAGGCCGGATGAAGCAATATGGACGCGGTACGCAAGGGTAGCGCAGACCTCACCTTACTTAGCCTAATCCTGTGGTATGCTGTTAGAGAGGCCGGTAATGTGTAGCGATGATAGGCGGTGGGGGAGTTGGAGATAACCAAGAATGAGTGGCACAAGGTGTGTTTTTAGAATTTGAGGCATCTTGAATGTCTTTGGATTTTTTTGACTTCATGGCTGCGTGAATGGCAATTTGCAAGGACTGCACGTTGCTAACCCCTGAGAACAAGACCTCTGCAGCTGCGGGTATCACGGTTTCTGGTCGGAATGGGGGTACTGTCGATGGAAATGACAATCTCTGAACCCTTTCATCGTGTCTGTATTGACTAAAGCGAACTGCATGGCTTTATTTGGCACATCGATGTTGGGTTGATGTCATTGCCCCTGAATTGTGGATCCGATTGGGCTCGTCTGCAAGAAGCGCGGTTGTCCATTGTACCTGCCGTGTCAATGGACCTGCAGCTTGACCTTCGATTTAGCTTCGGCAATTTGCAATCGAAGAACGGAAAATCCGTGCAACTTCTTGCTCTTCTCACCATCGCCGTTCGCTGCAACTTTCGCCATTCGCATCGCCATCCTCACGGTTTCCACTGCTCTCTTGGACCCCCCAATGCAACTGCGACGAAGTGTCGTCAACGGTGGCAGCGCCATTTCGCGCAACACGCAAACTACTGCAAACGAACGCAATCTCCGGTGGTTGGTGTGGTTTCTTGCTGAATCCCGCTGCATGGAACTTGTGCTGACCTTGACCAGTTTGTCCAGTCTGCGCACCCCGTCCCAGCCACCAATTTCACTCAGTCTAAACGAGAATCGTTGCTTTCGGGCTGAACAGAGCCCACCGCCTCGATCGTTACGCGAGCGAAGCGCTGCCATGTCGCACGTCGAAGGCATCAAGGTCGCGTTCATAAGCTGTTTGGGTTGCGATAACTTGGACACAAACTCGTGCTTCAGCTCTGCTATAACGGCGCTGTGCAAAACCTGTTACAGCTGGCTCGGACTCGTAGCCAATGATTGCACAACAGGTCGGATGACGAGTCCGATCGGCGAACCAGCAAGCCGTTTGGGGTTGTGTTTCGGCCCCAAATATCGATGATTGGTCAGCAAGCTGTGGCTGATCCCAGGCAGACCTGGGCGCAGTCGCTTCCTAGATGCAGCTGGCCGAAAATACCACCACTCTCAATGCGGTCGCTTGCCGACGTAGCCGCTGTACGCCCGTTGATCAGCATGCGGCAAAGGAGCGGCGCGCCCCGCTATATTTCCTTGGGGCACCATGGGTTTCTCTAGAACTCGTCACAACCAGCAATCGAGCATTCTATCGCTTGGACCAATGCCACCATGACAGCCCCTTCTGCCCTGAGGTCGACTGGCGAGCCGGGCTGGAGATTTTCGGCCCTCGCTGCCAACGCGAGCCCTCGACACGACACGAGAACCCACGCGCATCGACCGAAACTATGGACGCCCTTCTTCCTTCGAAGGCCGACCCTTGTTGTCTTCATCGTCATATTCGTCCTCTTGATGCTGGCTTTCGCCATTCTCTTCGGCATCTCGAACCGAGATCAAGGTCTAGCAAGCGCCAACCCCAACTGGTACTACCTTTGGGTGTACGGTCCAACGGCTGCGTTTACCTTCCTCGCCGCCATCTGGGCCCCGGTTGAGTACCGCGCAAAGCAGGTGGAGCCGTGGGTGCTCATGGCAACAAAGTTCCGTCCCGCAAAAGAGAGTTTGCTTCTCGACTACATCGAACGCCTGAACATTCTCACACTTTTTGCCTCCCTCCGCCGGCGGCACTGGTTGGCATTTTCTGGCACCGCCGCCACATTTGTCATCATTGTCGCAACCGTCGCGTCCAGCGGTCTCCTTGTCTCATCCACGATCCGGACCCACAAGGAGAATGCCAAGCTGGTTATCAGGGATGCCTTCACAGTTCCGAAACTTCCCCAGGCGGGGTCGCGACCAGCAATGAATACTTATGGAATCTTGGCTGCGAATATTTCCTTTCCGGCTGGCACCTATGATCGGCACGCTATTCAGAGCTTTGAGCCATATGACGGTATGTCTCGAGGAAGTGTGCTCCGACTTCGTCTTCTTACTAACTCGAGTCGTAGGGCACCCCTACGAGACCATGAGCGCCATTGTCGATGTTTTTGAGGCGAAGCTGGATTGCGAAGTCGCCATAATCTCCACGGAAGGCGAGCTGACTTATGGGAAGAACACGCTCCCGCACAAACCCTCCAAGACGAACAACGATGGCGTGGGGGCAGCCGTATTTGTTGGAAGCTCATTCACATTGCGGGTGCCGTCATGCCCCAACCCGCTGTACCTAGAGATTACTGGGCCCAAACTCTTTTCCTTCAACGGTAGCTCGTGCGGGAATACCAGCACGCCAACCGACAATGCAGCGGCCATCGATCGATTCGTGGCACTCTGGGGTCATCGAGGACACTCATCAGACCCCCTGATCCCTGACTTGGGGGTTGTCTGCGTTCCCAGCTATTCGATCCGAAAAGGGAGGGTGGAGCTCAGCAGACGAGCTAACGGCGACGTTTTGCCCACGGTAGCCTTTCTGGGGAGCCCCGAGTCCGATGGAAGAGTACTTGACGGCATCACGGCCTGGGACGTTTTGACCGAGTTCGTGCGAAGCGCCGTCGAGTCATCGGATGCCATCTTTCAAGGAGATTACGGTAGCCGCGGTGGCGAAACCAGGACGGGATTGGAGCCGTTGATCCAAACAGTCGTCTCCAAAGGCCATGCAGAGGACAGAGTGGCCGCCCTTTCAGAAGTCTTTGGTCTTGTGACAGCTCAAGTGGCAGACCAATACCTCAGGCAAGCAGCAGAAGAACCGCTCGCCGGGACGACAACAGCGGTAGAGAACAGACTGATCGTGTCTACCGCATCCTTTGCGCTGTTGGAATCGATGTTGTTGCTGCTATGCCTTATCGCAGGATACCTCCTCGTCGTGTCGTCAAAGGCTGGTACCTCATGTGATACTTCAACTCTCGCCGGCCTGGCCGCAGTCCTGGCCAGGAGTGGGCCGGCACTGTCTAATCTTGATGGAGCTGGAAAAACCAGTGAGAAGGCTTTGGGCAACCGATTGCAAAAGGTCGAGTTCCGAACCAATATCGTCAGCGATGAGGGTCAACCCGTCTTTCGTATCGAGAGCGCTACAACCGAGGAGGCCAACCCGCTCTTGTCTGAGGTCAGGCCCGAAGCGGAGATGGGGGACTCGACCGAACGCCACTCTAGTTGGCGAAAATTCTTTTGCAGCATGGGAGGTCTCTTCCGAAACAAGGCAAAGGAAGGGCTATACCAGCCATTCGCTGTAACCATCCCGGGTCAGGTGCTCCTCGTTCTGGCCCTTCCAGCTTTGGTGGTCACCCTCGAACTGCTTTACCGACGCTCAGAGCGAGATGGCGGACTGGTGGAAATCGACGACAGCTCCAACGCAGTGTACTATGCGTGGACCTACATCCCAACGGCCACCATGGTTGGCTTGGGCCTGTGGTTAACAGCATTCAGCTATACCACCAAGCTGCTCGGTCCGTATTCTAGTTTGTGGAGGGGAAGGGCGCCAGCCGAGACCACCATGACCGAGAACTATCTTCATACACTCGCCATTCTGTCCCTCTGGAGGGCTGCCAGAAAGAAACAGTGGGGTATCGCGGCGCCAGCATTGGCTTCCATGTTGACGCCATTTCTTACTATTGTCGCCAGTGGGTTGCTTTCTACCAGGCCGTCGATGACGAGCACAACGGCTATGTTTCAACGAGTCGACTCATTCAATGTTGCGGCCATCAACCAAAGCAATGGTCTCAGTTTCGCCAACTTGGCCCTTGCCAGCAACCTTTCTGACCCTTTGTAAGCAATCCTTTTGGTTTCCTAGTGATGATACCTGCTTCGGACTAACCGTTGGTATTCTAGATGGACATATAAAGATCTTGTCATGCCACAGCTTACCGGTATCGATGGATTCGATTCCACGGAAAAGGGACTGGCGCGCCGGGTCAAGTTCGATGCTCTCCCAGCCATCCGGGGCAACTTCAACTGCACGGTAACATTCGCGACGGAAGCAGACCCAGACTGCGGGGGCCGTGGCTTTATCGGGACGAATTACAAAAAGGTGGGGGACAGCTTTGAGAACCCAAACACTGATGGCATCTTCCTCGGCAACGGCTACTTTGGGACAATGATATCCCTTCAGTCGCTATCCTCGATAATCAGCTACTACAAGCCCGAGTGCCCAAGTGTGCTTGTCTCGTTCGGGCACACAACGGACTACGTCGTGGACCAAGTTTCAAATCTTGTCTGTAGTCCGTATGCCGAAGAGGTTCTGGTGTCGGCGAGTTTCACAATTCCGGAATGGGAACTAGACGCTGACCGTTCTCCATCCTCGCCGCCCCCGGTTATTGTCCACCCAGGCTCGGCCCCAAAGGTCGTCCCCTCTATCAACATTAGCAGCCCGGAATTCATCCACAGTTTTAGCATGATGGTCTTTGCCAACCCCGCCGGCCTTGATACATCGTTTGAGAGCGGTGGCCTCTTTGGTCTGGCAGTTTACGGACGCAATGGCACCCCGATTGCAGAGCTAGCTGGCCCCGAGAATGTTGGGAATCTCAAGGATGCGGTGGAGCGGACCTTTCGCGCAGTCATGGCCCAATTCCTCAACAATGGCCGCGAAAGCCTCGACCTTGCCGCGGGGGAGGACGCGCAGACCTTCACGGGCGCAGTGACCACGCCGAACGCGGGCCGCTCTCGCCTGTATCAGAGTGCCATATCGACAAGAATCCTAGAGGGCCTGTTGGCTGTCATGTTCGTGTGCGTTATGCTGTCTTATATGACGCATCGGCATCTGAGGAGGCTCCTGCCCAAGAATCCGTGCAGCATCGGTGCCGCGGCAAGTTTGCTAGCGGGATCTGACTTGTTGAGACGCATTCCGCATGGAGCGGAGTGGATGACGAAGCAGGAGAGAAACGAGTTGGAGGTGTTCCGGGAAGGCTTGTTTGGGATGGGATGGTGGGGCGTTAAGGAACCGCCGGGACAAGGGGGAGATGGCAACAGCGACCAAGGGGCGGACAGATGGTATGGGATTGACTTCCAGTGGGGCGAGGGGCGTGCTGATGCGGAGAAGTGATGGCCATCCACATGCACGCAGACCAAGAGTAATAAGATAATCTTCAACGCATTGAAACTTGCTGAAACGAGTACGGATCTACAGCGGCTGTCATGATTTGCGAATCGACCCATTTTCACAGGGTTCAACTTAGTTTGCCCACGAAGGCCACCTCTCGCCAGAGTCCCACTGCTGCTGTCAGTTATCAACCCCCTTGGAGGGGGACAAGGGATACTCACGTGCTCGGTGATGCAGCCGTCCTTCCAGCGGAAGCGGTCCACAATGTTGTTGTAGGCAACATAGCCCATGTCTCCCCTGAAGGCCGACTTGCCGTTCCGGAAGTTCTGGTTGCACCAGATGCCGCCGAGGATGTTGAGGGCCTCCTTTGGGCCTCCGGTTCTCGCCATGGGGTTGTGGTTCTGTCTTTATTAGACCTCCGATCATGAATTTATGGGAAATTTTAAGAAGAGTTACCGTGTAAACGTTGTCAATGTACTTGAAGGCCTCGCTCAGGTTCTTCTTGAGGATAAAGGCATCAAAGAAGAGGGCATGGCGCGCCGCCGTCTCCTCCTCGGTCGGGGGCGGCGAAATGTAAGCGCATGGCGCGGGCGTGGTGACGCGGCATCCCTGGCGCTCGTCGAGGATCTTGGTGGGGGTGTCGACGGTGGCGCTGGGAGCTGCGAGGGCCAGGGGGGCCGTGATGGCGGCGAGGAGAAGGGCCTGGAACTTCATTTTGCAGTTTGTTGCAATGCAAGATGATGATGAAATCCACACAGCTGGAATGGGAAAACACGGGTCGGAGGTTTATCTTATATGCACGCACGGCACATTTGAACCCCGCAAGTTTGCCCCTTGATTAGTTGGTTGGGGAGTGAACCCGGATATTGGGCGTAAAGGCCCAAGATTCTTGGATTTCCCAGCGCCGTCGCATGGAAGGGAGGTGGGTTTATTGAGCCATATGAACGCCAAGCTGCTATACCCTGAACTGTAAGGAAATCCACCAGCGGTGGCCGAAGTCAAGTACCGGAAGGACTGCGCTTGGCGTCTTGGCTACCCGTTGCAGCAGCACCACGTTGAATCCACGTGTGTTTATCCGGTTGTCCCGGCGAGAGAAGTACGTCCGATGTTTTCGAGTAGCTGAAATCTAGGCCCGGAAATTACCCCATTCTGGGCATTGCCACTCCTTCATTCTCGAATCTTACCCCATACTTAGACACTGACAAACCCCCTGACCCATTCCCAGCCCATGATGACAAGACTCAACACGCCAAAGATGACCTGCGGGATCAACGTGTACGTCACAAAGACTAGACACATCGTTAGCCGATCGCCATAACGTAGTCCGGACGATAAAAAGGGGAATGATAAAAAAGGGGTAAAAAAGGGGCACTCACAAACACCACCCCCACTCCTCCTCACCACGCCAAACAACTCTCCCCTCATCACCTCCCCCGCCTCTTCCGGAGCCGCCCACGGCCCCACCAGCCGAAACTTGGTATTGAAATTCGGTCCCATCGCCCACGTGAAGAAAACCTTCCATCCGTGCTGCCTCAGAACGTGAGTTACCTTCGGTGCGGCGCCCATGTCCAGCGCGAGTTGGTATGCGTAGCTCTCGTGGTCGACGCCGAATTTGTTGCGGAAGACGTCGTGGCCTTGGGAAGGGTGGAGGGCGTAGTCTAGTTCGTAGGGAGCGAGGGCGTGACGGGAGAGGGGGGAGGTGAGGCTGTAGTGGTTGGTTATGAGACGGGAGGTGAAGAGTTGGGCTTGGAGTTCGGCTAGGGGGGGGATTGCTCCTACAGATTACATAGGGTTAGCTTTCATGTAGGAGAAAGAGGGGAAGAAAGGGGTACCGATGGAGGGACGGATCATCCCGATGTAGCCGAACCCGTCATCGATGTTGCGATAGATACCCCTGACTGAGCAGTCACCCGGGCGAGGGTATTCCTCTGACAAAAAGGGAAACTCGCGCTTGTATCCCGTGGCGAATATCACCGTGTCGGGGATAACAGGGGGTCGTGTCTTGAGACGCTCGCTCTCAGGGGACCCGTCGTCGGTGAACTTGATGATTTCGACCTCATCGTCGGTATCGCTGTCCAGATGCATCACGTCGCGCTTCTTGACCTTCTCGACGCATGCGGGCCACGGCGCTAGCTCGATTTCCTTCCCCTGGGTGTCCTTGAGCGGGATGTTGATAAAGAAGCTGCGAATCGCGTTGACCCATCCCTTGCGGTACGGCGGAGAGATGTACTGAATCGCCTTGTCGCTCTTGACCATGAAGACTGCCAGATATTAGTCCTCCTTTCCTCATCACAGACAAAAGATACTCACAGCTATCAACCCCCCTCCCACTCCCCCCAACCCACTGATCACACCCCCCCGTACTCCCACTAATCAGCCAAAAAATCCACCTTATCCACGCATCGTAATACCCCCACAACAGCCCTCCCCTCTGCAACCAAGCCGGCACATATGCAGTGTCAAACAAGCTCGCCACCGTCGTATCCAGCGGTTTATTCGGCCTCTTTCCCTCGTACGGTTTCCCCCACACCCTCAAAATCACCGGCTCAGGGGAAATCTTTGGTGCTATGAAGAAGCCGTTTTTGTGGGAGAGGATAACGCGTGAGACGGAGGGGTGATTGATGGCGGCGTAGGCGATGTCGTGGGCGGTTTCGCCGGCGCCAAGAACAACAATCGTACTCCCTTGCCTTTTGTCTGTTTGCTGAGTCGGGAGGAATTCAGAATCGGGGCCGGGGAGGTTTTTGAAGATGGAGGAGTGGAGGGTGCGGAAGGTGTGGGACGCGGACTCAGCAAGGCCTTGGATACCACTGGGAACATTGGGGGTGAGGTTGAGACCGGAGCAGACGATGACGGCGTCGCATTGGTGTTCTTTTGTGGTGGAAGCGTCTCGGTTGAGCGTGGTGACGATGTGGCCTCCTCCCTGGCGACGGCGGACATCGGTGACGGAGGTGTTGCAGCGGATGTGGCCGAGGAGTCTGAAGTGCTTGGCGTAGTCTTGGAGGTACTGGACGTATTGCTGAGGGGAGAGAAAGTCAGGGGCGTCTTCAGGCAGTCGAAAATCAGAAAAAGTGGTGAGGTATTTGGAGGAGACCAGCTCGGCACCAGCCCAGACGCGATACTTGAAGGTGCCACCGAGGGAATCTTCAGCTTCGAAGAGCTGCACGTCAATTGGTTTGATGTCAAAGAAGTTGTGGGCTGTGGCGAGGTGTTTGAGCGTCACCAGCCCGCCGGGTCCGCCCCCAATGACGATGACTTTCATGGTGATTCCCATCGTTGTGTGGTCAATGGATAGGTTGTTTGGGCTAGAGTTGGGATCAAAAATTGGGATTGGATTTACGATGATGACAACGGGATTGTCTGGGCTCTTTTAGGCGGGAACCCGAGGGTCGGCCCCCTGGGTCCTTTCTCCACCGACCGAGGGCCCGATGATACCCTGGCCCGTCCCAGCCAACTGCTAGCCTATCGTGCCACAGCTGTGCTTATGATTGCCTGCAAGCCGGCAGGATTCAGGACTTCTGTTTGGCGAGGCCGTCCCGTTACATCGTCGGATCCTCTTGCAACCGTGCGCCACTCATTCGCATCCTGCGCTCTTTGTGCTACGGTAGCGAGCCAGCAGGCATTGCATTCAACTCTATTGTTCGAGTACCTTTGACTTTTGACCCGAGAGTCGATTTTCTACTATTGAGACAAGAACTACAGATTTTGTGAATAGGGGCAATTCACCCAACGTTCCAACACAACCCATTCAACTTCCATTATCTTATCTCGTCATTCTGCAACGCAATTATCCCCTGCCATTACCCGGCCTGTAATTCTTAGTGAATACCAACAGTTTAGCTTCTGCCATAGTACAAGGATGCGAAGGCTGAGGGACTGCTTGGTCTGGGATCTGGCGAAAAGAACGCAGTTGATTTGATCCGAGGAAGATTAGAAACTCCATGTCATGGAGCTTCATTCCAACGAAGACGCGGTAGCAGCTCCTAAACGCACCCTCGGGCCCAGGGCGCTGGCCAGTCGGAAAGAAAGCATTTGAATGGTAAGCCGGATGTATCAAAAGATCGCCGTCTAGCCATTCAGTTGGGGCGGTGAGGCCCGAGGTTTGGTAGACACTGTACATGTGGGCAGCCGTAAGTGCCACGTTGGTGCTCCTAACCTACTGAAATACAGGCTCTTGATGCTATTTGCGCCCAGTACATGACGCTGCCGGAAAAACCGGGGTGACATGCCATTAGATGGCCAAGACGGTGGTTGTTGAGCGAGACTGCTACTTTCACCTTTTTAAGCGACCCTTTTGCTCCGAGCGTCAGGTCCCCTTCCCATTCTCCGAACCATCCAATTGAATCCTCTAGCCCACTGGTGTCAAGCTTGGTGATGCCAAGCTCCGCCGACCACGATATCATGTTTTGCATGGTGGTCTGCATGCTGGAGAGAAGAGACTGGCGGACTTGCTTGGCTGGGAGATCAATCTCTGTCCCAAGATGCAGTGGATATTGAGATAGGTCTGTATGGCAAATATTCCCCAGAGAGGAAACTCGTTCTCACTGTGAAAGACTCGGAAAGTCCGAGTTATTTCGTCGATTCCGGGGATATCGCATCCTCGTCTCGATGCTGATGCCAGAGCCTCCGTGTCGACCAAGAACCACACATAGTGTAGGTATGCTATCTAGAATTAGAGGAGGACATCGTGATACAATGCTTAGGTATCTATACTAAACTACCCTTACAGCTCACCATCACTCCTTGAGCTACTCCCTGTCTACGACCCAGGCACCGAGTACCATCTCCACGAGGAGGCTGATGCACCGTTGACGAGCAGGTGGCTTGCAGAGGCAGTAGTCGATGTCGAGGTGGATGGTTTATCCTTCGAGTGTGTGCACCAACCGCCGCAGCTGCGTGCCACTGTCTTTTGGCTCGAGTGTTGGTTGCGGTGAACAGGGGTCGTTGAGAATCCGCTCACCTGACTTGACAAAGCTTTCAAGAAAACCTTCTCGCACCTTGACGAGGCGTACCAGGTCAGCTTCGGTGGTGTTTCGGCGCATGGGAGAGGTTTCTGGTCGGAACCGCTCTGCGAAAGCATCGAGAAGCGGTGAGTTGTGGGCAATGGTCCTGCCCCCTGAAAGATTGGTGCGAGATCTGGAACTCGTAGTAAGTACTGACAGTTTGATTCCAGCCGATATGCAATATGATGACTTGAAGGCGTTTGGACCGGTTGGTCTTGGGCCCGGTGGAAAGAATCTCGCCGGTTGAATGTAGGGCGAACCCAAGATCTCCATGTCCGTCCACTTTCACAGAGCAGGCTGGAGGCGAGTCATGCTTTGTAAAGATGCTCAGAGGCCTGTACCACCCCCGTGGCCTCTTCCCATTCCAGAACGCAGTCCCGTACCAAACTATGGGCGGCATACAGGGTGATAACACACCAGAGCGGAGCCTGGCTGGAGGACAGAAAATTCTGTAGGATGTTATGCGCAATAGGAGCCTGACCCCAGAGAGTATGGGTAATATCTGCGTAAACCTGAGCAGGAAAAACACCCCAGAGCGGGAAGACATCCTCGTGCTTCAGAGCTTGAAAGGCCCGAGTTATCTCACCCATGCCGGGGGGGTTTGCACTGAACTGGCGACGGTGCACCCGCTCTAGATGCTCGTCCCATTATAGAAAGTTTCAGAGTCGCTGTGCCCAAGGTGCCTATATCTTCGCTGATGCAACGAAATAGCTTCTGGTCTGTGGACCATTTTTCAGGGGATGTCAGTTGCGACCAGTTGGCATGGTGAGTGAAGACGCCGGACTTGGGAGCCTTATGGTTGGCCATGTATTGCTCTGCGCCAGAAAATAGCGTGAACCCCGTGATGAATTGGTAGTTGGACTCTTCATATCACAGCTCGTAAATGCAGCCGAGTGTAAAATCCTTTTGTAGCTCTTCTGGAGGTGTCGCCGTCTCATCAACAAGATTATGAATCCAGCACAATGTAACAGAAGACATAATCCTCGGCGGAGCAGAAACATCATCATTCTGAAGAACGGCAACAAAAGTGGCGACACCGCCGTGCATGAACTGTCTGAGCCAGGTTCTCTTTTGGTAGCCCTGCTCGCGGATGAGAGGAAAGTGGAAAGCTGGGATGAAAGGGCTCTTTTCCAAAGATCTCTCGTAGGGGGCTGAGTCGAGGTTGGGGATTTTGCGGAGCATGTCGAGACGAAAGGGGGCGGTAATGTTTCCAGTAGAATTCTTGGCCTTCAGTGTCTTTGGGGACTTGGTGGACTGTCCAGGTCACGCCATTTGTGGTGTGAGTTTTGGGGGGATTGAGGACTGAAGTTGGTATGTTTGGAGGCGCTGTTGGTCGATCAGACATCGTAAATGTTGAGTTCGATGGTGGTGGTGAGCTGGGACGGGACTAAACAGAGAAGTATGCAGTCTAGATGGACAACTTTATAGCTGAGGTATCCAAACTTCAAGTTATGTCATGGCAATCATGACTACCTGGTAAAACGGCTGTCAGCTTATCGAACTGTCGAGGAGTGAACCTGACTGCGAAAAACTCAAACATTATAGGTCATCGTGTCACATTACCTGCTACTCTACTGTCTTGAATTGCAGACATTTCAAAGGATGCGCCTACTCTAGACCCTCCAAGAACCCAACCACTTTGTCTGCAATATATGTCCACGCATCAGGGTCAGACACAACATGATTCGCCCCCGGAACAAAGCCAGACAATGGACTCGCCAGTCCCGGCGGGCAAAATCCAGTCCAGCGATCCAACAATGTAGGACGGTCCACGCTGGGAGGTACCAGTTCATCCTTTTCACACGGCAGAAACAAGATGGGTTTGTCAACCCGCCCAAACGTTCCCTTCAGCTGGTCGTCAGACAAATCCGACGAAAAAAAGTCGTCATCCCCCCTTTGTCATCAAACTCAGAAATTAGCAAACTTGAACTATCACAAGGAATAGAGGACTTACCCCTTGGCAGCCAAACTCCACCACCGATACGCCGTCACCGGACTCTGAAAAATCTCCGGGATACTGCCCCTCCCCATCACCTCCTGTGCCCTCCCCTTGTCAATCAACTCCTTTGCTTTCTTCACACTCTCTTCCATCGCCGCGGGCGGGATAAACATGCCGCCCATCTCTCTATCCGACACGGGCGCAAGAAGAATGTTCCCATCCACGGCCGGAGCATCAGGGTATTTCTCCGTGTTGCTGTATTCGATGCAGTCCTGACAGCCGGTTGAGTGACCCATTAACACGATCTTTTCTTTGCCTAGAGAGCGGAGGTACTTGACGAAGGAGGCGATGTCGTTGGCGTCGTTGGAGAGGCTGGAGAAGCCGAAGCCGGTGTAGGAGCTGCGCATGCGGAACTCCCAGATGGAGTAGCTGAGTTTGGGAGAGGTGCGGAAAGCGGAGTCGATGGCGGTGAGGTCAATAGACTGAGGGCCGCCGGTGAGACCGCCGATGTAGACAAAGGCGTTGCGGGAGGAGGGGTCGCCGCGCTCGTAGGCGCACGACCAGCGGGTGGCCGAGGGGAATGGGTGGACTGTTACGGGGTAGGGCATGATGAAAAAGTGAATTGAAGGGCAAGTTGTTAACTCCAGAAGTTGAGTTCTGAGTTGCAAGGAGAAACTCTGAGGAAGTTTATAAGTGCTTCCCTCATTAGCTGACCCGAAAACGAATACGATGGTCAACACCTGACCCGCTTTTTGCCCTGTTGAGTTGGGAGGCTGACTTTGAATGGTGCGCCAAGTCGCTAAGGATTCAGCTGAGACAACGACAACGACAAGCGATGAAGCGTGATGGTTGATGTCGCCTGTCTCTGCGCCACAGCTGGCTACCCCGCTCTCGTTTTATCCGAACGAGCGTTGGTTGCACAGTCATGCGTCGGTGGCTGGCTAACACCCAAGCTCGTTGGCTGTCATGCCGGGATTCAGCCGCTGTCTCCCCCTCACCAAAACCCTCCATCTTCGATCACCGGACCTCAGAAGCCAACCCAAGGCAATCAAAATGGAAGGACACAGCACGGTAAGCCTCAGACTGAGAAGAAAAGACCCAAGCTGACACTCCTCAGCCCTCCACAAGCCAGCCAAACCCCAGCGAACCACCACCTGACTATGAGCTTAGTGTCTTTACACACCCCCACAAGATACTCGTGACAGTTCCAATTCCAGTCAACAGCCCCTCGGAGCCCACCAGTCTTGTCAGACTTTATATCTGGAGTCAGCTCAGCGTCCAAGAGATAGATGGCTTGCTCTTGACCACAGAGCTCCTCTCAACCATCAGAGGGCTTACCTCCCTTGGAGCCTTCCACATCCCCTACGACTGCAACCTCACCTTGGCCGACAAGCTTTCGGCCTTTCTTCTCGTATCCTCCAACCGGGAACTTGGGACCGAAACCCTTTCCAGCGCCATGATGCAAATCAACAACGCCTACCCTGGACGAAAAGGGGTTACTGAACAATTCTTCGCCTTCCCGGTGTTCAGCAACCGTTCGGACCACCCCATTGGCGATGAAGCCCTACTTCCCGTTTGGAAGTGGGTGAAACCGGATAGTCCGTATCGGAAAAGTGGTTTCTGGGAGAAAGATCTGCACGCAGCTCTTGAAGACGGCGGATGGAACGGCGGGAAGGAGTTGTCCGTCTTGATGGGTGCAGTGTCGGAGGAGGCCTTCTATACCATTGCGTGTTCCGAAATGGGTTTGAGGTTCTCGAGTCTGGAGCGGGCCGAGTTGGTCGCTAGACAAGGCGGTGACCTGTAGTTGGACGACAGCGGGCGGATGTGCTGGGTTTAGTTGGTAGGTGACGTTGAGGGCCGCTTTGTTTACCCCCTCTCGACCGCCTTGCCGTTAGCAGTCGCCGCCGATGACCACACAGCCAACGTGATCAGGCAGTTACGACCAAACATTGCCGCTCGGGTCCGATCTCCTCGAGTTTCAACAGGCTATCCCCTTTTCATCCGTAGCGGAGAGCATGTGGAGCAGTGGGCCCGCATCACGGAGCCGAGGTCTCGGCGCGGGCCAAAACACCACCCGGATTTTGACCTTACTCGTGCTCGTCTCTGCCAGAGAATCCTTCCGCAGCGGGCCGACCAAAACATGACGGAATGCAGTAGTCGTTTTGCCGATCAACGGCTCCGGACCGCCATCATCGGCACGGGCTTGGCTGGGCTCACCACCGCCTACCTCCTCAATAACGATGAGAAACAGCGATACGAATTGACGCTCCTGGAGCAGGTCAGTATTCTCATCGCCAAAATATGCCAAAGTGGTTGACTTACAAAGCGCCCAGGCAGACTCCTTGTCCTTCGATTCGGCCTCGGTGGCCGTCAAGAACCATCAGACCGGAACAATCGAGCGAGCGGACCTGCCCATGCGCACTTCGGCTGGCGGGTACTACGCGATCCTCAATCGCATGTATCGACATCTCGGAATGCCGACTCATCCAGTTCGGTTCCTGTTCGTCTTTGCTAAGGCGCTGAGATCGAGCATGAGCGACTCGAACACGACGACACAACAACCACACTTCAAGGAGTACTTTGTCCACACCTCCAACCATCACTAACTCCCTCCACCGCGACCTTCTGGCTACGGTTTTCTTCGGTATATCTTTGAGGTGCTGTATCTCATCATATGCCACTTCTGTTTCGCTGTGGCGTGTTTCTTCGTCCAGCCACATATCGAAACCGAGAGCGTCGCCGACTACCTCGACCGCATCTGGCTGCCCCGGCGGTATGTCACGCATTACATCCTCCCGCTGATGAGCAGTGTGAGTACATGCAGGCACGCACAGATGCTGGCTTTTCCGGCGGGGATCTGGTGGCGTATATCAAAAACTCGTATCGACAGCAGCATTACACCGTCTGCGGTGGCGTACGACAGGTTCAGGCGCGGTTGGCAAACGGAATTGGGAAGAAAAATATGCGGGTCAAGTGTCGCGTGTTGAGCGTGACGCCTGAGGAGCAGACAGGAAGGGTGGTGGTAAGATGGCAGGTTGTGGGGGCCGACAGCACGGCGGTGTGCGAGGATGCGTTTGATCGGGTTGTCCTCGCTGTTTCTCCTGACATCGTAGGAAGAATCTTGCAGGTTCCGCGGCTGTCGGCGGCCTTGGCTAAGATTCCTACGGTACGGGTCGAGAGCTCAGTACTGGCGCCGTCGGGACCCTCAGCGCGTTATTCTATTGTCGAAGATGAGGAGGATGCGGCGGTTTGTATGCATCACACAAATTCTGAAGCAGCGCCGGCGCAGGTCATCACGCTTCGGTCGCAATTCTCGACTTCTCAAGGGAGCCCGAGTGGTCGTAGCGAGGCGCTGCACGCTATGCCTGGCGGGGTGGTGAGCACTTGTCCACTCGACAGAGCGAGTGGCGAGGTGAAGTGCGTGTTGAAAACGGCGGGTTTCACGAGGACGCTGCGGAGCGTCAAGGGCCGTGGTGTTGTCGGGGCAATTATGGGTCATGGGAGGAGCGATATTGGCTGGGTCAATGGTCAGGACAATGTGTGGCTGGCAGGTTCGTGGTGCTGGGATGGAATGGTGCTTCTCGAGGGTTGTGTCGTCTCCGCAATGCGTATCGCTGGGGATTTCGGGGTGCGCATCCCGCGGGAGGCCAAGGAATAGTTTTGGTCGTATTGATGCATAATTTCCGGGATGAAAGTTCAAAAAAGGCTTTGTGGAATGATGGAATGTGCTCTCGTCCTGACTGCCCGGTTTGCACCTTCTGTGGACATCTGCTTTGACACAAAGCGAAAATGGGCCGACCCGTTCGATGGCTCCACTGGGTAACAATGGAATTATTGGTCAATTGGATCTAGACCGCTAGCGGAAGGATATCCACAGACTTGGACATCTGCGCTCCTGACTTTTCAGGCTTCTGCTGGCACCTCGCTTTCGCCTGTCTGCCTTGCCAACCAGAATCCTTCCCCTCTCCTCACATCGCTCAGGAATGGAGCGACCGCACAACGCTGGAGACTTCACGCGGGGCGTCTTGGCCGGCGTCCTGTTGCCTCTCGTGGCCCTTTTCGCCACAGTCGTTGCAGTATTTCTCGCATCATCCGATAGTTACAACCTCGACCACTGGAAGCTGAACGTGCGGGTCCCTCCAGTCGATTCACTGTGGATGGACTTGGGATTCTGGTACTGCCCCATTCCAGAAATGCTCCCATGCAAGTCTGATATGGTGCATAGGAAATCTCCCTCTGGTGACCCCATTAACCATTTCGACGGAGCTTGCGCTGCTCTTCTCCGCATGGTCCTCTCCACTGCTCAGCTCATCGACTTCCAAGTTCCAACGCCGGGCCAACTTAAGCAGAGAAGACGAAGCACAAAGTCAATTGCCGTACTGGATCTCGGTTTCGGCTGCGGAGACCAAACCTGGGAACTCTAGCGACTCCTCAAGCTCAGCGGCTATAACAGTCTTGGTTACGTGAGGCTGACATTGAACGAGTCCCAGCTCCGAGCTGCACAACGCCGAAAAGATTCGGAGAGCGCAAAGGCAGACAGCTTCCAATCCATCCGCCTCTTTGGCGCTGACGCTGCGAAACCCGGCTTCGTGGCCCCCAGAGATTCAACATGCGGTCCAGGCCCTGGCTCACAAAACCTCCTCCGAGAGGTGGCTCCTGGCCTTGGACTGCCTCTACCACTTTTCTCCTTCCAGAGATCCGATATTTCGTTATGCTGCCCAGGAGTTCGAACCGAATGTCGTGACCTTCGATCTGATCCTCAATAAGTCAGCACCTCTCCATCAGAGGCTCATCGCCCAAACGGTTGGTGTGCTCATGGGCTGCCCATGGCGAGCCTTCTTGGCCGAGGAGGAATACACCAAGCGGCTGACTGCTAGTGGGTTTGTATGAGAGTCTGTCATCATTCGGGACGTGACTGATGACGTCTTTCCTGGCTTGGTTAACTATTTGAAGAAGCAAGAAGCCGCTTTGGCCAATTATAGCATCTCCATAGGGGTCGGGTTCAGGTTGGCGAGGAAGGTGTTCGCGTGGTTCGAAAGGACATCTGTTGTCAAAAGTGTCATCGTGGTTGCACAAACATCAGCTTTGACGACGAACCCGTCCAAGGCTTGGCCATGCGGGGATCAAGTCAGTTGATGGGAACGAGTGGGTCAGTTTCTGTGCAGCCAAGCCGCACGGTGGTTGCACAGCCATGTCCAAGAGAGAGCCGAGGGGCACAGCACTTCAACGGTTTTGCATGATTGGTGTGCGGATTAGCGGCACAACTAGGTCGATCTTGATGCAACTCAATCTATTCGGTCGGTTATAACACTGTCACCTGCCCCTCGCCACAATCCCTTGATGCCTTCAGACGTTTCTTCTCCCCTCGAATATCGGCAACAATATCAACATGGCATTCTTTTCAGACGTCAATTGTTCAGAGCATAGAGCCTTGGAGGCGAACCCGGATATAGCGGGGCCAGGGGTATGTTGCTCAGCTTGCCGAGCCGTGCAACAGGTCTCCTCCATGGCCCTGGAGGCAATGTTGACTTTTTACACAAACAGGTATTTGCGGGTTTTCTTGGGACGGCATGGCTCGCCATTGGTCTGCTATTGGCCTACTATTTTCTCGCATTTGATCCAGCGTTGGACCCCCTACGTTCCGGCCCCATCAGCGACCCCCAGCCGCAAGTTCCGAGGCCAAACCCTGTCGACGCGTCCTTCCACCGTCTCAGATCTTCTATCACTCGAGTTGTTTCAAAGCGAATTCGATCTCCAAAAAGGGAGGAGATGTCAGAAAAGCTTAGCATCATCTTCAGCCAGGTATTTGGTCTATTTGTTGACTCATCTAGGCTCTTTGTTGACGAATCTATAGGCGGTTATGACTATGAGCGACTTGCAGATCATCTCTGGCATTGCCATACTAATCAGCGGCTATGCAACTCTTCCACAGGCCATGTCCGTCTACTACTGGAAATTCATCCTCCGCTTTGCCTGGTTCTCGACCATCACGCACCTTGCAGCGTTGACCTGCCTTCGCACATACCTCTTTCGAAACACTTCAAAAAGGATCATTCGGCTGACCTTGATGTTGTTTCTGGCCTTGATTCTTCTGATCGCCATGTTTTTCACGGGGCGAATAAATTTAGACCCTGACCAGTACGCCATCTGCTACTTTCGATTGGACTTTGATCGAGTCCCGAAGAGGTGGTCGCTGGGCGAAGACCCCTTCTTGTATATCAACCCCGAATTTGAGAAATCGGGCTTCAGCGAGGAAATTCTCATGTCCTGTTTACTTCTCATCCACAACATCTTCGTTCGGATCCTCAAACTCCGTCGCTGGACGCAGAATGGGCTTCTGGCTCAGCTCTCTCGAAGGCTTCTCCATTGGTTTGCCACTGGAGTTCGCAGAGTGACACCAGATGCAAGGAGATCTGCTGGTGTTGGATCAGTGTTCCACGTGGCCTACCATATGCTCATCATCCAGCCATTAGTTGCCCTTTTGACCGTTATCAACGCCAGCGCACTGATTTACCTGTCAGTTGTATCCGAGGTTCGTATATCCCCTGACCCGGCCTATTAAGACACTTCTGTTGACAAATTATGACGCAGGTGTACGCTCTCCTCGTGGCTGCAATTTGGGGTACCCTAAGCCTCTACAACAAGCATCACTCCTTTGAAAACAACGAAGAGAGTCGATGGGAGTATGGACAAGTTATCAACGTGATGATATTCTTAACCCCTCTCATCACACTGTCGGATCAGTTCAGCAATATCAGAATGATGTTCCTGGACCTGCTCTCGGAGATTAGAGGTATGGGGTGCACCTGCCATGTCATCCTCAAGATGTGGAGGAAAGAACCTCAGCTGACAGCACAATAGGTCAACCTTCAAATCACCCGTCACGGCCGCCGCCAGAAACACCTGATTTATCTGAACATACGCTGGAACGGTACCAGGGTGAGAAATGTGCGCTTGGGTCGGAAAAATCTGTCTCAACCTTCGCCACCACCGTGCCCAAAAGCCTCGCACCCAGCCCAACTCGGGCAAACCCAAACGAGAGAGCCGTTTCATTCCCGACCGAGTCACACATTGACCGGGTCACCGCCCTTGAAAATATGACCTTCTCTGCGATTAGCGTCACCCCTCTCCTAGCCTACGCGGACGACGAATTACCCGATCAGCCCCTCCTAGGTAGGATCGAGAAAAACCCCTGGTTCATCCCCCTTATTATTATGCTTAATGCCTGGATTCTTTTCTTTACATTCTTTACCTTTTTCTTCAACTTCATTGTCGGCTGCGACTTCTACACGTACCGCATCGATCCCAAGTACTGCCACTCGGGACGGACTGCGAAGGGGGGACTGAATGTGACCGTTGAACCTCTGTCAAACATGTCGGATCTTATCATGTCGTTCCTCGCGATAAGCCCATTGGCGGCGTCATTCTTCTTGTTGGCTTGGCCGAGGGAAAAGGGAACGAGAATTCCCAAGTGGGTTGTAGTGGTGTACAAGACGCTGCTTTGGCTTGTGTGTGTCTGCGCATCCACGGTGCCGTTTCATTCTGTAAAGTATACCAGGCTTGAAATTTGGGTCACGTTGGGAGGATGTGTGTCGTCTGGTGTGTTTTTCTGTCTCGTCTATTCCGCCTTTACTCGTTGGACCTCGAGGAGAGACGGTAACTGAAGGGAAGAGAAGTTAGGGACCTATCAGAATAGATTTGTTGGAAAAATCACAGCCACCAGTCACCCTTGTCAAAACGCGAGTTGACCTAGGCTCATTGCCGGAGGCCGCTCTGAAAGTCTGTTGGCAAAGATGCTTGTTCGATTGAGGTTTTCAGGGCCAGACTGCTCTCATGAAATACAATGCCGAAGGTGGAGCCAATTCCAACGCTCCTTCCAAGCCTTACGGCTCCCTCTACCCCAACTCTTCACGAATCTTCCATTCTGACATTTCCTTCTGATCATGGCTCCAAGCTAGACTATCATACGACCCGCTCTAACCAGAAGCCAAACTCCCACAAGCATCACCGGAAACCTCAAAAGAACCCACAACGCCTTCGACAGCGTGTTCACCATATATCGTCTCAACGCCCGTCTCAGCGTCGGTCCATCATTCACCCTCGGAAACGCCATCTCCGGCTCCGGGACCCCCAAAAATTCACACAACGGACCCCACCCATCCCCCAACCGATACTCCAACAGCTGCCCCGGCGGCACCAAAGCTCTCACACCCTCATAATGCGCCTCGTACTTCTCTTTATAAACCGCCCTCATCTCGCCCACCGTCCCAACCCCAAACCAAGCTTTTAGCACATCCCACCGCATCGTAAACCCAAAAGTACCCGTCAGCGGTTCAACCAAACGCACCAGCGTGCCGGTCCATCCCGCAACGGTCTGCACCAATGTCTGGTCCATGCTAGCAGCCCACTTATCCGCATCGCGATAGCAAAGAATCACCTTGGCGCAAGGGTACGCTTTGATCAGCGATTCCGGATACAAGCACGCCACATCTGCTATGCTATGGAAGTCGCAGAGCAACTCATCCCATTCTTCGCGGGTGAAGGAGGTTGTATCAGCTGCGAATTCCGGGCTTAGCCAGCCTGGTAGACGGCCGGAGTCAGGGTAGAGGACGCGCATGTAGGGGAGGTTAGCCCATGCTGCGCGTCCCCATTGCTGTAGGAGACGTGGGCTTTCTTTGGCCCAGGTTGCCATGTGTCGGCCGTGGAGGACGCGGTCGATGCCGAGGATGTTGAGGGCTGTGGTCATGGAGTAGGTGCCTGTGCGGAAGGCTCCGAGGCAGAGGACGCCGCCGTCGTTGCCGAGAGTTGTGACGGGGGACGACTTGTCCTTGGTGTCAACATTGGCCCCGCCGTTGGGTTGGACTTGCTTGTTGCGAGGGGATGGCATTGTTGCTCGATGTGAGGGAAACTGAGTGGAGGGGATCGCGAGATGGACAAGAGCGGGGGAAGACCCGGATATCCGTACCTTCTCCATCTGAATGAATAAGGGTACCTGTCTCGACCCCCAACCCAGTCATGGGGACTTCTATAGCCCCCATGTTACGCACCCAAGTACAGTGCCTTTGCATTACTGTGCCTCTGCATTGCGGTAGCGTGCTCACTAGCTTGTCGACACGGGAGCCCCCGACCAATAGGGAGCCCCCCGATTCTCCGTGCCGAATGGCTGCCGCGGCCAACACAGGACCGTAATTGGGCCTAAATGAGCCTATGAGGCCTGAACATGCTTAATGCAGTCTTTTTTGCCGTCATCATCGCTTGAGTCGTATTCGGCCGTGTAACGATTTCTTGTCCCAGGTATCGCATCAGGACGGGTACCGGGACCGGTGCTGTTGATCAGGTCTCCTTCAACACTGATGGGGCCTTTTTGAATGCAAATGACGCCTTTTGTAATATATATTAGGTATTTTAAAATGTAAAATAATCTCGCTTTCAATGCAGCTGATGCGGGCTCGTGTTGGCTGAAGGTATTTGTTAGTCTAGGCAGATAGCTCCTCTCTTCTCGTTGGTGCCTTCGTCCTCGATCGTCGACTCTTTTTGACTCGCCGATTTCCCTCGCTGCGCTGATATCTTCAACATCACGCCTAGCATTGAGGGCTAGGGCTTCTGCGTAAAAACCGACACCCCAGTAGTCAGCCCCGGACTTGAAGTTGTTGAAGGTCCGGCCGTGGAGCTTGCGGTACTCCCAAATGCTGTCTGTCAGGGAGGCGGTGGAACTTTGGCTACATGTTAAAGTCAGCGGAGGCATGCCCGCAGGACTCGCAGGGTCTGGGATCGCATGTGTCTGGGATCGCACGTGTCTTCGTCGTCACCGCCGTGCGGATATGCATCGCTGGAGTCGACCACGATGGCCTCATCGCCGGGTTGCGCCATGCTGGGTATTCTGGGCCTGGTTGGATGTGTTGTTGACTAGCTGGGAACGGGACGGGACGGGGCCCAACGGGAGTGCCCTCTTTTAGGGCGAACTTTCAGGGTCCTTGTGCAGCGGGGCCAACGGCCGGTTCCTTGGCTTCCGCTGCGGAGGTCCCGTCGCTTGGGAGGCGAACGGCCTCGAACTAGGCCGCAAGTTTACCCGAGCCAAACGTGACAGCAGCGCGATGCTTGGGACGAAAGACCCTACGAGTCTCTTGCTCGTTTCGGCGTGTCGGCTCCATCGCTTTGCGCAAGCGGCACTGCGACACAAGAAAGTAGAAGCAATCTGCATCGAGACGATTGCTCGCTACCTAGCAATGCAGCCTTTGCAAACTCGCGCACGCCAGCATCCAGCGTCCAGGTTGGCATTCGAATTGAAGTTGAGAATCGTGGAAGAATCCAGCCTGGGCGAGGGAAGGAAGCGAGACCACCCCGCTCGTTCGTGGTGTGCACGAGCCACCCTCGGGCTCCAACGCGAGCTAGCCACACCACCACGGGCTGCTGGAGCCTACAATTGACGCTACGCAGCCTGACCCCTCACCTAGACTCCTTGCCTCAAGTCTCTTCCGCCGCTTGATGCGCTGTGCTGATCTCGCGTTGACGCGTCCAGCCGAGTCAAGACACTACCTTCATTGACCACCTCGACGCTTGTTAGCTCTCCTCTGCGGCCTCGAGCCGTTGTCAAAATGCGCCTTCTCGATTCGGAGACGGGTCTCATGCGGGACTTTGTCTCGGACGATGACATTCCCCGCTACGCCATCCTATCTCACACGTGGGAATCGGACCAAGAAATCAGCTTCCGGCAGTGGGAAGAGCGTGGCACCTCGGACATCACCCACAAGACGGGCTTTCTCAAGATCGAAAGGTTCCGCGCTCAGGCCGCACGCGATGGATTCGAGTGGGTCTGGGTTGACACGTCTGTCTCCATTTACCGCAATTCTGTGCCCAGTCATGGCTATCCCATCTGACTGTCGAATCCAGATGCTGCATCGACAAGAGCAGTAGCGCTGAGCTGTCCGAGGCCATCAACGCCATGTTTTGATGGTATCGCAACGCCGCTGTGTGCTATGTCTACCTGTCCGATGTTCCGACAGCGTCTGATGCCGCCGCAATGTTCGAGTCCCGCTGGTTCACTCGCGGTTGGACCCTGCAGGAACTCATAGCGCCAAAAGAAGTTCGCTTTTACTCGTCTGAGTGGAAGTTTATCGACACCAAGGCCAATATGTGTGACATCATTTTCGAGATTACCAACATCGACCAGTACATTTTGATGGGCGGAGACCTGGAATTCATCAGCGTTGCTCGGAGAATGTCGTGGGCATCCCAGAGAAAGACATCTCGGGTCGAAGATATCGCGTATTCCCTGCTGGGCATCTTCGACGTCAACATCCCCTTGATCTACGGCGAGGGGCGAAAGGCCTTCCAACGGCTCCAGGAGGCCATCATGCTCAAGACCCCACGACCAGTCGTTGTTCGCATGGGGCAATCTGGTCGAGGAAGTTGAGGCTTCTGGTACCATAACGGGCGATCAGCTGTTCGGCCTGAAGCCCATTCCGTGGAAGCCACAGGCCGACAGGTTACCACTCCTCGGGCTGCTCGCCGAAGGGCCTGAGCTTTTTCGGCACTCCAGCATGATAGAGCCTACTCATCGGTTTTCACACGAACTCCGTAGGGACTATCCACCAGCACTGATCAGCGGCGGAGTGCTTCTAGGGCTGGTACCTCGATCGCGGCCTGGGACGTATTGTGCATTGCCTCTTGACATACCAAACTTGATGGTCCCTGGCTACGCAAGATTTGCCACTCTGCTCTGTCGTAATAACCCCTCGGATGACAGACTTGTGGGGCTTTTGCTCCAAGAATGGGGTGAAGGGTACTGCGGCCGGACGTCTGAGCTACTAGTGCTCAAGCGAAAGGTACCAATAGGTGCCAAGAATTTCAGAAGCGATGTAAAGAAGCTTCACGTCATGCCAGAGCGCCCTTTGCGTCTCCGTCATTGCGACATAGTTTTTCGCCGGCATTTCAAAAATAGTGCGTTCGGATGGAATATTAGCAGAGGTCGGACTCCAGGCGGTCGCTATGCCTGGGACAGAATGAACTGGGCCACTCACGACAATGTTCTTCGGCTCGCTCCCGGCGCCACGGGCCAGGAGGCCGTTTGGTTCGTTTACGACATCGGCCCAAGCAGAAGAGTATCAGTGCTTTTCCGGCGCCTCCCTGGGAGCTACAACCTCGGACCGCTTCTTGCGCGGATAATACCGTCTGAGCTGGACGAACCCCCTGGAAATGAAGACGATGACGACCAGGCGGCAATGGATGCTCAAGCTGGTGTCGACAGCGGGGACCGGGCACGCATGCACGTCATGAAGACCCCCTGCGACACTTGGATCCTGGAGGATGAAGCGTTCCCCAAGATTTACATCATGGCTGAGAGGCGGGAGCTGGACGGAAGATCGGGTGAAGCCGTCGATATTATTGATCTCTTTATCCACCCCGAAGGGCCGGAAGCTGATCAAGCGAAGAAAGCGCTCTTATCTCTCGAGAACCAGGCGCTGTCGACTGAATCTGGCTAGGCCTGAGGTCCATTGGAAACATAGATACGAATCAGAGTAACTCTACTCTACATCTAAGATGATATTACATTGGACTATCGAGAGGGCGGAAAGGTCCATACCTGCTAGTCTCCCACCACGGAACACACAGGCGCGGATCTCTTAACTGAAGAAGCGGGTTGACGTTTAGGGGCGAGTCACCGACCGCCACTTTCAAAACACTCGGGGTAACTTTGGGCCAGCAATGTGGTTTAACTGCTCTCAGCGTGCCGTTTGGGCGCCACGACGTTACTCCGCATCGTGAGATGCGTATCACGGCTTCACATCTCCCCGCGATGGCGCTTAAGACGCCTTTTTTCTGACAGACAACATGAACTGCGCCATAATTGGCATACAGATGGTGGAAATCTTGTCGAGCTCGCCGAGGGAGGAGGCAGGATACCGGAGATATAAAGCTGGCGTGATCACCTCATAGTCAGGCCCAGAAAGTCGTCGCAGGAGCAGACGTCTCTCAACACACCAGTCCAGTGACTAAAGCCCTGTCCAACACCACACACCTGCTCCAACCCGAGACAACACATCAACTCCCCCACAGTCTAACTTGCCTTCGCAATGGCCATTGCCCCTATCCAACCAAAAGCCATCCTCTTCCTCGGTGCAACAGGCGGCTGCGCCCTCTCCGCCCTCCGGCAGTCCCTTACACCTGCATTGCCCTCGTCCGCACCCCGTCCAAGCTTCACGCCCTTCTCACGCCAGATGAGATATCCCGCGTGCACATCCACCAAGGCAACGCCCACGATCTCTCCGCCATCCGGCGCGTCCTCGTCCATCCCTCCCGCCCCGATTCCCTAATAGACTACGTCGTCTCCTCCATCGGCAACGCCGTCTCGTGGAGGGAATGCACCGCGCCGACATCGAAGTATGCCAAAAGGGGATGAACATCTTCTTACAAGCAATTTCTGAGCTTTGAAAAGGTAACACCCCCCTTCTCCCTATTTCGGCCAACCGACTAACACCACCCCAGAAAACCATCCCTCCCATCCGCACATCATCGCCCTCTCCTCCACCGGCCTCAGCTCCTTCACCCACGACATCCCCTTCCCATGGTCGCCCTGTACAAAACAATCTTCGCCATTCCCCACCGCGGCAAAAAAGCCATGGAGGATGCGCTCATCACGAGCAACGGGACCTGGACCATCATCCGCGCGAGTGCGTTGACGAATGGGATCGGAGGGAAGACTGCCGTGCGCGCGGGGTTGGAGAATCCGGTGAAGGGGGCGATGGGGAGGAAGGGGGTGGGGTATACGATTTTGAGGGGGGATGTGGGAAGGCGGATGTTTAAGGAGGTTCTTCAAGGGAGGGCGAGGAGGCGGGAAGGAAGTGGGTTGGGAAGGTGGCCAGTATTACTTACTGAGGGGAACCAAGATTGGAGTGCGACGGAAACCCGATGACTTGAATGAAGTTCTTCTTCATACAGGATACACAAGACTGACTCAGGAGTATGAGAGTCGTACCTGTAACATGCTTAGCGGCGAATAAACGGGCACTCAGAACATCCACGAATAGAAGGTGCTTGACCCTCTGGGAGCCAGCCGAGTCACGGTAGTGGCGACCCAAGATAGCAAAGACACACTCACAAATGGTCATTTTCCACTCTTGCAACACGGGAAGAGCTTGCGTGACATGTTTAATCTAGTGATAGTATGCAATGGTTGCTATGAAAGCCCTGATATACTTGCTACCTGTGCATTTAATGGGGTGAGACTTCCGAGCCCGGGTGTTTTCGCCAAGTTCTCTGTCAAGAGCCCATGATTAAGATGTCAGTCTTATTTTCATCAAGACGTTCGGCCAGAATATTAAGACAGAGCTGCCTGGAAGACCTGTATTTTCTTCGCTGGGAAGTCCTTTGAAAGCATGACTGTCCCTGAAGCAATGCTAGAGTCAACAATTGCGTTGTTGCTAAAGCAGAAAGATGAGAAATATTGTTGTCATGTATCACAAACCAAAGCCAGGTGACAATGCTAAGTCCGGCAGGCGTCGGAGTCTGTATCTGACATGATGCCGATATGTGAGGGGCGCGTGTTCGGACCTGGGGGACGTCTCCAAGAATCGATGATCCTCTCGTTTGACTGGATGTTAGTTACCCCGGAGCTGCAACGACGACAGACAGCTTACCGTGGGTCTGGAGAGGCAACCCTTCTGGAACGGTTAGAAGCAAAGTAAGAACTTAAAAACCGGGTGCGAGTTCCTGCAAATGTCACCGATCCTCCTTAAATCCGATCCACTTTCCTCTTTATAGGCAATTCCCATGACAACGTGTCGTCAGCACTTGCAACGCACACTGCTAGCGCGCTGCTCATGGCGGATGCGCGACCCGAGTCGTCGCCAATTAGGTAGGCGGCGACGGTGCGACGCTAAGCCCGAAAGGGGGATTCCAAGAGGTTACACCGAGAGGCAGCAAAGGGGTTTAGAATGGCCAGGGGTGGGGATAGTCGCATTCGGGAGCTCGTAATCAGGGGCCCCGGCTGGTGATTGGCGAAAACCGGAAAGGACCGCTTGGTCCAAATTCCAGCGGGATGCCAGTGGCTGGTGCATATTGGGATGAATCCCCACACCCCAATCCTTCAGGCGTTTCAACATTTCAAGTTGTCTAGAACCGACACCAGCCATCTCCATAACAGTTTTGGCTCGTTCGAAACCGCCGCGATATCGTCGGCGCGCTTGCCTCTCACTTTTTAGCTCGTCGCTGAGGGCTTTTGGCTTGTCGACATCGCGCAAGGACGACGTCACCGCTCCCAACTTGCCCAAGATGTTGGGGCCCATTTTGGTGACGGCACTGGTCGTTCTGGCCTCCTATCTCGTTCGCAAGATTCGATGGGCGCGCTTCGAGCAGTACAAAAGCATTCCACAAATCAAGAACGATGGAGTATGGGGCCACCTCAAGTTGATGGGCGAGCTGATGGGCAGCGCGAGGAAGAACGCTCACCCAGGTACAGTCTTCAGCCTTCGCTCTGCTGCGATGCCGCTAACCCCCTTCAGATGAGGTTTTCGTCAAGATGAATGAGGAACTAGGGAGACCGGGCGTCTTTCTCCTCGATACCCGCCCAATTTCGTGGCCTATGCTGCTGGTCGGCGACCACCAGATGGCCGAGCAGCTTTCAAAGGCATCGAAACTCCAGCCCTGGTCGACCCCCAAGTCGCCCACCGTCCAAGATATTATCCACGTGATAGGATACAAATCCCTTCTCACGCAAGAGGTAAGTCGCAGCCCAAGTGTTCTCGTGAGACCAATGCTGACTCGGATCCGAAGGGCGAGAAATGGAAGCAGTCGCGCAAGATGTTCAACCCGGGCTTTGCCCCGAGCCACATCCTCACCATGCTCCCTTCCATCTTGGCCAAATTACCGCGATTTATTGAGTTGTTAGACAAGCATGTGAAGACCGGAGAGGTGTTTCCGTTGGCTAAGCCGATCGTCAATCTCACATTCGATATCATCGGAGCCGTTGTCTTGGACCTGGATGTCGATGCCCAGCACGAAAAGGACAATGATCGGGGCCAGCTAATTCAACTCTTCGAAGAGCAGTCCCAGTCGTACACAGGAAAAGCTGTGAATATCCCGTGGTTCTTCAGGCCTAGACTCGAATACCGCCGTATCCGCGTCGCTCGCAAAATCGACAGCATATTGGGGCCGATAATCCGCCAGAAGTTCGCTGAGCTTCAACGGTCAAAGTCCAAGGGCCGTACTGTGCTGGACCTGAGTCTCCAAGGGATTGATGAGCTGACGGACTACCACGTCAGTCTGGCGTGCGACCAAATCAAGACGTTCCTTTTCGCAGGCCACGACACCACGGCGATTCTCCTGTCCTGGACCTTTTATGAGCTTTCTCGGGCTCCTCACGTCCTCAAGGGCGTGCGTGACGAGCTGGACGGCCTCTTCGGACCAGATCCGGACCCAAAGGTGGTGATGGATAAGCTCTTGGCCCCAGGAGGCGAGGAATTGGTTGGACGCATGCCATACATCTCGGCAGTATTGAAGGAGGCCCTGCGCTTGCACCCGCCTGCAGGGTCCGCGCGGATGGCTCCCAAGGGAACTGGACTCACGATGCGCATGCCAAACGGCGACGATGTGTGCGTCGACAACATGATTCTCTACCTCTGCGGACACATCATCCAGCGAGACAAGAAGGTGTACGGCGAGACTGCCGATGACTTCGTCCCGGAGCGCTGGTTGGGTGACTCGGACACGTCGGAGAAAACAAACGACGACTCAGCAACCGCCGGGGGAGAGAAGAAGATCCCCGCCAGCGCGTGGCGGCCGTTTGAGCGCGGCCCACGCAACTGCATTGGACAGGAACTGGCGAATATCGAGGCGCGAGTGATTGTGGCCATTATTGCCCGACGCTACGACTTTGTCAAGGTGGGGCTCGGTGAGTTCGACCTCAACGACAAGGGACAGCCGGTGCTCGACGAGAAGGGCCAGTACAAGGTGAAATCGGAGGTCTACCAGGTAAGCCGCGCCCACATTGGATAGCGGGGTCGAGCGTGTGCTAACAGTCTACAGACCATTCAGGTGACGGCAAAACCGGTCGATGGAATGATGGTGAAGGTCAAGTTGGCGCCACAGGCCGCTGGGTCGTCGTGAGTCGCTGGAGTGGGGGGTTGGCGCAAGGGCTGAAAGGTTGCAGGAAGAGGGCACTCGAGGAAAGGCAAGAGTGTTGGTTTTATGCGTCTGCTCGGACAATGCCTCCGAATTGACGGCGCTCCTTCCACGTTTTGCTGGCATCAAAGTGCTGCTAGAGGATGAGCAAGCTCCACTTCTGCCCGTCCCAGATCTTTCAGCTTTCGAGCCTCATAATGCAGAAAGTCTTGCTAGTTTGGTGACCGGAAACATAAGGGATATTTGTTTGCACGTTCTCGTCTAATTTCGGGGGATTTGGCGGGTGTTGCCGTGGCCAGTCCTCTTCGTCAGTCCGCCAGCCGATGAGCAAAGACTTGCCGAGCTTGCCTATTTGGCTGCGAAGGGCGCACCATGACATCACAATCGTCCGTGACAGCGCGGCTGGCCTTTTGGTCGCCACACACCGAACCGGCCCATTGGTTTTCCCCCAAGTTCATCCCATAACTTTCGCAGCCGCAAAGGCGCGGGGGATGCGGCTCGCAGTCTGGAACCCCCAGTTCCTGCCGTCCGCATCGTGATGGGTTTTGGCCTTTTTTTTCGGTCTACCCAGCCATGCCCACTCCCTTTTCCCCTGCGAGATCTACTGACCTCGCACCATCGTCGATCCTGTCCCTCATCAAACTGCCTGCATAAATACTTCTTGGAATTTCCTCACCTACAGCAAACAACCACAGTAATGCTTCCACCGAAACTCAAGTATTATGATACAGACGATAAGTGCCAATCCTGCAAGGTCCTGCCATCCTTGAGGTGACGACATCCCTGTCCCATCGCCCATAATTTTCCCGACTTACACCTCACGCGACCACGCGCCGAACCGCCATGGGCACTCCCCTCCGCCACGAAGCCGACACGCTCGACGCCAAGCTCGGGGAGCTCCGCATCGGCATCAAGACCGCCCCGGATAGCCCGGATCCCAACGCCCTATCCCCACCAACCGCCCTGACTGTCACCGTCACCCCCCTCCCAACACCACCCTCCCCCCCTTCAACCATCGAAGCACCCTTCATCCTCGACCGCCCCACCCCCGAACCAGAAACCTCACTCCTCTCGCCCCTCTTCTCCTCCCCTCTTACCACCTCAAACCAACAACAACAACAACAACAACAACAACAACAACAACAACAACAACAACAACAACAACAACAACAACCCCTCACCTCCTTCCCCCTTCTCCCCGCCGAGCTCCGCCTCAAAATCTGGTCCCTCTCCTTCCTCCCCCGCGCCATCGAGCTCCACGCCCGCCGCACCCACTACGCCGACTCGGACCGCCACGGCGGCACCCCCCGCTGGCAATCCCAATCCCGCAACCCCGCCGCCCTTTCCGTCAACTCCGAAGCTCGCTCCGCCGCCCTCGAATTCTACACCGTCGCATTACCCCTCTGCGTTCCCCGCCCCGAACACCCCGGCGACGCCCGCGACGGCGATAGACTCCTCTATCTCAATCCCGAGGAGGACACGGTGGTGCTGCTGGGGGATCTGAACTACGGGAGGCTGACGCACTTGCTGGAGTGGTTTCGCAAGCAGGATGCGGCTGATTACAGCGATCGGCGATCGAGCTTCGCAGCGGGACGGGGAAAGGGACTGAGGAGGTTGGCAATGAGCGTGGCGCCGTGGTCGCATATGGTGGGGGCGGCGACGCTCAAGGCGTTTGCGCGTACGGTGTTTGCGGACGTGGAGGAGTTTGTGCTGTTTATTTACAAGGAGCCGGTGCCGCCAGATGGGTGGAAGGGAGGACGGGTCTTGCTGCAGGAGGCGTGCGCGGATGACGATGCGTATCGGCGGTATTTTACGTTCGGGAGGGGGAAGCAGTTTCGGGAAGGGGATGGGTGGATCGTGGTTGGGAAGCGGCCGATTAAGATTGCGGATATCCAGTTTCTCGAGGGGTGGTGAGGCGTTCGGAGGAGGTGGGAGGGCGACGGTGGAGGGGCTCGAGGGTGTATTGACCTGTGGCTGTGAGCAGAAAAGTTGACATGTAGCTGGCAGACACAAATTGACGACTTGTGCATCCATGTGGCCAAAGACATGTCTTGGATATTATACAAGTTAATACAGCTCTGATCAGGGTCTATTATTACACCGTCTATGCTTGAAATCTCTTCAGCACCCTTTCCCGGGCTACTCGTGCGGCCACCTCGGCGCCGTGCTGCAACGATATCGCGCCAATGATGGCGTATATGGTGGTGTTGAGGACCACAGTAATGCCGGAACCTTCGAGGTTTTCGGGCTGCAAACTCCATTATTAGCACAGGTTCTGGCCCGCCGCATGTCTCCGGCAGCCACTTACCAGCCTCGGCTTCCACCTAATGACCTGCGGCAACCCAATCTCCCGGGCCAACTTGGCCAGTTTGTCCTTGTGAACAATATCTTGTGGCTGCCTCGCGTTCAGCTTATCGATGTTTGCCAGCGCGGGGTGATCGAAGGGCTCGCGGCCAAAGTCGTCGGTGATTTTTACTGTAGGCAGCGACTCTTTGGGAGCGATGAGAATGCTGCGGGTGGCTTCGAGCGCAAGTATTTGGCGGCCTGCGGTCGCAGCATGTTAGCACGCAATTCCCAGCCGCCGTCCATTTTGAGCTCCCAATTGACATACCAAAGTAGGCCAGCCGTGTGTTGAAACCTCTCCTCCCCTGGTCGAAGCTCTTGTGGGTGATGGCGAGCCACTTGATCTCCTCGGGCAGCATCGTCTCGCCGCCGGATCCGAGGAAGCGCTTGTACATGGCGTCGAGAACCTCGGGCTTGTCGTTGCATTTCCATGTCGACCTGTGCGCCTTCTTGGGGACGTTGATGGAGAAGGGCATCTTCATCCTCTCGGGGGTGTACGACCAGCGCGGCCGCTCGCTATTTTCCTCCTCTTCAGCTTCTGATCGGCGCGACGACGATGTCGAGAACTGCCGCATTGGGGCGACCAGCTGCCTCGCGACAGCCTGTGTCGGTGGCCTGCATTGTCCTAATGCCTTGCAGGCAGAGGTCAAAGCCGACCGGGAGGAGTTGAGCGCCATGGTGTAGGGGACGATGAGGTCGAGTTGGTCGCTGCAACATCGACCTGAACGATCCTGGACGGGATTTTTTTCGCGATCCGCTGCAGCCAAGGCCGGCGAATCTTCGGCACCAGAAGCACGGGCCGACCCAGCTTTTTGGCGTGCCTGCCCTAAACCATAAGCCCCACTCACCACGCCCAGATCATCCTTGCATCACCAACAGCAGCGTCCCATTGGTCAATCATCTCGCGTGCCCCTCAGCATGCAGCCGTGTTCCTCCAAGCTTCAAGCTCAGCGTCCTCGGTGCATCGTTACAGCGCCTGCCTGCCGCATGCTGCCGAGAGTTCAATGATTTTGTCCCTTCAGCGTTGATCTTTTGAGGACCTAATCTTGCTACCTTTTGCGCGGCCAATGCAGCATGGCGACCGATAACTCGCTGCTTGGCAAGCTCGCCTCGGTGCTGCCGCAGGGGTACAAGTTCGGGGTTCACCACATCTCGACCGCCCCAACCAAGACAGAGCCGCTGTGCTCCGCTCCGCCCGGTGAGCGCGACGACAAAACGTATGGCGAAAGTCACTTCCTCACCATTTCGATCGACCCCCGAGAGGGCGGTTCTAAGCGAGCCTCACCGGGCGCCGACGACGCGAAAGAGGCGGGTCCACGCAGACAAGTTCTGGTCTTCGCCATCGAGGTGCTCATCTTTACGACCGCTTGGCAAACTACCTTCTTTGTGTCCAAGGCCGATTCGACCGGCTACCTACAGCTTCTCGACCTCCCTCAAGGGACCCCCTCTCCGATTCGCGAAGTCGCCTCGACCTTCCTCAAGTACCTTCTCGAACACCGACGACGCAAGAACATACAATCGGTAGTGAATCTTTTCGCCCGATCGCAAGCGCAATACCTGTTTCCCGGTAGCGTGGAAAATAAGGGCAAGCATGTGCTTGACGACTGGGGGCTCGTTCGGTGGTGGTGCAGGGTGCTGAACCCACTGCTGGAGGGCTCAAAGTCAAAGCCTTGGGGCAGCTCCAGAGGGTACCTGATGGTACCTGGGCTGGAAGTGGGAGAGATGCGCGCGCTCACACCTAAGACGCAAGGCAGCGCCGCGAATTGGATTATCGGCCAACCTTTGGACAAGATCTCACACTACGTCGCCGAGTACGACTGGGTGCCGCTGAGGTGTCTGATCCCGCGGTATCCTGACGATCCCAAGTCGCGCTTCCGAGACGAACTGGACGAGGAAGCCTCAAAGTGGAAACAGGATATGGGGTATTGGAAGAGCGTCAAGACGCTGGATCAGTTTTGGGAGATGATGGCTTATCGGCAGGAGTGTTCGAGTGGACGACTCACGGGATTCGTCTGGTTGGTGTTTGACTCGGAGGCACAGAAAGAGGAGTCTCAAACCATATCGCCAAACACCTCATTTGGTTCTCCGTTGCCGGGGGCCCAGGACACGCCACCACGGCGCAGAGTCGACATCACAGGACACACACCGCAGGCGGCAAGCCCCCTGAAGCAGAGCCTAACTCCTTCGAAGCTTACGGACACGCCCGCCGCGCAGAAAAAGAAGAAGGTTCTCTCTGGTCGCATCCAAAGCAGACCGCCCAAAGTCAAGACCGAGCACCGAAGGCAAACAACGAAACCACGTCCTACGATCACTCCGTACTTCTACTGGCCCGAAGAGGGCCGTGGCGATAGAATCGTCGAGGAGTCGGACTTCAAGCGGATTGTGGAGCACCTGCTGCAGCTCGATTTCTCAACACTCGAGAAGGCTACGGCAAGCACCAGACGGTGGATCAGCGAGGCGGCCATGGGGGCCAAGTGGGGCAAGGAGGTCACTGGCAAACGAATCCCAGCGCTGAACTTTGGGCTTGCCAGTCGGAGCAAAGGCGCCGGTTTGTTTGGGGATATTCCTTCTCTCGGCCCAAGTGGGGCGAATGGTACGGTGGTGGGCGGAGTTAACAACCTCAACTCATCTCCAGTACGGAAGAAGGTGAAGACTGAAGACTCGGGAGCATCTTTGGGCGGCCCTTCCGGTTCCGACGACGTCTTTGGAGTAAAGGAAGGGAAGCCAGCGGTGAATGTGTTGGGGGCTGGGCTGATACGGAAGAAGCTCAAGACAGAGGGTGTGACAGATGCCCCTCAGGGGAGTGCTCAGCCCCTAGAGGAGAGGCCCAAGGTGAATGTTTTGGGCGCAGGCTTGATACGAAAGAAGCCGAAGCCAGCGTGATTGTGTCAAAAGTCTGGAGTTTTGGCGTTTGGGAAGTCTATCCGGCTCACATTCTATATGCGGAGCAGGAACGTGGATATGCCGTTCTGGATGGCGAGGGAGGTGCCGGGTTGGAATCCTTGCCTTGGCTTTGGTGATAAGATCTCTGGGTTGCGGGCTGAGATCTAATAGGTCGCATCTGGTGTTTGAGCAGCAAATTACCCATGTGGTTTGAGGGCCTTCATTTCTCTGGCCAAGTGCATCGTGCTTGGGACGAAGGCAACTGGCTACTGACATCAAGCACGCCGCCTCTTCGCCGCCGGCGCATTCTCATCACCCCTTTCTCTTTTGCTTGACACCTCTCTCCTCGCCGCCTCCAGTTCCCTGCTCACCCAACTCTGTGCCTCCCTCAGCAGGCGCTTCTCTCCAACCCTCACCCACAGCGCCATCTCTTCCCGCTCCATCGGCCTCTCGGGCCTGATCAACTTCTCATCCTCCTCCAGCAACGTGGCATACTGCCTCTCACGGTCTTGCAACGCCCCCAGCACACTGTCGAGGTAAATCTCCTTGCGCACCGCCTTATCCGCCAACACCTCACCCTCGTTCCCAGCCACCTTCTTCACCCCCTTCAAAAACACCTTCACCCGCTCCGCCAGCTCCTCCGGAAGCCCCGCAGACACCGCCTCCCCATGCAACCGCCCCTCCGCATCCGGATCCTCCCCCTCCCTCTCCAACACAAACGCATCCTCCGCCTCCCCTTCCTCCTCTTCCTCCTGCTCCCTCACATACGCCCTCACCGCCTCCCACTGACTCCCACTCAAACCCGCAAATCTCCCCTTCAACCTCCCCTCCACCAACGCCCACGGCACCTCCACCACATCATACCTCGCATGCTTTTCCGTGACATACCCATACCGCCTCAACAACTCCCCGTTGCCCAACGGCCCATAATAATTAAGTATCTCCTCCCCCTTCCTAATCCCCCTCAGCGCCGTAGCCGTCAGCGCTTCCTCGCCGTGGTTGATGTGCGCATTGAACTCGGCATCTGCGTTGAGCATGTCCGCCATGGGGACCATGCCCAGCATGGTTCTCCCCTCGCGGTCTTCGATCCACTCGTCTGCGGGTTCCTCTTCGGATTCGGAGGGGGAGGGTTCCGTCTCGAGGTCGAAGGCGTAGGCCATGATGGCGGAGCCGCAGCGATGAGCGAGGTTGATGAGATCGGACTCGGGGAGGGGGGAGACACCCGGGGGGAAGAAGAGGGTGGGGTGGGAGGTGATGATGGGGAGGATGCGGGATCGGATCATGGAATCGGCGGAAGCGTGGCCGATTTTGGGGAGGATGGAGGAGGATTGGAGGTGCGAAAGGTGGTTGGGGGGCCAGAACATGGGGGTGGTGAAGGTTGTGGGGAGGAGGGAGAGGTAGGGCTGGTGCGTGTGTTAGTGAGGGTTTGACTTGACGAGGGGAAGAGGGGAAGGGAGGGGGGACGTACCTTCCATTTGGAATTGGGGTCGAGGTACTCGCGGATAAGGACTAGGATGAGTAGGGTCCAGGAGTCTTGGGATTTTTCGTCGTCGTCGCCGTCCCCATTTTCGGCGCTGGGGTTGCTTGCAGTGTCGTCTTGGCTGAAGAGGGAGGGGAGATGCGCAGCGAGAGGGGATGTTGTCGCGCAGAGAATGCTGGGGCGCGGGATGGTGAAAAGTACTGTTTCGGGTGCAATATCGGCGGTGGCAACTGGAAATTTGTCAGTCAATATATCTTTTTTTCCCCCGAGGATTTCGGGGTTCTCACTGATGCCGCGACCAGCGCCGCTGCCCCTCATGTCAACAAGCTCGATGTCTTTGTGGAAGGTCGCGCTGGGCAGCGACTTGAACCACTCCAAAAAGTGCTGCGTTTGCTGCGCAAATTCGACATCGTGGCCGCCGTCGATCTCCATGCCGGGTTCTTTTCGCGACGAGATGAATGTGTGTTTTGGGATTTTGGTGTGTGCCTTGTACAAATGAGCGTTCATCGCTGCTTCCGCTACGCAGAGTTTTCTGCAGACCTTCACCCTAACCCTGAATCACGATGAAAGTTCCTGATTCAGCGTGCCCAACACCCGCAAGCACATGCAACACATGATTTACTGGCAGTTGGATTTCCTCACACACTGAAATTTTGAGGAATAGAGTTCACACTTTGATAAGAGATTTTAAAATCCACAGAAGGCCGAAAAGCGAGAACGCAGCCGGCAGCAAAGGGGTTTTCCACCCAATCCCACCTCCGATCGACAGGCGACCTACCCACATCGGCTCAAGATCCTGCAAAATCTCTGAAAAGAACTGTCCGCAATTGACCAGGGCCTCGGCGCCTTTCTCGGCATTGAGTAGAAAAGATGGAAACGATGGAATCAAACCCAGGAGGACATGATGGAGTGGGAAATCTCGCTGACCAACACGCGATTTGGGTGGGCCAAAAAGGAATGGGCGAGATTACGATACAATGCGAGAAGTCGAGGGAGAATCTGAGGCGGGATAACAGGCCATGGGATGGAGAGGGCGTGGTACCCTAGCCACATGATGGACCAGATGGCCATGGAGGGCCTGGCCGAACAAGCGAGGCAGAAGCTCAAAGCACGGTGCCCCCACTCTTGGCGTTATATGTAGTGAATCACTTTCAGCTATCAGTGGGGATAGCCTAGTCAACATGCCCTCTGAGAACGGTAAAACTATCAGATCACGCTGTCCATATACCTAACTGAAAGGGAGGTAAACACATGGTGACTAAGGAGAGATAAAGGCTCCATGGAAACGGATCTCCGGCAAGCTCTCCACTCAGGAGGTGAGAAGCTTGAGTCATCTGACTGGCAGTCCCTGAGCCCTCATGCCCATTTAAGCCATGGATGACAACACGGCGCCGCCACAGCTACAGTTCGCCGGTCTTTGCCATTTTTGCCGGCGAGTACTAAGTCAAACGGTGGGATGCCACCCATGGCTAGGTACCTTTGGAGTGACCCCTTTATTCCGGTGTTAGCAAGCATCCCCTGCCGCAGCTGAGAACGATCTCCGTCCATCACGACGTTAGCGTGGCAGGTTCCTGCTACTTCACCATTCCCGTAAGTTTTAACAACGGCAACTTCATGCACTGTCGGCCACACCGTTGGCGAGGCAGTTTCCTACTACCTCACAATTTCCCGCCCGAGTTCGATCATGGCAACGTCTTCTCAATCAGTCACAACGTCAGCGTGAAGAAGAGTTTCCCCCTTTGTCTTAACACCGTCTGAAAACCTTAATTGTCTGTTGATCAGCGTTCTTTTCCCGTTTGCTTTGAGAATATTACAATTTGTTGCCTAACCTTGCTCGTCTTACCATCCGGTTCCTACACTTCTAGGTAGCCTTACAGGTTGACACGGCAACCGCTCAGCCCCCTCAGCCGGCAGTAAAGACCGATTTGCTTAACCTGATAATCTCATTTAGTCTCTATATTTGCCAGCTTGGTCTCGACTTGCCAGGTTATATCGTCCATATCTGGTTGACTTTACCGGTTTGTCACCTTTCGCTGCCATCTCGTGTTCATCGGGTGGCTCATTTCATTACATGCTGTGTACCCAAATAATGGCGCCTGTTGGGTAACTGGTCTTGATGTTAGGTAACAAACCAAATTAAGCTCTGGCGATAATAAGGGGCTCCCATGGAAGTCAGTGTGCCAAGGCGCGTAGTTAACCCTAGGAACGCAGGTACCTCCTGTTTATTACTCCTGAGGGGAGTTGTCGGCCTCCCGTCCGCTTGCGACATAGAGTGATGGGGCGACGAGTTTGACGCTCTTCCAGCCCCATCCCATACCTACTTACCGTTCTTGCCAAGCAGGCCTCCCATCCGGGGTGGAAGACAAAGAGAAATATCTTTGATACTTCTCCACATTTCGCACCTAAACAACCGTTTGATATGGTCACAGAGCTCACTGGTTTCTTTCACCGCGTGCTTGGGAATACCCGAAGTTTGGGCTACCCAATCTCCACCCTCCTCCAATCTGACCCAGAAAGCGCTTCCCCAAACATGATCACATCTACGTAGGTGATCCTCACCGCAGTGTACCTCCCGTTCCCAGCCTCTTTCAGAATAACAGGATAGTTGGCAGTCCTGACAATGAAAACTTTGTCATCCGGCAAGACGCAATCGTGCCCAATGCCGAGACGGCCTTGTTGTGCAAAGGTGAAGCTGATCATTCTGAGGTACATGTTTGAGAGAATGTCCTTGTGGTGCTGAGGCAACAGGGACATGGAGAGGGTGAGGACTTCAGGCCATTCCGGGAGGAACTCCGGGCCATACATCTCCGCGTCGGGAGAGAAGGGGCCGTTGCCGGTCAGGTCGGCGGTGAGGGTTCGCCAAAAGGATTCGATGCTGTGCTTTCCTTGGCATTGGTTAAGTAGGCGAAGAGATTTGAACAGACCGTCGGATTCGACCGTTTCTGGATAGTTGCCGCCGATATAGGCTACCTCGTCCGCTTCGAAACCCTCTAGGGCGAGGATCCGACGATCCGAGGATTCCAAAAGCTCCACATTCTCTGTCTGTGGCCCGCTTGCGCTGTACTTATTGTTGCTGCCTCCCCATTGCTGCGGGCGACACACACCTTGCAAGTCCGGCACCCAAGAAGGGAGGTGCGGCGGACGCCACGAAAAGACGCGTCTTGGACGTCAAACAGGATGTGGCTTTCTGATCCCGAGCCAGGTCCTTCGCTGTAGCATTGAGCGAGTGCAATGTCAATGAAGACTTCATCCACGGGCCTGGTGTAGTCGACTGCGATTTGAGAGCTGAGAGTATCCGAAACGCCCAGGAAGGAATAGATCAGATCACGAGGGTTACTGGCAGCACTTGCGGCGCACATGATCTCGAACGGGAACCGGTGATAATCGGCGAAGAAGAACGGCGTGGTTCGCGAGCTTATCAAATGTAGACGTGATGCAGCGCCGTGCAAGGGGCCAGGGGGGTCTGGGAAGACCTTGGCATAGTTGGCTAGGACACCAACTGGCCGCCAGAATTGCCTCATGGGGGCATGTCGACTTCCGCACCAAAAGGTACCCTCTCGGGGAAGGGCACCCTCTTGAAAAGTCCATGCTCTTGTAAACCAAGTGCGATTGGTGATGTCAGCGATTCCCTCGACGGCCTCCCGTGATGAGCGGAGAACCCTGGGCTTGAAGCATGGTGTTGTAATGTTCGAGTCTTGCCTCGGGAGTCTTCATGGCGGGTCCGAAACGCCACTCGCGGTTGTCAAGCGGATGAATGTTGTGTATGAGCTGGAATGCTGCAGCGGTATTTGCGCTCTCGGGCCCAAGCCAGACAATCACGGCCTTGCAGTTGCGGTAGATGCGGCCCATCATCCGAACCTGAGACGCGCGCTCCTCAGGCTCCTCTTGGTTGATGCAAATCCTGTCGATCCAGAGGTAGTGCACGTCCTGAGGCTGTCTCTTGCACAGTTCCGCAAGAAAGTCTCGAAGGTTCTTGGTAACCAGTAAACTGCCCCTCTCGCCTGACTCGTTCGTGACAGTAATCCTGTGTCTGTTGCCGCCCCAAGCATCCTCCGGATTTGCTGCAGTGTCTGAATCAGCAGGCGCTAAAGGGTTTTCCCAGGTGTAAGATAGACAGTGAAAGGCCGGGCAGTTGCTGGGATCCAGAGAAATCTAGACCAAGCGACATTCGAGGCCGCCATTGGCGTTTCTGCTGCTGTTTCGAACGTCGAGGACACGAGTGTGCCCGGGTCCTTGGAGGGGAGAATACTCGTATTTAGTCTCCATATCGAGAGGCCGCACTGACCCGGCCGTACGAGGCTCTGGGGATGATGATTTTGGGTTGGTTGCAAGTTGGGGTGTCAGCACGACGAGATCGGGCCCCAAGGCAGCGACAAAAGCGGGACGAGCTAAAAATAGGGCGATGGATTCTGTAGGTTCGGAACTTGCCGCAGTGGTTGTCTAAGCCGTCGTAGCTCGACGACTTGAAGGGACATGAAATAGAAGTAAGGTAGGTATTGACATTTCTAGAAGCAGTGATGCGATGTAACCATACCTTTAGATCCCTCCACCGGACTATCATTCTGCCGAGGCGAAAGGTGCTGCAAAGCATCGGGTTTCATCTTGGACTCAGCCGCAGTCTCTCACAAGCGCCCAAGTCCAAGCAGAAACATCACTCGAAAGGAACGACACTGGTGGATTCCTCTCCCCAAAATGGCGACACCGAGTGATCTGACGGTCGATCGACCGCTAGTCGACCAAGAGATACGCCTTCTCCGCCTCAATCCATCCCCCGCCGGCGTGGACAGCTCAAAACCTCTCGAGTGCACAATCGAATACCACCCCCTCACCCAAGCCCCTCCCTACATCGCCCTCTCGTACTGCTGGGGCAGCAGCAGCCTCAAACTCCCTCTCATCATTGACGGCAAGCCCTGCGGCGTCGGCGCAAACGCCGTATCGGCCCTCCTCCATCTCTTACCTCAGAATGATTCGGAAATCCACCACTTCTGGGTTGACCAGCTCTGCATCAACCAAGATGATAATGCCGAGAAATCTCGCCAGGTCACATTGATGTGGCAGATCTACAGCCTTGCCGACCGCGTCATCGCCTGGATTGGTCTCCCCGGCGAGGACGACGTCGAGTTCATCATTCACCACATGAAGCAGGTGGCGGAGCTTCTTCGTAAAGGGGACGCCGCGAAAGTCGTTGAGATGCACAGCGACGCCGCCCTGCTGCTTCGAGCGGCACACGCACTGCGCGCCTTCTGCAAAAGGCAGTACTGGAGACGGCTGTGGATCGTCCAGGAGTTTTCGGTCGCGCGGGATGCATGGATTACGTGCGGGCATGCTCAGCTGGAGTATGCAGATGTGCGGGATGCCTTGCTGTTTCTCTGCAACCGGCCCGGGGGCGTGGCGGAGCAGTGTGATCCGCATGGTGAAGAGGTACAAAAGATGCCGGGGTATTTGAAGACGCGGGTGGAGATGATGAGGGCGTTTAGGACGGGGGCGAATTCGTTTCTTGAGGGGGTGTTGACGAGGAGGAGGAGGTATCATCTGCGGCGGATGCATGCGACTGGGGAGCCGTCCAGCGCGGTTATTGCGGGGAGGCCGTTGGCTCCTTGGGAGAGGGATATTGCTACGCAGCAGGAGACGTTGTTGAGGGTGTTGGTTGTCACGCTGGTGTTAGAGGTGGATCACAGCCAGCCGGAAGCGACGAATCCGCTGGATCGCATCTTCAGTGTGATGCAGTTTGCGGATGACAAGAATGAGTTTGTTGGATTTCCTGAGTACGGACGGAAGTGTGAGGAAGTATACCAGGATGCAGCGCGTTGCATGTTGATGCAGGGACATGTTGATGTTCTGTGTTACTGCCAGTCTCCGGGGGAGGTGGAAGGGCTGGCTACATGGGCGCCGGACTGGCGAGAACCCATCAAGAGGCCGAGCATCAATATCTGGACCGATAACCTGTTTTGCGCGTCGGGCGATACGAGGAAGGGCCAGGCTGTCACGGCGCCGGACGACAAGACAGTCATCCTCCGAGGCGTCATGGTAGATCGGATCAAGGAGACGGGCAGCGAGTGGGATCCCGATTGGACGGCGAAGCTCGATTGCAGCGCGGCATTGGCATACCTCGAGGAGGTTAAGCAGTTCTGTGCAGCATCGTCCCGGTATGTGCACACGCAGCCAGCCGGCGATGATGGGGGTGACGGTGGGGTCGGCATCGATGTCGAAGTCCTTCGCACGGCGATTGCGGATCGATACAACTACCGCGAGGAGGAGCGCCACCCCGAGCTCTTGGAGGGCTACCGCGCGGCTGTTGAGTACATGAAGGCGATTGCTTCAGGGACGAACCCTCATGAGATCTATGGGATGGTGGTCGATGATGAGATCGGGTGGCAAGCCCCGTGGTTCACCTTCTGTGTGAAGAATTTGCACTCGCGGAGACCGTTTTTGTCGGAGACGGGTTTTGTGGGCCTGGTGCCGATGTCTGCGCAGCCTGGGGACCAGGTCGTCATTTTCTTGGGAGGTCGCGCTGCGTATGTGATTCGGCGGGCGAATGTTGCTGAAGAGACCTGGATTTTGGTTGGCGAATGTTTTGCTCATGGGATCATGTACGGTGAGTTCATGGAAGGGAAACCTGAGGTTCGAGATTTCAGGTTGCGGTGAAAATGCCAAGACCACCTGCAGCGTCTAGTGGGACCTCCACAGCACCGAACCTAACCCAGAATGACAATTTCAGTTAGCCTTTGCTCTCGTCCCTGGAGTGCCACCCTACCTGCTGCAACGCCGATCAACCTCAGACAAACTTCACGACATGTCGCTCTCTTGCGTTCTCCCGGATACTGCGCTATTTCCTGTCCTCTGCACTTTTCCAATTGCCTGTTTTGCATCGAAGCAGACCCCCCCCCCCCCCCCCCCCCAAAAAAAAATCCCCGCCGACCGCAGCAAAGTGACGGGCTGGCTGCCTCGCTGCGCTGCTGGGAGACTTGGGTTTGGACAAACACGCTGCGCTGCGCAACGACCAGTAATAGCGGTATGCACCACCGCCCATCTCAGCACACCAACACTTGCCCCCACCCCGGTCTTCCTTGCAGAGCCGTCAGAAACCCCCATGTCTCAAGTTTTTTGACACCACCGCTGCGCTCGCCCAGTTCCTGTCTCACTGTAGCTGGCGGTCCAGCACCCCGACGACGCGGGTTGGGGCGGTGTGGGGGTTGAAGTGACGCATTCCAAGTCCACGAACGCAATCCGCCCTGCAAATTTTTTTTTTCGCCCACTAAACAAAAAGCAGCGTGTTTTCGAGAGAATCAAGACACACCCTTCCTTTGCGAACCCCCACCTCCGCTCCCACCGAGGGGCACACCGGCCAACACATCGAGCAGCCGCATGCGTCTTGGGCTGGTGAAATGTGCAGTTCTGCCATTTCAAAACCCTCTGGCCGAGCCAGGCTCTGTTTGACCCCGACATCTCTTTCATCACCATGTCATCAATCCCTTCACGACAGACGAAGCCTCGGGCTGTTCATTGCCCTTCCTCGAGACAAGCACCGCCGAGGTCTAGCTTCCACCCGTCTCTCTCATCCCGCGCCGGGTATGAGTGCCACACCTTGGCAAGGCTCCGAAGTACCCCACGATGCCGACCGGCTGGAGAGGCCCGAAATGCATCCATCGGAGCAACAATAATTTTGTTGGCCGTAACAGTCTGCTCGAAGCTATTCACAAGCATATTCGAGATGCCCCAGCCGAATCTGAACCGACATCTTGTCTGCTTCTTGGCTTGGCTGGCATCGGCAAAACCGAAGCGGCACTCGAGTACTGTTACAGACACGCCAAGGAATACGACTGGCAGTTCTGGGTTGCGGCTGGTAGCCATGTGGAACTCTCCGCCTCCTTTTGCAAAATCGCAGATCTGACCTCATGCCGCCGAGAGGTTGGCGGCGACATAGTCAACGATGTGATCAACTGGCTTGAAACCACCGGTATGCCTCAATTTTTCCCTTCCCCCTTTTTCCACCTGTCTAACGAACGGCGCTAGAGGATTCCTGGTTAGTTGTGCTCGACAACGTGGAAGACTGGTCGTCTGTCCATTCCTGCGTCCCCAGATGGTGCTCTGCTCGATCTGCCATCATTCTTACGTCCCAGCTTACGGCCGCTACTTCGATGGCCCGCCACACCTTCAACGTAGAGTCACTTTCGGCTGCCGAGGGTGCTAAACTCATTGAAAAGCACGCCCGTGTCGACTTTGCCCCGACCCGCCAAGATCACGACGCAGCCTTGCGCTTATCCAAGAGGTTTGGGGGACTGCCTTTGATGGTCGCCCATATCGGTGGGTTCGTCAGCGAGTCTGGGACCAACATTGAGCGGTATGCCACAACTTTCGACGCGCGACACCCGGTGGGCTGGAGTGGCATGACCCATGCCACGACCCGATACAACAAACCCATTGAAGCCACCTGGAATTTAGCACTCGACCACGACCAGATGTCCGACAAGTCAAGCAATCTCATAATGGTTATGAGCTTCCTGGATTCAGGCTGCATTCCGGAAGCTCTCTTCCTACAGTCTATGAAGCATGAACCCGCAAGCTGGGGTGTTGAAGCTGGCTCAGAGGAGGCCGAGTATGTGCACGCCCCTAAATTTGTCCTCCGTCAGCGCCTTGGGGCCATGACTGACCGGTTCAAAGGTTTCTGGGAATGCGGAAGTCGCTTCGGAGGCGCTCATTGATCTCTATATCTCTGACCTCCACAGATAGCACCGGCGATGTGCTTTCGATGCAGCGAAGCCTTCAACATGCCATCCTACTTCAGCTAGACAAGGATCCGGCACGTCGCTCCGCCGTCTTCCATCGAGCGTTCCAAGTCATTCGACTTGCTACTCCGGCAGCCGACAAAAAGCAGATTCCGAAGCCCGAGCTCTGGCCACAGTTTTCACTGGTGGTTACCCACATTGTCAGCCTTTGTCGAAACTTCGTTGACTCGGTTCCTCCAATGAGCGGGAGTCTCCAACTCGCCCAACTTCTGTACGATGGAGGGTTTTATCTCTGGGAACGACAGGACTACTCGACTGCTGAGGACGCCATGCTAATCCTCTCCACCGCGTTGAAGATCCTCAATGAGACCTCGTACCCAATCTACGACCGCCTTCGTGCTGACATACTAGCCATTATGGGCATGTGCTGTGACCGGCTCGGTCCCGCTTTCTTTGAGAGAGCACTTGAGATCCGCGAGGAGACGTGGCGGATACGGCAGGCTGTCAAGGAACAAGAGGTCAGAGAGGACGAAGACGTGCATCCCACCACGGAAACGCTGCTTTACAACTCAATCAACGACCGAGGACTTGCAGAGTTGCAGCTGAACAAGCTTCATGAGGCAGAATTGCGCTTCACCAAGTGCGAGGGAAAGTACCGGACATGGGGAGCTGAGGAAGACTACCCTTTTGAGTACGCAAAGTACTATCACAATATGGGGCTGGTGCACATGTGTCGAGGAGTCTTCACCGAAGCAGTCAGGTGTCTGAAGAGGGCGGTGGAGCTGGAAGAACTCCGAGAGGGCGCAACGAGGTCGCCGCTGATATCCCTCTTCGAATACCACTTTGCATGTGTGGTCTTTCACGCGGGCGATGCGAAGAAGTCGTTGGAGATGCATTTGGGAGTCCTTCAAACGAGAGAAGAAATGTCTGGGAGATGCAGCGAGACGGCTCTTCTGAGCTGCTATACGGTCGGGGCCATGTACCATTACATGCGGGACCTTCAGAAGGCCGAGTAGGTCTCGATCCCGAACCCCATGTCCGAGACCTGCTGACCCATCCAAGACAGTATATCAGAGATTGTATCGATCGCGCAAGCAGCGTGGATTGCGCATCCTGGCCTGACTACGCAAGAGGGAGGGCTCACCTGCGTTTGGCCAACATCTTGCAGGCAAGGTCAGCACCAGTTGAGGAAATTCAGCCAATCGAGGAAATCGGAAAGGCCATCCTCGCCAAATACAGGGATATCGTCCAGCGGCTCTACCCCATGATCGACGACGACATGACACTCTACGACGCATTACAACCAATGCTATACGGGCGGTATTCGGGACAAGGCCTCGTGCCATTGCTGCAGAGAATGTCGACAGTCTCAGCTTGACGCTTCAACGCAAGTAAGTCAAAGCCGCATCTATTCCAGGGCCAGGTTGGAAGTCTCTAATAGTCTATTAAACAGCTTTTGTTCCCAGGAGAAGAGCCTAAGCAGCCAAAGTTCCAGCCCCTGCTCCCTCCACGCTCGACATCTCCTTGTCATATATCGCCACCTTATCTTCCCCCTTTCCGAAGCTCTTCTGATCCTCCGGTGTGATCGTCACTTGGTCCTTCCAAGGCCGTTTTCTCAGGTCCTTCTTGCAGGCCTTAATTGCCCATTGCGGCAGGTTTTGGATTTTCGGCGCATCCATACTGACTCGCAGAGGGGTCGACGTCAGTTGTTCATCTCGAAGATGCAAGCTTTGCTCTGAGGGTACGAACCTTGACGATTTGGTATGAATCCTCGTCGGTGTTTGTGGATAGAACAGTTTGTCTCGGCGGAGTTTCTTCACGAATCTTGTGTCGGCGTTGAGGTGTCTAGCGGGAGCCGTGAAGCAAGAAGTCGGTTCATTTGGAGAAAATTGCGCGTCGGTTTTCTTTCTATCTCCTGTCTCACGGAGATAACGAGATAGGAGCTTCGGTAGCATTCCGCCCTTGCATCACAAGCGGTTCGTAACTATGGTACCGAATTCCGACATCGCTTGCCCACAGTCCGCCCCTCCAACAACACAAGCCAAGCAAAAGCGGAGCGCGGACCATGTCCCGAGTTGTTCTCGACTCTCGTCAGTTTTCACGTTACTCCGACCAAGCCTCCTGCAGAAGGGTGGGCGTTGCGCAGCCTGAGCCATTCCATTGGCCCAACAATGCCGGCAACCTGCAGTTCCCAAGCACGAGGTGCGACTTCCGAGGGTACGTGGGGTGCAGAGTTGCAACACGGGAAAGCACGGGAAAAATGAGGCGACACCGCCTCCAGGATGGGGGTCCACCTCGGTGGGCGAGAATCAGCGGTCTCAAGCACCCCCAATCTTCGACACGTCGGGGGTCTTGCATCTTTGTCTCATTCCACAGCAGGTGTCAAGCAAGCATGGCTGTCATCTCCGCGGGCGTTCAGTATGCCAAGTGGTTGAAGCTGTTTGAGACAGAGGTCCCCTTCCAATTGTACGTCGACATTCCCGAAGATGCCCTTGACCAGCGAAAGACGAATCTGGAATTTGAGACCAAAGTGGAGACCTTCCAGGATTTGAGAGACAACCTTGACGGCTTCAGTCTCGACGAACACGGCTTTGTGGTCAAACATGAGCCCCTTCCTTTCCCTTCCGAGCTCTTCACCCACAGAGACAAGGTCGAGAAGTTGTACTTCCCTGCGCTTGAGAACGTTGTCCGCGAGATCTGTGGGAACGTCAACAAAGTACACTTTTTTGATTGGCGGGTACGTCCTTCCCAGTCACACGAATTGGTGCGTCCTTGCTGAGACCGCTGTGGGACAGTTGAGGTCATCCGAGATCTCACACTCCAGTGGAGTGATTGACCTGTATGACCCAACAGCCTGGCTGCTACCGGCAAACCGTGTGCACATAGGTATTCACCCTCGTTTCCGGCGCCCTTGATCGAATTAACACGATCTCTAGACCAAAGCCCAGCGGCGGCTCTTCATCGAGTCTTGTTGCACTTTCCAGATGAGGCAGAACAACTGCTTCAGGGGCGCGTTCGCATTCTCAAGTGAGTTCCCTTCGTGCCTCAATTGTCTTCAGGCTGGACTAACAAAACTCACAGCTTTTGGCGGCCGATATCTCATCCCGTTGAAGATTATCCCCTTGCCGTTTGCGAAGCAAGCTCTGTCAGCCAAGATGATCTTCTGGAATGCGACCATATCAGGAAGAAGTACATCGGCTCGACCGTCTTTCTCACTCACAAAGATGGCTACAGGTGGAGGTATCTGAGTCACCACCGTCCAGAAGAACTGCTGGTCATGAAGATGTTTGACTCTAACCCGGCTGTTGCGCGGCGTGAGTGATATTCACCTCCCCCCTAAATTAGGGTCACGGGCTGACCGGTCGCAGATTGCCCTCATGTTTCTTTCAAGAACCCAGCCGCGAAACCGGCCGCGCCGCCTCGTCAAAGCATCGAGGTCAGGGCCTTGGTATTTAGCGACTGATACGGAAGCTCGGGTGATTGCCCTGAGATTCATGGAAAATCTGTCTACCGACACTTGGTTTCGCTTCGCGCCTCCTCTAAACAATAGTGACAGTCTCCTCAACACCGTCTTTCAGGCGTCTCGGGTCCAATATTGCCAGTCCGATTCGCTCATACCTGAGTGCATCATGCACTTCTAACCGCGAGGTCTCCTCTACCACCAACGACAACAACACAGACGACCTCGCATCCCGCCCTGACTTGCCTTCCGCAAGAACAACACACTTCACACTCCGATATGCCCGATGAGTCTTTCTCCTACACTCCCCGTTTACGTCAAAATAAGCCGTCTCTCCCGACGTCAAGGCCATGAACCCGCCTGCGGGTTGGTACTCGACCTGCGTCTCCCACGTCTTGGTCCTGATCCTCAGCATCCCGTCTTTCACTCGCCCAAAACTATCAAGCCCACTGCAAGTCGTTGGACAGTCAAGAACTTGAGCCACAACCCCCAAGCTGTACTCCCTCACACACTTCCAGTTCACCTGGCCCACCAGGCTAGCCCATGACCACGAAGGCGCAACATACTTTTCTGGTCTTCTCGTCTTTCCCGTGTCCTCCACCCGCCACAACAGCCCTCGCAGTAACGCACCTCCCCATATACCCGCAACATATTCTCCCAACCTATCCTCTGGCGACAACATTCTCGCCAGCCCACCTATTGCTGGTAGCTTATCCTCATCTTCGGTGAGATCGCAACGGGTGTAGTGTTCCACCAAGTCGAACCAGGCCCGGTGACCCTCTTCCGGAGACTCAGCACCAGCTGCGACAGCTTGCGAGACTCGCATCTTTAACGACAAGGCGCCGTTCTCTAGAAGCTGATTGTCCTCAGACAATTTACCGCACTCGCACCACGTTTCGCCTTCGCACTCCCACACCATCTCATCAGCGAAGAAATGCACCACCCTTCGTGCACTCAAACGCTCCTGCATAGCCCACGCACGAGTGTCGAGCGGAGCGCATGGCGCAGTGTGGCTGTTTAGATCGAACGCCAGGTGTTGAGAGAAGCGTCTGAATATCACGCTGTTCTCCGGCGCAGAAGCCGAGTGCCTCGGGCTGACTACCTCACAAGGCTCGCGAGCACAGAGGAAGCTCTGGGCTGGAGATGCTGAACGCGATGCGGCCAGGGCGATGAAGGCGCCGGAGTAATACTCGAGCATCTTGGACGATTCGAACCCAAAATCGTGGACCGAGTCTTGGAGGATGCAGAGCGAGTCGATCCAGAGGTATCGGATGTTCAAGGCACGAGTGAGGCGGATCGCGTCTTGGAATGACGGTGGTAACGATGACGCGTCATGGTTTCGTGGAAGGGGTGTATTTTTGAGCGTTTTTGGGAGAGATCCGTTTCCCCAGCAATGGCTGAGTGCCACGTAGGGGGCGGTCTCTATTGATTTAGATTCCACAACGCGGATGGTATTGTCAGATCCATGGAGATCGAGGATTCGTGTCGGAAGAGGCGAGAGGGGATGTTGGCAGCCATGCTTTGCGCAAGAATCCAACCAGTATCGAATGGTTGAGATGTATGAGCCGAAGCCTGCACCGCTCGGGATCGCCTCGCCACATTGATATTCGGACCATGGGGTTGAAGACTTTGACTTTCCGTATAGCTTCAGATCGGCGAGAACCCGACCACCGTCCTTTGAACAGTGACGCGCGATGATGCGAATTCGGTTGTGCCTCGGCAGGGGTATCCTGATCTCGACTCGAATTCTGCGGCAATCCAACTCGTTGCTGTCACCGATCGATGCCTCGGCCCGCAGTCCGGACGAGAGCACATCGCAAACGGAGCAGCCACTCCGAGCAGCCTTGTCCAGCTCGGCAAGCGACTTTAGTAGAATCCAGAAATCACGCCGGGCTCGTCGGGTTCCAGGGGCTCGAGAGAGCTTGCCCCGGTCCAGGTCGTAACAAGTTGTGCATTCCGGCATTGCAATGACGGCCAGTGGCGTTTTTAGCGCTTACTGAGCCAGAAGGAGGAAGAGAACAAGGCATGATGAATAACAAGACAAGAAACGAGGGAGCGAACAATAATATGTCCCACGAAACACAGCAGGCGGTGACAGAAACGACGTTCTGCACGCCAAAAAAAACAGAAGGTGTCGATATGGGGGTCACAAAAACGCCTCACTTTCTTCTCTTCCCCCATAACATGTCAAACGTGGGGGTTTGGGTTCCACGGCGGGAGTGCCCGACTTTAGCTCAGAGTGGGACATTGACCCCGAACCGTGGCGCAAGGCGAACGGGTGCCTACATTTCTAGCGTCTTGTTCCTGGCTAATCCGATTTCTGGAAGCGAGAATCCGATGCGTTGGAAACTGGTTGTTTTGGCGGTGTGGGGGTTGTGGAGGCGCAGGGCTAAGAGACTGGCCGCTGCTGCGTTGGGCGTCTGCGGAGTTGGCCCGTTGGGAAATGCAGGTTTGCCAGTTCCCAACCTGGTGGGATGGCGTTGGGCATGGGGGTTTTGTTACAGGGTGGTGATTGGGGTTGCTGTTTGGAGACGAATTTGATGCAAGTGAACAGCTCTATGTTGTACCCTAAAGTTGCCCTTAACAATTTTCCATGTTCGGGCGTGACCCTGAGCCGCTCCTGAGCTAGGGTGAGCTATGGGTGAGCCTAGCCTGCACAGCCATATGGCCCAATTTCAGGCCCTCGACTAAACTTGCCATTCGGAGATTCCGGGGCGTTACTCGGTTTAAGCTAGTACATCATGTCCTGGTATATTCTGTTTGCTACTACATTAGATACCATGTCATATTATATAATGGTATGTTAACTACCGTGCTGGTGTTAGTGCCAGGATACTGCTCACTGTGTTAGAGACTAGACCTATAATGCCATTATCCCATAACATGTACCAGTAGATGCCAGGTCTAAACCCGGACACGTTGCTGGGGCGCGAGATCCTGTCCCCTTATCCGCCGCATTGTATAAGTTCTTACAAAATGCCACATCATTCTTTGAAACAATTCAGCAGTTGCAGGCTTAACCTGAGTTAGAATGATCCAGTGGCTGAGTACTGATCTGGGTAGAATAGGCACAACACAACATACATCAAAGAAACCAATCCCTAAAACTGCAGGCATGTAGCTCCTCCGATAGGGTGAGCTGCAGAAATTTCTAAGGTTTGCACCGATGGTGCGCGGTCGTGACGTCAATTGATGCAAATGGGTCAGACATAATTACCAACACGCAAGTTTCGCTCAGATTCACAATATACAAAATATTCCGTCACACAAGTCTTCACTCGATCGGAGGTAGGAGATGTCGCAGGTGGTAAGATTTGTCGCCAAAAATGGTTGTTGATTGATAGTTAGAAGAAAACTAAACGCATCGCTGCCTCTTTTTAGGGCCTGATCTTCTACAGACTGCCAGTCTCAGTCCCAGTCTGAGAGCACACCAAGCCGCCACACTGTTTTCTCTACTGTCTGGTGCGGGGTTGGGTTGTGCCGCTGAGGTGACGGCCGCGCAGGCCGTCACAAAAACACAACGCAAAATGCAAACTATGTGGTGCTTCTATTGAGAATTTGGCGGATTCTATAGGCCGGTAGGCCTATAATACAGGGGGTTTGCAGTCACTGTAAGTCACCGGGGCACTAATCACTTGGATCACAATACTAGTGCTGTAGAAGTCGCGACCCCACAATGGAATGACCCCACAATGCAACATTGCGATCGGCAGCCCCTGAAGACAACCTGTCAGAAAGAAAGGGGGTTCAGGGGCCCTGGGTTTCGGTCAGCCTCAGCCATGGTGGTGACGAAGCTGAATCCTACGAAGTAGTCTATAAAGAAGGAGGTTCTGGCTTCTAGCCAGAACCTCAACAAGCAACTTCACGGAACAGAATCAAGCCATTGCAACCCACTTCATTCTCACCCATTCCAAGGTGCAGTGTTTCTAACAGTACCCAATAGGTGCAGGGGACCCAAGGGTGCAGGGTACGCAAAAATTTAACAGTTACCAAACTGCCCTTCTTGAACACTTTGATCAATGTCGACCGAGTTCATTATCGCCGCTGCTATAACTTCATACTCCTCAAAGTACCCGCCGCCGCCGCTGAGGTAATTATCTTAGCCGTGAGGCTATTCACCCCTTTGGTCATAGTAGCGCTTGGAGACTAGCTACTACCATCTTGGTGGGTTCCGACTCGCAGTTCAAAGACTTTTTTTTTCGTATGGAGAAGGCCGTATTCTATCGTTTGATTGAATGGCTACGCGCCAACGCCGGTCTTCGGTCCAGCCGTTACCAGAACGCATCGCAAAAGGTCATGAAAATACTCTAATTATATCTTTGCACACGGCGCAACACAACACGCTACAGTGTTCTTATTCCAAGTTACTTAAAGCTCGGCATCAAAGACCTTTAACATTGTCTTACTCATGTTGTTGTCGCTCTATACTGCGATTGTACGCTTACCGCTGGACGATTGGTTATTGTAACAGGGCGGCCAGGGGCCGACCCTTCGCACCAGGAGTGCGCCAGAAGTGGCAAGGCCAGTCACTGCGATCAGAGGAGGCCGGCCGTCTCGGCCGTGCCGTACGATCAAAGAATCCGTGCCGTGTCGGCTATGCCGAGGAGTCAAAGGAAGCCAGCCGTACCGTGTGGCCAAAGGGTCGCCACAGTTGATGTAATACTGACGGCAATGGCGCAATGTATCTAGTCAAAGAAAGGACAAGCATAAAGAGGCTTGTAGCAGCACCTTCAAACGAAGGAAGGTCACGTTCCAATTGAACTATAAACCCACACCTACCCTTGCACTACTGACTATCTTGTCCTTGAGACCCCTCTTCGATTACCCTACCCCCTGACGCCTCCGCGTTATAGTTGGGCTCTTTTGTTGAAGGTAACCCCAAACTCAACACATTTAACGGTTGTATCGGTGCTACCGACGGTACGTACATTGGCGTTTTCGTCCCTCTCTGCTACTAACTACGGTAACGGAACCGTAAAGGCGTGATAACCTAGAACGTTTTCGCAGCGGCGAGGTAACGTTATTCCTTCTCGTACGTACTAACTGGCGCAGGAGGTTCGATCAACGACGCCTCGTTTTGTACGTAAGCGTTCGTTCGATCGTTTCGTATGCCAGAAGGCCGGTATTACGTAGCCGACGCCGGCTTTGGATACCGAGATAGTTAACTTTGTTTGTCCGAATGTTAGATATTATCTCTGAGATTAACGTAACGCAGAGATCCTACCAGAGACTAAGAAAGAGCTATAAAACTTGAGGCATTTGCGCTTGAGAGTCGTCGTCGAATAAATTTTCGGCATAGTTAAAAAGAGGTGGAAAATCGTAAGGAACGTGTGGTGCCGAATTCCATCTAGAGACTTACGTTGATATTGTATACGTAGTCACAAAGCTGTACAATTTCCTGATTGCATAGGGCGAACCAGTTAGTTTTATACCTCTAGAAGGTTTAGATTTGTCTGCTTCTGCCCTACGAGTTAGGCGAGTTGTAGCAAAGGGGATATTCAGTGTAAGGAAATACCCCTGACACACCACACACCACACCACATCACACCCCTGGACCCCACACCACTCCTGGCACACCAACCACCATCGCCTTGTATTTGGACCACAGCCCTCGCCCACTCCTTTGGCTCAGGCCAGTTTAACATCTTACATCGTTGCTAATTCTTGCTCGCCACCATTGCGATCACCTTGACCAGGCGTACCTGCCCTTCCTTACATTAAGGCAAAGTCGATGTGCTGCAGCGGAGGCGTTATGCGAGCAGTATTGAGAGTATTTGAGTTGAAGAGAACGATAAGATAAAGCCGATCGTAGTTAACTAGAGATAGTTTTCTATTTACTTATAACGTTATACATCTTCTTAACTGTAACAGACGTTGCTTTCTACGAAGCCGTTTTAATTAGGTTGTTTTTTTTATTTTTTTTATTTTTAGAGTTAAAGTATCAAGCTAGAGCCACGTGCGTATACACAATACTGGCAGCAAGGGAATGAGGAAAGTGGCAGTTGCTAGACTCTCGATGAACTACTAATTACACAAGGACAGACGTCTTCCTCAAACCATTCTGGGTTTCGTAGCTTCCAGCTGATGAAGACCAAACGATCTCCAAGCTATGGGGGTGAGTATCTGCCTGCCTCCTAGCCAACTGCGAGAAGACATCTTGGGTTCTGATCAAGAGAATTGCGAAAAGAAATTCCAGTTGTTCTCCGGAGTGAAGGAGGCAGCAGCACCGGCATCCTTCGGGGCCGGAACGTGTCCGACATCGTTAGGCGCTCCGTCGTACGGGACCCAGGTGAGGGGAGAACCCGCCGCGCAGCCCTCGTACTCTATGTTCAAGTGGCGGCCTGCCGGGGGTTGCGGTTCCGTGGCCAACGGGGTGCAACCGTTGTTCTTCACGAACCGATCTCGAATGGCTCTCCCCCCGCGATTGGCAAGGTGGAATCCCTCAACGAGTGCTGGATATACATGGCAATAGGAGAAGTCCCGCCGGTGCAACCGCTGATTAATCCGCCGGAGTTGATCGCCACGGCGCGGAAGACGTTGGGGCGCGCACACGCGAGAGCGTATGACATGCCGGCACCGTAGCTGTGGCCCATGGCAAAGATTAGATTCTGGTCGATGCAGAGCCCATTTTGGAGGGTGGTGATCATGGCATCAGTAAATTCAACGTCCTGGTTGTTCCTGTTTCCCCACCCTTGATAACCGCCCTCGTCGAGTCCTTCTGGAATGATGTAGATGGCGCTTTTGTTCTTGTCGAGCGGCGGAAGGCCGTAGTATGGTGTCGCATAGCCTCCATTGATGATCTGGCTGGCGCTGCCATGAGCCCAGTGGAACTGAAAAATGAGACGGTATTGCTTGTTGGTGTCATAGTTCTGCGGTAAGCGTACGACATATGCCCGTGTTTTGCCGTTGACGGTCATCGTGTTGTTCCTGCTGGCCACCGTCGCCGGCTTGCTGCATCCTGGCGATGGCAAGCCCAAGATGCCGTCCACCGCAATGGACAAGAGGACAGCCGCCGCAGCGAGGAAATTCAACTTGGCCTGCATCGCTGCAACAAGAGAGTGTGAAAAGGATGAATAAAGTCCCTGCGGTCAACGGTCAACACAGCAGCTTGATCGCAAGCGGTCGATGCGGTTTATTTGACCGCCGACTAGTCCCGGGAAGCAACAGCCAAAAAACTTGAAATCATCTTCTTCATGTGTTGCTCGGAGCCAGCGTCGCTCCCACAAGGTCGGTGTAATGTGCACCGAGAGGGTCAGCCCACCACTGAACCCCCCCGCGCAACGGTCCTGGGCACCAAGCCAAGCGTATATGAATGTCACTCTAGAATGTCTATTTGACATAAAATAGACTAATATTCGGCCGACAATGATCCTGGAACTTGTTTCTACAAGGAGGAAAGCCGGTCGCCGTTAGTGTAGGCAGCGCCCACTCGGAGGTTGACAACGTTATACGCCTGGCGCAATACAATCGTCTCACGTGCCTCCCTGCCCCCCCCCCCCCCCCCCGGGGTGACAGTGAGGGGTCTCCATATTGATAATGCTCGAGTAGTCTCCAGCATTCTGAAAGAGCATTACTAGGGAAACACACCTAGTTCATACGCACACCCCCCTACATTCTAGCCACGCCAAGGTCCTCTGTTCAGTGCCATGACGGGTGCTATTAAAAGTGCCGCTTCTTTTTGCAGTGAAGTCTTGCACTTTGGATGTTTCGTGCATTTCAACAACCACATCCATGCGGCCTAGTCAGGCCCATGAAAATAAAGTTATTCACACTTCGCTAGGCGTCGCGCGCCAGCCATCTTCCAACCAGTTTTCGCACGCACCGCCACAACCATCGTGGCCAAAGATTATTACAAAACACCATATCAGCTATCACTAACCTGTCTGTCTCTTTTACCTGCCTCCAGAGCGCGCGCGTGTGTGTAAGATGCGGGAGGCATCGGAACTGCTTGTTTGGCCGTGGCGTCAACTTCCTTCCCTTTCATTGGCTGCTAATTAGGAGGCATCATCGGCGTAGGTGATCTACATGCGACGCACTGGGGCGCGGTGAAATTGTTACGACCTCAGCCCGTCGACAATCGGTCGGCAGGGTCGCTAGATAGGTTGGGTGGAGTAGAGAGGAGTAGTACAGAAGCAAGTCCTTACAGACGGGGGTTCACTGGTCAATGGCGGTCGTATGTCACTATAGTACAGAGCAACACTCCAAGTGTTGGTGCAGTAGGACACAATCGAAGTTGGTTCAATTGACGAGCGAATACTTGCGTGAGGAACCTTCTGTTCCTCACACCATCGTGGGTACGATGATAGCTATCTATACTAACTAATGGTGATGTAACTTGTACCTTGATCTGTTGCTCTGTTCGATGGTGTTTACAGATCACAGAGCAAGTGCTCTGTGGGTCTGGGCTTGCTCTGCGGCAGAGCAGTTTCTTGGCACAGAGCACACAGTGCTAGATAGTTACCGCACGGTGTTTCGTACTGTGGTGTTTGCGGGGACACGTCGGTCCGTCCCGGCCACAAGGGTGGCCCGCAGGCCGTCACAGCAGGTCGTCACAGAAATGCTCAAGACATCGAATATGCCGGATTTTACCATACGAAAAAGTAGGCCTGTAATGCCAAGTGCCATCCGGGTCTTCACGTGGGTGGAATGTAGGGGAGTATGTATGCGTATACGAACTGCTGGGTATGTATCCCCTAGGACTGCTCTTCTGGAAAGTCTGGGCCCGAGTCGGTTTGGGCACACATCAGACAGATTGAATAATCTTTTTTAATCTTTTTTTATATTTTTATTTTTATTTTTATTTTTATTTTTATTTTTATTTTTATTTTTATTTTTATTTTTATTTTTATTTTTATTTTTATTTTTATTTTTATTTTTATTTTTATTTTTATTTTTATTTTTATTTTTATTTTTATTTTTATTTTTATTTTTATTTTTATTTTTATTTTTATCTTTTTCCCCCAAAAGAGCTTCTGTTCATATTTGCCGGGACGAATCACTCAGAAGCAAAAATCATTCTGGCCACACAACACTAAGCAATCGTGGTGCGGAAGGAATGCGTGCCCGAAGGGACAATGTAAATGGCGTAGCCGTGTTTGGTGGTGCTGGCAAGTTTGGCGCGGCCCTGGGCTTGCACAGCACTAGCTGCTGGCACGTGTACCTCTGCCTCGGTGTTGGCCGGAACCGTCACCGTCAGGACGAAGAGGCCCCCGCCTGTCCTCTTCCACTCACTACGCGCCTCGCCCCACCGTGTCTGATAGGTCGCGGCCGCGCTTTCAAGGTCACCGGCCGGCTTGGGCTGGAACACGAGCCCATGCCCCCACGTGGTGCTGAGGGTACCGAGGGCGATGGGGCGCAGGCCCGCGACGCCGGCGTGGAACCACTCGTCGATCTGGGCGAGGATCATGTGGTTCTTGGACTCGGAGCGCCTCCAGGTCTCGCCAACGGTGGTGAAGCCGCCCGGGTTGGCCGACGTCGGGGCCATCAAGTAGCCATAGCTGGGCTTGTCGTTCTGCCGCAACGCCTCCCAGAGCACGTCGTCGCGGCCTCCCTCCGAGAGCGCCCGCACGATCGGGCCTAGGCTGATGGTGCCCCTGGTCAGGTGCGGCCCCAGTTCGTCGCTCGACGGGTAGCTGTACGTGAGCTCGACAAGGGCGTCAAGGACCTGCTTTCGGAGCCCGTCGGGCACGATCCAGGCGTCCAGGGCGAGTGCCTGCGCGGCCTGGGTGGCGTTGCTGGTGCCGGTATTGCCGGTGTTGGTATAGCGGCGACTGGCGTCGTCGTAAAAGGCGGCGTGGAATGCGTCGCGGATCTCGCTGGCCAGGCTCGTGTAGCGGCCGGCGTCGACCGTGTGGCCGGTGAGGTTGGCCATGCGAGCCATGGCTCGGATGGTTAGATAGTCACCCTAGGTGCCGGTGACGCGACCCGAGGTCATGCCGTCGTCCTCGACCCAGTTAGCGAGAGCCGCGTTCATGATGTGCCCTTGCACCTTCTCGCGGCGGATGTAGTCCACAAAGGCGACCATCTGGTCGTAGCATGCCGCCATGACCGTTGTGTCACCGTACAGATCGTGCAGCAAGGAGGGGACGAGAACGATGGCGTTACCCCAGTTGATCTCGTCGCCGAAGCGGCCGCTGTATCCCCAATCGTACACGGGCGTCTTGAGGGCGACGTTGCCAGCCATGGGCGTATCCGCGACCGACTGACCTTCGACCAAATGCCGCATGGTGGTGCGAAGGAAGGCGCCGAGATGGAAGTTGCGGTAGATGGCGCCCCATGGGCATGGTGTAATCGGCCGGATACGAGAGCTTCTCACGCCCGGGGCAATCGGTAAAGGTCGACATGATGTTGCCTGCGAACGAGTATCGCGCCATCTTGTGGATCCGGTTGAGGCGGTCGTCTGACGAGGTGAAGGTGCCGGCGACGGGAACGCTTGCTTGGAGCCGGATGCCGGTGATCAGGTCCAGCCCGGGCTTGACGTGGGCAGGCAAGCCGGTGACCTCAATCCACTGCATGCCAAAGTAATTGAATTTGGGATGCCAGGTTTCGCCGCCAGCACGGCCGGCTGTGGTGTAGGTGTTGAAAAGGTGGCTGCCGCGGGGTCCAGGACCCAACGACGCCTGGTCCACGGTGCCGTCGGCGGCGAGGGACTCGGCGGGTACCATCTTGACAACGACGCCGGCAGGCAGTTCTGGGAGCTCGAGGAGGGGCCAGCCGACGATGTTCTGGCCAAAGTCAAACACCCACGTCCCGGGGATGGGGTTCGTAACCAATGCTGGTTAGAAGCGCTCTTGGATCTTGATAGGCTCGGCGGCACGAGCGACCAGCTTGGTGACGAGGTTGGGCGGAGGCGCGAGGCCGGCGGCGACCCAGCCGGTAGAGCTGAGGTTGGCGTCGGGACCGTCCCAGCCAACTTTGTTCGCGGCGGGCGTCATAGTCGGAGCCCGAGTACCACGCATCCGTGACCAGCGGGCCGAGCGTGGCACGCCAGGCGCGGTCGGTGACGATGACGCTTGCGCTGCCGTCGCTGTAGCCAATCTCCAGACGACCGATTAGGCGCGGAGTGACAGCGGCGCCGGCCGATGCGTCGCTCGCGGCGATGTTGTTGCCCGAGCCGGTGACCCTCGCCCCGGCCGCATGCGCCAGCAAGAGCCCTGGGGTGAAGGTGATGGACCTGGTCGTGCTGCTGATGGCGATGATCGTTCGCGATTCGAGGTTGTCACCAGCCCCGCCGGTATCGATGTTAATGGTGCCGCCGACGTGGTACCCGACGACGGCGCTCAGCTGCACGGTTGTGCTTGCTGCCGGCCGCCGCCTCAGCGGCCAGGCTGCCATCGCCCTTGAGCTGGCTCTCCCACCAAGCGTAGGGGGAGCCACGGCCGACCGCAGGGTTCGTGATGCTCCGACGGACATAGGCCGGGCCGTTGCCGAGGCTGACACCGATGGCGTTGGCGCCGGGGCGCAAAAGCTTCTTGACGTCGTAGGTGCGGTATTCGCTGGAGAGCTGGTAGTTGGAATACCCCGGAGCAAGGACCTCGTCGGTAATCTGCTCTCCGTTCACGGTGGCGTGGTGCATCCCCACCCCCGACAGGTAGAGAGTCGCATTGGCAACCTCCTTGTCGCTAGGAATGACAAACTGTCGGGCGAAGAGCGGTAACGGCTGCTTCTCCGCACCATCGGGGTAGTCGATCCACCGGGCATCCCCCCAGTCTTCCTGGCGGAGCAGGCCTACCGTCCAGGTTGACGGCTTCGACCAGCATGAAGGGTTGCCAAGGGCATCCCAAATTCGCACACGCCACGCGATGGTGTCGCGTGAGCGGAGGTCGTAGCCAAACCGGGCCTGCTGCTGCTTGCCATCCACCCTTCCGCTGTCCCAACTCAGCCGGCCCGCCTCCAAGTCGACGACGGTGACGGCAGCCTGGATTTGGAAGGCGGATTGCCGGTCGGCCGGGCACAAGGGCTCAACGCAATCGCGGGTCTGAAGCATTCGCCAGGAGAGGCTCGGACGGGGGTTGTCGAGGCCCAGGGGGGTTGTCGGCCCGGTCATCAACGGCGAGCTGGACAGGCTCAACCGATCCGCAGGACGGCGCTGCGGAGGCCGGCACCGACACGGGTGCCACCGTGCTGAGGATCGTTGAAAAGCGCATCTTTCCCAAGGTTAGGTCCTTCGGTTCTCCTTCGGTTCTCCTTCGGTTCTCCTTCGGTTCTCCTTCGTCAATCCCTTGGATCGGAGCTAGAGGCGGAGAATCAGAGGGTGTACCGCCACCGTCTCTCCTAGAGCGGCCATATCTTACGTCACAGCCGCAGGTCTGGCTCTGATATGCCAGCCAGAATACCCGGCTGGTCCACTTTGCTAGGACCAGAGAGCGGTGGCTTACAGACACACACTTTGCCTGACTTTGCCTGGGCTCTACCTCGCTGCCCCCCTGCGGACCTAACAGGGTCGTAATTGCTCAGATTCTAGCTTTGACATACGAGTCAGACTGCCTGGCCGGTCTGCTTGGCTAGGGCCAGATATTGGTTTGCATGGACACGCGTGCCTAGAGATGACCTCGCCATCGCCTAGTCGACTGCCAGCACTCACCCGGTGACCCACAGTTCCTGTCAAACACAAAATTGGCTGTACGTGACACGGGACCCCCTTTTGCTTTTGGAAACGACGCGCGGTTCAAAATAGCAGACTGAGCTCGCCAGAGCGTTAATCAAAAAAAGGGCGGTAGATCTAAGAGCCGGGTCCCAATGCAGGACGGCCGCCTTGAGTATGTATTCTGGGCGGCTTTGTTAGACTGGGGGGTGACACTCCCACGAACATCTGGTTGGCGACGATATATGCAGCATTTCCAAGTGGTCGGCCACCTTACCCGGCGCCCACGGACGACAGGCCTGGATTCTTCTGCCTGCCACAGGCGATATGCCTTTTTACCATCTTGGCAGGCCATGCTGCCGGGAAAATCCAGACCATTCGGAAAAGCGGTTAAGGGGGGGCGGGGGGGCGGAGCGGTCTTTTGCTAGCGCTCGTTCTTGTCACTACTCGTGTTGATACTCGGCCATCGGTTCGATTGATACTCGGCCATCGGTTCGATTGATACTCGGCCATCGGTTCGATTGAGAGCGAGCAAAGTACATATATGTAGACAGGAGCCAAACAAGCACTCTTTGCTCATCCAAATCAAGAGCAAAATCAGCCTTGAAGAATATGCGCCCTCATCTTCATTCACTGGCCGCTTGGGCACTGGTCGCCTCGACCGGCGACCTGACCGGCGTCCTCGCTGCCAATTCTAGCGGCTGTGGCAAGGAACCCACCATCACGGACGGGCCGCATACAGCCGTTGCGAACGGAAAGACGCGTGAATTCATCATCAAGCTTCCTGCCAACTATGACAAAAATCGGCCTTATCGACTCATCTTCACCTTCCATCCGCTCAACGGGAGTGCCCGGCAGGTCGCTAACGGAGATTCAAGCACCGAGCCCTTCTACGGCCTTCCCCCCGTCTCAAACAACAGCGCCATCTTCGTTTCTCCCAACGGCCAGGTGGCTGGCTCTGTTGGAGGCATGATGGGCTGGGCTAACGCGGGCGGCGAGGATGTGCTCTTCGTCGACGCTATCATGGAGAAGATCGAAGCTGCCCTATGCATCAATCAGGATCTTCGCTTTTCCACTGGATTTAGCTATGGAGGTGCCATTTCATACGCCCTGGCCTCGCTCGTACCGAAAAGTTTCGAGCTATTGGCATTTTGAGCGGCGGTAGCATGTCTGGATGCGAGGGTGGTGGCCCCAAGAGCCCCATCGCTTTCTACCAGCAGCACGGTACCGGCGACCAGGTAATTACGGGATCAATGGCCAGCCGCCTTCTAGTCGCTGACCAGCCACTTCAGGTGCTCCCCATTTCTGGCGCTCGCCAGGTCCGCGATATTCTCCTCCGCGCGAACGGCTGCACCCCTGTCACGCCAGAGGTGACACCTAACGGCGCAACCTCCACTCAGGTGGTGTATAAAGGTTGCAAGGAAGGCTTCCCCGCCACGTGGGTTGTTTTTAATGGACCGCATACTCCCGCATATGCAGACGCTGGCTCGGTCAAGCCGATAGGAGGCCCGAATTTCTGGAACTTCCTGTCCCAGTTCGAGTAAAATATGCGTCAGTTTCACGACCTCGAGTAGCAGAGCGATTAGCGTCGTTAAAGATTGATGCAAACAAATTTGACAGATTCAGTCGCGCACCTTTTTTTTTTATACCCCCAGTGACGCCTTCCGTTCTGCCCGTCCCGGTTATCGCAATTTATTTAGCTCCAAGACCCAGCAACCAGTCTGCTCTACTGCCCTCTTTGAACAATGCGGTCCGGGGAAGCACAGCTCGGCCAGCCGTTTAATTAACTTTAAACGTTAATCTCGCAAACGCAGATTGGCTGCTTAACGCAACAGATCTGACACCGGATGTAATTAACAGCATCACATCCCCTGATCATACCAACTCTTATCCCCCAAAACCACTCACAAGCCATATCGTAAAGCCTAACGGAGACAAGTATTCCTCCTTGCAGCCAAAGTCAATATTAGAGCGTTATCTCCAATCAGTTTATCAAATGTTTTGCGAGACCACTACAGGCTGCATTACAACCCTGACTGGGACCGACATTCCCTCCCGACCGCCTACACCAACATTTAAAAAGGATATTGTGATGAATGATGGAGCTAGATAAGGTCCCAATCTCAAATATCGGCCCATTTTTCCCTAACAGTAAGCAACTGATCGAGCTCTGGGTAAAGTTGCGCCATTAGCTTACATCGGCTCCATCACAACAGGAAAACAAAAAGCAGTTAATTATTGACTCGACCCCCACTTAACTCGTTAAAGTCAAAATCTTGTTCCCATTGCAACACTACATTCAGCACTCCTAGAATCATTAACGTTTCAATTGCAGCCGACACATGGAAAAAAATTTCACGACCGCATACTTGTCCACACGCCGCGCGCGGCTGCCTCTTCCGAGCGGTCTCCCAACGCGATATCCGGCGCGTCACCTGTGGAAAACATCAAGATATCGATCATTTACAAATCCCCCACGAACTTTTTCTGGTTAGGGGCTGTCAGTTTGCTCCAAAGGGATTCAACCGGATAGATCACCTCAGACGACATATGCGGCTGCGGCATCTGGGTGTTGACACAGGAAATTAGACGGAAGTGAGGGTATGACCAGTTCCGAGTCAACTAGCAACAGAAGCTATAGCCCTAGAGAATAAGGAGGAGGTTTAAGTGCAGGCTTCTGATTTTAGGTGTCTGAGCGAGCGAGTTTGGTTGCTCTGCAGTTTCTTCTTTTTTTTTTTTTTTGGTTTTTGTAAGATTCTTGCGGAGGGGGAATAGCAAAGAAATGTCCGATACAATAGCAAAGATGGTAAACCAACAATCGAACCACGGGCTTTCCTTCACTTTTCCTCAACGCGCTACCGTTGCGCCACAGGCCCTTGTGCTTTTGTTGGAATAGGATAGATTGGAGGGGGTGATATGATGTGGGGGGTTGGGGGTTGGGGGGGGAGGGGGGGTGAAGGGTTTCGTCTGATCTTTTAGTTCTGGATCCCTCTCTTGATTTTAAGTACAACTTAGTGAATGAGCCAATCAAGACAGGGCTACTTCTACACCATTGTCCATGACAAAAGCCTACTCTTTCAAACCCCTAAAGCAAGCCCCTGAACGGAAACATCCCCCTTCCTCCCCGTGACAAACAACATAGCCCCATAAACCCTCCCCCTCCCCAAATCCTCCACCGCCTCCCTCACATTCCTCTCAACCTCCTCTTCACTCCACCCAAACCCCTCCATAAACACCCTCTTACAAAACCCCATGGTTCCCCACACCAAACACTCCCTCCACTTCTCCCCCGCCACCCTCAACTCCTCCACCTCCTCCATCCACCCCCCAATCGGAATTCTCTTCTCCTCCACCTCCACACTTCCAAACCCTATACCTTCCATCCACCCCGCTAACTTCCCAGCGATAGTCCTGTCCAGCCCGCATCGTTTCGCCGCTTCGATCCTCAGCCTCGAGTTTCTCAACACCGGTGTATTCTGCGCTTCCTCGCCGGGGTCATCTGTCCTATAAGGGTCTTGCTTTTCCTGAAACTCCACACGTCCTCCTACTTTGAGAGCGCGGAAGATCTTCCGGAGGACATCGTGCGGGTTTCGTAGCGTCATGAGGACCATGCGGGTATGCACCAGGTCAAATGTCCCGGGGGGGACGATGGAATCCCATTCGGTGTCAGAACCTTCAATGTTGAGCACGGCGTATGTGCAGTTTGATGGGGAGGGAAAAGAAGGGGGGAAGAGGTCGATGCCGAGGACGGAGGTGGTGGGATGTTCGGTGGCGAATTCGGAGGCCCAGATTCCGGTGCCGGTGCCGAGGTCGAGGATGCGGAGGGGAGGGGAGGATGGGATGAGGGTGAGGAGGAGGGTGGATTGAGGGTTAGTGGGGGCGAGGAGGAGCCGGAAGACTTGGTGTTGTTGGTTGAGGCGGAGAGCGTCGCCTTCGAGGTGGGAGGGGAGGGAGTAGAAGGAGGGGGTTGAAGTCGTCATTGTTGATTTGAGGAATAATATTGGCTGGCGGGCGTGGTTGGTTTAAGAGGTGAGCAGTTGATAAGATTGGATTGTGTCGTTAGAGATGATGGCCTCCTGCTGTCGCGGATTCCCAAAACTGAGTTTGGCATCGGCTGGGTGTCTCTCTTCCTCCTGTCGTCTCGCTTGTGCCTCTTTTCTCGTATGCGCCAATCACGGCATAGTGACTCGGTGGCTTGATGGTTAGAGGTTGATTTTGGGTTTGGCCACGTGAAGAAGAAGAAGCGATGATGTGGTCCAGTCTCTGTCTTTTATGATGAACTCTTCCCGGGAGCTCGGAATATACCACCCCCGCTTGAGTCCGACCTGAATTTAGCCGTCGCTTGCCGTGACTGCATGCATTGGGCTTGAATCCACAATCGTTCATTCTTCTCGATGGAACTGTTGATCGCCAACACATGTACTTTGTTGACCCCCTTTCCGACTAAACAGGGGTGCCTGCACGCTCGATCAGGCTCAACGCGTATTCCATACGCTCTTCTTGTTTCTTATGTCTTTAGCAATACGCGTCTCTCGTATTACTCGCCTCTCGATTGGACAGCACCTGCATCCATCAGTGCCGTTGCAGCCAGACACATAATCCTCATCTGCAACCGCTCTAAATCATCTACCGAAGCCTCATCCAAAACCTGTCATCACTGCATCGCGTCGTCATATTCATCCGTAGGGGGCAGATCCCTCAGTGCTTGCCATTCACTGGCGGCGCTGGTATGTGGGGATCTCCCACAAAGAACCTCTCAGGAAGCTCAAACCCCGCATCGACCTCCTTGACCAACTCCACTGTCCGCCTTACAACGTCAAAGCTCCAGTTGTATCTTGAGAACTCGGCGGGGGTCACTACTCCGTTAGCCTTAACCCATCGAAACCAGTGCACTAGGTTGCCACTTACATGGTACCTCGGCCCCTTCGAGGTACTTGGCGAGCTCCTGCTTGGTTGACTCGTCATGTACCACAGCAGCATTGCTGAGGATCTGCACAGCACTCGCGCGGTTGCGGCGAGCCTTTTCAAAGATGCCGAGACGAGAGCTGATGGACTCGATGTCTGCTGTTGCGCCGGCGAGGGCGATGCCGAGAGAGATGCCATCTTCGATGCCTTGGGCACCGCCTTGTCCTTGGTCTGTCGAGGTCATGTGAGTAATGATACAATGGTGGCTCGGATAATGGGCCGCTGATAGGGTAATGGTGACATGGAAAAGGGGGCGTCGGGAAAGAGACAGAACAACAAACGAGACAAACTCACGAGGCAGCATCGGGTGGGCAGCATCACCGATGACAATGAGCTTGTGCTTTGTCCACGTTGGGATTGGGTTGCGATAAAGAAGGGGCCAGCGCTTGACCTCGTTTGCTCTGCTGTGGCCGGTGTTAGGGAGGTGGCTCAGACCTAGTGACGACGACTTCAGGGGCTCACTTCAAAACAGCCCGAAGGTCGGGATGGAAGTCCGGGAAGCTGTTGAGCAAGTGGGATTTGCCCACAGGCGCATGCCAATCTGTCAAGTTAGCGGAGATGAATGGCTTGTGAGTCCGATATTGACAAACCTTCATGCGTAGCCGCCACAAGCTCCTCATCATGGAACATCCCAACACAGTTCCATATCTCATGACTGCCTCCGTTAGTCCCTCACTCAAAACAGCCTCAGCAACCACCAGGGACAGCTCACCTCCGGCAAGGATACGACACAAAGCGATTCCCCGTCTTCCCATTCACAAAAATCCTCATCCGCCCATCATTCTCCCCCCCTTCATTCCACCACTTGGTCTCCTCATCCCCATCCAGCTCCCCCGCGGGTATCAAAAACCGATAACACCCATTATGCACCTCCTGCGGCTGCGGCGGATTCTGCCTCCCCAGCACCACCTCCACCGCCCCCGAGTGCACCCCATCCGCCGCAACCACCAAATCCGCCGTCACCACCTCCCCACCCGCCAGCGTCACCGACGGCGTCTCGGGATCATACCCCACCACCGTCCTTCCCAGATGCACTTGCACCGGCTTGCCCACCCCCTCGTCACTAACCACCAGCTGCTTCAAACTCTCATGCAAATCCACCCTGTGCGCAAAGTACAAGCCCTTGCCAAATACCGTCTCAACCCACTGCAGCGGGGTAGAATCCACAATCTGGCGCGTCGCACCGATGCCAATGTCAATGCCGGATGCGGCGACCCAGCGGGATCGCACAGGGTCGATGCCCCAGGCGACGAGGGCGCGTGCGGCGTTGGGGGGAACGTTGATGGCGGCGCCGACTTCGTTGTTGAGGCGGGAGCGCTCGTAGATGGTGACGGTGTGGCCGGCGCGGCGGAGGGAGAGGGCGGCGGCGAGGCCGGCGATGCCGGCGCCCGTAATGATGATGTTGAGGGGCATTTTCCACTGGTTGGTTCCTGTGCGACCTGGTACCTGGTAAGGATGAGGGGGATTGGGGCGGGCGGGTTGCGGTGCAGGGTACGTCGCGGCGGTCGGAGTGTTTTGGGCGCTGCGAGGAGTGCGGATTGGGTGGGGGATGCAACGCCAAGATCGGTTCGAGGCTGCGGGTAATCTGCGAGCATCCGGGGGGAAATCGCGGGTGGGTGGCACGGCACGGGAGATGTGGAGGGCACACACTGGTGAGACGGCACGGGTGGCGTACCAGAGAGTTCGATATTCTTTGTGAAAGAAAGGACAATGCTATGGTGGATTCGTGGTTCCATTCTTTATGCTTGCACAACTCGGAAATAATCCGTATTGACCCTCCGGTAGCGACATGCAGCTGTGGGAGGCTTGCGTTTCAAGTGAGAAATGTGGCGTTCTCCCGTCTGTGTGGTTGCGATGGAAGGATTCCAGCCCAGACCTCAATTCCGTTCTGCTCTGCTGCAATTGCAATTTTCTGTGTCATGGCGTCTGGAAATGGAGAAAGTTTGCAGCCAGGACCAGGCGTCTGCAAGACGAAGGAAGGAGCGTCTGACCATGTCACCCCGCACACACCGAGGTTATTTCAGGCAACCAGGGCAGGTGCAGGTCTTGGAAATTTCATCGAGCGGCTCCCAGTCATCCATTCAACATCGCCAGTCTTCCAATCCAGTGGCGTCACGGTTTCGTTCCATTGTCTGCCCCGCAGCTCTGCAGCACCATGAACGCCCAGATCAATCCGATTGCGAATGCCGTTCGATCCATATTTTCCCACCCCGCCTTCTCCCCCTCTGTCTCTTGCAAGCAAGCCGCGTTCGATGAAAATCTTATCGATCCTACTGCTCCTTCGCTGCACCAAATACGCCAACCATGACAAGCTTCCAGAAGCCGGAGCTATCAACAGACCCTGAATAATCCCGAAATCCTCTTTGAACGACCACTACAACCCCATATTTCACGCCCCAGTCCACCCCATGCCGTGTACCGTAAAAGAACGCGGAGCGGAATGTGGGGCCGCGAACGAAACGTCAACTGGCTAATTCCTTCGAAAATACAGTCAAGGGCACAGAATATCGACCCGGGGGTGGATTTGTAAGGGGAGCTCTGGCCAATGCGCAACGCGACAGGCTCGCAGACACAGGGTCTAGGGTATTTGGGGAAAGGAACCATGGTCCGCGTTGGCTGAAGACGGCCTGCGATTCGCTCGGCAGGGGTTTAGCTATGCCCTCCACTTCTCCGCGAAGCCTGTGCGGGGGGACTGGGGACGTGTGCAATGGGCGTCGGCGGGTGTTTGGGACTCAATTTCCTGTGGTGATGGGATTCGAGTCGGGGGTCGAGTCGGGAAGTTTTTTATTCGGGAGGGCATCCGCCATCGATTGTGCTTCCTGAACGACGCATTTCCAACGTACCAATCCCTCGCCTTCCCTTTTCACGACGCCAGCAGGCTGCACGTGCAACAACATGTCGACTCCAGCAGAAGTGCCCCGGAAATCATCCGGCTCCGGCTCCGGCCATCGCGAGGAGAAGCCCGCACCGGATATATCCCACATTACCGACTCTGAGAGCGGGGAGAGCCCGGCACCGCGTCTGCACGCAAAGACGTATCTTGCCATCTTCTCCATCTGCCTCATCTACTTTGTGCAGATCTACAATGTCGTCGGCGCCGGTGTTGTGAGTTGAATCCCTTGGATTTTGTCTTTGGCTTGTGTTTGACTGACTTCATAGCTCGGCAACACCATTGCCCTCACCCTGGGCAGCAGCTCCAGCTCGGTCTGGCTCACCTCGTCCATCGCCATCGGCACGGCAGTCCTCTCGCCCATCTTCTCTCAGGCTGCCGATTACTGGGGACGTCGCTGGTTCCTCGTCATCTCGACCCTCCTCGGCGCCGTGGGATCAATTATTGTCGCCCGTGCCATGTCGATCGAGATGGCCATCGCCGGTTTCGTCATCACCAGCATCTCATACGGCGCTCAGCCCCTCCTGCACACCGTCTCCTCCGAGGTCCTTCCCCGCCGCTACCGCTCGTGGGGTCAGGCCGCTGATCTCATCGCCAACGGTTTCGGTGGCATCACCGCCCTGCTTGTCGCCGGCGCTTTTGTACGAACTGCCAACGTCCCGTCCGAGAACTTCCGCAACTTTTGGTACCTCGCCACCGCCCTCTTCTTCGTCGCCTCCGTTCTCTGTGTCTTCCTGTACCGTCCCCCGGCAACCGAGCTCCAAGCGACCCTGTCCCTCACTGAGAAGCTCGGCCGCCTCGACTGGGGCGGATACACCCTCCTCACCGGCGGAATCATCCTCTTCTGCGTCGGTCTGTCGTGGTCTCAAAACCCCTTCCCATGGAGCGACGCCCACGTTTCCGCCACCTTCGCCGTCGGCCTTGCCCTCTTGGTTGCGCTCGCCGGATACTCCACCTTCTTCAAGAAGGACGGCATGTTGCATCACGACTTGTTCACCAACAGGAACTTCCCCATCGCGCTGGCCTGCCTTTTCTGCGAGGGTCTCGCCTTCTTCGGAGCCAACAGCTACTTTGCCTTCCAAACCGGTGTTCTCTACGAGTCGGACGGTCTGCTTGTCAGCACGCGGTACGGAATCATGTGCATCTGCAGCATCATCGGTGCGGCACTCGGCGGATGGTATGTCGCAGCGACCAAGAAGGTGCGGTGGCTCACCGTGCTGAGCTTCCTGCTCTTCGTGGCCTTCTTTGCAGCCATGGCCAACACGGGGCGAGACAGCAACCAGGTTGTGTGGGGCCTTCCGGTCTTGCTTGGTTTCGGATTGGGATTGAGTCTTGTGAGCTTGATCACGCTGGCGCAGATGAGCACGAAGCCAGAGTTGATCGCCATCACGTCGGGACTGGTCATTGGTGTGAGGAGCTTGGGCGGGAGCGTTGGCTTGGCGATTTGTGAGTGCCCCTTTTTACTGACCCGTGTGGATTTGGCTAATACTGGATGTAGACAACGCACTGTTTACTAGCTCGATGGGCAAGATGGGCGCGAACATTGCCAAGGTGGTGATCCCCATGGGCTTGCCCCCGACATCGGTCGGCCCCTTGATCGGAGCCTTGAACGCCCACGACGATGCGGCCATGTTCAAGATTCCCGGAGTCACTGGCCCGATTGTGGGTGCTGCTGCTGGTGCTCTTTTGGAGACGTTCGCCTCGAGCTTTCGGCTTGTGTGGATTGCTGCCGCTTGCTTCGTTGCCCTCGCTGCTATTCGTAAGTTTCACTTCTGTCTCATTTGAAGATGAGCATTGCTAATTCTATCATCAGTGGCTGTCTTCATCAAGGAGACCACCGGCGAGTACAACATGCAGATTGATGCCCCTGTTGAGAAGGAGGATGAGCTGTACTCAAGGGCCTAGACGCTGGGAGGCTTGTATTTGCTATGAGCGTGGATTTAGCGAGCACAAGGGCTTGATGTTCTCGGTCTGTTCTTTGAGATTATGTAACCAAGATAGAATACCTGCAAGTACGAACTCAATATTGATTGCAGGCAAACAAGGTTGAATCCAAGCCCACAGACACATGCGAGGACCATTTCCGTTGATCCTGAAGGATGGGCCGGCATGTTTCGCTCCCAGCAGTCTGCATGCATCTTCTCATTGGGTCGCCAGTAGCTGCCCACAGACAAATTCGAGGAGGTGCTAGTCGTCAGAACCTAGAAGTGACCCTGAGGCGCAGGCGTGTGCTGCATGCGACGCCCAGCAGCCAGGTTCCGATTCCCATCTGATTACACGATACCAAGCATGCTCGGATTCCTACACTACCGTTCCAGGTGGGGCGGCAGTTGCAGAGTATTGACAAACTATTGCTCATGGGCATGCTGTCCAACTTGGACACAGTGTGTATGAAACCCTTTAGGGACCCTTGGAAAGAAATGTGAATTGATGCATTCCATGTTCCGTTGCAAATCTCAAGTACTAGACGAGATGATCACTGAAAATAGCATCGCGGGTGCTCTGGAGATGGAACAATTTGAATCTGCAGAAACTGAATGCAAACTCCCATGTTTCGTGTGTCGACCAAAAAAAAAGACGCGCTCAGATAATTCCCATCAAGCACCAGGCACCGCCGATTGACACAAGAGAGGAATTCCGTCACGCACACGTGTTGCGGGGACACCGACCGCACTGCACCGCTGCAAGGTCCGTGAGAGACACGGTCCGTGTGATGGAAGGAAAATAGAAACTTGAAAAGAAGAAAAAAGGGAGGTGGAGAAAATACTGTCAGGGTCGCACTTCTCGACCCAGAAACTGCAGAGGTGTGGTCAACGTTACCGCCACACCACGAGGCGTGTGCTTGTGCGCATTGCGGAAGCGAGACGAGTCTCCCCCGGCCTTCCAAGTTGTGATGTCGGTGGGTGGCACGGATTGCGCTGGGGCCGCCCGTCCAATGACTGGACGAATCAGATCTCCGAAATGTTTCGGGGGTGGGCCGCTTCTGACTTTCACATGATGTACTTGGCATTTGCAGACGAATTTTTACCCATGGGTAACAATACCCTTGCTTATGACAGCAAACCTAATTCGAGAACGACCTGCATGCCCACTGACAATCACTGGCATTGATCTTTCGCAAAGGCGACCCTGATAGGGTATGTTCCAGAACGCCACCGTTCTTGTGACTCTCGTTTTCAGTCAATGATTTTCAAATCACATCCGAATTCGGTTCCTGGCGCTGGAGCGGGATCAATGTCATCACAAGAAACAAGGTCCACCAAATCCCCCTGGATGTGACGCCGAGACTCCCAGGGTAAGTGAGTTCCTCACACATCACAAATCTGGATCCGACTTTTTACGGGAGGAGCCTACCAGTCGGCGGGGGTGGGATTGATGTTGGTGACAAACGGTGCAGCCCATCCGCCTGTGGCGCCCAACGGCCAACCACAACCGCATTTTCAGTCCATCCGGGCTAGGAACAGCCCTGCACTTACACCGCGTTTTTGAAACTCGAGGCACCACACTTTCCATTCGCAACCGAACTCTGGAATCCAGAATTTGGATTGAAACGGCCGCAGAAAATGGGAGGACTCTTTCCAAGTCTTGGAAACCACAACGTGGGATGAATCCCGGGGTGCAACCTCACTCGACCATCCGGACAGCCACCCAGCCTCAGGTCATCCCATCGGTCAGGAGGTGAGGTGGTATCGCAAGTAACAGCCTCTATCCGAATTTCGATCCCCAGTCATCTCAAGACATGAAGTGAGTGAGGGAAACGCGACGCGCGCGTCCACATTCCCACAGACCCCTGGACGGACAATGCTCACGCCCAGCCCGCCACCCCGGATCGTCCCCCCCCCCCTGTGGCGTCCCCCTCCCCGGTCTTGCACCGCGTCTGTCCATTCGTCTGTCCATTCGCCCGTCCGTTACCCCCTTCACGGCAGCACTACGTAAATTCCTACCTTACGGAGAAAGCTTGTGCTTATTCCCTCCGAGACCATGACCTTGGCCCTGACTGGGCATCCATCAAACAGAACCCCGTTTACTTTATTACTTCCATCCAGGACCATCCCACCCCGCCCCCTTCCCGGTTCTCGTTTCTCACTTTTTGATCGGATTTTTTCGATCTGATTGGGGAGAAAGAAAAAAGCTCATTCTTTTCTTTTCTTTTCTTTTTGCAGTGGTGTTGATGCCATCATGTTTCCCATCCCCGAGGCGGCCAAGCCGGCCGTCATCGCCAACGTCACCTTCACTGCGCTGGCCTTTATCGTGGTGTTGATGCGATTGGGGACCAGGATTTTTGTGTTGAAGAATGTGGGTGTGGATGATGGCTTGATTGTGCTGTCCATGGTACGTCTTTTCTTTTCTTTTTTTTGGTGTTTCGTGAACCATTCTTTTTTGTTTCGGTTCTTTGGAGATCTTTGTTATGGGCATGATGTTATGCGGCACAGGAGATCCTGGAAACCCTGGTGTTGATGTCGATCCATCTCGAGGGATGATCTGGGGGATCTTCGATCTATTCCATGGGTCTCACGGTCTCATTGCGGGGAGCCCTGATGGTGTTGCTGATCACTGCCTTTCGCAGCTGGACCCTGCTAACTAATAAACCCCCCAAAAAATAGCTGGCATCGATCGCGTTTCTTGCCGTCGTCTTTCTCCGTACGTCCATCCGATATCCTCTGATGTAACTTGAAATACGTGAGTACTAATAAAACAACAGAAATCAAAGCCGGCCTCGGACGCATAATGACGTTCCCCGAAGTGCCCGGCTTTCTACACGCCCTCTGGGCCACCATCCCCATCTACAACCTCGCCATCTGCCTCTGCAAGCTCTCCATCACGGTGCAATGTTATCGAGTACTGCGCACAGTAAAGATGCAGCGCTTCTTGAGCGTCTACTTCGTCGTGCTCGTCGTCTACGGCCTCTGGGCCGTCCTGGGAACCATCTTCACCTGCTGGCCCATCGAGACGTACTGGCTCGCCATAACGGGGTTCCAGGGGAGATGCATGAGCAAGGGCGGCGTGACGTATTCCAACGCCGCGTTGAACATTGCGACGGATATCATTCTGATTGTGGTACCGGCGCCGCTGCTTTGGGGGTTGCAGATTCCCAAGCGGCAGAGGATCATCCTGATGGCGCTGTTTGGCGTCGGCACGTTTGCCACCGTCATCAGCATCGTGCGGTTGCATGCGTTATATGTGATCGATAATTCCCCGCCAGCCCAGCAGTCGAGTGAGCTCCCCCTCCCCCTTTTTCTCTCAGTTGTGAGAATGTGCTAACATCGAACCTCTAGCTCAGGGTGTGGCCATTGCCATATGGTCCGCTATCGAAGTCAACACGGGCATCATCTGCGCCTCCATCCCCGCCATGCGTCCCCTCGTCGTCAAGATCTTCCCTCGTCTGCTCCTCTCATCTCTCTATGCCCGTGCCACCGGAAAGTCCAACGTCTACTACAATGGCGCCAGCGGTTCTGCATCCCAGTCCCAGTCCCAGTCCCAGTCACAATCCCAGTCCCGCAACAACCGCAAAGGTGGCCCGTCCGTCTCCGTCTCTGTCTCGGCAAGTCGCACCGATAGCGAGAAGCCGAAGCCCGCCCTGGTAGGGCATCGAGGGAGGATTGCCGAAGGGGGAATCAAAGTCGAGCAATCGTTTGAATTGCGGAGTGTGCCTCTTCAAAGAGGTGAAAGGGAACTCCCTGACGGGGAGAAGAGCCGGGACGGGAGCGAGAACAATCTGGTCGTGTCCAGTTGGCAGGACGACTCGAGATTCACCTTCTTCAAAGACGGGAGTGAGAAGGAGAGGAAAAAGGTCAACATTACGAAATATCCACATGAAATGGTATGATAGTGTAGGGAATATATAAAATGTACAATAGATCGGCGGCACCGTCAGTACCGTGTTGGTTTATAAGTTTGTTGGATTAGGTCCAAGGCAAAAGTCTGCTACAAAGGGATATAGAATACCAATACAAGAGTCGACCGGCTTCGACGCCGATAATTGTCATGGTCAGCCCAAACAAACATTGAGAGACCGTTACTCACCATTACACCGCACAACTCCGTCTCGCCCCGAGGACTCTCTCGTAGTATCAGCCCGGCCCTTGTTCACACCAATTCATCCCCCCTTGGCCCTACTCCATGAGGTTCTGGAACCGCCGCTCCAGTTCCAGCCGTTTGTCCGGGTACATCCTTTCTGAACCCGCTCCAGCCCTTTCTCCCGGTCTCCATTCCATTTTGTCCGCCCAATCCCCAACCCGCTCTCCTCGTGAACGTCGCATTTGCCAACTCATGGCCCGCCATGTAGTCAAACGGCGCTGTTCGGTTCAGGGGAATGTGGTTCCAACGCCAGTCCCAAACGCTGGCAAAGGTCATGCGATAGGCTGAGAACGCCATGACTGTGCCGATAATGCCGCCGGCCAGAATGTCGTGGAAATGATGAAACTCGTCGATGGTGAGTGCCCCAGCTATGAGCACAGCACCAAGAATGGGTGCGTACACAGCGGCGAGCTTCCACATGGAAGGGTGATAGTTCGAGAACACTTTGAGCTTGCCGTTGAGGTACAGCGAGAGGAAGACGAAACCGGCAAAAGCAGCAGTCGAGTGACCGCTCGGCATGCTTTCAAGGGAGTCATTGATCTGCTTCTCGTCGCCCGTGCAAATCTCGCGAGTGTAGTAAATGCCATTGAAACCCTTTCCATTGAGGCCGGCGCCGATTGTGCCGGGAGCGTTGGACACGAGTGATGGATCGGGTTTGCAAACGTCGAGGAAGTGGGGACGCAGGCCACCGATGAGCCATTTGACGAAGACTTGGAAGACAGCAGCGGTGATGAGGCTGTACAGGAGACCAATGACAGCGTTGTTGAGATCCCAGAAAGAGCGAATGCGGATCTGGCAGATGAGGAACACGATGACGGGTATGAAGACGGCAAGGACTGCTGCCAGCCAGATGGGGATGATTTCGTGGCGCAGAGGGTAGGCCACCGACGGCCAGATGACCTCGCCATCAGAGAAAGTCACGGGGAAGGAGCGTGTGGGTGCTGGTTTCGCAAAGTAGACGCCGAGACCGATTGCTCCGAGGACAATCATGGTGAAGAGGTCGAGGCTGGTGACCTTAAGCCACTGGCCGAAGCTTGGTCGTGAAGCCATCGAGTAGGGCTCCGCTCGACTGCGGCGAACTCGACGAGAGGCGACCGCTGGGGCAGCGCCGTTTTGCGCGCGACGGCTGAAAGGTCGCGCCATAGTGTCTGTCGCCTATCGATACGTTCTGAATAGATGATCCAAGACTGTCGTTCTCCCGCGATGTGCAGGCTTGGCAGGGGAACTGGCCAGGATCGGCGAGTTCGTAGCTTGGCAACGGGATGTTTGGAATGGAGGGCGAGGAAGAGTTCCCAGAGGAACTGGAACGAGTTCTTAAGGCAGACGGGCAAACGGACGCACCTGCCACCGCGTCAGTGGTGCTGCGTCCGCTGACGTCACTGTATGTTCAGCTACCACTAACGTTTGCCTGGCACAAAGAGCCACTGCTGTGTATTGCACCTTCCCGTGGAGTAAATGACCCCGAGCCTAGCACGGAAATGCGGGAACTCAAAGCATCCCAGACTATCACATCAATTTGTTTGGCTATTGCAACGAGTGTTTGGAGTTGTCGCTAACCAGTCAACCCCTATCCTGCGGCTCGATGACGTCGCCAAGCCGCAAAGCTTGGCAAACTTGGCACGAACCTTGGAGAACTGCAACGCAGCGACGATCTGCTGCCAGACTGCCGATACACCGTCCGAAACGTCTGCTGATAAAAAGCCAATCGCCCCCTGTTTGCTTTGCTGCCGCCCTACTGCAGTTATACCGCCGCAAGCGCGGCCTCTTTCCCAGAACGGTGGACGCATCGGCCGCCAGTGTCCGACCCCGCCGAGGCACGCAGACCTCTTCAGGCACTGCTTGAGGCGGAAGGTCCACCCCACACAGGCTGAGGACGCCGCATGCACGTCCCGACTGCCGGTACCCGACTTCCTTGTCACACATCGCGGGCAGAATGCTCCGGGCGAAAGAATCCATCGGAGCTCAGCACGCGAGCTCCCATCGCCGCCAGAACCGGTCATCGAAGCGGGCCGATTCGGAGTTCCCGTCTGGTCTCAACATGTCGCTCATCGCATCTCGATTGCCCCTTTCACCGCGTTTTCCCTCGTTCTTACTGGTCTCATGAAGCATCATGATTCATGACGAACCCAGAACTTTCCCGTGTCGACACGGAGGTTTGAGCCCACGGCCCCTTCCTCTCCTCTGCCCACGGAGCGGACACAGCGGGGTAGTTCCCCGTTCCCAACGGGCCAGCCCGCTCCCAGCGTGACGGCTATATCGACAAGAGTGGACCCCACCTTGCGTCATTTTCTCCATTTTCCGCTGTAGTCTGAGTTTCAAAGACTCAACAAACTCCAAAATCTCACTTGATGTTCTCGCCGGTTTGCTACCTCGACGAAACTGACATTGTCGACACCATGGCCTCTCCACTCAAAATCGGCTACGTGCCCGAGCACTTCTCAACACCCATCCACTTTGCCAAGAAACACTATGGCCTTGACGCTGAGCTCATCGCCTTTCCCTCCGGCACCGGCCACATGATCACCGCTCTGCGCGCCGGCGAAATCGATATTGGCATCGGTCTCACTGAAGGCTGGGTAGCCGGCCTCGGCAAGCCCCCGTCTGAAATTGGCGACGGCGGTTATCGTCTCGTCGGCACCTACGTCGAAACTCCTCTCTGTATGTCTCGTCACTTCACCCCAACCACAACTGAGAAACATTGCTAACACCCCCAGGCTGGGCAATCTCCACCGGCGCCTCCCGCCCCGAAATAACCTCAGTCGACTCCCTCCAAGGCTCCAAAATCGGAATCTCCCGTATCGGCTCCGGCTCCTACGTAATGGGCTACGTCCTCGCCGAAGAGCGCGGCTGGCTCCTTCCCACCACCGCCGCCACCACCCCCGCCGAATCCGCCTCGCCCTACTCCGACTTTGTCGTGCTCAACACCTTTCAGAACCTCCGCAACGCCGTCAACTCGGGCGAGGCCGACTTCTTCATGTGGGAGCACTTCACCAGCAAGAAGTACTACGACTCGGGCGAGATCCGCAGGGTGGGGGAAATTTACACGCCGTGGAGCAGCTGGAAGATTGTGGCCTCGACAGAACTGGCGAAACCGAACGGGGAGGTGGATGCGAGGGTCGAGGACGTGCTGGAGAAGTTGAACAGGGGGATTGAGCATTTCAATGGGAATCACGAGGAGGCGGTGCAGTATATTAGCACGGAGCTGGACTACAGTGAGGAGGATGCGAGGGAGTGGTTGAAGACGGTGAGGTTTCCCGAGAGGACGCAGGGGGTGGATTCGCAGGTGATTGAGAGGACGGTGGGGATTTTGAGGAAGGCGGGGGTCTTGTTGGTGGGGTTGGGGGCGAGGCCGGGGGATATGGTTGTTAAGACGAGGTAGACGGTGTCTAAGTTGAATGAGAAGATGCTTGAGGGTTGGCTGGAGAGCTTGGAGGTTCAGGGAGATGTCTCTTAGTGATGTAGGGCATTGAATCCTGGATCAAGATGGACTTGGATGCTAGCGCAGACACCTCTGGCGTTTGTGTTGTTGAATATTGTCCACAATGCTATTGTGGCCACGGATCACAAAGAAGACCAGTGGATGACCCAAGAGTTGTGTCACAACGCCTGGCTCAGGAAGGCCTCAAAGGCTTGCAGAATGGTTGGCTACTGCTATGTCTTGCATCAAGTTGAATGACCCTATTGCTTCCATGGGTTTTCATTCTTTGCCAATCTTAGTTTCAGCCCTGATCGAAGATGTGTTCAGTGCAATGACAAATCCCGTTTGTGATAGTGGGTTCATTCCTTGAGAAAGGCTGAGGTACTTGAGTCAAACTTCCATCATGGTGTAGATGACTTTCAGAATGAACAGGCGCATAAGTCAGCTGTGACCTAAGTGCCATTATTTTTTTTCTTATACCTACTTCACGCTTTGGATTCCATTTGCCTCTGTCGGAATCCCTTCTTGTTGCAAGTGGGACACATCGTAATCTTGTTTTGTCCTTGCCCGGCTGTCATCAAGGTTTCTGTTCCACCTCAGTCACGATGCAATGCATCCAAACATAGGTCCAATCTGACACATGCAACAATCGATTTTACCCCAGATTCTGTTCAGCGGGAAAGTTGAAGTGTTCAGTGGCGTCAGCCTCTACGAACCTTGTCTTGATCACGGGCTTATAATTACCGCTGCATAACGCTCCACACCCGCCGCAACGTCAGACCCGTGTCGCTCTTTCCTTCACCAATATAAGCGTTAACATCGTGAAATCCCACTGCATCCAAGTCAACGACTAGCCAAAACATCACAAATAATCTCATCACCACCATGGGCGACTATCACCCCCGCATCCGCGTCCGCCAACCACTGACACCCCTCCACAACCAACCCCAAATCCCAAAATACCACTTCGACGCCGACGCCTACTTCGCCACGCACCCCCGTACCGAACCAGACTACAACACGTACCTCCCCACGCACGGAAGCTCCTCCATCATAGCCCCCACGACCACCCTCATCTTCTGGGTCTTCGGGGTCATTGCCATGAACCTCGTCTTCCGCTATTTCCTGTCGTTTGTGGCGCAATTTCAGCATCTCTGGCCGCGGGCGGCGCTGCTTGAGCCGGGTGATTATTGGCCGTTTAAGAGCCAGAGGAGGGAGTTTGGGTGGAGTACCGAGGAGGAGGAGGATGACGAGGAGACGGAGGATGAGGAGGAGGATGGGCATTGGGATTGATGATCAAAGTTGGGATGGATGGAGACTTCCACTTTTTTGGCCCATTGTTAATGATGGGATGGATTATTGGCATTGGCTGTGGGGTATCGCGGGGAGTAGTGCAAGTGGCTGACTCTTCATGGAGGAAGGGCGCTTTTGCCAATGAAGGACATGTTATGCTTTTCCTCGTCCTGTCGTCTCCGTCTCCATCACGCCCCTTCTCGTGCTGCACTCCCATTCGAACTTCCAGTTACACTCCCATTGACACTTCCGCCACCATTCGCACTCTCACTCCCATGAGCTGGACCCTCTTCATCTACCCCCAGACTTCCACTCCCCCCTTGGCCTCCTTGCCCCGCAGATGTCGTACCAGCAGTTGCACCCGCCCCCACAGTCCACCGATCCACCTTCTTCGAATACCTCGGCGTCCCCTTACACGCCACCTGCACCTGATTGATGGTGAACCCCGTCGCCGCTACAATTTGATCGTGCGTCCATCTTGCGTATTTCTTGAGGGCGCGAACCTCGATGACTTCCTCGCGGGTGAGAGCGCGGGCTTTGTGGCGTTTTGGTTTTGGGTTTTCTGCGCGACTTGGTGTTTCCGCGCTGGGTGTTGCGCTGGGTGCGGTGCTCATGTTGATGGGATGTGGGCAGTGGTGGTGTGGAAAGGAGCAAATGTGGAGATGTTTGCGGACCGGAGTGACGCGAAGGAAATCAGGGGATGACGGGTGGGCACGCGAGGGGTGCGACGGAAGTGGGATGGCGGTATTGACCCCTGTCCATGAATTTGCCCCCTCAACGGCCTCACAACTTGGGAGAATTATAAATGCGGAGTCATTACCAGTGCTTCTAGAACGTTTCTCGGCTTGTTCATTCGTGTCCTGCTAACCCAAACGCCAACGGCGCATCGCCTACGCCAGATGCAAAACCGTGCCAAAAGTGAGATATTGAGACATCACCTTCTCCCTCCCCGTCCTGCCTGACCGCCCATGCCACCCATGCCACCCATCATGCCGCCCATTTGCTTCATCATGGCGTTCATATCCATTCCACCCATTCCACCCATGCCCCCTGGGCCACCGCCACCGCCAAACATCTTCATCAAGCTGCCCATGTCTGGCATGCCGCCTGCCCCGCCAGCTCCACCCATGCTCTGCAATCGCTTCTGCATCGCCGCCAGCTGCTGTGCCTTGTTGCCGCCTCCCATCGCGCTCTGCGCACGTTGCATGTTCTTCATGTTCCCGCCCATCTTCTTCGCCATACCGGCCATCATCCGCTGCTGCGTCAGGAGATCCTCGACCTCCCTGACAGTCGTCCCTGAACCCCTAGCTACACGCGTCATCCGCGTCGGCTGCTCGATAAACATCTTGCCGTCGCTGTCCAGCTCCTTCTCTGTCATGCTGTCGCAAATGTAGATCATCCTCTTCAGCTTGAGCGATCCTTCCTCGTCGTCCATGCTCTGCATCATGTTGCTCATGCCAGGGATCATGCCCGCCATCTTGCTGAGCGGCCCCATCTTCATGATGTTGCTGAGCTGATCGCGAAGATCGCGAATCGTGAAGATACCCTCAGTGATGTGTTTTATGGTGTCCTTTTGGTCCAGCTTCAAGCTCTGCACGTGTTCCACCAACCCGGCCATGTCACCCATGCCGAGCAGCTTGGACACAAAGTTGCGTGGAACGAACCGCTCCAGATCCAGCATGTGCTCGCCCGTACCAATAAACACAATCGGTGTGTTCGTCGCCGCGACAGCAGAAATCGCACCACCGCCCGCGGCGTGGCCGTCGGTCTTGGTGATGATGATGGCTCCAAAGTCGGCCGACTCCTTGAACGCTCGGGCCTGCGCCTCGGCCTGCTGACCAATCGAAGCGTCCAGCACCATGATGGTCTCGTCGGGTTTGACCGCATTCTGGATGTCAATCATCTCTTGGAAGAGCGCGCTCTCTTGTCTGTGTCGACCCGAGGTGTCCACGATGATGATGTCGAACCGCTCCTTCTTGAACTTGTCCACGCCTTCTCTTGCGACAACGGCGGGGTCCGTCTCTGTCAGACTGCCGTAGTATGGGATCTTCGCCTTGGCGGCGTTCTGCTTCAGCTGATCGAAGGCGCCGGCTCGGAAGGTATCGGCGCACACAAGACACGCGCGGAAGCCCCGCGACTGGTAGTGTCGGGCGAGCTTGGTGCAGGTGGTGGTCTTTCCGGCACCTTGTAGACCGACGAACATGATGACGTTGGACTTGCCCTTCTTGGGCTTGAAGGGGTCAGCATGGGGATCGACGAGGCGGACGAGTTCATCGTAGACGGCTTTTTGGATCAGTCGTTTTTTGTTCACGGCGGGGGGCAGTTCTTTGAAGTTAACGGTCGATTTGATGGATTTTCGGAGCTGGCCGACGAGTTTCACGTTCACATCGGCTTCGAGGAGGGCGGCGCAAATCTCCTTGAGCATGGAGTCGAAGGTCTGAGAAGAAGGAAGAGTCAGCGGGGGAGTTCAATCGAACTGCGCTGCGGCGGCGGTCGGCACCTTTTCATCGAGATTGGGGGCGCGCGTCAGATCGTTGACCGCGGCATTGATGCGGCGGCCGAGATCTTGAAGAACCATGGCTGGGGTGTTGTTGCGGCTGCGACGCCGACGATGTGGTGTTTAGCGGGGAGCTCGCTGCCACTTCCACTGACCAGGTCGACGTTGATGGAAATGCTGGTGGGGCGAAATGGTGCCCCGCAGGCGGTGAGTCTCCAAATCAGGGTTGAGCAATCCGGGGTTCACGGGGTTCAGCTGGCGGACAGGTGGCGTAAAGCCTTGGCGGTTGTCGCTTGTTCTTTGCCCCCCACTGCCCTCCGAGCAACCTCACCATGGCAAGTCACCTGAGTAACACACGGCTTTGGCTTTCTATTTTTGCATTCAATTCCCGACGGCTCGCCCAAAATGTAATCCAGTTTCCAACGGTTCTCCATACACTCCGTAGCGCGCCGGGGAAGAGCTCGAGGGCGCGGGAACGAGGGGTTACGAGCGAGCAAAATTCTGGAGACGGCGCCCATCAATGTGGCGTTGCGAGCTTTCTGTCAACCCTTCCACATTTTCTGTCCCCTATCGCTCATACCACAAAGCATTCGACCCTTTCCTGTCACTGGCATTTCAACACAAGACCGGAATGGCCCAAGCAAGTCTCTAGTCTGAGGCAGCAGAATTTGCTCATTTCTGCGGCCCCGACTTCGATATCGGCTTTGGATTTCTGTCTCTCGTTCACTGTTTACTCGGCCACCCGATGAAGTTCTCCAGAGTCAAAAAGTTGAAGGGCTTTGCAAAATTCTCTTCCCTTTTCTCTGTCTCCATCAGCCACGCAGTCTTGGCGCTGCCCGTGTGCAGCTCAACAGCCGCTTGGTCGGCGTATCTACCATGTTCACGGACAATCAGCAACATCCCCAAGAACGTTACCAGAAGAAAGACCTGGTTGAGAAAGGGTCGTCAAGACATACGTCTCCCACACAACAATGGTGGGCGTCTCGGCGTCCTTGACTCGGAACCACTGGTACTGAACAACTCCGGGCTCGTTCTCCTTGACGTAATCGACAATTTCTTGCGCTATCTCTTCGACCTTGAAAGCTATCAGAGCAGTTCCTTAGTTTGGATAGGGGGAAACTTACACGAGCCACCCTATCGGGCTTGGGGTAGAGAAAAGCGAGGAAGCTGAGTGTCATTTTGGATGATTCTCTCTATGAACTAATGGAACTTGGAAACAGGAGAAGCAGAGCAGCCGGAAGTGTTTTCCCACGAGGGGAGCTTGGCTATGGAGAGCTTTATACCCCAAGGCAAGCATGCAGCTCGGTCTCAACTCGGATTCTGTACGTGCGGGGGAACATGATGCATGTAGGCAAGCCCAATGATGTGCGATCTGTCAAATCAGGAAGCCAATTCTACAAGCGTGACCAGCGGCGCAGTGATAAACACTGCCAGAAAGAGGAGATGATTCCCTGAGCGGATTGGTGTTGAGACTTATCGTGCTGACATGCATACAGAAGAGGGGTTTGAGATGTCAGGGGTCTGTTTGCAGGCTCCATGTCGGGCTTCAACCTAGACTCCCTTGAATTGGGGTCGAGGCAAGCACATTGCCAAGCGCCGAACAGCCAACACTGCAAATTGGCGGAGAACCCCATAGCCCGCCAAGAGGTGTCAAGCCGGCGTCTTGGGTGCGGCTACCCTTGTGCTAAGAATATCGACGTCTCCAAGCTGCTGGTTCAAGGGTTTAGGAATTAACAAACCTATTGTTCGCTCCCTCTCCACGTCGAAGTGCATATAACGCACATCCACAGGTCGGGAGAAGGTTTTGCTGAGCATCTAACTTCACCACTACCCGAAAGCGAAACTGCAGAAGCTGAGCATAGAAGCGTATGCTACTTGGGATCGACAACGAGACGTTGCGTCGGATGTTCGGCAACGACAGTGGTGCATATTATCCGACATCTCAGCCTGGTTAATTCCGGGCTCAAAAACCAGCCAGGCTACGCAGGAAATGAATTTGGGGTACGCTGAGAACGCTTGGAGTGCTTGTTTCATCTTGGCCACGACGAACGCTCCGCTTGGCCGACGATCCAAGACCCTACTCCCCGGAGTGCGCTTGCAACATCCCAATGGGAGACCTCGGTTCTGCAATCGAAGCCAATGTCCCGTCCAAAAAACTCTTCTCCCGTCCGAGTCGGAATGAAACCCCTGACTTACACGCGTCCACAATCACCCCATCGCCACTAACACACCGATCAATATCCCCTTCTCCTCTCCCTCGGAACCCCCGCATCCACACTTCCCGTCGGTGGCTACTTTTGACAGGCTTTCGGCAGCGTTTGACAGCTCGGCGACTGCCGGTGGCCATTATAGCGAGACTGGGGGATAACAGCCGAACAGGCTATGGCCAAGAGATATTACACCCGCCGTCCCCACCCCTACGGATGCTCCCATCGTATGGAATCCCAAAACAAGCGGTATGGGAAGTACCGCTGCGGAAATGGCATGGTCTCTAGAAATAAACGTGGGAGTGGACGAGAGGAGGAGGAGATGGGTGTCTCGGGCCCGCCTGGGCGTCTTGTCCACTTATATACGTGAACTGAGCTTGTCCAACTTGAGGGGACATCGTCCTGGCAGTTGTGCTTCTGTCTGAGGTCACGGCACTGAGAAAAAGCTACCCAGTCACCGATACAATGCGTCTGTTGGAGATTGTCTTGGCTGCGGCTGCCCTGGTAGGCGCTGGTAGGTTACCCCTGAATCTGGAATTCCTTCCAGAACCCTTCGAAAAGACTTGGCGTTGACGACATACCGGCGTGCAGTGAATGCCGAAGTCAAGCCTTTGCCGCTGCCCAAGAGCTGCACGGGCGTGGCCAGCGCGCGATTCCAGCTGGCACCAGCGGCGGGATGGTCGGTGACCAAGATCGCTGGCGGCCTGAAGCAAGTGCGCACCGTCATCTGGGACACCGAGGGCAACATGCTCGTCCTCCAAAACACCAAGGGTGCATCCGTCCACACCTTTGGCGCCGACGGGTGCGTCAACAGCACCACCATGCTCATCTCAGGGGGCGGTCTCAACCACGGCCTGGCTCTGTCGCCTGACGGCAAGACGCTGTACGCGTCCTCCGAGACCACCGTCTACAGCTGGGACTACAATGCCCTCACTCGCACGACGAGCAACCAAAAGACTATCGTGAAAGACATGGCGAGAGGCATCCACTCCTCGCGCACCCTCATGGTCGTCAAAAAGGACCCGCGCTTCATCCTCGTGCAAGTCGGCAGCAACTCCAACTTTGACATGCCCACTGCCTCGAAGACGGCTGGCCGCGCCATCATCAAGATCTTTGACGTCAGCAAGGCGCCAACGGGCGGTTATAGCTACAACACGCAGGGCGAGGTGTTTGGGTATGGTCTGCGCAACGAGATTGGCTTTGCCGAGGACCCGAACGGTGTGGTATGGGGTGTTGAGAACAGCGGTGATGTAAGTTCCCCTTCGCCTTCTCCTTTTCTCTTCGGTGACGCCCTCTAACAACCCCAGGACTTTTCCCGCACCGAAAACGGCCAACGCCGGGATATCCACAAGGACAACCCCGCCGAGAAGCTCAACAACCGTAAGCCCCTTTTCCTTCCCCTTCCCCTTCCCCTTTCCACTCCTCTAACAACAACTAGTCGGCGACCCCCTCAAAACCCGCGACGCCTTCTACGGCTACCCAACTTGCTTCACCGTCTGGGACCCCTCCAACTTCCCCAACTCCGCCCTCAAAACTGGCTCGCACTTCGTCCCCGCGCCCAACGGTACGTCCCATCCATCCATCTCTCCTTCCTCCTTCCCCCTTCCCCCTTCCCCCTTCCCCCTTCCCCTTCCTCCTTCCTCCTTCCCCCTTCCCCCTTCCCCCTTCCCCCTTCCCCCTATTCTAACTTCTCCCCCAGCATCCTTTACCGACGCCTCCTGCAACACCCTCGCCCTTCCCCCGCGCCTAACCTTCCAAGCCCACTCGGCCCCCATTGCCAACACCTTCGACTCTACTGCCTCCAACATGTACGTAACCTTCCACGGCTCCTGGAACCGGCAGCCCGCGACGGGGTTTAAAGTAGTACAAATCCCGTTTACGAAAAAGGCGGATGGGAGCTATGACCCCGTGGCGCCAGCGGATAGTATGAAGGGATACAACGATATCTGGAGCGTGGCGAACCCGGGAAGTTGCACGGCGAATGGGTTGACGAATAGTAATTGTATTCGGTTGACGGCGGCGGCGTGGGATCCGGCGGGGAGGGGGTTGTTTGTGGGGAGTGATAATTCGGCCGAGGGCGAGGTGTTTGTGTTGAGTCCGCCTAAGTGAGTACCTTTGTAGAAAGGGGGAAATGTAGCTGTCGTGTTGGGTCGCTGAAAGGGATTGAGTGTTGAGGTGTGCACAGATAACTGGAACGAACTCAATTCAGACTCTAACGCTATGCTCCCCAGCTCTAATATTACCAGTATTACCATAACACATATCATAACATGTTCGTGGGTGGCCGTGGTTGCCCTAGATGCGCTATCTCGATCAACATGCCATCAGCTCACCTCAACAGATCCTCCACAAAGCCCAGCTTGTCTCTCTTGTCGTCCATTACTCTTGCATACTCCAACAGCAGCCGCCACGTGTACAGCAGCATATCGTCCTTCCTAAGGACCTTCTCTGCCCACGCGGCCGACTCCTTGGCGATCCTCTCCGCCTCCCAGTCGCGACCCCCAAGGAAATAATCCATGATTCCGTAGACGTCCATGTACGAGTTGTCAAACGGCACAAAGTGCACCCACGGCATGAGCCTCGCGTCGTGCCACTCGGGGTAAATGGTGCTCTTCAGCGTTACCGATGTCGAGAGGAGGAAGGCGCGGTATCGGCCGGAGAAGGAGTTGCCGTCCACGTCGGGGAGATATTTGAAGTCGTAGAACTTCTCGAACGGCATTCCGCTCGCGAGCGTGTAGAAGTTGTCGTTGTGCTTGCAGGTCTTGACCTTCTTACCGTCAGGACCGAACTCGGCGGGGTCGCAGATGAATGTGTTGAACGCGACATCAGACCAGGACGAAACCCACTTGCCGAGGCGGCCTTCGCGGCGGGCGGGGACGTTGTAGACGTCGGACTCGGGAGGGGGGAGGCGGAAGGTAGGGGCAGCGTCGACGTCGCCCTCTTCGACTTGGGCGACGGTCGTCCCGTTGAGCATCTGGGCGAAGCGGTGGCGGTGGTTGTGCCACCAGTGGCCTTCCTTGTTGCGAGCGCCCGAGGCGGCGCCGCGCCAGAGGAAGCCGTCCTTTTTCTCCTTCCACGGCGGTCCGCGGAAGTTTCCGCCGCTGTAGTCGGTGCGCTCTTCATCGCCAAGGTACATGGCGCTCGGGATCAGCATCTCGTTGTTCTGCGGGAGCTTGCACTCGCCAAAGACGGGCATCAGCTGCTTGGTCGTCGACATGCTGATGGCCTCGATGAAGGTGCCGTGCATGCCGCGCATGTGCGGCTGCAGACAGGGATCCATCGCCGCCGTAAAGTTGTAGATGTAGCCATCGCGTGTGTATTCTCGTCTCGGGGAGAGGGGGAACTCGATCGTATCGTTGAAGGTCGGGAGCGACGAGATTTTGCGGCCGGGGCTGTCAGGCGGGCAGGCGTCGCGCACAAAGTCCCAAAACTTGTGCGTGTCGTGATGTAGCCAGTTAGGGTCGTACCGGTCTGCGTCCTCGATGTCGGCTACGCCACCATATGTCGTCACTGTCTCGTTCGGTGCGGTCGTGGTACGTTTCCGCTGCTCGGCCGCGACGAGTTTGCTGAGCTCGTCCCACGGCACCATGACGCGCGATTCGTCCATGTGGTTGACAAACATGTCGAGGTCGGGGAGGTGGGGCATCATCTTCTCGACGAGGTTCATCCACTGGCGTAGGCGGAAGTGCAGCTCCTTGTCGTCGGTGACGGGTATGACCTTGCCATTGCGAACCGAGATTGTGTGGGATTGCTTCGTAGCGCGGGCGCGGATATCGTGAGGCTCTAGGCCCCAGAAGGGATTGATGTCGTGGTGTATGCGGTCGAAGAATTCCTCGACGATGATGGCGTTCTTTTCGGTGGCCGCCTCGAACCACTTGTCGAAGCCGGGCGGTGGATGGCGACCGCGGCGCTCGCGATAGCGCCATGCCGCCTGCTCGAGCGTCAATGACCGCTTGCCCAGCAGCTCGTTAAACTGTAGACGCGCATCGCGGATCAGGTCGTCGATCGGGTGGTGCGGTAATGGTGGGCGCGAGGATGGGGGGTGGTTGTCGGCGGGCTTTGCACCGACCGTTGACCCGCCAGGTCGGCCGGAGCCTGGCTTCTTTGGAACGCCGCCGTCTGGCCGCCAGGGCGAGACAAAGTAGCTCGAGTCGCTGCCGCCGAATATAAAGAACAAAGATCCAAAAACGGCCACCAACACAAACAGTGCGGGCACCACCTGGCGCGCGCGCGCTGGTTTTTGCAGCAGGGCGAACATGATTCCTCGGAAAGAGGACAACAAGCGAAGCATTCTTGGTGCGCTCGTTGCTTCACCTCATCTTGTGCTGCCGGTTCCACGGGTGTCCGCTCCCGTCCCGAGTCCAGGCCAGACCGCGCGCAGGGTTAGGGGAGATGCACAGTGGATCGCGTCGGCTGTCGTTTTGTTTGCTCGGTATCAATCAGGCGTCGTTGGCGTCGTTGGCGTCGTCGTTGTACGATCAAAGAGGGTGACACAAAAGACAAGGGCTCGAATTTCGAGTTGACCGAGATGAAATTGCTCGCATTCCTTCTGCGGCAATGCAAAAATCGACGTTGATCCTTGGACGACGCCACGCTGGCGCGGCCGCTGCACCCTGCCAAGCCCGCCAAGCCGACAGAAAGTCAAAACGGCAATGGGATCCACTCTCCGCCCCGCCAAACCAGCCACGATTGGGACGACAGTTCTTGCACGTGTTCCGATCCAACAAGCGGGGCTAGGTCGACAATTCTCCAGACCAGACCGTCCGGCCGCCATTTGGCAGCAATAGATAAAGACAAGGTTCCAAAATCCAGGGTCACGAGTGCAAAAGGCCTCTCAAGTTCTCGCGCCTTTGAGGCAGTCCCACAAGGGCAACTCACAAGACGTCGGTAGCAGTACCACCGCAGAATGCATCCCACCGGGTAAACTCCCACCCAAGACCATGTAGCCCCTAAGTACCCATAACCCCCCTATTCACCTCAACCACACGCCACCTCATCCCCTCCATCCCACAACACAAAGCCCAAACTTAAACCACAAAGTAAAATGGCAAGCTGCGTCGGCAACCCAACCTTTGACCGTGGCTCCCTCGCCCCAAACCACTTTGACCAATGGCCAACCCTAGTACCCGGGTACATCTGCAAAACACCCCCCATCGGCAGCGGCAGCGCCCCCCGTTTCCGTCGGTGCTGCGCAGGCAGCAGAGTCTACAACGTCACATCCCCGACGCTTGAAGGGGATCTGGAATATCCCGTGTCGTGCGCTTTGTTCTGCCTGGTCGATCCGAAGAGGGATGAATCGGGCGAGTTTATGCAGTGTTTGACAGATGGGGGGAGGGAGGCGAGGAGCTGGGAGTTTGTTTGTGGGATGAATCGAGCTGTGGGGGGCACGTCGGTGGTGAGTACGTCGGTTCCGACGGGGACGGTGTCGGGGGATGGTGCGACGGGTGCGCCGACGACGACGGTGTCGGGTGGGGTGACTTCGACTTCGGCGGGGGGCGGGGTGGCGACCACGGCTGGTTCTGGGCAGGGGAGGAGGAGTGAGGTGAGAGTTGGGGGGTTGATGATGGTTTTACTACAGGTAGTGGCGGTCCTATGGTGATGGTTATTGAGTGGGTTCCGATGTGATTCTTTCGTGGAAGAAAGAACGGGCCATCAAGTACACTGGAACTTGGGTCCAAAATCATTGCGATCAAGTGGAGTGGCTGCATACCTAGGTTCTTGCCCAACACATGGGCGCTGGGTGTCAGATTCGCTCTTTCCTATGTTGCCTTGGACATCAAATTGCGGCGCCGGGCGGTTCCGCTCCCGCTCTGCCCTTGACAAACCGACGCCGAGCACAATCAAGCACAAATTGGAAGAAAACCTGGACGTTGTTGTTCAATAGTGCTCTTCGCAATGCCAATAACAATGCAACCACCTGTCCCATGTCAACCGTTTCCGTCGACGCAACAACGAACGACGGACGAGACGCAGTTTCGAGCGCTCTTTGTCAAAGTGGCATGGGTTAAGTCTGAGCGCTGCGACACCTCGTCGCGTCGCGTTCCATTTCGCTACCTCGAGACATTTTGAGCCTTCACGACGTCAACTTCAAGTCGCATCACCCCGGAACGCGTCTATTCTCCGCCGACATCATGGCCACTACCAGCGTCATTCCGGCAAGGGTGAATCCTAACTTTCGCACGGAGCGAATTACCTTCAGAGAAAGGACCGGCGGCAGCTCATACTTGAAGTCTCGGAGAAATGCACTATTTCTCGCCACTCGGCTCCCAAACATCGGAACAGCCAATGATGCCCGCGCGAACGAAGTCCAGTTCCAAGTGTTGAGACAGGGCTTGAATGACGTTGACGCAACAGCGAGGAAGCTAGAATGGCTCGAGACGCAAGGGTATCGGGACATCGCCGAGGTTGCAGGTTCGGCCTACTCCCACGGCCCGCCAAAGATATTCATGGAAAGAAAATCCGCAAAGTTTATGAAATGGACCTGGTCCATGGTGGAGGAGCAGCAATTGGCGGCCGCTGCCGTCTTGAACCAAGCAGGGCGGCCCCCGGCGCAGCCTCCGGGCACGCAGCCTGCCGCGCCTAACGCCTGGGCGACGGGCCGACCACAGAATGCACCGGCCGCTGCGCAACCACGACGTCACCCCAGAGCACTAGACAGGGCCTTCCCTGGAGTAGAGGAACGACGCCATGAGGTCCTCGCCAACTTTGCCAAGAAGTACGTGGACGTCCGATTCCGAATGATCGCCAACGTCATCAACCGCGACCATGTATACCCCGATATTCCACAAAGCCTTCAGAATATCCGACGTCGCATCGACCGCAAACCCAGCACACGCGCCTTCCCAGGGCCTAGTGCGGACCCGCGCGGCCAGGGAAGGGTCTCAGCAGGTTGGGTCGATCCTGGCGGAGGCCGGTTGGAGAACTGGGACTGGCGCATAAAGCAGATCAACACCGTATCCGCCCATGGCGCCGACCTGGAGGCCGATTTACTTCTGGTGGAGCACGAGAATATTATCACGGAGCGTCACAGCGATCTCCGGTATGAGTTCTTCAGAGAGGCGTTCAAGGTGCTGTACGGGGGCCTCGAAGTGAAACCAGCCCGTTGGCTGAGTAAGTTTGCGGCTTCTGATTGCACCCTTGAGCGTGGCTGACCACGACTCCGGCTTGACAGTCGACAACTCTAGGGCGTACGACGCGCGGAACGACCCGCACACTGGCCCGCTCCTGGAAACAACCCTCAACTTTATCAACCATGTTGCCGCGTATTACGAACGCATGCTCGACGATGTGAAGAGGAGAATTGAGGCGGCGAAGACAGCGGAGGACGAAGACCTACTCAGAATCGAGCGGCGGACAAATATCAACTCCATCGCTCAGCCGTGGAGGGACCTCATGGAATGTATCAACACGATATACAGCAACAACGGATGGATGCCAAATGGAGCGGTCCATCTCCATCCCAACACCATGCAACGTCTCATGAATGAAATGAGCAAAGTCTTCGACGTGTTGAAGAGTTTCAAATCGTAAGCATAGCATCCATCCGCTGCTTGCCTCCGCGTTTCTGGGAGACTCAAGACGCGCGACTTGCTAACGGTTCGACGCTCAGTTATTGGCCGCTGTGGCTAACTTATACCCATCCTGGGTTTGAGCCTTGGGAGCCAGCAGACTTCATGCAGTTGGATTTTGAGGCGGTATTTGGAACAGGGGCAACTTGATCAGTCTGTTAGTTTTTTTCTGTGCGAGAATACTTTGGCAGGGTTTTGGGCATTGAAGTTATGTTGATTCGGTGTAGAGGTTCATAGACGGTGAAGCAACATCGCGATGCAATATCAATCCGGGATTCTTCAATCTCAAGGCGTGTTTGCTTTGTCCTGGAGCCCCTGAAATAGGCGGGCTCTGTGGTTCGCACTTTCCCCAGGGGGCGTGAACAGGAGCGGCGCACGTGCGTGGCAGCTGGCAAACCTCTGGGAGTGAGCAGGTGTGGCCTGAGAGGTGAGTGAAGGAAGGCACGTCTGCTGCGAGGGCGAAATGGGCCCCGCTCCTCATATTTCAGGCCAGAGTCCTCGCCTGGCGGGGTTACCCCAAAACAACGCCCGTAGCTCATCGCTGCTCTCTCAAAGTTTTCTTTTCATCAAGCTCGCCTCATAAATTTGCTGCGCTGCGCTGCTCTACGCCTCTGTGCAGCGATCAGGGCATTGTCAATGGCAATTTTGTTCCGATCGGCTAGCAGTTCATTGTTGCTCCATTTCCGGCTCTGGAAGCGTCATGCAACAAACGACGCGCCGCGCGAGTCATAGATCGAGCATCGCTTTGTTATGTGAATGTCAAGGCCGATGTCTGCCTACCTACGTAGCCCACTCGCATCCCTCGGCCGGTGGAACTGCTCGATCTGTGTGACACTGACAGAGTTGACAGAACACCACGTATGCTAATCTCGAGACAAGTGAAACAATATGGCGCAACATTACCCGCACGGCGCGGGTGCATTCCACCAGCAGCCCCCGTTCAATGGACCAGGAAACCGCCCCCATACTGGCTTGCCAGGAATCCTTGCTCGCAAGCATAAAGAGCTGACGGATACGAGACAGGGGTCCGTCTTGTCAGACAGCGACAACAGGGCTCCCGGCAGAACATGATGCTCCTCCTCACAGACATCCCCGACCATGTGTTCGATGGAAGCAACCGCAGGCAAAACTTTGAAGCCCAGGTTTTGCGGGGTAAAGCCGAGGCAGAAGAGAACCCGACATACTCCCTCCAGACACAAAACTACCCTTTGGTCCGGCAAAACGAAAATGGATACGGCGAAATCTACTTGGACCGCGCCAGCCGCCGCGTCTGGTGGTGGCCGTTTGGAAACCAAGTACTCCAATGTGCCCCCGGAATAGCATCCAGTCCTCGCCGACTTTGTCGAAAAGTATGTGGATATTCGGTTTCGCGCAGCAGGGGTGGTGAGGAACCCAGACCGAGATTTTTGGCCAGGTCAAGCTCGAGATCCCGGGGTGCGAATTAGGCGCACTTTGAACACTACGCGCACTCCACACTTCTACCCAACTCGTCCCAACCTCATCGGCCAGATGATTCACGGTGGCGATGTGGAGGCTGATCTGGCCATTTGCTCCGCCGTCGGGACCCAACAGAGTTTGCTTAAGAAACACCACGGCGACCGTTTTGGCGAGTATATCGAGGCTGCGTTCAAGAACTTCTATTTCGGTCCGAACCCGGCAACCGCCAGGTGGCTCGGTAAGCGCTCGAGGTACCTCGCATGGCATGTGTGTGGCCAACTGGCTAACTTGGTTTCGTACAGTTCTACGGGCACGGGCGCCTCCCGGCCCAAATACCGCCCTTTTCAAACGCACCGTAAAGTTCATCAACTTCTGGGCTTGCCAAAACTCATCATGTCTCGATAGATTTTACAGTGACAAAAAAGCCAGGAATAACCCAGCCTTGGTAACGGAGCGGAGTCACGTTTTACTTCCACCGATCCATGCAATGTTCAACTACGTGCGTAACCTCAACAGTATCTGTTCACACTACTGGCGGGTCCCTGGCCAGCAAACGCCGGACACACCCATGATCCTGATGCAGCAACAAAAGTCTGAGATTGCTAGATTGAGGGCGCTCGCGCACGCTGAAATCACCCAGATCCTGCAGTATGCGCCTCTCCCATCCTTTTGATAGTCTCACTGCTGACGGTTTGGCGTGCTGTAGCTGGGATTTACAGACAAGCAGCGCAGCATAACCACATGGCACCTGGCTATGCATTGCGGCCCCCTGCCGACCATATTGATCTGATGAGTTAGCTTGGTACGATGAGACTGGGGGTTTTGAGCTCTGTTTCTCTTTGGTCCACTCTACTTGGTTGTGTCTTCTCTTGTTTCAGGATGTATATCGCCAATCCATCTTCTTTGGCAGATTTTTTTCTCAGTCTTGAACCAACTTGAACACTGCCTTCCAAACATCCCATCCCGTAACCCCCCCTGACTTCACAGCAGATCGGTATGTAGCGACTCAAACCGTGGAACCCAAGCTATCATAGCCCACGAGTATGTCCCGACCGCCCGCAACCCGCGATACCTATCAACGGACACCTCGACGGCGGATCAACACCGTTTCAATTCTTCCCATCTCCCAGAACAAAGTCTTCAAACATGAAAATATCCTGCGTAAACCCATAACGCTACAATCGACATGTAACGCCTCCTCAGGCGTCATCTCCATTGGCTCTCCGAGACGATTGAGTCTCTGTCTAGACCTTAAAGACATGATGGAGAGTGTTTCTAAATTTGGAAAGGAAGATCATGAGGCGGAGGTCGGCTGGGAGAAAGGGGAAGAAGAGGGGGAAATCCGTGTTGTTCTTCCCCCCCTTTTTGGTTTATGGATAAAAAGCGGTGGAGTTTGGAGGATGGTCATGTGTTTTCTTTGTGATTTGTGGCGACAATACTATTATTGTACCTGACTCAAAGCAACCGAAGAGACGTTGTGATGATAGGAGTGCTGAACTTGTGTTGAAGCGCACAACAGGCTAAGCTTGGCTGCAGACATGACGCGACAAGGATGCAGGTGTAGGGGGCATCCGAGCATGCAGCTCTACGGCGCTGAAAGCTTGTTTCAGATTGTCGAGAAGCGCCAAGCGCCAAGCACCAACATCGCCAACATCGCCAACATCGCTAAATAACCGCTCTCAGGCAACCTCGCGCTAAGGGGAATTTCTCTCAGATATTTTACGAGCTTATGCTCAGGCTGTGGCCCAGCAGTCGGGAAAGCATTTGTGGTGAAAGAATTGGAAAGGACGGCCAGTAGCACGCCCCACTCTTGGGTGGTATTTGGGGGCAGTTTGGGTGCGAAAACTTCCATCTCTCAAACAACCATCATTTCTGCCGTTCTTTCGCTGCGCATCTTAGTTCATCGAATGGGTACCTCGACACCAACCTCGCCGAGTGGGAGTGATTCTTGCGAGACCGTCGATGAGACTGTGGTTCGCCTCTTCATGATCGGAGGGGTGCTGCAAAAAGTCGTTGCCTGGCAGCACAACAATCACGCTTTGCGCCACAACTCAAGTTGTCCTCTGGAAATCACCGAGAATCGGTAGGCGTTGATCGGCCCAACAAAGAACGCCCTGATTTGAGAGATGCTAATTGCCATGTCAACGCAGAATCATCCAATCTTCGGCATTCGGTCTTCGAGCTGCGACAAGGCGGCCCTGAAGGTGCGATGTTTCGATGAGATCAACTGTTACGATCATGAGCTCCCAAATGCAGCGCGTGCCTCTGGAGCTGCAACAATTGTTCAACGCCGAATCGGGACGCAGCAGGGCGAGCGGTAACATTTTGTCACGATGCTCGCATTGGTTACCAACTGCAGCAGGCAGGGGCGGCAAGCGCCAAGACTCTCCAACCCCTGACCATGCCGGCTGCCTAGCGCCCTGCTCGGATTCGTCAAGCACGCGACTGGCGACCTCAGCTCGAATGAGGTCTAGACTCAGCCACAAGATTGAAACTGGCGCCCCCTTTCTCCCCAACGTCTCTCAGCTCGAGTTCTGTTCATCTCACCTCAACTGCGCGCCCACGACCGCCGACGACGGCACCGCAACTGCAACAGCCATGTCGTACAACGCGCATCAGCAGCAGCAGCAACAGCAACAGCAACAGCAGCCATATTACGGCGCGGGAGCTCCTGCCGGTGGAAATGCCTACCCGCCTGCACAGTACGGCTATCCTGCCCAACCGCATCAGCACCCGCACCAGCACCCGCACCAACATCAGCAGCAACATGCCCCCCCCCATCACGGCGGGGCACCGCATCCCCATGGATCGCCGCAACCGCATCACCCCGGTGCTTTGAACTCCGCGATGGCAAACATGAACGTCGCACCGGGTCCTGGAAGCCCTCCCCCCATGCAGTACGGTCAACCGGTCCACGCTTCTCCTCATGCCGGCGGCTATCCAGCTCCCGCTCAGCACCCTCCGTCCCAAGCCCCGGCCCCGGGCCCCGGCAGTGGCTATCCCGCACAGGCTCCTCACTCGCCTTCCCCAGGCTCGGGCCCTGGGACGCCTTTCCAACCATATGGGTATCCCGGTTCCACTCCGAGCCCGGCGCAGACTCCCGGTCCCAGTGGCCACCCGTATCAGACTCAGTCTCCGCACCAGGGTTACCCCGCCCCCGCTCCTACCCCCGGGCCTGGACCTGTGAGCCCGCAACACTACCCCGCCAGCCCGCAGGGGTATCCACCACCTGCTCAAGCACAGCCTCAGGTTTTCGAGATGGACGGCGCCCCGCCGGAGAAGTTTGTCGCTGAGCTTTCAGGGTGTTATCCTGGTGCAGAGGACGAGAAGGACAAACCGGCACCGTTGTCGGTGAGCAAGGTGAAGCCTGACAGCAAGGATGCGAGACCTGAGAGCGAGGGGCTCATTCCCGTTGAGAAGCCCCCGCCGCCGGACCACGAAGGGCTCATTCCGATGCCGCATGGGGTGAGCGGGCATTATGCTCCCTATCCGGGCCAGCCTTCGGGTTCTACGGGTAATGCGAAGCCCGAAGGAGGACAACAGAAGCCGGCGGCAGGGCATACGTACTCGGCGTATGTACCGAAGCCTGAGGGCGGACAAGCCGCGGCACCGCAGGGGGGACGCACTTCGCCGCCTGCGCCGTCCGGGGGAGCCCAGCAACAGCAGCAACAGCAGCAACAGCAGCAGCAGCAGCAACAACAGCAGCAGCAGCAGCAGCAGCAGCAACAGCAGCAACAGCAGCAACAGCAGCAACAGCAGCAACAGCAGCAACAGCAGCAACAGCAGCATCAGCAGCATCAGCAGCCTCCCCAACATCATCAGCAACCGCCAACAGGCCATGCGTACACAGCGTACACCCCCCAGTCTGCGCAAGCAGGGAGCCAGACGGCATCTCCAGGCCAGCCGGGACACGCCCAGCCTCCTGCAACGAGTCAACCTCAGCAGCAGGCACCACCGGCCCATTCGTATACCGCATATGCCCCGAACGCGCCCAAGCCTGGAGAGCAGCCGTCGCAGCAACATCCGGCTCACTCGTACTCGGCATACAAGCCGCAGGACCCCCCCAAGCCGATGTCTCCGCCTCCTGCCAACGCACATCCAAACTCGTCTCCCAGGCCACAGTCAACGAGTCCGACCCCTCAGCAGGGTCCTCAGCAGGGTCCTCAGCAGGGAGGTGCACCACCCACAAACGCCTATCCCTCTGGAGCAACTGGTCCTCATTCTGGAGCTTCTCATCATCATGCGCATGGCTCTCCTGCCCCTTTGGGGACTCCTCACCAACAGTATGGGGTATCACAGCCGCCGAATCCTTCGCCCTATCCTGCTGCGGCCCCAGTAAACACCCCGCCAACGGGTACTCCAACTCCGGGCCCCGCTCCTTACGGGTCTGTGCCTCAACCCGCAGCTCAGTACCCTGTCCAGCATCCCGTTCATGCGCCTCCTCCGGGGCCGACTGGAACGCCGGCACCGCACCCGGGCGCCGGCCCAGCACAGCCGTCTTACTCGTATTCGCACTCCGGGACACCTGCCGCGTCCCCGTCCGCCCATCCTCAGTCGCCGCCGCCCACGGCTCATGCGAACTACCCGCCGATGCATCAGCAGCCTGCTCCTTCGACCGCGCCGGGTGGTTATCCTCAGGCGCAGCCGACACCTCCGCCAGCTGCTCCTAGTGGATATCCGGCCCGTCCTCAGCATCCTCCTTCGGCAGCGTCTGGTTATTCAACTGGGCAACAGAGCCCGCCCGCGGCAGCACCCGGACCTTACCCGCCGGCTCAGCCAACTCCCCCTGTTTCGGCGCCCGGCACGTATCCGGCTCATCCAACTCCTCCCCCTACAGCATCGCCGTACCCTCATGCCCCTCCCCAAGTTCAGCCCCATGGCACCCCAGCCCCGACGGCAGCATATCCCGCCTCCCACCCTGGACCGCCTCCCGCCTCCCACGCACCCCCTCAGCCCTCCTATGCCTCTACTGCCTTCCCTCCGAAGCCATCTACGTTTCCTCCGAATAGTCAACCACCTGCCCAGCAACCTTTGCCGCATGCGACAACCTATCCCCACCAAGGCCCGTCTCTCGGGTCCTCCCCTTACCCTTCGCAGCCAACATACGCTGGACAGCCGCAAAACCCCACTCACTCTTTCCCCGCCCCTCCTGCAGGCAAACCTCAGAACCACTTCCCAGGCCTGCCCGGCACCGCCGGTGCGAAGCTCAATGACCTCGCCAACACTGTGTTCAGCAAAGAGACGCGGAACACAGTTGAAAAGTGGGGTCAAAAGCAAGTCCGCCGTTTTGGTGGCGGTTTCCTCAAAGGACACGGACCGCCCCAAGGAGGTGTGAGGGGGTTCGGTCCAGAAGGAGGCGATCCCTACGGCGCCGGCTATGTGCCTGGGCCCTCGGGGTATGGTCCTGGCCCTGGGCCTGGGTACGGCTCCCCAGGGACGCCTGTGCAGGGACAACATCCGTGGGGTCCTCCTCAGCAGGGACCGGGACAGCCACAGATGGGTCCTGGACCTGGAGGTCTGGCATCGCCGGGCGGACCGCCGCCGGCGTATCAACAGAACGCACCCGAGGGTAATAATATGCCTCCGGGGAGTGATAAGGGCGGTCCTTCGGGGCCCAATCAAGAAGGACCAGGAGCGGCGAAGGCATGAGGACTATGGAACAGGAGCATCGGAGCATATGCAGGGCTAGAGAATGGAGCTCATGGTAGATAGAAGGGATTTTGGAGGTCATGTGGCGTTTGCTTTGTAGCAGAGAGCGTTTTCTTGTTGGATGTCTTTCTTTGTCTTGATTTACATCTTGTTGAGCAGCGGTGGCCCCTGAGGTAGCGTAGCATGCATTTTGTAGTACTTTTTAGTTATTTATTTTCGTCCTTTGCTGCTGCTTTTGTCGTTTTTGCGACTCGCTGAACCTCAAAGGGGAAGATTCGGGCCAGATCCGCTGCCGAAAGGGGAAGAATGGCGTGTGGCTTGGCCGCGTCGAATGGAAGATTTTCAGTCGGAATCGATAAGCAACCAGGCTTCCGGGCAATAAGCAGTTGCGGATTCTCGCTTCGTGGAAACAACTTTATCTCCCAAAATCGGATTTAAAAGAGCCAATGGGGGGTTTTATCGTCCTATCTTGGACGACAACAACGCGGCTGATATATTCCCTGCCAAGTCTAGCCGGTGGAAGCGAGCCGGCCGGCTCATACCCACCATGTCCATGTCCATCGGCAAGGTGATAGCGGAGCTACTATTGCAGTGCGAAGACGTGATGATTTGATTCCTTAGGTTTAGCTCGTCCCATGCGCCCTGGATTTGAACGGTCTTGGACGGGGAGTCCGGGTCTTGAGTCTTGGTCTTGTATTAGCCGACATCAGGCAAAGCCGGGTAGCACCAGCACCGAGGAACCAAGCTCATATCATATCGATGATGCAGATGTCAACTTCTCCCCGAAGTCCGACGGTCCGAGTGGGGGAAGTTTTAAGGCTTGTGTCGACACCCTCCACGAACCGCGTCAGTTGGTAATCACACCGTTTCACGTTGTTTTGATCATCTGACGAGATTGCGGTACGACCCAAGCAAGCACACAAGATGCGTATCTCACCATCCCTCCTCGCCGTCGCCTGCTTGGCGGCGACAGCCCACAGCCGACTCATCATGTACCTCCCCCTGAACGAAACCTCCGGAACGCAAGCAACCGACTACAGCGGCAACAATCGCCACGGGCGCTACGTCAACGGCCCCGCCCTCCAAGGCGCCAACGGCGCCCGCCTCGACGGCGTAGACGACTACATCCAACTCCCCAACGACCTCATGCGCAACCAATACTCCATCAGCGCCAGCATCGAAGTCAACCTCCGCTCCGAACAACAAAACTACTACTTCATCTTCGGCATCGGCAACACCGGCTCCAACGGCTACGGCAACGGCTACATTTTCGTCACGGGCGACCCCGAACTCCGCGCCGCCATCACGCCAAACACCTACGAAAACGAAGCCGAAATCCGCACCTCCTCCCCTCTAGCCCGCAATCAGTGGGTAACCATTTCCTTCATCATAGAATCCTCCGCCGGCCGCATAGGCCTCTGGCGAGACGGAGTCTACCTCTCCGGCCGCACCAACAACGACAACATCGCCGCCCCCGGCGTCATCGGCACCGGCTCCACCCAAGCAAATTACATTGGACGCTCGGTTTTCCGAAACGATAAATACCTCGCCGGTTCCGTCCGTAACTTTCGGTTGTACGACCACGCCCTCTCCAACAATGAAGCGCAGGCATTGGGTCCACCGCAGCTCGGTCCCGCGCCGGGTGATAATTCCATTGAAGATAGAGTCACGCTGGCGTTGATCATGTTGAGTGTTCCGGGGCTGGGGGATGTCAGGGGGAACATCAACCTGCCGACGACGTCGAATGGGGTGCCGATTAGCTGGGCGAGTAGCGATCCGGATATTGTGAGCGAAAGGGGTGTGGTGAACCGGCCGCTGGGGGAGGATGTGGTGGTGGAGTTGAAGGCGAGGGCGTTTTTGAGCGGGGCGAGCGGGGAGAGATCGTTTTGGGCGGTGGTTAGGCAGGCGGGGCTTTGAGAGGGAAAAGGGGGGGCGGGGATGGTTAGGTAATAATAAGAGTGACCCGGATGGGAAGACTGGAAACAGATGGGCTCGTTCGATAAGTACTTAATGTTGAATTTAATACACTCCCTTTTCTCAACCGAAATACACTCACATATTCGTCGTCTTGCTAGGCTCGCGTGCTGGCGAACGCACCGGCTCCCGTCGGTAGGATGTGGTCTTTCTGATGATGGGCGGCACTAATATCTCCCCCGACCTACTTTGTGAAGCGGCTGGTTCCTTATTCAGGACGAAAGATTCATCATCCCTCTGGCTAGTGTTAAAATCTGAATTCTTGTCAGAAGACGAATTCCCAGAGCCAGGCCAATGACCGTGTCCGCGGGAGGTCTCATCATCTGAATCACTTGAACTACCCACTGCCCTCTCCAACCACCTGCCCTCTCCAACCACGCCAGACACGTCCGAAGCGGCGGTCGAAAAGGCGTTATTCCAACTGTTCGTACAAGGAATCGGATATCATCTGTCAAAAAGAACAGCGTGGCATCCTCTGGGACCTGTCGCACAAGCTAGTTCTATTTGACGCATATACTGTCCACGGTCGCTCCATTGACTCCGGCTATGCGTCGGCACTCGCTTCTGACCAGCAAAAAAGCGGCTTGGGCTCACATACTACGATCCTGGAGAGTGTTGAGGCTGCCGAGATTGAACCGGACGGTGCTGAGGCGGTGTACTCAGACGAGGGCAGTGTCACCGGGGCAGAACTCGAGGGATACAAATCCGACCTGGTCAACGATCTCGTTGGCCATATTCGGGGCTTGGGTGCTGATACTGAGCTATTGGGATTGATATTACATCAACTGCCGTCCTTGATCAGGTCATTCGCACTGAAGCTCGGCCAGCCGGGGTCGATGAAATCGCAAAGGGATGTGATGTACTTTCTTCACAAGTATAGACAGTGAGTATATCGTAGCCGCTGTAGGATGGCAGAAGGCCGGCTTACTGACAAAATAGTGATATATCGAAGAGAGTCGAGACGACAATGGTGGAGCTAGTTGAGGAAGAAGGAGACCCCGAGCCAGAACCCGTCGACGGCGGAATTGTCAGCTCTCGCGTTAGCAACTGGCTGGAGACTTTGGAATGCCCAGAAGCCGAAGGGCACTCCCTGGCCGAAGGGCAGCCACACAGTGGCAACTCTCACGACCTAGCCGAACCCGACGGAGAAGAACCGGAGGAGGTAGTCCTACCGGACAGGTTCGGATACCGGCACGCTTTGTTCAAATCCGAAGCATACAAAGCGCTTTTGACCCGGATATCTTGCCAACTGTCCCTCACTGCCCCGACGGAGTCAGACGCGATGGTGCAGATTCGATCTACCATCCTAAGCGCTTTGCTTCGTCAGCTACGTGTCAGTAGACACCTCGAATCAACGGTATTCATGGCCTCATTACGAGTGCTGTGGCACCCAATTGAGTTCATGAAACAAGAGTTTCCGGATTTAGAAGCAGGACCTGGGGACCTCCTTGGCCGGGCCATCACTCTGACAGGGGCACATGAGCAATGCCCAGGCACTTCCCTGCTCTGAATATTTGCGACAGACATGGCCTGAAATGGGAACTTGCATCCTCGCAGCAATTTCTGAGACCATCAGGACCGGGAAAGGGAGTTCTAGTACGTGCGCTTCCTGCTGTTCAACATGCATTTCCCTTGCTGACGTTTTGTTTGAAGGAACGCTACCCAATCGATCTCAGATCTGGATGCTGCCGCATTGTGATGATTCACAATTCCGGGTGTGCGCCCGTGGGACTCCCGATTCCATTTCGGAAGTTGGAGAAATCCTTTCGTGGATTACTGCCGCTCTGCGGACCAGCCCTGACCAAGACATGATCAACTATTGCACCCCGCGAGTGTCGTTATCCCAAAACCCACGCTCGCCGGACGAGATTATACCCCATTGCACCCACCGCTTTGAAATTGGGTTTGACGTCGGCACGGATCATGAAACTGAGGACCCAACAGGGCGCTGCTGGCTGGGCATGTTCCGCAACCCGGTCGTCGTACGAGGTTTTCCGGTCCTACGTCGTCCATACGCTAACACTGGCCTTGAAATGCCGCTCGACATGGCCGCTGCACTGATAGGTGCAAAGCGACTGCACAACTTTCCCAGTCAGTTGTGTCTCAAAGGATTCTCCGCCATGCTCACCGCTATCGAAGCTGTTGGGGACATGGTTCTCTGGCACCTCGTCTACAATCCAGCGGGAGAGAGAGCCTCGTACCTCGATATTTCCCGTTTTGCCCAAGAACCCCTTAGTGTCAACATCCTGAGGTCATCACGGCACGTCATCGGCTAGTGCTCAGAGGCTTTTTACCTTGCTGGCACGTGCTAGCACAGTGATATCTCGTATTTGTTTCTGCGGGTCAGACTAACCCAGAAAGACAGGTGATAGCACTGCGAACTACAGTATCCGAAGCTCCCTTCTCCGCAGCGCCGGGAAGGAATTTACGTTGGAAAAAGTCTCTCTTTCGCTTGGACAGATCGTTACGGGGGCATGTCAGTTCTCAGTTGGGAGAAAGGATAGCCCGGTTCACATTTCGAAGGACGGATACATCGCCATGTTGCAATGGTTGGACCAACTATATGTTGTTCTTTGGGACGAGGAAGAAAAACGCGGATGGCTCGTCAACGGACCTGGCGCCCTGCTTCACCTCCTGAGAGCATCGCTGGAACATTGTGGGAGGGACAAATTCAGCGGCGAATTCCTATTCAAGTCAGCGGACTTCCAAGAGCCAATGGTACGCTATCGACACGACTCGGCGCTTTCCGCTCTGATGAATCGATCCAATCGGAGACTTCATCTCTACGAAAAGGAGGAAAAGTGTGTTGAAGAGACAGTGCAATGGCCGGACGGAAGACGCGAGACCGTGAAGAAAATCAGCACATCGTACATGACCCTGGAGGACAAGACCATGGAGTTGTGCGACATCCTGGAGAAACTGGTTGACCATGAGGCGCAGAGCGAAGCCTCGGCAAAAGGGCTCAACGTGAAACCCAGTCTTAATTGCCATGTGCAGGGCTGGGATTTTTGCGATATTATCACCAAGCGAGATCCGCTCTACCTTCAGGTGGCGACTATTCCGTCTTCTGGAGGACACTGGGTGGATTTTGCCAAGTCGATCCGCGCCGTCACGTTGTTCGGTCGTGGTTTCGGAGACTTGATCAAACCACTACCTACCTCTGCGCAGTGGCAGCAATCGTGGAGCACCATGCCAACGGGCGTAGGTTCTCTCGCTGCCTGTATGGCGGACCTGCGAGATATCATTGATCGTGACGGAGACCGAGGGACAAAACCTCTCACACTGTCCCGGGGTATCGTTTGGCACAACCCATCGCGGAGTAATCCTTTCGAAGGGCGAGGACATGGCTCACCGTGGATCGATGTGGTGCAGGAGCTACATTCCTTGGATTCACCTTTCCAGAGTCTGATACCTAGGATGAAATCCTCGACAGGGGTGGATGTCGACGCTTGTGAGCACGGGGCTCTAATCTTTGGCCGCTCCAAGTCGTCCCAGTTCTGGTCGAGCAAGCTGTCTAGTGCTATCTCCATTGCGAAGGACAGTTTTGGAACCCCTTCATCGGAGCTAACAGGTGGTACTCAAACCACCACCAGTTCCGAATCCAGCTCATGCAGCCCCTTGCCCCTTGCCTCATCACTTCCTAACTCCAGTGGGGAGACGGAAACGCAGACTACGGTGACAGAACCGCTCACGCCGTCTCCAGTGCAGATTGAGTCAGGAGAGTCGGCATCTGGAGGAGGGGAAAGAAGCTCACAGAAGCGCGACGCGGCGAACATGGAAGGTAACGACCAACAGCTTGAAACGGGACTGCATGTACCAGGACGGTCCAAACGGGTCAAGACGACCATCAAATTGGCGTTTTCTCGCAGCCGAGGTGGCGGATCGGGTACCGCTTAGGCCATGAGACTTTGAAATAGGGGTTCGACGGAGCATATCAAGATGAGGAGACTTTTGAAAAACAGGGACGGCTTTTGGAACAGTAGGCAACGCCCAGCCCTCAATACCTTACAGTCTCAATAGCACCTAACCCGCCCATACCTATCCATTAAGGGCTTCGATCTCGCCCTCACCACATACTGCACCTTGCCCGATTGCACCTTCGTATACACTCCCGCCGGATGAATCTCCTTCATCATCTCCCGATCATTCGACTTCCCCAGGCCCTGGTTAATCCTCAACTTCTCAAAAAAACACATACGCCGCGTAGTAAACGCCGCTCGTATTCCCCGCCAGAGGCCCCTTTTGCTTCGTGAAATTAGAGAAGGAGCTCGACTGGATTGTCATCTCGCTGTCGGGCCCGTACGCAGCGGCGACAATGGCGCGGAGGAAATCGGCTTGGGCAACACACACCGTCTTTGGCGAGCATGGCGCGGATTTTGCGGCTGATGGTGTCACATGTGTCGTAGATGGGGACTCGTTCATCGGGGTCAAGGTCGATGACGGAGGAGACTTCTAGGAGGGAGGCTGCGGCAGCTTTGAGGGCGGTTCTGGCCTCTTTTGGGATGGGTGGGGTTGCTTTGGGTCTCTTTGCGGGCTTCGAGCTGCTAGTTGTGACTTCTTCTGGGACAGCATCGGTGGACTTGCGTTTCTTGTTGTTGGCCTTGGTTAGCGCTGCAGTTGGTCGATTTTCGATATCGGGGTGCGGTTGTGGGGCAGCTTCTTCTGTATTCTGAGACGAGCCAGGCTCAAAAACGCGTCTCTGCGTGTCAATTGGGCTTGCACAGACCTTGGGGGCAGCGCCTGCGTTCGTGTCAATTCCGGAGCCCAACGGCCTTCTGATTCTCGGTATTGCAGCCGGTTTTCGCTCTGTTGCGGTCGGTTTGTTTGATGAGTGCTTTGTTGAGCTCAGGTCGGTCGACCGGAAAGGTTGGAGGTCAGACGCGCCATAAATTCCATATTTTGGGGCTCCACACTGGATCCGAGTCGCGGATGACGTCAAGGACCGGGAGTATGATCTCCTCTGAGTTGGGGCTTCCAACATCTGAAAAGGGGCTGGCAAATCAACATCAACACGGGCAGTCTTGACATGGAAATCTGCATTCCTTTGCTTTGATACTATATGCTGTCATGCCTCAGGCTTACGTCCATAAACGAAACGCACATGCAGAAGACTGAGTCAGCTCGAGGCTACAATCGCACATATATCCGAACACCATGGGATCCAAAATGTGCCAACCGCAAAATGGCCCCTTGAAGTCACTGGACAGGGCAAAGTGCGAGATTCAGTTGCTCCGTTTGGACCCTTTCAGGTGATACAGAAGTTTAACGTTTTGACAAGTTGAAACGGACTCAGTTGCCATTTTCCCACACCTGGACCTACAGAAACGCATTGATGGCCCAGCTCTCAGAGATCAACAGAGCGCATAGCCCAAGCACACTCCAAGAGATCGCCTGCCCCGAGGCGCTGCTAGCCACATGGGCGCCAATGATGGTGGTGCCGTTCCTTCCGTTGGAACGGAGGTAAGCACCGAATCTGTCTTGAATCTGGGACTCTGACGAGCCGTCCTTTTCGCACCATTGATAACAGTCCGCGGTAATATAGACTGTGTTAGGGGCGCAGTAAGCCATCATGGCTGTATCTGTTGTATTGCTGCGGGGGGTGAAGACGGCCGTGATGTTTGCTGGAATCGAAAGCCCGTTAAATTGCGGGAGCTCATTTGCCGGAGGGCAGGTCGGGATGATATTGGAAAAAATTTTCAGCTCTTGGACTTGATCTTGATGGAGACGGGGAGAATGTCGTGTTTGGTGGTTGTGTAAGCACATGTTCGAATGGGCAATAGGGTAGCTTACTTACTTTTATGTGTGCGAGAAATCTATCAGACCATGAGCAAACATGGAAGCTTGAGGCGACGCCGGGGAAGTGCCGTTCCGGTGCTGGTGCGCGCTTTAGCCGGACGCCACTGACTCGGCAAGATGCCCAGAACCGCTCGTTACCAGACGGTCAGGTCTGGGAGCTGAGCTGGATTGCATGTGATGTGAGTCTGATTAGTGCAGGGTCACCAATCTCACAGCCGCTGGTGGAAATAACTTGCGTTGTCATGAGGTAGTACAATGGGGTATGAAGAAAAGGATACGGGTGTAGTTAGTTCCCTTCACCTACCTGGTTAGGCCGGATGGGCTGAGGAAGGCGCTAAGCTACGACTACCCCTTGTCCTCCTTTCCTTTCTTCATCCTTTTCTTTCTACACCGCTATATCACCTCGTAATAACGTAAGTTATTTCCACCTGTGGCAGTAAGGTTAGTGGCCTTACATTATTAAATATGGAGATAAGTCGCGAACGACACTAGGGCGGGGGACTTTAGGGCAAAAGGGGAAGGAGCACTCGTAAGGGAGAGAAAAGGTGAGAACGAAGGAAAACATTCTTAGCGTCGAGTTCCAGTTTAATAAAATCACAGCACAATCCTTAACCTTAGTGACTCCAGTTTGTGCGATGTTTGATAAAGGGTGCAGAAGGAAGAAAGTTGAAATGAAACTGTTTGTGTTTGCGCCTCTTTGTATGCTACACCAACCCCCCTGAAATGCAAACTCACCCCCTGATTATCTCTTTCCACCATCTAACATTACCTCTCTTATAGATTAAACCACCAAAATGCAATTAACCCCCAATCCCCCTTTTGTATCCCTCCTAAACGCTCGTAACACAAAACGGAATCCCATTCAAATAATGACAGTAACTCCTTGTAAGAAAGATCCGCCAAGGAAGATAGTATCGATCAGCTATCGAGATACACCTGATAGATCAGAACCAGAGGACAGAGTAATTGGCGATGAATTGCAATAGCTAATGCTTGCAGAGGTTCCTCTGCAAGCTTTCTAAAGAGTCGCGGTTGCAATATACCTGCGATCGGTGCGAGTTCGCCATACTGATGTCACGGGTTCGTCAGTATCTACTGGGATGCCCTGGCGGGACACTCCTTTAAGGACAATTCCCCACCTTCTGCAACACATTCTACGTATCGCACACCTGGATAACATACGGCCCAAAGTAATCATACTTCCCCGGCATCTCGTACTTCTCACCAGGGCTTTATCCCAGCCGTCCATTCCTCTTTTCGACCTCAGTACCGCACCTAGTCGGCTTATTAGTGTAAAAGGGGAGAGTAAACCCGTTCTGCAGGAGGTTGGAGCATTTGGTTCCCAAGGGGCAGGGGCCGACGAGTTCCCATTAGTTAGACACGTTGCAAATTTTGATGCCAGTGTTAGGGATAGTGTAGCAGTAGGTACCAAAGGTGCAGCAGAGGGGAGGGGAAAGGGGGGTTGTAAGGGTGGCGGATATAAGGGCCAGGGCGGTGAGGTACTTCATTTTAGTTAAGTATTATTGACTTAAATGGTCAGGTGACGTGGTTAAGGTGTTGATAGAAGTGGACTGTTAATGGCTGAGAGAAGGTGTAAAGGGGGTGGTTGAGGACCATCTTATACAAGTCGCTGTCCATCACGAAAATAAGACATCTTAGTCATAAAAACTAGCCACACCCAAATCCGATTCTGTGGGCCGATGCTGCTATTCTTACGATAAGAGATCATGGCGCTGGGTAATACTGTGGCATTAATGTTGAGATTTTAAGAGCGGAGGTTGCCATCGCTGTGCTGTGCCTCCCCACGAGGTAGTGTTAGTGGTAACGTAAATGGCTGCCGGAGTAAAGCCGGGAGAGTCAGGTCAGGTTGTCGTCAAATGCTTGGCTGTGGTTTGTACTTAATGCCGCTCGATCGCAGTCCTCATTGGTCGGTGGTTGTCGCATTAATGGTGGGCAGCTTAAGGCCCCAACAAAGAGGCAGGCGGTGAACACACATCTTCTAGCACGTGGTCTTACGTCATTCTCGCGACTGTTCGCCGGCGGGAAAAGGCAAGCAGGTGTGCGGGTGACGGACGGCTCTAGTAGGCCTAACAGATTAGTAGCTGAAACTAGGGTAATCTCTTAGACATAGACAAGAATTACCTACTGTGAAATAAGTGTCAGAAACACTGCACCTTGGATTGTGTAGAAATGATGGTAATTGAGTTTGTTTGTGATTAATTGATTGTATTGCCTGAGGTTGCTTGTTGAGGTTCTGGCTGGAAGCCAGAACCTCCTTCTTGATAGACCACTCCGTAGGATTCAGCTTCGTCAACACCATGGCTGAGGCTGACTGGCGTTCAGGCGGTGCCAGGCATCCAGTCAGCTTCGCTGACCGGAAGCCCAGGGCCCCTGAACCCCTTTCTTTCTGACAGCACAGGTCGTAACACCTTGCCCCAGTCGTTAAGCAAGTCCAGGAGATGATTATCCACGGCCTAGATAGGCTTCGGGAGCTCGAGGAGATGCAGTAGGCATTTTACATAATAGAAATTACTTAGGAATTGAATGTTTTGACCGTTGGTGTTGAGGGGAGGGTGCCCATGCAGATCATGTCTGGGTGTGGGGCGGTCCGTGTGCTGGGTCGCGTCTTCTATGTGGCAAAAATTAGTGGTATATTACGTTATATAAGCAATTCCTCGGAAATTTAGTAATTATGACACATTTATTTGCCACAGATAAGGAGTATATAATAAGGGCCTATGAATAGGTGGTAGGTGGGGAGGAGGTTAAGCAATTATTGAGACCTAAATCGCACGTTTCAGCAGTCGCACCACCGCCTCGTGGCCCCTCTTAGCCGCCCACGACAGCGGCGTCCGGCCGCTCTCATCCTTCGTCTTGACACTGGCGCCCTTCTCGATCAGCAGCCGCACCACCGCCTCGTGGCCCCTCTCAGCTGCCCCAGACAGCGGTGTCCAGCCGCTCTCATCCTTCGTCTCGACACTGGCGCCCTTCTCGATCAGCAGCCGCACCACCGCCTCGTGGCCCCTCTCAGCCGCCCAAGACAGCGGCGTCCCGCCGCTCTTATCCTTCGTCTCGACACTGGCGCCCTTCTCGATCAGCAGCCGCACCACCGCCTCGTGGCCCCTCTCAGCCGCCCCAGATAGCGGCGTCCCGCGCCTCTCATCCTTCGTCTCGACACTGGCGCCCTTCTCGATTAGCAGCCGCACTACCGCCTCGTGGCCCCTCTCAGCCGCCCACGACAGCGGCGTCCGGCGCCAATCATCCTTCGTCTCGACACTGGCGCCCTTCTCGACCAGCAGCCGCACCACCGCCTCGTGGCCCTTCTCAGCTGCCCACGACAGCGGCGTCCGGCCGGTCTTATCCTTCGCGTCAAAGTCAGCACCGTTCTCAGCTAGCAGCTCTATGGCGACCTCGTGACCCTCTTCAACAGCCCACCACAGCGGCATCTGACCGTGCTCCGTATACTTTGTCTCCAAGCTGGCGCCTTTATCTTTGAAAAGGAGGTCATTCATTATCCCTAGCACCTTCTTATCCACCTCTCTCCAAGGCACGTGCCCAGGAGATGTGTTGTCCACACTTCTTAATGCCGCCGCAGCCCCATAGACCTCTATGGCTTTTTGGAAAGTCTTCACAGCCTCTTTAAATCGTTTCATTCCGTTCAGCAGCATTCCCAAATTCCACCATCTGGCAGCCTTGTCCAGATGATCCTGGCACCGGCACTCCGGACTGGGACACTGAGGAACCCCTCGACTGCTGATGAAGTACTCATAGCCTTCTCCACCTTGCGACTTTCTTCGACATTCGTCCCAGTCCCAGACAAGTAGTAAATCGGTGGGAAAGGTCGTTATTAAATCCGACCATTTTGGCAGACGGTCTACAGGACCTGCAATCCTGATAATGGTCGAAAAACCGTCGCACGGCCTGATGATTGTCGTCGGCCTTGATGCACCTTCCAGAAGACAGACGATATCGCCTTTCTTGATAACCTTTGCTGACGCCGGGAAGGCGAACCGAGAGCTTGGTTCCCTTTTCGCATCGGAATGGCCGGGGGCCGTCTTCCAAGTGATTTCCACGTCCTCTCCGGTGGCGGATACTTCGCCAAGAACGTAGCCCTTGGCTTCAATCACTGCTACCTCCACGACATCACATTTCTCGATGGCCTTTGCTGAAGCTTGTATGGCAGAGCGAGAGCTTTGCTCCCCTTCCGCGTCGGAATGGCTGGGCGCAGTCTTCCCAGTAATCTCCACATGCTCTCCGTCATCCCGAGTGGCGTCTTCTCTGGCAGAGGATACTTCAGCAAGAACGTTGCCATTAGCTTCCATCACTGGTACCTCCTTGGCGTCCCATGTGCGGATGGACACTGGATTGGAGAGGCTGAAGTTGACAAGCTCTCGAAAGAGGTCTTTCCACGAAGAATTGTAGTCAGCTTTGATCCCCGGATCATCGGAGCTCATGCCAAGCAAGGCGTAAACCTTGTCGAGAGGGTTGGTAGCCTTGCGAGTGTGGTACATATCCACCAGCTCACCTAGAGGGCAGATTTTTAAGGAAAACTTGGCCGGCCGACTAGTGTCGTCTTTGTCATGACGCCGCCGGAAGACTGCGCCTTTTATGAGGTAGGCTATCGGAGGGATTAGGGCCTGCAGGTCTGGATGCGTTTCGAATGGCTTGAGTACGCTTAAGCCTCTGCAGAACGCATATCCGTCGATTTCTGTAGAACCGGACTTGATTAGGATATGTCGAGCTGCAGCAACTTCTTGAAGGACCTGTATAAACTTTGTTAATAGCGATTTTGACGTATTGTTGACCGTTTACCACTTACCCAGATGCGCTGGAACCATTCCCGTCGAAGCAGAGTGAGGATCGCTTGGTCCATCTTGGAATCCACGTGCTGCTCTTCAGCAGCAGCACGAATTGATTCGAGCGCTTGATCTCCGTTGTCCGCTTGATCTCCGTCGACCGCTGGGTCGCCTTGGTCCGGTGCGACCCTCTTCAGTGCGGCCTTCTCCGGTGGGTCCACAAGCCACACAATTACTCGACTTGCTTTGGCATAGATCTTTGCCATAGACTGAACCTGCCGTCCCTTTTCGTCCTTGACGTGTTGGTTGATACAAATAGCATCTACCCATAGGACCCTTTCCACAAAGCAATGTCGAAGATGTGACAGCGCTGCGTGGAGGTTTGCCGTGACATATAGCTCGCCGCCGTCCACATAAATAGGTTGTTTCTTGTCCTCAGATCCCCACACATACGACAGGGCCTCGTACGGATGGGTGCTTCCTGAGTCGAACATGGAGAAGGTAATGAGCTGACATTCTATGCGGGAATTCCTGTCTGAATTTGGCAGAAGTCGGAGCAGCCGTACACTTCCCGTTGGCAGAGAGGTGTACGTGTAGGAAGCCATGGTAGTGTAGAAGGTACAGCCACCTAAGACAGAGGCATTGATGTCACGTCTGTTCGTTGAGGAATCAAAACGACTCCGAAGAGGGGGTGAGGATCCCTTTTCAGCTGATGCCGGATTGGTGCCTGACACTCAGCCACATAGGGCTCGACATCTAGCCACACTAGGGCTGGTCTTGGTTTCCGATTGGCTTTTCGGCACTTCTTCGGATAAGCTCTCCCAATTCCCTTTGTCCGCCTACCTTACAAAACAACACTAACAGTTCCTCTAGGCTTCCTTTGGCGGGCCGCTCGCCGGACCTGTCCCTCCTGTTATACGCCGTTTTCTTTTATCGTTGATTTATGCAATTTGCAGCTTCCCGTCCAGCAGCACAGTGAAGTATTGATGGGTCAGAACTACCGAGGCCTGCTGCTGCTCGTCGTTGGGAGTAAAGTACTCGGCAGCGTGCCGCGCACTGTGGTATGTGCGCCCGTGGATGGCCCTGTAGTCCAGGATGCTCGATGAAAGCGATGCCGTGTCCACATCGTCATAGCCGTCGTCCTCTTCCCCTGCCACGGGGGCGGCTTGGATTGCCCCGGGGTCCGTGTTGTGAGTTGCCATCTGAAGTTGTAAAAGTCGATGCACTCGGAAAGAAGCAAAAGTGATGGGTGCAAACAGAGGGAGCAGATGGGCTCTCGCGAGGATATACATGTCTCCGCGAAAACTGGGGATATGCCCATCACGTCCAATGGAGCTCAGTGCATGACAACCCGTCTAATCATGCGGTCGCAATGGTGTTGGTGTGTAAGGTCCCTTTGTGACAACAGCATCTTGCTGCAGGCTGCACAGGGATGCAATTGGGTGCAAAAGGGAAAGGGGTGCGACAGCGGCATTAGTCCCACGCATGTCAACCTCGACGTCTCTTCGCTCCTAACCCCTAAACTTGATTGGGTCCTTGTAGAGTGGCTACGCACATGAGGGGCACACCTGAATCCTACCCGCTCGATTAAGACCACCTAGCTTATACCTCCTTTAATTTTTACTAGACCTTGCTTTTCGGGGTACAGGGCATCAAAAGGTCTTTAGAATCCCTTCTTGCATTTTCACAACGCCTTTGCTAGTTTGTCGCAGGGCTCCCACCCGCGTGGAAAGTTGTCTGGCTTAGATGATCCAAGACACCGTTTGAGCTGTGGGGCATTGTCACTGATGAACTGTCAGCAAGAAACGAAGGAACTACTCCCTGGCGTCACGCTTCTTGTTCCAGATGGTCTGAACACTGTCCTTGACAGAACCACAGCGGACCTTCTTCTTGTGCGGCGTGCCGGCCTTGCGAGGCCATCCTGACTGGTTTTTGAGCTAGGAGCCTGTTGGCTGGCACCGAATGTTTGCTTTCACTATCCTTCTACCGCTCCCTCTATGTGAGAGGACTTCTTATCACTCTCAGAGTTGAGTTGGCGGCAGATTCGGCTAGGTGCTCGCCGAAATTCTCATCCACGTCGTCGTCGATAATCACTTCGGAGCTTGACTGTGGAATTTATTCGCGGAAAACGCAACTGTACGCCCGAAGCACAACTATCCAAACGTAACTGTCCGCTTACAACATAACTTTCCGCTTAGAAGACTCCCCAACGTGTGCCCTTTGCCGCCAGAATCGGGTGGGCATAAAACTCTTCAGGGGTGAACAGGTAAAGCCACTCAAAGTCGTCGGCGGAGGAGTTTTGGGGTATGTGGCGGTGGCGGGGCCAGGTACGAGGCAAGGCTTCAAATGCGACGCGCCAGGCTGGAGGGTGTTGGAGGAGGACGATTCGGGGCTCTAGGAGAGTATTGGGAACTTCTCCAACTGACGTCCCAGACAGAGATGCTGTCCAGTTTCGCCAATCTGTTCTGGAAATGGTCACAGAGATTGAAACCTACACCCGAGAGGTTGGACGTGCCAAGTTCCTTTCGATACCTCAGGATAACCGACTAGACCAATCTACATAGAACGTACCTGCTAATCGCTTGCATCGGATCTTGACCCATCCTCTCCCGCCACACCTCTCCAGATACGCCTCTTCCCTCCTCCTCTCATCCTCCCTCCTCTTCCTCTCCAGCCTCGCCTTCACAACACCCCAAATGCCGCCTCCTCATCCCTCCTTCCCTCCTCCTCCTGCTCCTTATGTCAGAGAACCACCTGGCACAAGTTGTTATCTCACCATCCCTACCCAGGTACAGAGCTTGCTGGGAACCATATAAAGCGAGAAGTAATGGCAGAGAGAGAGAGAGAGCGAGACTTTGAATTGTCAAGACTGGTTGTGGGAACTGCGAGCTTGCCGAGGACGGTCCCGCGATTCATCGGATCGGGACACAAAGGCTCGAGAGGGATGTAAAAACTGTGGTCCAAAGGAGCCTGCGCCTTGCCGGCTCTTTGGGCTCGGCAAGGACAGGTGTTGTAAGAACGGTTATCAATATTGGACGAAACAAGGAAAGCCAAGGCCAAGAGAGCTGCGGGCAGCGAAAGACCGAATGGTTATTTCTTGTCAGGTCGGCCGCCGCGAAGAAGCTTCAACCCTTCCTAGGGCTGCAGGCCAGAATGCTGCACCCTTACGGGCCAATAGTGTTGAATTCAGCGTTTAAAAGCAAGAATTACACCGCTCAAGCGGAATAACCACCTTCTGCAGCATCTCTTTCCTCCACGAGCTGGAGGTATCAGAAGCTGCCATGTGACACCCCCTGAGACACCACTCAACAGCTTCCGAGTAATCCGAGCCCGCCTCGCCGATCACTTCAGCTTGCCACTGCAGGGCAGCCATGAGGTCAAAGGTGGCAGCCACCTCTGGGTTTGCGTTGGCTACCCCACCACCAAGCGACTCTCGAAACGCGTGCCTCTCGATCGGCCTCCCGAAACAGAGCTCGAGGAGAAGCACACCTAGAGCGTTGATTGCTGCGGTGTTAATGCCGCCAGGTTGTGTCGCGAGATCCTCCTGTTCCTCCTTCTCCTGAGGTTCAAATCGGCGAGCCACAAGCGGTGGGCCGAGTTGTGCACCGCCTGCTTTCTGGCAGAATTCTATGGCTCCCTTGTTGAGCGATCTGTCGATCCAGGGCGTGGCCATTAGCTGAACGAAGGAAGATGCGATATCCAAAGCAACGTTGTATCTCTGTTTACGGCTGAGGCGGGCCGGTGGGTTTTGTGACAAGAACTGAGCTAATGTTGCCACGGGACCTGAGGTGCCGGGAACCATGCTTTGTTCGGGATAGACGTAGTACCGGGTGTCTGTTGCGTCGAGGAAGCCTGTGGATTCGGTGGATGAGGTGTCGAGGTGGGAGAGTCGGGAGCAGAGATCGGGTATCCTCCCTTCATTATCGATATCGGGTAGTCTGCCGTTGGGCAGGGCGAGTGTCACAGTGATGATCGGTACTCTGGGCCGTCGGCATGAGGTTAGCAGGCCGGGCGACATTGCTGGGGTGGTTAGATTCATGAAACTCACAGCTGCCCCTGGGCACGTTGTTTTTGGTCAGGCCGGCTTCGGTTTCCGCCCCGGAGGGCGGGCTTCGACGGTACGGCTGTCCGATGTTGCGGGTCCGAACTTGGTATCGAGGCAGGTGGGAGTGCCTCTCTCACTCGCTCCACGGGCTGAAGCTTCTCTGCAGATTGCGCTTTGATCTTCAGCGAGCAGAGCTTCCATTTCCCGGAGCTGCCTGTCACGGCGGTCGGGATGGCAGGTCCGTACGACACCAGAAGCCGAAATTCTTTCTCAGAATTTGTTCGATGCTCTAGAGCGAGCCGGGCGCAATGGCTGTGAACGCAGGAGCAGCCCCATGAACGAGACAGAGTCGTGTAAAGCCGATCAGCGTGCCTCCAGAAATCGACCAAGGCGGTAGCCGATGCGGTGGCGTTTGCCGTGGCTTTCTGCCTCGCAGTCTGGAGAGCGGAGAGGTGGTCATTCATCTGCAGCAGTTTTTCGAGCCTGTCATTGCCGAGGTGGAGCTCTCCAAAGATGCGTGTCCGGTCGGTCTCGCGCATGATGAATCTTGCCCGACTCGCAAATTCTTGGCCGCGGAGTTGAGCGGATTCGGCGCCTGTCTTGAGCGCCTTCTTGAATCGGTTCTGCAGTTCGAGTGGTTTTTTGAAACGCTGCCTGAAGCGGGACGCAGAGGTGGGCTTGGACTCGGATGGAGGTGGTGTGCTAGAGCGGGACGAAGAGACACGGTTGGCGGTGGCTTGGGCGTCGGTGAACAGCTCCATATTTCGGATCAGCTCCTCGTTGAGCTCGTCGATGGTCCGCCGTATCTCTGTTATCGTCTCAAAGTAGAGCGTGTACGAGTCTTGCAACCGCTTCTCGAGGGCGTCGGCGATGAAGGGCGCTTTCCAGAACTCGCCCCTCGGGTCGGCCACGAGGCGCGCGATTGTGTCGTCGTCGACCACCAGCGGCAATAGCAGCCTTTTGACAGTGCAAGTATATCTTAATTGGTGAAATTGAATCTCGTGGCTGCACTTGGAGTGTTCCCGTCGAATCTCGTGCCAGCAGTCGATCATCTCGGCAGCGCGCCGGTAGCCCTGAAGCGCCGAGATGGCGACAGGAAACGCGCCCAGCACAATTCCTGCAATCTCGAAGCCAGACATTTCGCACCGCTGGTTAGGCCGAACTACAGTAAGATGACAAAGTTTGAGTGACGCGAACGCAAAGACTCGGTGAAAAAGCAGAAACAGCTGTCGTGATTACCCCCGCCCCCCGTTCCTGCCGCCCACGTCGCAGATTCTCAGCCGCAAACGCCGAGAGGGGCCGGACTGGACGAATGCGGCCCCACGTGACCCCAGGCCCCAACCAGCGCAAGTCAGGTCTGTTGGAGTCTCCAATCCTTACTGCATCTCGTTCCGCTGCCAAGTCGACGCCTAAGGTCGGGGGACGAGCCACCCCGCCGGTGATTGATGGATCCCACCACTGAGGTCTCAGCGGCGTTTGTCGCAGATAAGGTTCTGGAAATCCGCTCCCGCTTTGACCAGATCGTTGAGCTTGTGCCTGCGGGGACGCCAATCGGCGCAGGCAGCGCAATCGGGAGCGAAATCGGCAGCCCGTTCCAGATCGAAGAAGCACAAGATCTCTCGGATCGATTCCGACTTTGGAGCGGCAACATAGGCGCCTCACACCCGCCAACGTCCAAGCTATCCCTTGAAGCCCGGCTAGGAGATGTTGTCGAAGTCTTGTCCGGCGTGCTTGGCCTCCTTGACGAGATTATCGAGGCCGCTGACGACCGTGCGCACTCACAGTCTCTCTTCCCATCACCTGTCGGGGCGCTAACTTGAAATGTTTGCCCTAGTCCTCGATATACTTTCTGGGAGGCGCGAAAACCGCGAGTTCGTCTCCTCCGAAGCCCCGAGCAATGCGCTCGGCATTGGCGACGAGGATGGCGATTACCAAGGCGGTCCCACAACCAGCGAGGCCAGGGACATGCTGGACATTATGTCTGAATGTGTTAGCAGCCTATTCCGAATATCAGTCCTGATCCAGCAAGCTACTCCGCGAGACCGCTTTGTCAAGGCTCTCCAGGACCGTCGCGATCCCTTCAACGAACAGTTCGACATCAACCATGTCCAAGAACGCTATCCGAAGCTGGCTTCCCAGGACAAAAAATGGCTGGTGGAGCGCCTCGGCCGGGCCATTACGAGCCGTCGTCAGTTCATTCGCTACTGCCGTGAGCACAGGGAGCGTCTCGAGCAACCTGATCATAAGAAGATCTTGGATCAAGCCCAGTCGTCCCAGCCTGTGCTGCTAACATCCATGGGTAATTTTCCCGGCGGAGATCAGCAAAATCCAAACAATGACACGCTGCCCCGCTCTGATCAGCCTCGATACGGGGATATGATAGACCCTACGGCGCCGACCCTTTGGACAAGGCCGTCCACGAAGGCGTCAACGCTTGATCCCGCAAGGGTCAGGGCGGCAATGGCAGAGCCACAGGCTATCGACGACGCAGACGACGCAGACGATGGCAAAACGTACTCTTCTGCCGCATCATCAATAGGCCTTGACGAAGGACAGTCTCGTCTTGAACTTCCGACACTAGCCGACGTCAGCCAAGGGAACCGGGAATTTGAATGCATCCTGTGTTGTGGCATCAAGAAGTTCACCCGAGGAAGGGCCTGGCGCCGTCATGCTTACCACGATCTCAAGGCCTACGTCTGCACTCTTGGGGAAGGGGAGTGCGGCCTCGAGATGTTTGGGGATCAAAAGGCATGGTTCGACCACGAGCTCAAACAACACCGCCGACAATGGACTTGCGCCGTTTGCAAGTATGGTCCGTACCGATCCTTGGACACCTTGAAGGCCCATGCCGGGGCTCGTCATCCTGAGGTGGACGGAACACAGTTGCGGACTCTAATAGACGTCAGCCAGGCACCCCTAGCCGCTATCCCAGCACAGGACTGTCCATTCTGCGATGAATGGGAGCAAAAGCTCCGACAAACGCTCCCCCAATTCAACAGTTCTGGTCAGGGCCTCGGTCCAGATGTCGTCGTAACTGTGGATCCGCGTCAGTTTCGCCGGCACGTCGGCACCCATCTCCAACAGCTGGCTCTGTTCGCAGTCCCCCGGACGATCTATGCCTCCGACGAACAGGGCAACGGCAGCGTTACCGGAAATGCTCGCCTGCACTCTAAGTCTTCACGGGAGCCTTTGTCATCCCACAGCAACCTCTCGTTCCGGTCCGCCAGCAGGCCAGAGTCGCCTGATCCACACGTCAATTCAACACCCCGCACTGCCGGAGATGTCGGAAACAGCGCCAGCACCTCAGCATTTCCGAAAGTCACAGGCGAGATGATCGCCCCGAGCGATGAGGAGAAGTGGGAGATATTCTGGAACGCACGTAACACGGTCCTACACTCAAACAACGTCGCAATGCAGATGAATTGGGCACGGGATGTGCTCATATGGAACGAAACAGCTCAACAAGTGGCCGAAAGGAGGTGGAAGAGGGAAGGCGGCTACGAGCGACCAGTGACTCCACCCAATGAGCAAACGCTTCGCAACGATGCACTGAATATTATCTCTTTTTTGGCTGCTCAGAACCACCCAGAGGCATGCTACCAAAAGGGGAAGATGGCCGAATTCGGGAAGTTCGGCAGCGAGAAAAGTACCATTGAAGCGCAGAAGCTATACCAATTATCGTCTGACGAGGGATATGTCCGGGCGAGATATAGGCTGGGCCTTATACACGAAAAAATGAACGATACCGATGCAGCCATGTTCGAATACAATGCGGGGGCGGACCTCAAGGATGCTGGCTGCACATACAAGTTGGGCATGGTCTACCTGCTGGGACAGCACGGTGTGGCTAAAGACCTGAGACGAGGGATTGAGGTGATACTGCAGAGCGCTGAAACGAGCGACGAAGATGTACCAGAAGGTGCATACATTTACGGCATGCTTCTCGCCAATCAAATGCCCGACATAACAGTTCCTGCGAATATTTTGGCCCCGAACGAAGAGCTGGGTCTGCAGTGGATCATGAAGGCCGCCTACTTGTGAGTCGACTGCCCCTCACGGCCATCCCCCACATGTTTACCAGACTTGATTCCCCATCTCGTATTAATGACTGGAGCTTCTCTTTTCCGGTGCGTTTGCTAACGCTTGCGGCAGAGGATTCGTAAAGGCACAACTCAAATTGGGACAGGTCTACGAGCTCCGCCAGATGGGCTGTGACTTTGAGCCCGCTCTATCGGTTCACTACTACCATCTTGCAGCTCGTCAGGGAAACCCAGAGGCAAGTTTGGCGGTGAGCCGGTGGTTTCTATATGGTCACGAGGGCACGCTCCGGGAGAACTATCGTCTCGCTTTCGAATTTGCCACCGACGCAGCCGCGACGGGCCTCAGTTACGCCGAATTCGTAATGGGCTATTATTACGAGATTGGGATCCATGTTTCAAAGAATCTGCAGATGGCCCGGCATTGGTATGAACTCTCGGCGGAGCATGGCTGTGATGATGCGACGAGGAGGCTTGCGACGTTGAATGTCTCCTGAAGTCAGCTTTGGGTATTGTGGGGCCTGTGCGGCCTGGGGGGCGTCCTTGAACAACACCACTTGAAACTAAATTCCATGTCCAGATGTGACGGATTATCTCTAGCTGTTGCCTCAAAAATGGCGTCTAAAACCCTCGCCATCCTCTCTGTGCAACATATCCAGATCGTATTTATCGCGGTGTTACCATAGTCAAAAAAATAGCTACACCATGCCCATCCTTGTAGAAACGATTTGGAAAGGTGCAGAGAGGTGAGGTTCTACAGGCCCGATCAATCGTCGAGGCTAGCTCACGCTAGCGATTTACAGATCCCCGAGCCGCTCCTGGGAATTTTCCAGGCCCATTTGGCGTGCCGTCGACGATGTGCGTCAGTACATTTTCGAGCACATGGGCGCCAACCTAGATATTCGTCCGGACGACCCGCAAGTCAAGTATGCCATCTCCCGAGGCCTCTACTACGTCAAGGCTTCGGGCTGAGTGATTTCCGCCCTTGAAGAGGCGCTTAACTTTCGACACGTCGACGAGGCGACCTTTGTGCGACTGAACGCCGCTCGCACACTGGCCATCCATGAGAAGCTTGATGCCATCTCGGATGTTATGCGCGCTGCTTCGCAGAACCAGGTGAATGGCGCCGGTTTCAGCATCGATCGCCCGACTTTTGAGGATTTCCGCGCCCGTCTTGAGGCCGCGCGCTCGTTGTGCTTGCAGCTCATCAGTCACAGTAAGACGAAAGCTTGGGCATGACCCGGTGGTTCCTACGCGGCTACGAGGATGCGAAACCACGGCTCGCATCATTGCGGAAGGCTATCTGGCATTGCTCAAGACATTGTGGCTGGCAGAGCTTATCACTTTCTCCCTTCCAACACTCCCCCTCTTCCTCACCCTTTCCCATCTATTCTCCCCACATAGCCTCCACAAACTTCGCATACGCCTCCTGCACGGAATCATCACCCCTGCCACCCTTAACGCACTCTCCCTCTCCATCCCCGCATACGCCACACGCTAAATTGCCAGCTTTCAAGGTGGGACGTTGCTGCGTTCCACAGTGCCTTGTCGAATTTCCAGCCGCATCCGACAAAGGGGTTGCTTAGCGTCTGCGTCTGGTTGTTAAAGGGAGTACTTGGTTAGCGTCTGGTCGGCACTGTGCTCGATGTAGTCGTGATCCTCTGACTGGGGGATCTCGAAGACAGTGGTGATGACTTCAAAGGGGTGGGTCGGAGTCTGGATGTCTTCCGGTTCGGAGTAGTAATCCTCGGAGCTGCGAGTTACACGCATTAGGCTACCACTGTTGGATTCAGGGGCTGTGGGGACGTTGTCCTCGGGGTCAGGGGCTGTGAAGAATATTGGTAAGCTGCCCGAATTCAGGCCATCACATCGGTCACGTATGGCGTTCGAAATAAACAACAAGAGTGATAGTGATGACCACTGCAGTCGCCAGTGCAGACCACAATCGTATCTTGTGTCGGGTCGTCGGCTCTTCCTGCCTTAGACCGACGGGGCGATTCAGGGGAAAGGGATATGCCACGATTGCCCGGGCAACTTTCTTTCTTTCCACTGGCAGGCTGGGTGTCGCTGGGACGCTCTGCTTAGCCGACCGAGTGTTTGCCATGGGTGCGGGGGAGATAGGTGCCCAGCTCAAACAAGGTAATAAGGGGCAACGGGTGTTGTTGTGATGAGGTCGAAGCTGTCAGTTTCCCCGCATGCTCAGGCAGAGCTGCATCAAGATCAGCTCTTGCAACGTAGCTGATTGTCTAACGGGGCGGTGCAACCCTGCGAGTGTGTTCGCGGAGTTCGGGGGCTTAAGTGGGGCTTGAAATAGGGGGTCCACCCCCCTGATCAAATACCATCACCGCAAATTTCGTGTTCGTAGCGATGATGGGAAGGAAAAGCCAACCCCTTTGCAGAGAGGAACATTATGTCCAAGAAATCGCTACTGGGACCTCCACTAAGAAAAAATAAGATCAGGCGAGAGTGGTCAAGCGCTGGAAGTGCCCAAAACGAGCGGCCGTCAGAACATCTGACCTCCAATCGGAAAGACGGCCGCCGGGTCACAACACCCCACCCCCATCTGGGCCTCCCAATACTGTACCAACTGGCAAAAATCCCTTTCCTTGGCCATCTGCAACAATTGCTCTTGCAACATGCCGTCCGTGATGATGCGAGTGCACTCATACCTCACCAAAGCTGACTCATCAGAGCTGTCCAGAAATGCTGAGAACAGCCTCAGGAACATGTCATAGCCCACTCGATCAGGCACATCTGTTTGGATGGACTCCATCAAAAGCATTCTAACCATCTCTTCGTTCGCTTTGGAAGCAGCCAGTCTGATGATGGTGTAGTTCACAAGTCCTTCCCGGTCCGTCACGGCGCTGCGTTGTAAGAGAAGCCTCACGCATGGCAGCGATCCTCTTTCCGTTGCAAGCCTGAGGAGATCCTCGCCGTGGTCAAAAATCGCGGAGTCTCGTTTGCCGTCATCCAGCGATGCCAAGAGCACTGACAGAACCTCGAGCTCGGTTCCCGATGAGGCATTGATGAAGCGAGGGCATGACCGCAGGCGCATTGCCGTGTCCTTGTTGTCGTTTGCAAGAGCTTCGCCAACCGCATAATGTAGGGGGGTTCTCGTAGGATTTCCACAATCCGGTGACAGAGGGTCACCTCCGAATTCTAACAAAAGATGAACCAGAGGTATGTTTCGTGCCCTGGCGGCATGATGAAGCGCAGTCCTTCCATCCCGCCCGGGACCGTTGACGTCGGCGCCGGCAAGGAGCAGCATATCAGCTGCGGCTTCGGCAGTCTCGAAAGTGCTGGCATGCCCGCTGAGGGCGAGATCGAGTGGCGTGCTTGATTCAAACACGGCTGAGTTGGGATTCGCCTGCTCTGCCCTGTTGTCCTCGAAACCACGTGTGAGAAGCTGCGACATCGCCTGAAGGTTGTGATGTTCCGATGCGATGTGGATGGGCGTGCGGCCGCGCTTGGCTGGTTGGTTGATCGCCGCTCCGTGGTTGAGGAGAGAAGCGATAATCTCGGACTGCTCTGTCAGCGGCACTGCTGGCCCCACAGCCAGGTGCAGAGGTGTGAAGCCGATAGATGTGGTGACATTAGGATCGGAGCCCCATGAACCACCGAAGTTGAATCCCCAGGCGAGCATGGCGTTCACGGCAGCCACATTTCCAACGATGACCGCGTGGTGCAGGGGCGTCCAGTTGTGGACATCTCGTTGACGCTCGAAAAAGGGGGCAAGCTGCGAGACCACGTTGAGCAGTCCGAGGTCCACACCGCACAAGTAGCTAGAATAGTCGACATCAATAGTGGTCGAGGGTCCCGAATCAGAAGTATGTTGCTTGGCGCGCTGGATGGAAAACAACGAACGTGTCCCTGTTCGGGTGATGCCGAATCCCGCTTCGTCAAACTCCGGTCCAAGAACCCTGTCGACGAACCTCAAGCCAATCTCGGTTCCGACTTGGAGCTGCTCCGAATCCTGAGAGAGTCGCACTGGGAGGAAGCTTTCGGGATTGCCTGGGCCGAGGTGCCCAACATGCGGGGTGATCTGGAGCCGCGCGCCATGTCCGAGCAGCAAGCATGCAATCTCCATCTGGCCGAACTGGAGAGCCCATGCGAGTGATATTCCAGGCTCCGAAATTCCAAGGTAAGACGTGCCGTTTCGCTCTCGACGTGACGTACTGGATGCCTCGAGGAGGATCCTGACAACTGAGATCTTCCCCCTGATTGCTGCTAGCCGTAGAGGGGTCGGGTTGGGTACAAGCTTTCCTTTGTACCGCAGTGTGCCGCCTAGGGGAAATCCCAAGTTGGCGCGGCGGTCCAAGAGAGCTTGTACAACACAGTCATGTCCCATGTAGGCCGCGTAGTGAAGCGCGGTCGCCCCCTGATCGCAAGTTGCATCGATAAAGACGAAGAAACGGAAGCTTTCACAGAGGTCGGATAGGTGACCTCGTTGGGCGGCAATGAGAAATCTTCTCTCGCTGGGACTGATCGTTGTTGGGGTATGGTTGTCGTCCAGCCAGACAATATTCTCTGACATGTGGTCCCTCGGAGGCGGACTGGGTCTTTTGGGTGAGCCGCAAGACTTTTCCTCCAGAGAATTCTGGACATGACAAAAATCTTCCTCGTGCTCGCTGAGAGGGCTCATCTCTCGGTCATCGAGGTCCATGGAGATGTCCGGCGCGGGATTGGATTTGGTGTGTTGTTGCGACGATTCGCCCTCCAGGCTACCGGGAAGAGCGAGAAATGTGCCTAAGGTCTGATCGGGCTCAACTGATTCCACAAGATCGACCATTTCGCAGTCCTCCCCACTAGCAAAGTCAGCGGGTTCGGGATGTATTGTTCCCAAGACATCGAGTTCGTGCGGGAAAAGTGAGAACTCTCCGAAGTTTTGCGAGGGATGTTGATCGAGCACCGCGTCTATCATTGGCATTGGGCCAACCACTGGACGATCTGATGGCGTGAGGACGTTGTCGCGCGCAGATGGGGTCTCGTACTGTATACTGGCTGGCGTGGGGGCTGTGCAACGACTATGTGTCAGCTAGCTATTTGGGCGAGAGCCTTCTGGAGACGGCGTCAATGGTACTCACCGCTGGCAACGTGCTGAAAAGAGAACTCTCCCATCTTTTCTTCGCGTCGTCTCTTCACTGCATGCTTGTTGAGCAGCTGCTGACTGACCGCGCGGCCATGATGCACGAAATTTGTGTCCTTGCCGTCTTCGAGCCGTCTCTTTTGCTTCCCAATCATCCAATCCTTTTGACCCTCTGTCGTCTTCTTCCCGATACCCCATCTCTCGATGCGCGTCTCGAATTGCTTCTTGCTTCAGAGGAAAGCAGTCAGTTGTGAATTGGCGCGCCAATGTGGTGTAGAAACCTACGTTGCCTTGAAGCCGTGCTCTTGCTCCATGGTTGCCATCACCTGAGGAAGGCTTTGGGTTGCGTACAGCTGCGTGATTCTGCATCGCTGCGACTCCCAGTCGTCTGGCTGAGGGCGAAAGAGCGCAGTGCGCTCCGCCGTAGAGCGAGGATCCATATTGAGTTGAGTCGTACCGAAAGAGGTAGGGCAGGCTGTCGGCTGAAGGTAAAGGACTTGTGAACCAACTGACCCGAGAGATGCTCGCACCACGTTGCTGCGCAAAAGATGGGGTAAAAACCAAGAGCACAGGGTCCTCGATGAGCACCACGATCAGGTCCGTCCACGGGTCGGCGGGGTCCAAACACGTCTCTTCGTGCTCAAAGGCTCCTTCCGTGGTTCGCCACAAGGCAACCAGAGTCGCCCAATGACATCCCTCAATCCGAAATCTCCTCGCATGTACCCTGCATTGTACCCTGCGCCCACCTCGGTGAATTGGAAATTCTCAAATGCAACGTCATTGGCTCAAAGAGGATGAATGCTCAGGTAGTGGGCAGTTGGCATGGTCGGCATGCGAGGGGATTTTGGCTGCCATCCCAAAAATTGCTGTTGACTCGCCAGCCATGCAGGTCCCAGGACACCACCCAGGCTTGCCCTGCCGCTTCGTCGCGCCTTTATTTGACTCTGACAAAATCTCCATGCAGACAACATACCTATCCCATCGAAAGCTGCCAGTGACCTGTCTGACTTGGACCAATCACTGCGGCGATTCACCCCCAGCTTTTGCTTTTGGAGAAACGGATCTGCATGCGATGGTCATCTTTTAGAGACACGATGCCATTCCGAGCGGCCGTCTGAAGACCGGCGCGTGTTTCTGAAGCATGGAGATTACAGTCTGCTCAGCATGCGTTTTTGTAATTACGGAAGGGTATTCCAGGATATAAGGGGAAAAGAAAAGATGGACAAACCTCAACATACTAACAGCTTCGCCTGCGCTCTTCTTCCCAATTCTGCCTCGGAACCAAGGCCGAAGAGTCTCTCGTCACCATGGGCGTTTCGAAGAGGAGAGGCCCCTCTGCCGAGGATTGGGCCACCCATAGAAGCACCATCGAGTCTCTCTACATCCACCAGGGCAAGGAACTCCGGGATGTGTCGGAGGCGATGCGCCAGGCATACGGCTTCACAGCGACGTCAGTGGCCCCGTTATTGTCAGAACACAAAGTAGTTGAGCCGAAGCTAACGACAAGCTCCAGGCCCCGCCAGTATGTCCACCGTTTTACACTTTGGAGGCTTCGGAAGAACATCCCACACCACGCTATGCACGCCATGGTAGTCATCCGCAACGAGCGTCAGCGTCAAGGACAGGGTGAAACCACTTTCACATGGAACGGGCATCCAGTTGATGCGTCACGGCTTGATCGTTTCCTGAGACGTGAAGGCATCTCGAACGGCGGGGAGCTGGAGGTGCCCCGGCGTACGTCGCACCTTTACTTTCACGAGGATGGCAGGCGGCCGGATACTAACATGCCTCAGCCCCAACCCCGAAGGGCGTTTGTTATTACACGTCTCACCCGGAGTATCAAGGTCTCGAAGCGAAGACCACGAGCGACCATTCACGTCAACACCAAGGGCTGCATCCAACACCCGACTGGCCCCTTTCACCTTTTGAGTCCTCGTCAACGACTCCAGCTATCGCTCAGCATCATGTCGCGCTTGCCGACCATGCAACGCCAGCCGATTTGCATAGCTTCAAGTTCCCCGTTCAACCTCAGCATCCCGAAACCCCGACTTTGCCAAATGTCTTCCGTGCAGAGCAGGCGGCGCCGCTTGAAGGGTGTGTCGGCCAAATTCTGTACGACTTTCAACTACCCCAACAACCGCTTCCATACTGTCACGATGAGTTCACGTCGCCAATGGCAACAATGCTCATGGGGGATCGGTTCGGTGACGCAAGTGCGCCGCTGCTTTTTCTTGATCAGGGGTCTAATGTGCACGTTAGACGGGGAGAAGAAGCTCCAGCCACGCTGCAGATGATCCAAGACTGGGCATCACGGACCTTTCCACCCTGTGAAGCTGGGTTTGACGATGTGGGGTTTTCAGCTGGCGAATAGCGGTGAGATGAATGGTTGGCAAAGGGGGGAGAGATCAAACGCCGAGGTGATGCCGTGATACCCTGTTCCTAGCCATGATTTGATCGCAACCTTCAATACGGAATCATTCCATTTGAGCAAAGCTTATATGGGGTGAAGGAAGATGGTGCACTTGTGCGCCGCCAAGCTCTACCGTGACCGCCGAGTCCGACAGCGAAGATGAGCGACCCTCCAAGAGGCTGAGAGTGGTTTATCACCGTCCGGCACTCGACCAGGCAACCCATTTCTGCATCTATGCCATTTGCATCGATCAAGGGAACATTTCGGAGCGGAACCACCAAGTCAAACTGATCAAGTCGGTTTACTCCCAGGCAGAAACGGTCCTCGTCTAGCTCGGCAAGGCAGAGCTCAACAGCGACGATGCATTCGATACCCTCAAGTCTTTTTCGACCGTCGCTACTGGGGGCGGCTGTGGGTCATCCAGGAGCTCATGTTGGCGCAGGATATACTGCTAATGTGTGGGAACAAAACACTCCCTTAGAACTCCTTCACGACATAGCTGAAGGAGTCCCGGCGCGCTGGGAGTGTGGATCCGCAGCAGTCTTGGAGCGGCGGTGTTGGAAACTCCAAAGGCGCCCGGCTTGTGGAACGCAAAGCCCTCTGGGGAGAGAGCGCTGCCTTGAACTCTGGATATACCCTTGATTTTCTCATTGAGTCGTGAAACGACCACGAATGCACCGACATTCGTGACAAGATCTATGGCTTGCTTGGGTTGCTGTCCGCCAACAATGCTCGAGAACAAGCTCTGAAAATCGACTACGGCACCGCTCCGAGCAAGCTGTTTGAGGATGTCATCGGCGCCGTCAAGAGCTCGCCTCGCCTCCAGCATTCACCGGCACAAGAGCGCTTCGCGGAAACGTTGCGCAAGACCCTCGGACTTCCACCGCGGCTTGGAGTTGACTCCTGGCAATGTATTCCGGGTCCGCTCACATTTCTCTCCAAGCCAGTGATTCCTCTGCTCTTTCGAGACTTTCAGTCCGGATCAAAGCCTCCCCATGACGATGTGGAAACAAAAGGCCACGATAAACACCCCTGAGCAAAAGCCCCAAACTTGAAATCAACCGCGAGACAGCATCATTTGGACTGCCCTGAGTGCCCACATGAATTCCCCCCCCCCCCCCCCCCCAGGGAAACCCCCTTTTCTTCGGAAGTCATCAAGCTGTGAACAGGTCGGGCGCAAGGGATGACACTCACGATAAACTTTTCGTACACACGGGGGCGATTGGTCGCGATGATCCCGACGCCTGGAATGTAGATGAATGGCTGGCTGTTTTTTTCAATTTCATGCTGAGACACTTGCAAGAAGGCATTTATCAAACTCCCCGTCAAATACCCCCCACAAGGCCCCCACAAGCCCCCCACAGCCCCCCCCTATGTTAGAGATAGTCTAAACAACTTCCCAAGCATCCAACTCCTCCACCAACCTCTCCCTCCCCCAAAACTCCCCGTCGTGCGTCCCCATCACCACCGTCGGCCCCATAAACACCGACTTCCCATCTTCCCATCTTCTCAACACCAACGGCAAATCTCCCCCCGCCATCACCACAACTTCATCCCCCTCTGCAATCTCAAACTGCGATATCCCCACGTTCCACCCCTCGGTGAGATAAAACCTCCCCCCCTCCTTAAGCCGATCCATCACCGGCTTATTCTTTACAATCACCAAAAGTTCCGCCCCTACTCTCGCTCGTTCTTCGCCGGGCATTGTGGACGGTAGAGTCTCCCAGAGCCAGCCTATATACTTCGTCGCGACGTCTATCATCAGGTCCATTTCTTTCGGTATTTCTTCCGAAATGATGGCCACGCGCGAGAATCGAGCGCCGCGGAGGTGGAGCTCCCCTGGCGGAGAGGCCTCAAAGAGGGGGATGTCGACTTCGCTTTCCCCTGCCGCGTAGAAGCACATGGCACCGCCGACGAGGACGAAGAGACTTCCGGAGGTGTCGCCGCCGACGTCGAGAACCCAGGGTGGGAGACCTTGCACCGAGGGGGTTTTGGGGTAGAGCAAGTCGAAGAAGCCGAGACGGTGGGTTTGGGAGACCAGAAAGCGCGTGAAAGACTCATAAACGTGCGCAACGGGGGCGGTGTAGTCGGCTGGAAACGCGGAGAACTCGGGGAGGAAACGAGACAGGATGGGTAGGAGGGCGTAGACCTTGTCTCGGGGATCGGTAGCGGTGTTGGCGAAGGCGGCTTGGTGCAGAAAGTAAGGCAGGGCCTTGCGAAACGACCACCAGTTGTCGACATGAGCGCGGACGTCGGTAACAAGAGGTTCCTTGCGGTGTTTGGTGATGGTCCCGGCGAGGGATCGAAAGTGTGTGGTGATGATGAGCGAGGAGATGCGCGAGAAACAATGAGGCGTGGCCTTGGCAAAGGGGGAGCCTTGGGTGATGTCGAGAAATAACCAATACTCGGCAAAATCGGAGAGAGAGAGCTGTAAGTGGTCGGATTGGAGGGTGGGGTGGCGGCCGAGGAAGCATTCTTGGAGGGTCCAGATACGGGAGAACCAGGGGTTGGCGCAGAGGGGTTGGAAAGCGGACAGGTGAGAGGGTTTGCTGGTGAAGGGGTGGAAGGTTTTGCGGAAGATGCCGTCGAGGCGGTTAGGGAGGTGTTCTTTGGTTCGGTAGAGGAGGGCGCCGAAGCGGGCGCGGCGGAAGGTGGATTTGTCGGTTTCTTGGCCGGGGCCGAGCCAGATGATGGTTTTTTGGGCCGAAGAATAGATCTTGCCCATTAAGGGAATCTGTTAAGCTCTTTCCGAAGTGGATGTTTGGTCGATGCAGATCGAGTCGATCCAGAGCGTGCGCTTCTCGTCAGGAAGGCGAAGGTAGCGGAGAGCCAGCTCGCAGTTTTTGGTGATGAGAATGGTTCCGCCGTTGCATGCCATGGGCTGCGTGCCATGCTGCTCACCCCATACATACGACAAAGCGTGGTAGTCATGACCTACGCCTTTGCCTTCGAGAGAAACCTCCTCAATGGAGCCTTCTAAAGGGTCTTCGAGTTGCGTAGCCGGTTGCAGGGTCACAACTCGGATCGCGCGCGGCGCTGAGAGAGGTTTGTACTGGTAGGTCTGCGTCGACGACATTGCGCGCGCTGTGTGTGGAATGTTCCAAAATGGTTGTGTGGTTGAAGTTTTTCCAAAAAGATTTGTTGTTGAAAAGCTGAGAAGCTATTGAAATGAAATTCTAGATATGGTATAGCTTGTGGGACAACCCACGAGCCTCAACCAAACAAGCTTTTCCGCCAAGAAACTGTCCATGCCGCCAAGTCGGACAGCATCTTGGAAACCTGGCATTTGAAAACCAGGTGGCTCCCGCTCCCTGTGAATGACAGATGAAGAAGATATTATCCCATCTAAAGATTCCCCCATCTTTGAGGCGTACCGTTGTTAGGTAGCACCCAAGTAGCCCTCGTCTCTACCCCTGAAATATCCACCCATCATCGACCGACCCTTCCCGGTCCATAATCCCCCGCTCGATCACGCCCAGTACCAAGATACTACTCATAATTGAAGTCGAAAAAGGGACATGCGGTACCGTCCGGGAAGTTCCACACGGACTCGGATGCGGCTGGCAACGAATCGTCTTCGTTGTCGTAATAAGCTGCCAACGACCATTCGGGGCACGATGAGTGTTCCAATGTTTCGTTGAAGTGATTTAGGTGTGACTTTGGTTTAGCGTTTCCAGAAGTTGAGGTTCCAGTGACATATCCAAGCAGCGGCCACGGAGTCACGGCGTTTGACCCTTGCGACGAGTACTCCTCGATCTGGGGGTTCTGCTGAGGGGTGACCGAGCTTGACAATGCTCGTGTTGGAGGTGCAACAGAATCTGAACAGGGCGGTTCCGATGGATTCGATGAATGGCCATGTGACATCAATCCAGCGGTTTGGTGCTCCCTCTGGCCGTCCGGGAGAGGCGTGGAGTATCGAACCCCTGGGGGCGTTGGTGCTAGTTGGTGTTAGACTTTAAGCCCACCACGGCCAGCCGCAAAAGGAAACTTACAGCGTGCCCGAACCTCGTTGTGAGAGATAATGCCCCCTCTTCTGGCGAAGCGATCAAGCCGCGAGGCATCGAAAGCTTGCCTGTTCCAAAAGAAAGAGGTCTCCTTTCCTTCCCTCCTTCGCTGCTCCCAGATAGCCACCATCGCGCTCATGGTGTGATGTGAAATGTTCTTTCGTAAGCCCCATCGGGTGAAACGATGAACGTACTGTCTGGAGCTGAGAGCTTTTGTCAGCAGGGTGTTTTGTGTTGTATGGCGGCAGACACTGACGATGCGGTGAAACCATAGGTCTGGCTCATGGTTTTCGCTACCTCCTTGAATTCCTTCCCCTGCTCGAGGTACAAGGACTCAATCACAGCTCGATACTTGATCCAGTCCTCCGCAATAGGACCTTACCTTTTGACCATAGTCACGCTGTTTGAGGCGCTCTGGACTCGTCGGAGGGTGGGTGGTGGCCTTTGTGACTCGGAAATGGAAGGGTAAATTGAAGTGAGGGTGATAACTACCAGGTATGTAGATATTTTGGTTATATACTCTTGCTAACTGCACTCTTGCCAGCTGCACTCTTGCCAGTTGCACCAACGCATTGTGGAATTCGTGTTGGTAAGTATAAGCTACCGAACTTGACCAATTGCGCAGCCGCTCGATCAAACGGCTGTTGTCGTCCAGCGTTCTTCAACCTTCGAGTAACTTTTGGTCGTTCTTGTGAGCTCAAGGCAAATTCAACAGGTAGTCCCCGGCCTCTTGTCATGAAGTACGAAGGTGAGGCGACCAATAGGCGCTAAGCTCATCTGGCAGTGCAGTCCACACCACCAGGCAAACAACCCAATGCCTGGCCTGACATTGACGTAACGTTCAAGTTGACGACTTGCGCATCCCGTATCGGCCACTCACACCCCGACAACGGATCGGGCGATTCGGTCCCGGGCAAGGCTCTTTGCACGATGGGCGCTTGAGGACTGGCTGACCTGAAGAGCCGTTGCTGGCAGTTGCTCTAACTGGCTGGGTAGGTAGATACCCATCCCCACTTTCCAACCTTTTCCAACCTTTTCCCACCTTTTCCCACCTCCAGCAGCACCACAGAACCGAAAGTCTGAGATGCAAGCACTGCTGGTGAATGCGCACGAATGCAAGAAAACTCAAACACAGGGACAACTCAGATTCCAGGTCGGTTGTGAGTTCGGCCGCGTGGATTGGCGCAACAGAAAACTCCAAAGCGTGTCATCGGATCTTCAGGTAGGAGCGACCCAAGTCTGCAGTTTCAAGCCCTACCCCGCGAGGTGGATGCAGCGGTTAGGCTGTGGTAAGGTGTTGATAACCCTAACCCTGTAAATTAGGCGAATGCCGAGTCTGAGTGGCCAGATCAATGAGTGTGGCCCAGCCAGAGACGCCACACTTGATGCCTTGGTGCCTCATATCTCCCCTGAAGATCTCGCTTTTCCCTGCTATAGCGGCATTTACGTCAGCGAGACAGGGAATTTTGGCAACTTGCTCCGCTCCCACCTTGCATCGCTAGCGTCGATTATGTGCAGCAAATTCCAGGAATGGCAGGACTGCACGCGACACCTACAACAGCCGACGGCACTCAGCTGTCAGCTCAACCAGGATAAGCGCGCTTTCCTGCTCGCCCGCTCTTGAGCCGCGGTATTTTCTCCGCGCAAAGCACAGACCACAGGACTGCCAAGAAGCATCGTCGCAGGAAAACCCAGAAACCAGTTTCCCCCCCCCCCCGCTCCGTTCCCGCTTCGCCCAGACCGCCGAGACCTCTGGACCCTTTCTCTGACTCCATCCAGATGGGAACGCCTCGATCAGTTCTGTCCTATCACTACGCTGCATTCCTACACATGTCTTCAGCTCCCGTCGCGATTGGCGGGCCCAGGGTCGTTTCAAGAGGCAAGAAAAAACAACTCCTGATGCGATGCTCGCCGCCATCCGCATTCCCACATCCCCACCGTTCCCACTGCTCGACCAATGCGGCAATTGCTCGCGTGCACATGGGGGCAAGCAGAAATCATGGAAGTCGTCTCTAAAAGGCCAGCTGGGAGCGCCCTTTCGTCCCTTCTCCATCACTTTCTGTCCCCGTCCTCCTCGCGTTCAAGTCGTCCGCATCCCTCAAGATGGCGGTTCTCCACCAGTACGACTACCTCTTTGCCATTGGCACCATCTTTGCCTTCTTCGATGCCTACTTCCTCGGAGCCAATGATGTCGCCAACTCGTGGGCCACCAGCGTGTCGGCGCGGTCGCTGACCTACTTCCAGGCCATGTGCGCCGCCGCCGTCATGGAGCTGGCTGGCTGCGTGGGAGTCGGCGGCCACGTCGCGAGCACCATCAAGAATAACATCGTTGACGTCGACGCTTTCACCAGCGCCCCGGCCCTGCTGATGCTCGGCATGGTCTGCACCGTCGTTTCGTCCAGCGTTTGGCTTGGCCTCGCCACTAAGATCGGATTCCCCGTCAGCACGACTCACACCGTCATCGGCGGCATCGTAGGCTTCGGCATTGCCGCTGTCGGAACAGATGGTGGTGAGTACCAATGCCCGGCTCGCGCTCTCGGTTCGAAGGCTGACAACCCGTCACAGTGAAATGGATTTCCAAGGGTTCCGGTGTCGACGCTATCAATGGTGGTGTCGTCTCCGTCTTTGCCTCGTGGCTCATCGCCCCTTGCATGGCGGCTGTTTTCGCAATCATCCTCTTCACCATCACCAAATACCTGGTCCTCCTGCGCAAAGACCCGGTCAAGCGCGCCTTCTTCCTGCTTCCCCTCTACTTTGGCATGACGGCCTCCCTCATCACCACCCTTCTCATGACAAAGGGCGGCAGCATCAAGTCGGACTTGAGCGAGCAGGTCAACGCCGGCATCATTGTGTCTGTGGGCGCTGGCGTCGCCATCCTCGTCGCCGTCTTTTGGCTGCCCTGGCTGTGGCGCAAGATTGTTCTGCAAGACTGGCAGCTCTCCTACTGGCACGTTTTCCTCGGCCCGCTGCTCATGCGCCGCGGTGAAGTGCCGCCGGCCCCCGAAGGCACGACAAACGGCATCAGAGATTACTACGCCGACCACTTGACCCTGGAGGAGCTCCAAGCCAAGCGAGCCGCACCTGGCAGCGTCACGGCCAGCGCTGACCCAGAGATCACCACAATCCCTGCAAAGTCCGATGAGACCGTCATTGGCAGCGAGCTGAAGAACGCTGAGCCTGCTCCTCCCCCTCCACGAAAGTCACTCGTCGGTCCCAAGCCCGCCGGAAGCAACTTCTCCCCCAAGGTGCTGTTTTGGTGGCTCAAGTTCGCCCTCTTCCAGGGCGTCGATCTCGACATCGTGCAGCTCCAGAAAAACAAGAAGGATCGTCTTGCCGGCGACCTGGAAATGGCCCACGCCGGAGCAGCCCACTACAACAACAACGTCGAGCACATGTACAGATTCCTCCAGATGATGACGGCCGCCACCGCGTCCTTCACCCACGGAGCCAACGACGCCGCCAATGCCGTCGGCCCTTTCTCTACCATCTTCGCGATCTGGGACTCTGGAGAGCTGTCGGGGGCGAAGACTGCCGTGCCTCTCTGGATTCTCGGCTTCCTCGGTGTGGCTATGATCATCGGCCTGTGGACATATGGGCACAAGATCATGGTCAACCTCGGAAACCGAATCACCCTCATCTCGCCCACTCGCGGATTCAGCTGCGAGCTTGGCAGCACCATCACCATCATCATTGCCACCCGCTTCGGGCTTCCCATCTCTACTACACAGTGCATCACTGGTGCAACGGTTGGCGTTGGCCTCTGCAATGGCGACTGGAAGACCATCAACTGGAGGATGGTGGCGTGGATCTACTTTGGCTGGGTGTAAGTGTCCCCCTTTTCATCACCGTGAGGCAAGGCAACTGACAACGAATCCAGTGTGACGGTGCCAATGGCCGGTATCATCTCGGGATGTCTTATGGGTCTCATCATCAATGCCCCACGGTGGGGAATGCAGTGAACGCCGCTCACGAATGGGAGGTATGATTGCTTTTGGTAATGAAACTGGGCGTTTAGCATATAGCATATAGCATTCTAGTCATGGATATGTCTACGATCGGCAAGGAGCACAGATGGTTACGGACGAAATGAAAGAATATGACATTGATTCGTCTGGTTGGCACTGTGATGCCGTACTGAGACGTCACAAGTACCAGACGTACGCACGGAGTCGGCATTTCGTAAACCTTTGTCTCTTCACCGCCACATTCTTACCATGACTCGTGCCGCTATCTCGACGAGTTGCATGTACTGACACCGTCTCCTCTCACTTTCCGGACCAACGTCATCCAATCTGGCACCAGCTGCGGAGGCGGGAGGCCAGCCGAGGGCTCTCCAGCGGCACGCCTCTCCCTTGGAAAGGGCTGGAAGAGGGCATGTTGTTGCCGAACCAAGAATACGTGTACTACCGAAATTGAGCGTGCCGAAAGGGGTTGTAGGTCCCAGGTGTATCTCATGTGTATTTCAGATTTGGATGAACCACCAAGACAAATGTTTGTTACGCCTTGACCAACCCCCAGCCAGGAACACAACCAGGAGTGCAGTGTAAGTTCAGGTGAAGTGAAACTGGATTGCCCCTGATTTTCATTTCAGGGTTTGGAGGTAAACAACGACGACTAACACCACCCCCCACCCTTTTTTCGCCACAAATCCCTCCCGTATGCCCTCCCTCACACGAGCGGGACTCTGCGCCTATCGGCAACGATTGATCCCTGGGTTTGGGGAAATCAGGGGCGGCGTAGTTCAGCCTGATAGCTGTGGATGCCTGAAATTGGCAGTTGCCAAGTGCGAACACCCATTTCGAGGTGCAGACAGCACAGTGTGCGGCGATGGATATAGCGCTGCATTACCGTAAGTCTTGCACAGTGACGCCTTTGGGGTAGTATTTTCTCTCGCAATTAATTAAGGTGAGATTGCTTCGGTCTGCGCGCAGCATGCTGATAACAGCCCCTCTCCTTTCGGTGAAGGGTCCGGATTTCCAGCCCCCTCGATTTGAACTCGCGCATTTATGAAGTTCCTTGCGACGGGCCTCCCCCTGAGTAAGAGGGGACTTGCGACATTATCTCATTTTTCGTGCTTTTTTTTCTTCGACTTGAAGCCATCATGACGACTACCATCACGCTTCTTCCCGATGGAGGCGACCGCAGGACCTTCAGCTCGCCAAAATCTTTTCGAGTATTCCTCGGTCTTCAGGCGGAACCCGACAGCGACAACCAGTACCGATGCATGGCATGGACAGCGTCGAACAAGTCGAACTCTGCCTGCGGGTATCCCCTAGGCAAGAAAAAGGCACCCAATATCGACGTAGAAATTGACCGCTTCTGTGAAGCCGGCTTCCCCTCGGCGGAGGCAGACGAGTGCTTGTGGCGCATCGTCTTCAACAGCATCTGCAGCATCAACCGTCATCGTCACAATGTCGTCGTTGGCAGCACCGGTTCTGCGCGTCCAACGCAGTATCAGCATCTCTACAATACGTGGCATGGAAGTCTTTGGGAAATATACCATCAAGAACATTCAGGCATTCAGGGGCCCCCTCTTGGAGTTGACGCAGTCCCGCCACCCTTGCACACTACCGCGGAAATTTGGAGAGAACGAGCGATGACGGCCACGAAGAAGCCGCCCATCTTGAAACGAGCTTTAACAGCGTCTTCTACCATACATGTGTCGAGCACGCGGCTGGTGGGACTTTTCAGTCGCCTTTCTGTCAATAGGCCGAAACTCAGACGAGGGAAAGCAAAAGGGGGAAGGAAAGAAGAACCCAATGCAGTACCTGAGATACCCTTTCGGCGGCATAGCGAAAACAACGCTGTATCCTCTGCGAGCAGCATCAGTGACACATCGGATGCGTTTGAGCCAACAGAGCCACCGGCAGCAGCAGTCCAACCGGCAGCCAAGGACGATACTCCCGTCGGACCAACCACCCCTATTCGGCCGCCTCTGACAAGAACTGAGCCCCCCAGCGAGGAGGTGACGCAAGCGAAAACAGCAGAGGATCCCTACGACGACGCTTCTCTCCTGGTACCATCGCCAGACTCGATCAACAGCGGGAAGGCCCCCTCTATCTTTAGCAACCTCGAAAAAGATCTGGTAGACACGCCTCTTAGCGGACATTCCTTCGGCCCCCCAAATCCCATTGCAGAGCCGACCAATGTACCAGATGAAGACTGTCAGCGGCGCCACTCCCGCGCCAGAGCAAACGGAAGCCCCGTCCGAAAGTCGCGGACTCGACAACCTAATTTTGCCCACGACATGACTCAGGGGGTAGAAACAACGACGAAGGCGTATCCAAATCTCATCTTGTATTACCAATCCGACGTCGAAAAAGACGAAATCTCGCGGCTGCAGCAAAAGCTTCAAGGGAGATTCCGAGACGTCGATGTCGAACTCAAGCCCCGGGCACCACCAAAACCAAGAGCTACTGAACGCGCTGCAGCGCCGCCTGTTGCTGGAGTTCAACAGCCGGGGCGCCTTCAGATCCTTCCCGGCCCCCAGGGCATGGTTAAGAACAAAAAGGCACTGGGGACGCTCCGAAACATGATCAACAACCTGCACCATCCCATCTCACAGTCAGAACTCAATGGGGGCTTCGTATACGGCTTCATGGTAACCGATGATAAACTTGAAGCTTGCATCAAGATCGGCAGCGCAAAAAGTACAACCGACCGGCAGCAATATATAAGCACTAAGTGCGACGTCGAGTTGATCCCCCTGTTTGATGCCTACATGCCGTGTGCCCCCTCCAGGATGGAGAGCTTGGTGCGCGACCACCTGTGGGAAAGTCAGCGGAAGTTGGGGTGCGTTTGTGGGGTAGACCACATCGAGTGGCACCTCATCGGGCTGGAAGAGGCACTGGAATCGGTACTGACCTGGCAGGAGTTCAGTAGGTGCCAGCCCTATGAGACGGAAACGGCGTGTCTTGGTGCAGTTTGGGACTCGATTACGGGGAAGGTTCTGGATAGGTGGGATTATATGAAACATGGGTCGACAGATCCGACGCAGTGGGTGGAGATATTTTTGCGGCCGGTGCTAAGGAGGATGCGAGAGGCATCATAGCTAACGAGTGCCATTTCGCTCTGTGGTCTTAACTCAGGGGTTGCTGGCCAAGCCCGGAGTATCGGAAGGGAAAGTGGGTCTCATCCCGGATGCCGTCGGTAGGCCGGCGTACAAGTGGGTCCGGGATCGGCCATTCCGGTTGCGGATTCGGTCCGGACCGGACAATGCGGGTCATCGATGGAGATCGACATTCCAAGCATTCAGGAGTGCCACTTTCGGGCCGGTCATTTATCTGTTTTTCAGTGCTGAAATCGTCTGCATCTCCGTCCTCACTGTCGCCGCGGCTCTCGTCGGCACCGTTCATTGCTCAATTACTCTGCCGCGTTCTCCTACACAATAGCATCCTTCGTTGACAAAAGCCAGCATGCCTATTTCCGAAAGCCCCGATCCTTATTCCCAAAGTGGAATGCGAGGAAGCTCAATACCCGCAGAGTCCCTCCCTGGCAATGCCTCCAAGTACACAACAAAAACCGGCGCCGATTACTGATTCCAATTCTACAACCCCTGACCCCCAATCAGCACATCCTACCCATCACGGGCCGTCGTATGCTATATGAGCCCAAACTTTCATTGCGTCGCCTCCCAATTAAAACTACTAACCCGGGATACAACTGCCCCGTGGCGACACCCGATCTGGGGCACTAATTAACCGCACAAATTGCCGGAACCAGACGGGTGCCAATCTCGCGGAGCAGGCCAGGAACCCGGTTCCGTACCTGATTCGATCCAAAATTAGCTATGGTTCTGAAAAGATATATACCACCGCCTCCCTTTCCAAACTCTAGGTCCCGAACCGTGTCCAGCCTCACCTCTGCGAACTTCAACTCAAAATATCGACAAAATGCATCTCCCCACCCTGATGCCCCTCGCGGGCCTCGCCCTTTTTACCACTACCTTTGCCCACCCCGCAAAAACCACAACCTCCTCCTCTCCCTTCGCAACCCGCGCTCCGCCCGCCCGTTGCGGCGGCTTCACCCGCGAACCCAACCCCTGCCCGTCCCCCCTGGTCTGCGCCCCCACCCAACCGCCCATGTCCTATGACTTTCCCGGAACCTGCGTTCTGGCAACCTGCGGCGGAAAATCCCCCTTCCTCGACCCCTGTCCCACCGGCCAGGTATGCGTGTACAACGCTACCGCGCCGATGACGGATCTGCCCGGACGGTGTATGGCTACTGTGTTGACGTGCGGAGAGAAAGAGAAGTGCAAGAGTGGGTGGGAGTGTTTGAAGGAGCCGAGGGTCGATTATAATTACCGGGAGGAGTTTCCAGAAGGGAAGGGGATATGTATCCCACCGGGGAGTTTGGTGGTTAAGGAACCTTGGAATGGGTGGGGGAAGTGAGGGGTGTAGAGAGACTGTTGGGACGCTATCGCGGACATTATTTTGGGTAAAATCTGCCGAGGAGACGAGTCAGAATTCCCGAGAAGGGCCTTTTCTTGCCATGGGTTGCCTTGCCGGGCCCTTCCTGGCCTTGCGAGGTCGTCCTGTGTACACTTCCTGGCGTTGCCCGTAAAGCGGATACGTCAACTCCTTCGCGCTTCAGCCTTGCGACAAGCTCTTCCCAGTTGCGGCGTGAGGAAAGGCCTCGCTTGCCCCCGCGGCGAAGTATCATGGCGGCACATTCGGAGAGAGCCGTGAAATCGCTTGTGGTGTTGTTCCCGAGCTCGCCCAGGCTGTGCACCGCCAGGTGATCAAGAGGCGTTCTTCCAGCAGAGTCCCGCTGGTTGGGGTCAACGCCATGGTCCAGGAGCCAGCAAGTTGGCAGTGGGTGGGCTAAGTGAATAGGCATTACCCAACCCACGCCCATAGGTATCTGGCGAGAGGCGCACCCCGGATCGTGCTCCAGAAATAGGGTAGCTAGCTGATCAAACGCCCCCTGGTGCTGGTGTCCTGGCCCTCGGGTGAAACCTCGTTGGGCATGGCCAGAGTCCCGTCTGAAGTGTGGCGTTAGAACGCACGGGAACAAAGACCGCAAGCTTGATGTGCCATAGCCGTTTTCGAGGAGGAAAGTTGCGATCGATACCAGTCGCTGGTGGGCGGTTTCCTTTCTGGCGCCAATCGCTATGACAATCGATCGAAGAAGGTCATCGGATCCTGGGATGGTCATCAAATAGCCCGGGTTGATGGAGATATGGTCTTGAAGGTAGAGACGAAGCCCGAAAAACGTGGCAAATCCCACGTGAGACCAAACCAGATCGCGCCCGACGAGGTCGCCCAGAGGAGTCGGCAAGTACAATTGAGAACTAACGCAAGCAATGACTCCCGCAGCGAGCCTGGCGATAGTATGGCTTGGTACACTGTCCAGAAACTCCGAAAACTCCTTCCGGTCGTCTCTTCTGCTTCAGACCCATGGGCGGTAGATGTCATTACCTCAAATGGGAACCTTCCCATTCTATTAGACAGTAAAGAGGCCAAATGGAAGCTCAGATCCGATTTGAAGTGGAAAGTGTGGCCATTTTCGTGTGTGATCTTTGACATAGGTCCAAGGACTTGGTCCTTGAAATCTAGTTGTGTAACAAACTCGTAGACAGTCTGGTGCATAAGCTGTGCGGCGACTGGTGTGATGGAGACGAGACCTCCTCCCCAGAGCAGGATCGATTTGGGTGGCTCTTCGACAAGGCTCTCTTGGCCACGGCTGTCCAATGCTCTTAGAGTTTTTTGTGCTGTGAGGTAATCTGGAGCCTCGGATATCAGGATCGTCTTCCACAAATATTCGAAGTGGAGCTCTTCTTGTGATTGAGACCTAACAACGGCCTCTAAGAGAGCATATGTCCTCCATCTGAGGTTCTTTGGAATCCGCTGTACTATGAAGTGATAATACTTGGACAGCTCTGTCGGGACTGATGTCAAAAGTTGGAGCAGGTCTGCCATAGAAGGGGTATGGCCTTGACCAAAAGCCGCCGCAAGCTCCCGTACGATGAAGCTCGCCCACAGGAAGACTCCGGACGCCCTAACGACAATTTTATCGGCGAGACTTGTCACAAGGTGGCCGTGGGTTGCCGGGAGGGCGCTCCCGAGGCTGGTGGTGCAAAAGTATCGAATATCCTCTTTTGTGAAGTCCTCGATGGAGAGCTTAGCCCCGTTGCCGAAAGCCTTGCTGAACTGGCTCCACGGGCGGCTGGAGAAGCAAACCTTGGTCTGTGTTCGCGAACCAGATGGTGGGCTGACGAGGTACGTGATGAAGCGACATATGTAGTCAGGCGGCCCATCAAATTCGTCCAGTGCGTCGAAGAAAAACGTGATTTTCAGGTCGATTTGATTCTGTTCCAGTATCACCCTTAGAGCTTCCTCGAGACGGGTAATCGACCAGGGATTTTGTTTGGGGTGGCTGAACTGTGGTTATTCCAACAAGGCGTCCAGCACAGCGTCACCGTCGTGAGACCTGAATTTGGAGAGCCTCTTCATAATTTGACGTAAGATGCTCCTCATCAAACCTTCCAACGTCTTCTGTAGAGAGGTTCCCCTGTAGTTGAAAAAAAAACTCAGCCGGTATGTGGTAGGACGATGTTCCAAAAGTGTGTGAGTGCTGTCAAGTTCGTTTGTCAGCATGGACGAGCTTCATTAGGGTCGACTTTCCGGAACCTGGTTTTCCGTAGATCCAGAAAAGACCGGTTTGTTGTCGAAGCCAGGCGGTGAAGGCCTCGTGTTCGTAAATCCATTCGCAGGTGTACTCAAATCGATCGGAGATCAATGTTTGTTGGAGGTCAAGATCAGACGAGTCCAGGGCGCGCATGAATTCTGCTCCCGAATGGCTTAACCCCCAGCACAAGAGTGAATGGTCTATTATGGGACACGCTTACCATCCAGAAGCCGTTTTCGCCGCTTTTCTACTGTCTTCTCCCGCCGATATATGCGTAAGTTGGTTCTTGACTCCAGTTGGGCTACTGCGCCGAAGCGCAGGTTGACACGGTAGTCATCATCGTCATCATCATCATTGTCCTCGTCATCAAGAGCGTCAAGGCCGCACACCCGGCGTAGCAACTCCACGATTGGGATGATGTTTGGGTCCGATCGGGTAAACTTGACCAGGTCTGAGTGATTTTTGGAGATGGGGTGAACGAACGAAGGGGCTTCTGAGATCCTATAGCCTGTGGCGGAATCTGGATCGACGAGGACAGAAGGTGGCCCCGTCATCGCACTTGTCCCGGGGTCGAAGGTAGGAGACTTGGTGGTCTCATAGATCCAAAAGAAGGTCATCTTGCTAATCGTAGCAATTCCGGAAAAGGACAATTCGAGTTCGTTGAGGTACCCACGGGTGCCAGACTCGCGGGACAGGTCTCGAACGAGGTGTTCTGCCGGGCTCCCCCGAACAATGGCAAGCAGATGATTTTGATCCATGCCGAGATTGGGAATGCCAAACATGATAGCGCCCTTGCAGCGCGAAAGAATCATCCTCTCGAGGGAGTTGTCCTGGGAGTTGGCCAATCTGCACAACGCGTCCTTGAGAACGATGCCCCTGAGGCTATGGGCAAGAAAGACCAGTGGTTTCGCGTTGCTGAGGGTGCCTCCGTTTGCTCTGACCTGAGAGATAAGAGTCACCGCCAGGTCACCGATGTTTTGGAAAGACTGGGAGTTGGCGAGCTTGCTGTCGTAGCCGTAGAGTATTGCCCTCATGCCGGGGACACATCTTAGTGCGTCGTCTCTGATCCACATGAAGGTCTTGTCGTTACCATGTGGTTGCCACGAGCCAAAGGCGTGACTCGCAAGCCCGGAGATGGCAATGCAGTCGGCAATATGCTTTTCAGTCGCGACATCGTTCAATGGAGTTAGCCCCCAGAAGTGGCTGTCCAGCACGAGGTGGTCTTGCCCGGCTCCGGGCTCCAGCGTCCACTCGTTTTGCCCGTCTTCTGAGGCGGCCAGCAAAGCAGGGATGTGAAGCAACATCAACGTTGCGACTCTCGAGGGCGGCCTCTCCCAGGGTTTCAGCGTGGTTGCCAGGGAATAGACCTTGACTTCGTCTGCTTGGATGTGCAATGCTTTTGCCACAAGCGCCGCAACGGCTTCGTCGGTGGCAGCTCCATGGGGAACCCTCGAAAGGCGAAAAACCGTCCGAGTCCAGTCGCGGGTCCTGGTCTGAGTCTCCCCGGCCATGATCGAGGTGCAATGATCCGTCTCCACGCTTTAGGTTGTTGGTGTGCTAGTGAGACGTTCGGGGCTGAATGCGGGGATTCCATCGCGCCTGCTCGACTTAGCACGCGGCCCAGGCCGGACTGCGTTGCTGGCTCGCTGCAATTGGTGGCCTGGTGGGCTGACTCCCATGTCCCGGAATGACTCGACACTCGGTGAAGCAGCGATGCTCTTCTCCTTGGGCGGAATGAAGCTTGCAAACGCCTGCATCGGGAATTTTGTTCTTTTGTGCGGCGGCCTTTTATCGTCGGCTTTGCACGTGTTCAGTTGACGTCTGCATTTGCGGGCCCAGAGGAGATTCCTTTGGTTGATTTCAAGGGTTAGGGGTAGAGGGGATCCCCACACTGCCCCCACGCTGCCCCCACATGGTGGGAGAAACGAGTTTGATTGCCTGAAGCCCAGGCGGGGGAGCCCCGTGACACCCTTCCACCGAGAAGCGAGGTCTGTTGGCAATGCAAGAAGACTTGGGCTCTTCCAGCGGGATAAGAGCAGGTTGATGGTGGGTATCTTCGTGTAGTATTCTGTTTTCATTGCTCGCTAGCTGTGGTGAGAGCCTTCCCAACCGCCAAACTACTGCAAACCAAAGAAGCACCTTAGCTACTTGGCTAGTCCGTGGCGATCGCTAGCTACAATTCTACCAACCGGCAGTGGGAGAGTTCCCAACCGCTATAACTGCCAATAAAAATAAGAAGACGGTCCACCACATGCTTAGGTAAGAGAATCCCAGCCGCCCAAGAAAGAAGTCTGGCCTGATCCACCCCAAGTGCTCAGGAAAGTTCCCAGCCGCCTGACCACAGCTCCCTTTACACCCGTTCACTCGTCGTCATCATCGCCAAGATGAATAGCTGCCCGCTTGGCCGCTAATCTCGACGATTGTCCCGCAGGAGTGGGAGAGCCGACATTTTCCTCGATCTTAGGGCGCTTACGGCTGCCACTACCGCTAGAAGCCGAAGCGGGGAGATGGCGTTTATTGGCTGCAGGGGTCTTGAAACGATCCACGTGAGCGATCGCTGCCGGTCTGGGACTGCTTACGCGGGGTGCCCTGATGGGAGGCTCATTAGAGTCACTCGTAGGCTCCAGGGTTCTAACCTCGAGCTTACTAATCTTCGCTGCTTGACTGGTGTAAGTTGACTCGAGGGTCATGATCTCTGCTTTCTGCTCCTTCACGACGACTTCTAGAGCTGTTAACTTGTCGTTTGTCTGCTTCTTGAGATGATCCACAACCCTCTCAAGCTTACCCACTGAGGCCTTGCCTCGAGCTTTGTTGGCGAGAGCCTTGTTCAGCTCGGCCATGTAGTCCTTGAACTCCGTGCGAGTGATCTACTCGTCATGCGATTCTTCGATAACGTCCTCGTCCCTAGCAAGACGCTTCCTAAGGTCGTCAAACTCCTTACTCATGAAAGCGGCCAGGCGGCCAGAAGGCGCAGCCGCAAGCTCGCCTTTTTCAACTGGGTCCGGACGGAAAGAGCAAAGATCCATTCGGTCCAGCTCCAGAAGAGCTCCCGAGATCTTGCCACTGAGCGATGGGCGCACTTCTGAGCTGCAAAAGTACGTGGCAAGGATGGGCGCTTGAGACGGGAGGACACAGCCGTCTTGATTTCTCTTCGCAGCGAGAGCGTTCAGAAGCGAGGTTCGAAGACTCCGAATGTAGTTGTTGTTCGAAAACGCGGTGTTCTGCTGGTTTGACTTGGCCGCGGCACCGAGCAGCTCCCGGCATGCGTCCTCAATATCCTCAAGTAGTCCAGGATCCTCAACCTTGTTGCGAGCCCTCGCAATGGCTTCAGCGAGGGTCAGCGTGTGAGAAAATCGGAAATGTGGCGACCGTGGAGCCACGGCTTCGAGTGCCACCAAAGTAAAACAAAAACCACACAAATCGATGACAAAGCTCCCCCGTCACCAGTCAACAACAAACCTAACCTTATATCAATCCACTATAGTGCTCAGTGGTTCCCCGACGGCTCGAAGAGTACACGTACTCATCAGCCGTCACGGGACAATTCGCAGGGTCAACTTGAGGCTTCGGGATACTCTTGGATCGGGGATTGGTGCTTTGCGGCGGCATCTTGACAGCTTCGTCGGCAATTGATCTTCGTCGTAGGTCGTTGGAGAATGGGGTCCGAGTCGCTAGGCGTCGCGTGAGGGTGCTGTTTTTTTTTTTTTTTTTTTTTTTTTTTAGGAGGCGGTCCCGGGGATGCGAAATTTAATTGAGGTTGCTCTCAATCGAAACCGTAAGCGACTCGGAGAAGATGATATTTGGAGAGTGTTTCAGCCACCGTAAATACGAGGCTTGAGAAGCGAGGTTGTGGGAGGAAAGAAAGTGGGAGCGGCAATTAAAACTACGTCTAGAAGAAGCCGATATTCCCCCCCCCCCCCACGGAACCCAGCGCGCTTTTCTTGACGCGTAAGGCAGCGCGGCTCAAACGCGAGTCAACAGTTCAGATGGAATATTGCGAGGTATAATTAACCCCACTGTAAGGTACGGAATTTGTAGACATCATCCCGTAATCATAACACCGGGTCTCTTTTCCATTCACCATCTTTGAATCTCTGCCCATCCGCTCGCCCAACAGAGTGCGCCCATCGATGCTTTTTGAACCTATTGACGCTCGGAAAGACCTCCTCACACACCGCACACCGTATGATTAGATATGAACCCGTCAGGACCCGGCACCGAATAATCGCGGCCATTGCCAGAGCTCCTGGGAGGGACGGTCGTATTACTCTCGGAGTCCGTTGGCATGATGACGGAAGGATGAGTGTCGGTAGTAGTCACGGGGCTCGCGGTCAAGCCCGGCCCCGAGTCGTTATTCATGTCGTTTGATAGAGAACGCGGGAAGCGGTGACCGGAGCAGCTGTAACTGGGGTAGTAACTGGAGGAGTAGCCGTGATGACCGCTATTGCCAGAAATACCAACCGGTGCGGGTTGGTTCTGGTTAGAGTCCATTGAAGGGGTAACGGAAGAGCCGGTGCTGGCGGTAGCTACGACACTTATTTGGCCCCGTTCCGAGCTGTTCTTCATGTCGTTTAAGCGATAAGGTAGCCCCACGTAAGGGGAGCCGTAGTCGGAATCATCGCTATCGTCGAGCTTACTGAACCGGGTAAGAGGCTAGTTTTGGTTGGTGTCCTTTGGCGGGATGACGGAGGGACGAGAATCAGTGGCATCCATGACATTCGCGGTTAAGCCCCGTTCCGAGCCGCAACTTATGCCCTTTGAGGCAGAAGACGCGGAGTAGTTGTTGCTGGGGTTGCTGTATTTGGCGTACTTGTAAGCGTCATCACCCCTGCGATTCCCAGGATTGTCGATTGGCCCAAGCGGCCGGCTCTCGTTAGGGTTGCCGAGAGGGATGACGGAAGGAAGAGAGGCAGTGGCGTCCAGGACATATGTGGTCAATCCTCGTTCCGAGTCGTTATTCGTGGAGTTCAAGCGGGGAGGCAGGGCGTAATCAGAGTCGGTATCGGAGATGAAATCAGATATCGAGCTGTCACTGTAGTAGGGAGCGCTGGAGAGGCTGGTTCGCACCTGTTCACCCTGCGGAAACGAGGTGGACTGGCCAACCGACGGGATGGCCTGCCCGCTTGAGGCTGGAAGCTGCCTGACTGGCGACATGTCTGAAGCCGAGGAACTAAAAGGGGCTTCTTGTCAACGACGCCGCACTGTGCCTCTTGGAGCCCATCACACTCACTCGCTGGGGCTTTCCAAGGACCGTGCCGAGATGGAAACCCCGTTTCTGCTGAATGACCACCTCGTTGCCTTGAGTCGCGACGGCGCGTTGAGGTCTAAGATGAGGAGCACGTACGCCAAGGCTGTGGAGACGTGCTTGACCTGTTTGGATAAGGGTAATCTGGATTTCGGGGACGAAGATGAGTTTCAGGATGAGAGCCGGGCCGAGGTAGGTGTGAGGTATATCGAAAAGGTGCGGGAGATATTTAATGGCATATCTCTCTAATCCAGTAACACAAACCGGCAGGTCTACGTCTCACGCTGCAAAAGTTGAGGCTTCATACCTGAATCTCTCTCGCACCTTGGGAGCGTACCCCTGAGCCCCGCTGTCATATTGGTGGGCTGGTATCTAGATGACCAACCCCTTGTAGCACATCTATTGAACGACACAAACAGCCCGGTTCATTGCTAGGATCATGGCTTTTCCTGCTTTCGTTCTCCGTATATTCAATCCCGATTTCTGCACCTCTTGTGTCAGCGTCAGCTGAGCCGCGTCCTTGGGACCCAAGCCAGCAAAGTATTCCATCACAGCTTCATACCCATTGGTCACACCATCAAACTTGAAGAATTGGCGGGCGCTGAGGCCCTTGAACTTCTGCTCAACCTGTGTTTGCACATTATTGTATCTGTCGTGCTTTTGCGGGTCAACCTTGTCCCACATGGTCGTGAGGAGGACGGTCCTCCGGCGGAGAAATTGTTGCCCGCATATCAAACCAAAGAGCTCGACATCGGTCCATGGAACTGTCCGTTCGGTAATGTTGTGGAAGTAGATGACACCGCCGACCTCCTGTGAGGCATTTTCAAGCTCGCTCAATCTTTGAGCGACCCTTTCCAGAACGCTCAGGTTTTCTCTTGGCGAATCGAATCCGGGGGTGTCGATCAGCAAAAATCGCTTGGTGGGCACGGTGAATGGGTAGTCTGCGCATTCGGTCGTGGCTAAGGAAAGTTAACAACCAACGCCGCCGCGCCATGGCCCTCAATTAGCAGGTAGGGATATGAAGGGAGGTATGCGACATACGACCGGTATTTACATTCTCGCCTTGCCTGGTTGCATGTCTGGCAAAGAAAGTCTTTCCGGACCTACTAGGCCCAAGTAGGAGAATGACAATCTCATTTCCCGCCATGACGGTCTCAAAGGGCAAAACAAACAATTCAGAGAGGTGGAGTTGGTGCTGGGCACCGTGCTTGTTTTTGTCCCTCAAATTTGTTCCAGCTACGAAACGCTGGTTCGGTCCGAGAGGGCAGTCTTGTGTTTCTGACGGGGCCACGACTCATGCATGTCTCAGACTGGCCAGCGCGCGACACGCGCAGGAACGCGATGATTGGGTGGACAAAAATTCTCCCCCATCTCAGGCGCCCAGCGGCTGCAAAAAAGCGTGCGCACAGGCAGGGGTCCCCAAAAGAGCTGATGAAATTAATCTCAAGTTGAAGTGTCGTAATAATCAACACAGCACTTTGTCATCCACAAACAAAATGTCGCCTCGAGCTGCCCTCCCCATCGCCTTGGCTGCCGCGACAGCAGCCAGCCCACTGTTCAAAAAGTCGTTGGATGGTGATACCACCGCACACGTCGAACGCATCGGCTGGGTCTCTTCCTCGCAACGGACTACCATGGACATCATCTGGAACTGCCTGTCCATCTTTATCATCTGCTCCTGGGGATGCGTGCATCACAATCTCCCCGCTCCGGCCGAAAGTCAGGCCAGGTATCCCACGAGGAAATGGGCCCGCCAGCTGGGCTACATGGTCGTGGTGTGCCTCGCTCCCGAGGTCGTGGTGACCATGGCGTGGGAGGACTTCCTCGCGGCCCGCTACGCGTTGCGTTCGCTGCGGGAGGATTCGGGTTTACCGCCTGAAGTCACTCGGGAGTATTCCCTGGCGCATGCGTTTTTCGCTCAGATGGGGGGATTCGCCGTTCGTCAGGTGACATCCAACGCTGTTACCGGCAAGCCACAAGAAACTAACGTCGTCTGCTCGTTGAGTGGGTTCCCCTGTTATTCACCTGTGTTTTATTTTATTTTATTTTATTTTATTTTATTTTATTTTATTTTATTTTATTTTATTTTATTTTATTTTATTTTATTTTATTTTATTTTATTTTATTTTATTTTATTTTATTTTATTTTATTTTATTTTATTTTATTTTACGTTGCGTTTATTTATGGTTTGCAGCCATAAATCCAAAATCCAATACCTACCTACCTACCCCCAAGTTATAATTCACGGCTAATACGGTGTGACGACCTGCAGGCCGCCCTTGTGGTCGGGCCGGTCCGGCAAAGGGCCCGCAGACGTCACAGTGCGGAAGGACAGTATACACGGTGCCTACCACTGTGGCTCTGTGCCAAGAAGTGGCTCTGGTGACAGAGCCCGACCTTCCTTGAGAGAAGACGGCTCTGGGTAAGGGACGGCTCTGGGGTGCAGAGCTACGAGGACCACAGAGCCGGTACAAGTTACACCTTTGCCAGTTAGTATAGATAGCTATCATCGTACCCACGATGGTGTGAGGAACCTTCTGTTCCTCACGCAAGTATTCGCTCGTCAATTGAACCAACTTCAATTGTGTCCTACTGCACCAACACTTGGAGTGTTGCTCTGTCTTATAGTGACATACGGCCCATTGACCAGTGAACCCCCGTCTGTAAGGACTTGCCTCTGCATTACTCCTCTCTACCCACCCATCCTATCTAGCGACCCTGCCGACCGCCTGTCGACAGGCTAAGGTCGTAACATACGGTCCGCAGGCCAGCTCGCCGCCTTGCCAGACATCCCACCCATCACAAGAGAGGAGATCATGGACAAGAGCAAGTCGGATGCTCTCGTCAAAGGACTCGCACTCGTACAGTGCGGCTGGCTCTTCATCCAGCTCATCGCCCGGACCGCCCAGGGCCTTGCCATGACCGAACTGGAGCTTTCAACCATGGCATTCGTGCTCTGCGCCCTGGTCATCTACATCCTGTGGTGGGACAAGCCGTTTGGCGTGGAGCAGAGAATTGTCATCACCGGCCCTATCCCCAACTCTGGCAAGTTCGTTTGCAAAAGAAGAGAGGACCGAGTTTCCTTGCACGCAACCAAGGATCACGCGTTTGAGGTGCTGGCAACGAGTATGGGCCTGCCAGCCCGCAAGCACACGGAAACTTACATGATCCTTGGAGCCATATCCGTGGTAGGGGCTGCTTTCTCGGCCGTTCACCTGGCCGCCTGGAATTGGGAATTCCCGTCCTCGGTCGTGAGGTTGTTGTGGAGAGTGTCGACGATGACTGCCTTTACAACCCCGTTCCTCATGACAATCTTGTCGGCCGTTCCCCTGTGGTGCCCTCGGTTGAGGGTCATTGCAGACGGGTTCAATATTTTCTGTTTGGCGGTTTATTGCGTTGCGAGGTTGTCTGTCATTGTTCTTGCTTTCTATTGTTTCTCTTCCATGCCGGCGAGCGTCTATGAGAGTGTAGACTGGGTGGAACTGCTTCCTCACTTCTCATAGGGTGTGACACGTTGCAGGGTGGGTAGGATTGAGGCCTTTTTTTCCCATTGCCAGAGGCACTCGACAGGATTCAGCGATCTAGGTCGAGCCCCCTCCCCTCTCACTTATAAAAAAAAGTCGACAGGGCTTAGGCTGTGGAGACGACAGCCAGTCGCAGGAGGGCGGGAGGGCGATGCAAGGGTGTATCAGCAACTGGCCCATTGACCAACCAGATCAGTCAAAACCACGAGACGCAAACTCCCGGTTGAAAACCACGTCTACCTTTAGACTCATCTCCGCCGAAATCTAGCCGGTAACCCACAGCCGCTCTCCCCCTAATTCCTCTCTTCACTGGCACCGCTGCTATGAACGTTGCCTAGTTCTCGTTAACCTACCTACCCAAGGAGTAAAGAAAAGCTTCAAGCAACAAATTCCAGCACATCCATATTAACCACAACCGCCACCCCCAACCCCCTGATATTCCACCTTTTTTCACCATTACATTTCCTCCATCTCCCCAGGCACATCAATGCTATCCTTCGGCACTAACCACCCCTCCAAAACCCCCCTCTCCAAATGCGTGTCCAACCAGTCGAACCAATTCCACAACTGAAACCTCAGGCTCCCAAGGTCCCGCATGCAGTTTTCCTTCTCGAATGCCTCCTTCACAGCCACGGCAAAGTCATAGGAAAAGTAGTAAACGAATGGAAAAATGGTGTCGGGTGCGTCGTGTTCATGCACCCTTTGCTCGTACCACGGTTCACCCTTGATCCGAGTCATTCTCCATTTCTCGTAAGGTTCCTCCTCTTTTTCCAACCATTCTGCTTCGGTAAGAATTTTGCCCCCAATAATACCCTTTCTGGTGTACTGTGACGTGGTGCTATCGAAGCCAAAGTAAGCTTTGTGGCCGCAGGGTTCCCAGTGAGTCTTCAGGAGCTCCGGGCACGCATCGCGTACGTCGAATGTAAGATGCAACGGGGTGGTGCCGGACGAGAGAAGAAGGGAAAGCACCGAGCTGAACGTCTCCCTGCTCATCTCGCCAGGCACTGGTTTGATGCGTCGGCTCTCGCAGGGCGCGGATGGCATCTCCCTGAATTTACCCCCAAGGTGATGACTAGGCGTCTGGAAGTCGTAGTCCACCACGGAGAGGACATGGGCTAGGGAACGGGACCAGTTTGCGCAATGCGGGGAGGTCAGGCGGAGCGTGAGTTTGCGGATATACGGGAGGGCGGCATCGGGCAGGAAGTCGAGGCTGGCGGCGAGATTCGAGTGGCAAATGGTGAAGTGCACGGTGGAGTAGAATGCCTCGATGGCGACGAGGCGGGTGTCACGGTCGACAAGGAAGAGGGCCATAGGGTCTTCGCCAGAACAGGTGCACTTGGGGGCAAAGGAGGCGAACTCGGTGGGGCAGCAGCTGTTAGATTTTATTATACATGCGGATCAGATGCCAATCAATAACCAAAACGAGGAGACAGGACAGCACTTACCAGTCCAGCCGGGTTTCAGTGCACTCGAAGCAGCAGCGCTTGGTCCAATCTACTAGTACCGGCCAGCCGAAACACCTCCGCCAAGGGTTGTCGACCGTTGCAAGGCCACGGACAAGCCGGCCATTCACAACAACCACTCGGTCGAAGTTGGCTCGATAAAAGTGTCGCAGGACGGAGAGTTTGAGTTCCCATGGCAGCTTGGCGAATGGAAAGGGCTTGGTTGCTAACGGGACGTGCGTTTGTCCTGTCAATCGCAGGGCCGTGTCTCGGGCCACAGCCGCTAGATGTTTGGCCGCTGGATTGGATCCGAGTCGAATTGTGCAGGAGCGAAGCAGTGGGAGGTACTTTGTCAGTGGCTCAACGACGCGCGAGGCGAGGGAGCCGTCTTCAATCCCGTCAATGTCGCAGATGAGGGTCAGGTCAGTTTTTCCAGGCCTGCGTCCCGATCCTAGACGACGGCAGAGGCCATCCCAGGCCTCAAGTAGCCGCATGCTCCGCGGATCCAAGTGCGACTGGGAGGATATGGGGCGAGTCCCACATAGTGTGCAGTACTCATCTCGTACCGTCGCGTCCATAAAAGCCCTGGATAGCGTCTGATCATGGCCCCAGGGACACGACCAGGCGCTAAGTCGAATGACAAGGCGGGTCATGCGAGCCAAATGCCGCGTCTGGACATCCGTGAAAAGGGGAAAGTCGGTGAACGTGTGCAAATTCAAGTCTTTTGAGTGCAGGACAAAGAGGTTGGTTTCGAAGAATGCGTCGAGAACTTCCTCGCGAACTTGTCTGCTGATGTGCGTCAGCTCGAACGGAAAGCGCTCACACCCACACAATCTCGAGTCAGAAGGGAACATGTCAGCGTCGCCGATGAGGCACTGCTTGTGCCAGCAAAGCCAGGGGGAAGGTTCCTCGCAACCGTGAGAAGTGTCCCAAAAGTCGCCAGGCTGTCTTGCACGGGTTAACTTCTTGGTCGGGCGCCTACTCGAGAGATACACGGGACACTGCCGCGTCATCCCCAAGACGCCGTAGATGGTGCGGCGCACCGCGAGGGGTAACCGAAGGAATGCTGGGTCTTGTCGATTTGCCATGGGAGCGGCATTGAGTTCCATCGGGGAGCCGGTCCGGGGTGAGGCAAGGCGTCGCGGTTCTGGTTTCATTTTTGCGGCGAAGATTTTCGGTTGCGTTGGTGAACGTTCAAGTTCTGTTCGACAAAGTCCGTGAATGCTCTGTTGACGTTTATTTTTGTGGGTCGCAAGACTGGCAGTTGGGTACCAGGTACCTCTCCAAGCTTGTCACATTGTAGCACAGGGTTAGGGTTTTACACGAGCATGCGCTCACCAGCAAGGGGGATTCAAGCTGGCTGATCCGTCTGCGGCCTATTGGATGAATGGCACGGGGCAAACCCCGTCATATGCATCTGGTATATGTACTACTTGGATCTATATGCTATGCTAATTCGTTACCATGTCGACAAAGAAAATTACGAAACCCCTGTAATGGCTCCTGGCACGCGTTCCGGCGATGTCGGTGGGCTGATCACCTCAACCCGGCCCTCCAGCTGTTTTCTCCCCTTTATATCTCGCACCGTCCTGCTGACAACCTCGATCAATGTCGGTGGCAGAGTAGGCCTTGGTGCCGGCAGAGTCCTGGATACCCGTTCGTCCTCACTCTCGTCCTCGCCATCGACGCTTGTGTCTTCGGAGTCGCTGCCTGAGTCTTCCACCGGCGACTCGATCTCTCTGGGTGCTTCCTCTTGTGAGTCATCTTCACTGTCCTCTTCCTCAGACTCGGAAGAGGAGTTCGATTCCGGCTTCGAGGAATCTCGTACTGGTGTTTCGTCATGATCGTCATCGCCATCATCGCTGTATTCGTCCGTGTCACTCTCATCGCCGGCCATGGCGAGCTCCTCGGCCAGTGACAGCCTTCGTTTAAACTGTTGTCTCCTTGGCCCTGCTTCGGTCATTAGCGTCAAACTCGCAACTCGAACCATGCAAGAGACTCACCCTCGACTCCTTGAGTGGTATTCCTCCTCACTGGTAGTCCCCTGTCCACGGCCAGCGCGCTCTCCTTCTTCGGCCTGGCAGGACTCAAAGGCGGCAACGGTGGTAGTTGTATCGGCGGCAGCTCTGGGAGGGCCAACGGACTCTCAAACGAAATAGAAACTGAGTGCTGGGTGTGCTGGGTATCTGGGCGTTTTTCTGATGCTTCCTCTTCCTCTTCGTAATCTTCGTTGACACTTGCTGCATACGGTGGTGAGTCGAACTCCCTTCGTTCAAGCTCGAGCGCCCGGAACAGGATTCGGTTGTACCCCTCGTAGAAGTGCCGCTGCAGGAGTTCGAAACCTATCAAGGTCAGCATGGTCCCGGTCAGAGCACTGGGGGGAGGATACAGACTTCCACCCTTGAGCCTGTTGACTTCCTTGACAATCTGAAGCTGTCCTTCGGCAAATTCAAGAGAGTCAACTGCAACTTGGATCGCCGCGTTGACGCGCATCTCAGCACGGAGGTCTTTCATCAGAGCAAGGTCGGCAGCGCTGTCCGGCGTTCGCGACGGGCGTCCAGGGCTCGGCGCAATCCCATGGAGGGCAGGGAAGTCTTCCAGCGGCCTGAGGTTCCGGTTTGGCGGCGTTGGCGGTCTCGTTTGCTTCTCGGTGGCAAGCAGAGAAATCGGCATGGACGATGCCCTGTCAGCCTCCCGATGCTGCGTCGGTCTCGGACTCGGGCTCGGCCGAGGACGTCTCCCCTTTGACGGCCCCCGTGCTGATCTTGGTTCCACCGTCGGCTCCGGCTTCAACCCCTCCTCATGCCCTTCCCTCGAGAAGCTCCTCAGCGTGTCGGTCAACGAATTCTGCAGCAGCCATAGCGTTGGACACAGCACCTCGCCCAACCTCTCCCGCGACTCATCCGGCGGCAACAGTTCCTGCAGCATCTGCAGCGCGAGCTGTAGGCTCGGTCCCAGCATCAGCACCGCGCCGAGCAGCGTCTCCTTGTCGACATCCCGCAGCGGCCGCAGCGCGTTGAGTTTCTCGATCACCGACACGGGGCTCTCGGAGAGGGCATCGCCGCGCACCGAGCGCAGCAGCCAGTTGCCAAAGTTCATGGCGGCGGCTCAACCCGACCCAAACAATCCCCCCTCACAGGCAATTCCCGCAGATTCGGAGTGGTGGCGTCGCGAGCCGTTTCCGTCTCTCGAAGTGAGGTGAACCTGAGGCCGGCGTCGTCAATCGTCGCAAAAATGAAAACAAAAATGAGCCGCAAAAATCTGTGATGTGTCTTGCTGCCGGAATCGACCCGACCACCCGCGAAACGCACGCCGCTTCCCGCGTGCGCGCGACGAGAGGAGGGGAGGTGCTCGTCCGAGGCGGTGTGGAGGACCCACTGCGGCGCCACTGGCTAGATCACCCCGGCCTGCCCGTTGGCAGGGCCACGCGCCATCGCCATGTGGAGCCGCCAGATCCAGAATCAGATTCAGGGGTCTTTAGCGCTAGCCTGATTAGTGATGGGGGGCATTGCGGGTGAGGGGCGGATGATGGTGAGATTTAGATTGGAAGAAAGGGATGAGGATGATCAGCCTTGGGAGGATTTGAGGTGGAAGGTGAGGAGTTTTGGTTTGGGAAGGGACGGTAGTTGGCGCACAAGAGCAGGTCCTGCCTGAGGAATTCGCGCACAGCGGGCGCTTCTGTGCCGCTTTGAGCTCCGCGGCAGCACCGAGTTCTGGGGTACCTTGACCTGACGCCCAAGCCCAATTTGATGCAGGAATACTCGAACAAAGGCTTCTACGAGGGCTAAAATTGCAGTGATATGCCATTTGATCCGACAACGACACCCTCTTCAACACTCAAAGAGGCCAAAATCGTCCCTATTGACGTCATAGGCGAGCTGCAGGACGCCCTCCGCGACAGGCCGACCAATGGAAGGCGTTCATACTTTTTTAGCTCAGTTAACCTGCGGATGGCATCAATGCTACAGGGTGTGGAATTAGTGATACCTCAACTTGGCCGGATCATTTTCCCTGGGAAGGAGAGCCCACCTAAAGTTGCGTCCGGCTCTCCCGGTCTTGGTTCGGGTTCCATGCCCTGGTAAATCCATTTCCGTGCCAGGTCAAGGTTATCACGGTTGCGCATTCTCTCAGCGGCGCATGTTGTTCCATCGGCGATGTGCACCTTATGAGGTCAGGCGTCAGCGCACTGCATATTGTCGTGTGGGTGGGGAAGTTGCCGAGGCAAACCAACGTTCAATTAAGTTCCGTAGAAAAGCTCATGCCGCATGTGGTGCAGTAGAAACCATAATTTGCGGGTTGGTGTAAGTGGTCCATGGTGGTGTGCTTGTCAAGGCCGGACCTCTCTTTGAAGCCGCAACAGCACATGCCTGCTTGAGCTTGTCGTAGCCCGCCTTAGCCTCCGCCGTGCCTGATTGCAGGTCTTGGAATGCCACTTCATCTTTTCCCCACACGTGTGACTGAATGACCTAGGGTGGCGTGGAACGAGGGTTGGCGTCGACGATGGTCAGTGTAGAAGTATGAAGAAGACGCATTCTCGGCCGGAGTGGTCGGATGGAAGGCTGTGTATGAATGGGCGTGTCTTTAAGGGATGGGACTCGATTGGATTCGGCGAGAGACCCGAAGGGCCCTTTGCTGCGTCAAGAACAAGCAGCGCCTCTGGGCGACAGGAAATTCATGTTGCGTCCTTGGATCAACGTTTTGAAAAGCCAAAACCCCTCATCGTTGAAACATGGAAGGGTGTTGGACGGCGTGAAGGCAGACAGGATCTGCGGGGACGGTGCCTTGCGCCTCAGGCATCTATACAGAGAGCGTGCGGGTAGTTCCACATCCTGCTGAGGTCAGTGTGTGCTCCGCTGTCCTGGAGAACACCGCGTCACCAAGGCCCCAATTTGCTCAACCACTCCTCGCAATCCGAAATTCCGGACGGAAACATCAAGAGCCACGATTGGCGCAATGACCTCAATCTATCCCCTGCCAAGCCCCCTGAGCCGCTCAAATCACAGCGATCCGGGTACCGGCAATCCGGGACGAACCACGAACCTCAATTTGTTCGGCATTAGCAGCGGCGGGCCAAGAAAGTATCAGCCAACATGTTCTTTGCAGATTGTCACTGCCGGGATTGGCCGCCCCGATTCCCGTTGTTGGCGCATCCGGGCGGACCAATATCGTCGCAACACCAAGACGCCCAGGGCAGAGACACGTAGTTTTTGGAGACGGAATTGATTGGGGTAATGTAGTGAGCCGCACGATTGATTGGGGTGCGATTGGAGATCGCTGGGCTCAAACTTCACTGCGACCAGCTCCATAAGACCAACCTCATTCTCCCAGAACGCAAACACTGGCCTTTTTGCTCCCGACTCGAATCACTCCGCCACCGTGAGCATCTACCAAAATGAGGTTCTCTCTCCTCACCCAGCTCGCCCTCGCGGGTGCCATCTCTGCCGTAAGTCCTCCTTTCCCTATCTCCTTTCCCAGAAAGCCAAAAAACAAACAGGCAGGCACCGGCCCCTACTCCGCGGAATGGACTCAAGACCCCACCGCCCCCAACCACGTAATTTACGCCCCTTCCGAACTCCCCGCTGGTCTCCGCCTCCCCGTCCTCATCTGGGGCCAAGGCGCCTGCTCCTTCAATGCCCTCACCTTCGACGCCTTCCTCAAAGAAGTTGCCTCCCACGGCGTCTTCATCCTTTCCAACGGAACCCCCAACGGTCCTGCGAATCCCGACGGGATGGCCGAGGCTTCGTATCCCAACCCTGTGTTGCATAACGAGGGGCTGGATTGGGTCACAAAACACGCCGGGAAGGGGAATTATTCGCACGTTGACGCTTCGCGATTGGCAGTGGCGGGCATGTCGTGCGGTGGAATCCAGGCGTACGCAGTGCAGCATGATCCGCGGGTCACTGCGATTGGGATCTTCAACAGCGGGATCCGGAACCAGACGGAGGAGGCGATGTCGCTGGCGGATCGGATCACGAAGCCGATTTTCTACTTTATTGGCGGGCCAACGGATATCGCGTATCCGAACGCGGAGAGGGATTATACACGGTTGGCGAAGACCACGCCAAAGTGGAAGGGGAACTTACCTGTGGGCCATGGAGGGGATTATCACTTGGAAAATGGGGGTGAGTTTGGGGTGGCGGCGTCGAACTGGGTGAAGTGGGTATTGCGAGGGGATTGGAGGTCGTCGGAGTACTTCACAGGGAGTGCCCCTGGGAGCGCAAAGAGGACAGGATGGGATGTGGTGTTTGAAAGTTTGGAGGATTTGAAGTTGGAGAGCTGGGATGAAGAGTAATACGCTAGAATCAAATTTAAGTTGAAAATAGAATACGGCTACTATTTCTCAGGGGCTCGGGGGTCGACTCAACCCCACGCTGCACTCGCTCTCGCCCGGAAGGGTGACTTGCATGTATGTCTCAGCCGTTGGAGCGGCTGCCTTGTGGCGCACTCTGCGGCAGACTGACTGGCGTGATGAACGTCTCGCCCATTTTCGCCAGGTGTGATGGACCCTGAGATCGCAGCTGGCCGAATTGGGACTGGCGGCTGCACCGCGACAGAGGTTATATCAACTCCATTCCAGCTTTTCTCGCACACTCTACCTTTCTCAGCTTTCCTTCTTTCCTTCTTTCTTTCTTTCTTTCTTTCTTTCTTCTTTCTTACTTACTTACTTACCTCTCCACATTAGATCACGCAGGCAGAGGTGCTGTGCAGTCGCTGCCAGCTTTTCTTAAAGCTGCTCCTGATCATCGTGGCCCACAGGTGGGCATTCAATTGCGGGTCTGATCTGGAGACACTGGAAATATCTGTCGAGTCCCAAAATTACTTCCTTTGCAAAGTTGCCCGGACATGGGCCACGACCGATATCTGTAGACCGACTCGCTCTGTATCTTGCAAGAAGTCCTAGGAACGAAGGCCTCTTCTTCGACAGGCATTACGCCGACATCTCACGCCCCGTGTTCCTCCGATCCGAGTGCTAAATGCACTTTGATCAGTTCCGCCGGCCGTACCGACTCATCGAAGAGACCTTTCTTGAGGACAACCTATTCCAAGAGCCGTTGCTGCAACGCGACTGGGTGTTAATGGAGTTGATTTACGCAATAGTTATACATCTCCTACTAATCTGTCCCTCCAACCCTTATAGATAGGTAGTTCCCTTCATCATGCCCCCCCGCCTGACTCTAAAATTCCGTCTTCACCACGATCCACAAAACACTGCACCAATGAACCACAATGGCCAACGTCCTAACCAGCGTTGTTTTCTCCAGCCTCCTCACCGCTGCCAGGTCTGCCGTCTTCTGGATGCGCAGCTGAAGCGGGATCTGCACCAAGAACGATGATACCCAGGACACCGACAGCGCCGTCAGTCCCAACCACAGCCCAAACCGAAGATCCGAATTTCCGCTGGCTACCATCGGTGGCCGCGCCACAAGGTAAGCGTTGAAGATGGTGAGGGCGGTTTTGGGAACAACGTAGGTGTAGAGCACGCCGTGCCCGCTGGCGGCCTGTACGGCTTTGAGCTGCCGGGGTTCGTGAATGTGGAGCCAGCCGCGGAAGACGGCCGTGTGCTCCAGGACGCCTCCGCAGAGACAATACGCAGAGAGCGCCGCGTAGCTGGCGATGCTCAGCGGTAGGACGAGAAGAGTGGCCATTGTTGTTGTCCGAGGGCGCGAGTAAAAGATGATGAATGTTTGATGCTTCCCTGGGAGGGGGGTCGGGCAGGCCGTCTTAAAAGTGATTTCGTTTCAGTAGGTAGAATGGGAATAAGTGCTCGGGTCAATTGGGTTAGCCCGTTGGCTGATAAGTCTCCGTCTCGGATGACTCCTCGGCGCGGGAGTGGGGTTGCGCCGTCCGACAATAAAAAGTTGCCGAAACCGAGCACAGCCGGGATGTGGTGGTCACCGTCATTTGACGGCTCAGCTCCGGCCAAGTTTTGTTCATTGCGCAATCCGTTTTGCGGGAAAAGCGAGATGCGACGACTTCGAACTTGTCATCTCGTTGAAGGCGCATCCGCTGCTCGGCAAGTGGGTACCCATGTAACACCAGAAGTGTCACAAAAATGTCTTGGATTTTTCCTTCTTCTTCATTATTCTCGTAAGCCACTGATTCGCAGCAAAGCAACCAGCCCGTCCAGACAAACGCTCCCTCCACACTCCCTCCACCTTCGCCCCCTTTGGCCTGGTACTTTGCCGCAAAACATCAATGGCCGACATCCAGCCCAACATCGAGTTGATCAAGTCCATCGAATGGCTCAAATGCTCAGAGGTTAGCATTTCGCTGCTAGTGCTGCTACTGTTGCTACTGCTGCTACTGTTGCTACTGCTGCTACTGCTGCTACTGCTGCTGCAACCATTTTCGGTTTTGCAGCCATCGTCAAGCACAACGACGTCTCGGCTATCCTGTTTGTGGCAGTTTGTCTCAAACTCTGCCTCTGGCATACTATTATTGGCACTGTGACGGCCACGTGGTTGCAATGCAGACAGCGCCGTGTCGCGGTTTCGTCTGGCTAGAAGCCAGCCTCCGACAGGGCGGCCATCGGCCCGGACTGGGCTGTTGCGATCGGCTTGCTGGGCCGGTGGTGTTTGTTGGCACCAAGATGCGGGAAGAAGAAAGAGGTAGGCATCCGCTTTGTGCGAAACCCCAACAAGGGCCCCACCAGCGTCTGACAAGGACAGAGAGGCATCAACTAAATTATGAATGACGGTATCTATATTATAAAAAGCCTAGAATATGTTTAAAGAGGCTTTATCGACATTTTAAAAAATCTTTAAGAGCGTGTAAGAACCTATTAACATTACACAAAGGCTCTGCCAATGTTGCAAGAGGCCTTGAATCAGCGACAGCAGGTGGCAATTATCGAGCCCAGGAGCCGAGAAGAAATGAGTCAGGGCGGAACTATCCTTTACTCTTCCCGTCGTGCCTCTAAAGACATGCCCTCCGCCCGGCAATCCCCCCGTGGCCCATACTTTGCAAGTGATAGCCTTGCTCCTCTCCACATACACCTTGCAAATTTCCCGCTTGCGTTCCAGGAACCCATCATTAAACTTCCACGTCTGACCCCACTTATCACCCCAAATTTTATCCATTCTCTCCTCGTGAGGATATAGCGGCTGCGCAAAATAGCCAAACGGCCAGGAGCGGTTCCGCGCTCGAATCCTCGCTGCCTCCTCTTGCTCGCGACGGAATTTTGCACATGTATGCCTGTTGCACTGCCGGAATTCTCCTCTGTCTTTGTCGATCAGAGTTATTTCTGCTTCCAGCTGTCTCGTTCGAGGGATAGCAACTCCTTTATCCACTCCTCTCTGTCCGCCCATACCGCTCGCACCTTGTTGGCGATGTGAGGGGCGCGGACTTCGACAGCTTCGAGGCTTTCGAGACAGTTGCAGGTGGGCTCGTAGTTGCATGATGTCGTGGGCGCTCAGGTAGAAGTTTCCTGTGGCCGGTTAAATCGGGGGAAATCCAACTGCCGCTGGACATGGGAGACAAAGGGAGAGGGCTGCTATGGCCATGAGGGCGGCCTCGTGTCTGCTCTTGAGTGATTATTTTGGGAAAGAAAGCACAGTGCACAGCGTTTTCTTGTGAACATTCGGTGTAAGAAAAAGGGAAGAAAAAAATGGGTATCTGCCAGACTGCGCTTCAGAGACTGTTGGTTACCTAATATCACGTATAAACTTCCCGAGGGCCGAGAGTGGGCATACGGCTGCAGAATTCCGCAGTAAAAGTTGCGGCCTTAATTTATGGATAATTAATACTTGCGGAACTCAAAGTCTTGTGGATAGTACGAAGTGTTTGTGCCCATGATGGCGAACTTGGAGCATTTTCGCTATGTTCATCTGATGTACAAAAGCCGACCATGAACACCCTTCAGCCCCCGACCAAGCCCATTTCACAATTGTCCAAGCTCAAGGCGCGGCGGAGGGCGCCACTGGTGCCAGCGGACTGGTCGAAACAGCACAGATAGAAGCCACCAGCAGCGTCTCCGTCTTGGTCACCTCCACTGTCTGCGTCTTGACCCCAACCTTGGTGGTCGCCTCAACTTTAGTCTCCGTCTTGGTCTCCGTCTTCGTCGATGTCGTCGTCACCGACTTCGTCTCGGTCTTGGTGGAGGGAGAGGGCTGAGGCTGAGGCGCCCTGGAGGTGCTGGGTTGCGGTTGAGGCGGCGGCTGGCTAGCACCCCCTCCTCCTCCTCCTCCTCCTCCTCCACTACTATCACCGACTTCGCTGAGGGTGTACTTGGAGTTGCCCGCGGCGTTGCCCCATCCCTCAGTAGCCAGGACTTGGTAATCGTGCTGGGATCCAAGGTTGAGGCCAGCCTTCTTCCAGGCATCAAAGTGGTTCTGCATGGTGACGGTACCGCTGCCGGGACGCTTGCTAACGCGGTTCGAAATGAACTGCCAGAAGGTGGCTGTGCCGGCAATGGAGGGCTGGTTGACCTGCTGGTGCTTCCAGATGTCGTACGTGCTGCCGTCGCTGACGAGAGATCCGACCTTTTGGCCCTGGGCGGAGCCGGCGCCGTTGGATGTGTACTCTTGGACGTAGTACTCAATCAGGGGGTTCTTGGTCCAGCCGTAGACCGAGACAAGGACAGTGCCGGCTTGTTGCTGCGTAGAGCCGTTGAAGGTGATATTCCGGGCCTTGCCTGTGCGCCATCCTTTTCCGACGACGAAGTCTCCGGCGTTGGAGAAGGTTACCGAGTAGCCGTTGGAGCTAGGTGAGTAGTTGATGTTGCCCTGGCCAGCCTTCCAGTTTTGGTTGTAGTCCATGCCACCTTGTCGACGGGCGAGGTTGCCCGTCTGAGGGCCGATCTCAAAATCGGGCAGGTTGGGATCAGGCTGGGCTGTGGGGATGGCAAAGATCCCAGGCATGGCAACAGCCAGCAAGGATAGGCAGGTGAAAGGAACCATGATGACGAGAGGGAACGAAGTGCTGAACTATCGAGGTGTGTTCTCCGCAGACCACATCAAAACGAGGTGCGAAGAAAGTGCATGTCTTATACGTTCCTGTCGGCCGGCTGGGCTTCGCTGTTCCGGCTAAAATGGCTTTGCAAGACGTTGGCGTTGGGTTCTGTTCCAGAGTGGATTCTGTTCCAGATTGAACTGTCCCATAAGAAAAAATTGCAACGCCTTCGCTTCCCGTCCCTGGGCTCGTCATCTGATCCTGGACAGCGATCAGAAAGTCTGCTGCGGGATGACCCAAGCGGGGAATGCGGTATTGCTTCATCAAAATGAGGCTCGACGCGCGCCTATGATGAACCAACCTCGCTGTTGGTGTGCGATTCGAGGACATGAAATGGGTTGTGAATGTGGACCGTGGCTCGTTTGTGCATGGCTGCAATCAGGGTGGGCGAACCTGCGGGACCGGCTGTTCGATTTTATCCAGAGAGAATTCGCTTCCTCCGAGTGGGCGGCGCAGAGATGAAGTTTGCGGGGGAATTGCGCCACCCCCCAGAGAATGGAGCGGATGACGGAGCTTTTCTGCCTTTTCCGGCTTTGTCGGCAGGATATATCGGCATTTCCTGGCTGGGAGATTGAGACTACAAAGTGTCGTAAATTGTAGGCCAAAGTCTGCCCGAGGTTGTGAAGAGATTTGATCATCGATCGGTCGCATCTCGGCACGTCGCGAAATTTGGGGTTGGAGTTTTGATATTCGGCGGTTCGTTGACCTGGAGCTCCGCAGCGCCAAGATTGAGCCAAGATGACCAAGAATCTTGGCCCCCATTCTGAGTGGCTAGGTCCTCAAAACAAGCATCCTTTAGCGGACTTGGCTTCCTTGGCTGCTTCGCTCCAAGGCTTGGAAGATGAGCGACCCGGGTTCGCGGAACCGCTACCCCAACGGGACCAGTTTCCAAGTGTGCGACGCCCTCTCCCACGCTTCCTCCAAGATCTCCCCAACATCGACGCGATAGGCAATCGACTCTCGCCATTCAACTTGCAGTACCAGCAACGACGGGGGAGAAAACTGGTTCCGCCGACTCCCCACGACGATGGACTCGTGTTGTTCCTGCCCCTGAGCGGGCGTTTTGGAGCTGACAGGCCCCATGTTCCCCACAACCTCGCCAAAGGAGTCGAAAATGGCGGTGCCGCGACTGGGATGCTTGTCTTCGGTGGCTGTCAGAGTGAAGAATGCAGAGCTCGTCCAGAAAAACACAATATGGCCCTCGGGAATCCCACCCAGCTTGGGGAACAGCTCTAGATGGCGAGTCTCGATGTCCTCGAGCTGGACTTCCTGGTCATCGCCTCCCTTCCATCCCGGAGAAGACGATGCTTCGTCATAGGGTGCTGGCTTCTCTCGAATTCTTTGAACGCGGAGAGAGGTGTGGTCATGCTCGAAGCACAGGATTTCTGGGATTTCCCTAAAGTTGACCGCGGCGTCAGCGCAAAAAGCCTCGATGGCAGTCCGTGTCCGAGGCATCGGAAGGTGAGAAACCTACCCAATGTCATAATCGCAACGGTCGTCTCCAATACAGACCCAAGCCTCGCCGACCCAACCCATCCACGACTAACTGGGAAGGTGAACGTTGATGCGGAGCGAGGTCATTGGGAGTATAGAGAGGTCTTCTCGGCGATGCACGCCGGTAAATGAAGTCCAGAGAAGCCATTACAGTGAAGAACTGGCGCGTGTAGTTGGCGACGAGGCCTCGGAAGTTGTTCCAAAACCGAGTCTGGCTGTCTTGGGGTTCGGTGGGAGTCCAAATCGGCCTTTGCAGCGCCAACTCGGATCCGTTCCCGCCGTAGCGCTGACACTGCCGGGACTCGTGCTCGAAATGGGATTCCTCGCAGAAGGTAGCTCCTCAGCAAACCCAAAAGACCTGTTCGGCCACAAATACACGAGCACGCGGCGAGACAGCACGCGCTCTTGCATGGTCCACCCGCGATCATTCCAGGGTGTGAGAGAGAACGTGGTCGCCCGATCTGTGGAGAGGATGGAGACATGTCATCAAGGACAGCCCGACATCTGTGTGGCCGGTTGCGCCCTTTGGTATTACCGCCATCTCCTCTTGCTCGGCGAAGCGGCTTCCTGGCTGGACCCCTTGGACACCACCCCTGACGCTCGACGATGAGGCTGCGGTGATGGTGAGAAAAGCAGAGCCGTAGATCAGACTCATGGCTGCAATCTGCATCTCCTTATCCACTACGTCATCCTGCATGATACACAAGGTATCGACCCATAGATGGCGGAATCCCAGCGATTTGGTGACATGGATTGCGTCTTGGATGGTCTGAGGGAGCGGCGTAGCGGATAGGGCCCCGGGGCAAGTGTCCTGGAAACACCTGTCCGGGTCCGCCTCAACCGAGGACTCACCAATGCTGCATGCCTGGAAAACATCCCAGAGGTACTTTTCCAACTCGGCGACGACACATATGGACAATCGACAGACCCAGCACTTTTTTCCATTGCGGTCGCGATAGGCAGCGAAATAGCTTGTGTAGGCCTCGCATTGGTCTTCGGGATCTGGGCATCTGAGCGTCTTCCGGGAGAGGCTATCGCCGATGATCTGACAGGTGGAACATTTGGAACCTCGCTCGAGAATTTCGCCAAAGGAGCTCAGTGCGGTATACTCGTGTGCGTCGTCGACCTTTTCCTTGAAAGGGTGTCGAGTCCTGTCAATGGCTCCATTTTTCAAGGCGGGAAGGTCAGAAACCAGCGGGCAGCGGAGTGCCTCGGATTTCATTTCCCTGCAGACTGAGCAGATGTTGGGATTCATGGCGCGCAGTTCTCAGAAAACGTGAAGCGTATCAAGCGAGAGACATCCCATGCCGCTATTACCCCGCACTGGGTTTGCCAAAGTTTGTGGATTGATATAAGATTAGGGTTGTCATTGGCCAGTGACGGGGAACTTCTGTCATCGATTTTTGTGGGGTGGGGGGTGGGTGTTAGCTTTGGTGGCACTCGAAGCCGTGGCTCCACGGTCGCCACGTTGATGATTTTCTCACACTCAATCCCAAAGGACCTGACGAGAGGTGAACGGCAGTGGTGCCCCACTCTGACTTCCTTAGACAGGTACGCCCGGACAACGCCAAAAGCGTTTTACCACGCGAACAATCCGCCGATAAACCATGGAAAAAAAGACTACCCGGAAGATACCCATGCTGGGATGCAAAAGGCCTACCCAACTCGCGAAAGGAGAGATCCTTGGCCATAGCAGGTCTCAGAAACTCGGAAAGACGTCACACCAAGACGACCAGGCAAACACGCTTTTCCAGCTTCAGGCAGCACCCTTCCCCTCTCCTCTCGCCGTACCATACCATTTCACGCACGACCGAAGCATAAACAAAACGACTTTAGCAACCAGCAATAAAAACGCAAAAATGTTGAACATCCTGGAGCTTCCGCCTGAAATCCTTCACAAGATTCTCGTCTTTGCAATCCTCGCGCGCCATCCGTACAGCATTCGTCGGGGCCTTCGACTCAGGCTTGTGTGCAGTGAGTTTTCCAGCAAATTTGGCTGCATCAAACGCGCAAGCTGCTCCCCACTGACAATCATCCAGAGACGGTCTGCGCCGCGTTCCAGGCGGCCATCTTTGAGTCTCGCGTGCTGTACAGCACCATCCGCAACATGTACGCATTGGGCGGGTGGCGGACGCGAGAGAGGCCCGTCCAGCAGAGGCTCTGGCAGGTGTATTTTGCGGACCGGCGCCGACTTTGATGAGACGCTTGATGCCCTCTGCTGGCTGGCGCTCGACAAGGTTTGCGTTGGCTCCGACCCGGCGATGGTGCTGGAGCGCCGTCTACAAAGGGGAGGACGAAGTTCCTGATCCCGAGGTGAATCTCCTCAGCACGGCCGCCTACCTCAGCTATCGTGCTCTAGCTCGCAGCTTGCTGAGCGAAGGCGTCTGTCCGGCTTCAGCGGAAGGGCTCTTTCTCTCACCGATGCACCTTGCGGCATTGTCTGGCAACGTCGACATGTTGAAGATGTTCCAGGAGCACCTGCCCGCCTATGAGTAGCTGGCGTGGAATTCCTGGTGCGGCATGACGGGACCGGGTTCGATCGTCGGGGCCGCTCAGCGCAGCGACATGGAAATGCTCCGCCTTGCCATGTATCCGCCGTCGATGGCCGACCAAGACACCACCAAGTTTGCGGGGTTTCCAGTCGGATGTGTAGACAAGGACACGGACCCTCGAGGAAAGGACCTCTATCAGGCGAAGGGGGGAGGGGGCGACGAGAAACCTGGACATCTTTTGGTACCTGTGCTCTTTCTTCGAGGACTCCCAGGTGTCGGACTACGGCCTCCGCCATATGATGATGCTGTTGATGCGACGCGTGGCAACTTGGACATGGTGCGAGGTCTGCTGGATGCCGGCGTTGAAATGGATCTGGGCGTTGAAGCAGACGGAAATCTGAGCGCGGGAGACTTTCATCCGCTGTCAATGGCAACTCAGCACGGTCACGAGGAGATTGTTGATCTGCTGCTGGAGCGCGGGACGCATGTGAACTACCCGTCCAGGAGGGGGTCGGCCATCGTGTACGCTGCCGTGGGCGGGAGCCTCGCCATCGTGCGCAAGCTTCTCGCGCAAGGAGCTCTGGCGCGCGACGAATGTTGCTATCGGACGCTTCAAGAGGCACTCATACGCGAGCACACCAAGATGGCGGAGCTGCTCCTGCGGGAGAGGCCCGAGATGGATCCGAGAGTGCTGTACACGGAGGGGAAAATGTGGTGGAAGTCCGTCTTGGAGGCCGATGTGGACTCCATGGTGGATATGATGAGGGAGCGGTACAGACCCGAGGACGCTAGCTTTTGGGTCTGGCTGGAAGCCGAGCACGCGCGTCTCCCGAGGAGAACACCCAGACCATAAATCTCGAGAGTCTGACGAAGCAGAAAAGGCGTTGTTCTTGTTGTTGTTGGTGTTATTGGTGTGGATATGCAAAGAGGTATTTGAGGATCGTTTGGTGTCATCTATCCCGACGAGAAACTCGTACTGGAACCGCAGGCATGAACTACTTCCAGCAGAGGGGGATGTTAAACTTGTTTCTCCCACCGCGAAGGCTTCTTGGGTTTGTGGTTGTCGAAAGTTTGCTGACTCGAACTCCGATCCGAGCTAGTGTTTCGCCAAGCCGCCATTGATCCTTTGCATGCAGACCCCTGAGACTCAGCCATCAACACTACCCGTCACTTTTCACAGCTCTGTCTCCCAAAACGACAAAGTGTAATTTCGCGGCGAGCGTATTTTCAGCCATCTCATTTGACGAACCAGGACCCAGCCGGCTTGCACGGCAACATGGAGCGCGTCAACATTGTTCCCAGGCTCCCCGCCAATCTTTCGGATCTCTGCGGATTCCGCGACAAATCTCTTTCCACCGCTTTGGAAGACAGGAATCGCAATCAGCCATGGCCACGACGACGGCCTCGGGCGCTGTATACCGGCCAGCAACAACACAATGGACATTACCATGCGGTCCTCTCACGAGCATCGAGTACGGGAGCGGATCCTTCACGCACCCGTATAGCCCCAGCGCTTTCCCAACATTGGCGTCGTCGTGTGGTCCGTCAGGATGGTACGACACCAGTCGACCTTCAAGCAGCACGCGCATCATCTACATGTCGCCCGCTATCTGCCCCAGCGGATACACGGCTGCATGCACTTGGTACACTCGAGCGCAGGGTCCCATCCCGACTTCCGACGAGGAGGCCTGGAACTGCCTTCCGACGTAGGCCCATCCAACTCCTCCGTTCCCCTCAAGACGGGCCACCTTGCTAACGTCTGGTCGCGTCACAGCGGCTACGCATGCAACGCCACACGCTTCGGCACGCACGGCGCCAATACGGTAACAAACACAGTCAGCGACTGGGCGCCCATGATTGCCATCCGCTGGGCATCGCGCGATCTTTCCATCCTCGAGACACACCCCCTAACGCCCGGCCTTTTCCTCCAAGCCAGCACCACCTCCGATTCCACCACCGACCGATCGAGCACATCAACGAGCAAGACTAGCGGGAGCAGCACATCTAGCACCTCTACTTCCACCTCCACTTCCTCCCCCGTCGAGTCGGGCGGCTCCTCTCTTTCAGCAGGTTCCATCGCCGGCATCGTGATCGGCGTGATCTTCGGTCTCGCTCTCATTGCAGCCGTCGCTGCCTTCTTCATCTACAAACGCCGTCGCCAGAACCAAAACCAGGCCCCCCCAGCCGCCACCGACGACATCCAACCTCAGGTTGTGCCGTACTACAGCGGCAGACCCGAAGATAAGCCACCAGGCCACGCCGCCCAAGTCCACGAGATCGATTCCTCCCGCGGTCCCTGGGGCCCTGTGGAACTACCCGTAGAGGCTGCACCATACGGTCAACCACAACCAGCGTCAAACCAGCAGCAGCAGCAGTATTACAACCAGTACCCGGCATCGACGGCGCCGAGTCAGAACCAGAGCGAGTACGCTCTCAGTAATCCGTCGTATGTGACACCGGCGGTGGACAGAGATGCGGAATCGCCCATACCGGTGTCGCCAACCCCTGCCTCCACATCATTAGACATGGAAACGGATGAGCTGGAAAGGTTACGGAATAGGCAGTCGCAGTTGGTGGCGAAGAGGGAAAGGTTGTTGCAGTTGCAAGAGGTGGATGAGGAAGAGCAGAGGGTGCTGAGGCGTATTGAAGAGTTGGAGAGGGGAGGCCCGGGGCGGCCATGAGGGTGGGCATTGCGGGGTGGGGGTTGACCAAGGAGATGCAGTTAGCGGTGGTAATACCCAGTTATAATTCTTTGACAGATATTGTCGGAGTTTGGAGCTTTTTAAGATTTCCCTCTCTCGATAGGAAACCCAAAAGTGCAAAGCATTGCTACCTCGATGTCGCCCAAACACTAGCCCGCATTTCCCAACTTCATTCCTCAAGCCTCGCCACCCAAACTGCCCAACAGCTCTCCAAAAGCCTCCCTAAACCCCACAGACACCCCCATCCTCCCCGCCAGCACCTCCCCCGCCGTCTTCCCATCCTTATTCCTCGACTGCGGATCCACCCCCTTTACCCCCACCTTCAAAAACACCCTTACTGTTTCCGTCCTCCCTTCCAACGCTAACGCGTGCCACACCGTCTCCCCCCTCCTGTTGACCTCATCGTACCTCGTTCCCTTGTCCAGCAACATCCTCAGAAACTCTACGCAGTTGTGCTGCACCGCCTCTCGCAGCGGCGTATCCCCGTACATGTTCGCGCTGTGTTGATCCGCCCCTTGCTCGACAAGGTACGCTCCCGCCGCGACGCGGTTGGTGATGGCTGCGCCGGAAAGGGGCGTATTTCCGAGGGCGTTCCGAGCATCTACAACAGCTCCCGCCTCGACGAGAAGCTTCACGATGCGGAGGTCGTCCTTGTGACGCGCGGCGTGGTGCAGCGGTGTGTCGCCGCGGGTGTTGGGGGTGTTGGGGTTGGCGCCGCGGAGGAGGAGCAGTTCGACTATGCGAGGGACGGCGGAGGATACGGCGTATAGGAGGGGCGAGGCGGAAGAGAGGTCGAGGGTGTGAACGGACGCGCCGGCTTCGAGGAGAGCGGTGAGCGTGGGGAGGTCGGAGCGGAGGGCGGCCCAGTGCAGGGGGGTACGCCCGCGGGCATCACCGACGTTGATGTTGTTGTTGTTGTTGGGCACGTTGGGGTCTTTGACTTGGAGAAGAATGCGATCGAGAGACCCTTGCAGTGCCAGGACGGCTTTGTGCAAGCTGGAGAAGCCCCAAGCGTCGATGTCGTAGTTGGGAAAGAGAAGACGGAGCTCAGCGAGATCTTTGGTTCTTCCGCGGTTGGTGAGGATATGCTCCCAGGTTTTCTCTTCGGCTGACTTTTTTTCACCTCTTCTGTCAGCAAAAAATCTCGAGGCCTTTTTTTAGGTCGGGAAAGATGATGGGATAGACTTACGTGCCAGTCGCATCTTCGATGGAAGGACTGGCCCCGGCATCCCGCAGGAGCCTGACTGCCTCGTTGCGCCCCTTCATCACCGCGTACTTTGCACGTGTCAGTAAAACGATGCCCAAAAAAGAAAAAGAAAAAGAAAAAGAAAAAAGAAAAAAGAAAAAAAAAAAGGGGGGGGGGGGGGGGGGGGGGGGGGGGGGGGGGGGGTGGTAGAAACACAAACATGCAAGGCTGTTCTTCCGTGGTTGGGATCGACATCGTCCAAGCTTGCCTTGCCGCTGTCGAGGATGCATTTGATGCCTTGCGTGTCACCGTTGTACGCGAACCTAATGATGGTGTCTTCCCCACCCCACGCCACCTTGCGCTGGAGCTTCAGCCCAAAGGATGGCGCACCCGTTGACGTTTGCTCAAAGAGCAGGTAACGTATAAATTGTAGTGTGAGAGGAAAGCTGGGGTCCAGTACTGCAACTCCCACAGTTTGGCCATGTGGTTCTTGCATGTTCCCCTAAACGCGACGGAACCGAAAAACCGACTGGGAAACTGAGGCCTTCTGACGTATTTCCCGAGATGACAGAAGCATGCGCAGGTTGCATCGCCGCACCGAAATGTCGAGGGCGGTTGAAGCGTTATCCTTGATCCTCGTGCCTCGGCGGGCTGTTTGAGAGGTCCCAAGACGGATTCCCCCAGTTCAGGTGTGTCACGCAGAGGCTCTTCGGCCAGGGGTTCGTGGGCCTCCTCGCAGATGATGGCGTCGTTGACACCTTTGGCCGCCGTATCGTTGGATATGCCCTGAGAAATATTTGTCAGCGTGAACAGCAGCATGGGTCGCTCTAGGGGTAAGCTTGCTGTCGTGTCCGTGTCTGGCCCAGCAACTCGTGCCGTGATCTCCTCGACGCGAACCGAAATGACATCCAACTTCTTTTGCATCCCGCGGAGCTCCAGGTGCGCGTGACTTTGCGTGTGCAACAGAAGCTGTGTCTGTTCAAAGTGCAGCCTGTCCAACAACCGCTGCTTATCATTCTGCTTCCACGCTGAAAGAAGGGCTGCCCTGGCAACAACCAGCCTGCTAGTCGAGCCAGCCACCGTCGTTTCGCTCAGCATATTCAACACCTCTTTCGCAATTTCAGCGCTCTGGCCATACAGCACCCGCAATGCCGAGCTTTCGTCCAGGGTTTCATCGGACGCAGAAATCAAATCCACCAGCCCTGTGAGCTGACGAAGCGCTGTCTCGATTTCACCGTCTTCCCTCAGAACGCCATCAGGTGATCCACGCAAAAGATCCGACCTCCTTATCACCTTCTCCGCGAATTGGAGGATCTGTAAGACGCCCGCTGCTAGGCCGACGCCTGAAACAGGATCCATCGTTGTCGGCAGAGATGTCACCCGTGTCAGTTACCGTGATAAGGACACGGAGAAATCCATTCGGTTAATCCTAAAAAAAAAAGAAGAAGAAGAAGAAAACAAAAGAAAACAAAAGAAAACAAAAGAAAACAAAAGAAAACAAAAGAAAACAAAAGAAAACAAAAGAAAACAAAAGAAAACAAAAGAAAACAAAAGAAAACAAAAGAAAACAAAAGAAAAAAAAGAAAAAAAAAGAAAAAAAAAAGACGAGATGTTTGTCCTCGTTGAAATCCCTTGACCTCCCGCCCCAGCGCAGAGAGTGGCTGAGCCGCCTGCAGACAAAAACTTGCGGCAATTGCGCCGATGAGTTAGAACATTGGTCGCCAGTTGCTGCATCATTGACGAATAGGGACTTGAATCTTGGCCTTTCCGTGGCGGGGAATCGCACTCCATTGGGTATTCGCAAGGCAACTGCTTTACCCAGCGATGCCTAACTTGGGGGTTGCGTCAAGGGGGAGCGGTGATCCGCAAATGGTCAACATGAAAGCTTTGCTTTAGAGTCAGTCCTTTGCTAAAATGGAAACAATCTCCAAGACCCCCAGACTGAAAGTGGACAGTTGTGAGATGTATAGTTACCTAGCCGCCCTAATTGGATTGTTGGAATGGGGATGTTAAAGTCTCACCAACTTGGAAAGGTTTTATCAGGACTACCAAGGGCAGCAATCTAAACCAGACCCAGGAAGCACTTTTCTTCACGCCGAGATTCGGTCCAAGGAACCGCGCTCTCGCCAGAAGGCGGAGTCCGTACAGTCGGTGCCTAACCAAACGGGTTATGCGCCCGAATATCTGGAATACCTTGTCCCCCTGGAACCAATCCCAGAGGTTGAATCCATCTAGGAGCTCTGGCAACGAGTCCCACCTGCAGTGGCGGATACCGAGCATCCTAAAACATTCCGGTCCCACCGTCCGTTTCTGGTCGGCTCCCCACCTCCCTCTTCCGCCGAAAAGAATTGCTGCCCTCCGTCATAGCACTCTGCGACATCCCCGCGCGGTTGAATACAATACTTCTCTCAAATGTCCCCTTCTCGCCTGTCCAGACCTGGCAGCTACACATAATCTGTGGGTGGACACCAGTCGAGAGTCTGGTGTGCTCAACAAGGGCGTATGGATTCGGGTTCATGACTGGGAATTATGGTAGGAAGAGGGTGGGTGTGTTTGTTATCAGCAATCAGAGTCTGGGGAACTAGTCTTCGATCCCCCAATTAACAGTGTACAGTGCACACCAGGCCAGTACCATCAACCACGTTACCCTCTCCCCGCCGTCTTCCCAGCCAACACATACCTCACCAGCAAATGCACATTACCAACCTTATCCCCCTTTAACAAATCCGACCGCGCTGTAATCTTCCACCCTTTCAAGTCCCTCTCACTCAACCCATTCCAACTCCTCACCCTCCACTCCCCAACCTTCCCCGGCTCCGCGTTCCCTACAACCGCAGATAGCCCCAGCCCATCCACAAAACCCACATCCCTCCCAATAAGCGTAATACCCATCACCTCAACACCCGCACCCGACTGCTGCTGCCTCGTCCAAAACGGCAACCTCTCCCCAACGTCCCCAAGCATCATCTCCACGTCCTCCGCCGCTCCCCCCTTCCTCTTCACGCCCTCTATCTTCGACGCAAACCCAAACCACTCATTGGCAAAATCATTTTTCAGATCAAACAGCGCAAACAGCCCCGTCTGTCTGCCCCCTTCGGACTCAGCCACCTTGCGAATCGCACCTCGCACAGAATCATTGGCCACCGCGCGGAGACAAGCACCTCCTTCCAGGGCGGTGTATTGCACATGAAGCAAAACGTCGCTGATGGATTCGTAATCGAAGCGGCGGACTTCCGAGGGGAGGTCGAGCCGCCAGGTGGAAATGGCGCCGGCGCCTTCAAAGGGCATGTACCGCGGTCCACCAAAGCCTAATTCAAAAACGCCGGGGTCTCGGGATCCGGTGCTGATGGCGACGGAGGAGATGGGGACGTGATCTGTGCGGAAGGAGGGGTCGGTGGTTGTGCTGTAATCTTCGAGTTTGGTCACGACGGAGGAAGTGCGGTATTTGTGCGACAGCAGACTGAGTGTTGCGTTGACGGAGCTGTGGGGACCGAGAATGGCGGGGATGGAGACGGCGACTGAGCGGATGCGGCGCATGTAGTGGCCGGGGAAGTCCATGTCGAAGAGAACTTCGTCGAGCGAGAAGGTGGTACTTCCGCTGATGCGCAGACGCATCAGGGCGAGGGGGTCGATTTGGCGCAGAGAGATTGTCTTTGTGACTTCGTAGTCGTGGAAGCGTGACTCGAGGTGGAGAGAATCGAGGCGCTTGAGGTCCAGGTAGAGGTGGTCGGCGGCGAGGAGGCCGTCTCGCGAGGCATCCCAGTAACCGCCAGGGCGCAGGATGGGATCGCTGCGGCCGCGCTCGAAAGCGAGGGCACTTTCGGCGCGCCGCGCGGTAGCCAAGGCCAGCGTGTAGGCTTGGAAGTAGAGTCCCCGCAGGTTCTTTTCAACCCAGCTGTACAGTTGTTCGTCGGTGTACTTGGTGCGGTACCAGGCCTCGATCTGCATCGACTCCTCGATTTCGGCCTTTTGCTGTTCAATTTCCTTCTGCGCAGCCTTTACACGAAGCTTCTGGATCTCGATTTGCTTGTCGATGTTCTTGATCTCTCGCCCGCGCATGTTGGCCTGGAAACGGCGGTCTTGTAGCTGCCTCGTCAGCTGCGCCTTGCGTGCGGCCCGGCTTCCCTTGTCTGATTGGATCATGGAGGCGAACCGGAGCACCGAGGATCCAGCTTGCATCATGGAGGCGATTGAGTTTCCTCCGGGGGCCTGCGCGGTGGTGCCCACGCCGAGCGGCATGGCGTTGACCGAGATGGTTGGCACCACGAAGAAGGGGGCAACGAGGGTATCGATGCCCTGGGCGATCAGGCCTAGCATCGCAGCGCTGTCAGCCTTGTCCATCTCCTCCTTCTCGTATCTCGACATGCGCATGTCGTCGTTTGTCGGAGCGTCGATGTCTTGTTCGATGTCCACCCAAGGATCTTTTTCCGACGGAAGACGCGATGTGGGCTCGCCGATCAAAGCGAGGTAGTAGGCGAGCTGGGACACTTGCGAATCGCGGCTGATGCGCAGCGAGTTAACAACCTGTTGGGCCTCTTCCAGATGGGTTTCCCGGATGTCCAGCATCATGCGCTGCATGTGCGCAGTGTGACGCACCCGCAGCACGTTGAAGGCCTCCATCTCCTTCTTCTCCACGGCGGCAAGCATCCGCTCCCCCAGCCCGCGCAGCTCGGCACAGAGCTCGGATGCTCGCTGCACCAAGACTTCAAAACGCTGGCGGGGAAGCGGGCTGTCCCGGTCGCCCATGACCATGGCCGCTGCTGCCGACATGCCAAAGCCCGCCTTGTCCAGGGCCATGAGCGCACCCGGATCGATGGGAGGCTCGATCAGCGAGTACGATACGGGTCGTCCTTGAATGTCGAGTCCGTTGCGAATGTTGAAGAGGCGCACATTCACCAGTGCACGCAGCTGGGCGAACCTGGGATTAAGGGGGATGCCAAAGTACTTGGTCTTGAGAAAGCCGACGATCCTCTCCTTTTTGCGGTCTCCCTCCTGAAGCTCGGGGGAGAAGGGTGCGTCCAACTCGAACCTTGCCTCGCCTTTTTTCAGTCGCAAGGCGTCGTCTTCTTCGTCGTCCTCGGCGATGAGCTCCGCAAAGGTCAAACCGCGGCCGTTTCGCTTGGCCAGCTGCGGGACTCGGGGAGGCAACGGCCCAAGGACATGCGCGGCTTCCACATACCGTTGTGTGGCTAGAGGTAAACTCTCCAACGTGCTTTTTCGAAAGTGAACATCACCGCTGGCGACCAAGATGTCGACGTATTTCATAATGATCCACTTCATGTACGCTGTTGGTCTTCCACGTGCCGTAGCGTGGACGAGGGCGCCGTGTGATTTCCGCTCCATGATCGCCGGCTGCAGCAACCTGTCCATCTCCTCCATGTCCAACGCGTCCTTTCCTTTGTCTCTGACAATCTGGCGCGCAACTTCCTGGAAGGGGGGAAACCGCCAGCAAGATGTGGATTGCTCGTCAAGCTGGAGTTGTGTGGTTGCTGGGCTGACGAGTTCGGCGGCGCGGGCTTCGAGAAGGGACACAACCACTTCCTTCCGGGAGATGAGGTTCCCTGCTCTATCCTTCTGGTCTGTCTTGACAGTTTTAACCAGCTGTTTGACCGGGACTTCTGCTGTGGGGTCAAAGACAAGCCGTGCCAACTCCAATGCTTCCTCGAATTGCTGCGTCGAGCAGAGACGGTCGACGGCGAGCATGACGGCGTGCAGTCCAATCTCCCAGTTGTAGAGGGCGCTGGGCTGACCGAGCTCATGCGCCGGGACCCCGCAGCGGGCACCCCACGTCTCGATACCTCGTTGTGCCGACGACGTAGCCAAGGCAGCGTAGACAGCTCTCAGGGGCTCAACGTGTGTTGCTGTGGCTTTCATCAGCTCGTGAGAGAACCTGTGGTCGATGACCGCCAGTTCCATTTGTGAGCGCAGGGTGCTGGGCGTCCACCACGTATTATTTGGGTTGCTCACTGGCACCGAGAAGTAGCTGGCCGATGAGCCGTCCGCAAAATGAGCTCCAAGCGCAAAGCCGGTATACGGACCGCCAATCTTCGACTGCCAAATGCTCTTGTCCAACGTGTCTGTCTGCGGCTTGATTTGGCCAGGGGCAAAAGTCCACATCAGAGAAATCGGCTTTTCTGGCTTCTCGGCTCTCTCCGAGCGGACGTGGGTGTCGAGAGCAGGAGGTACGAACCATACCACGTTGCGCGCGCGGAAGAGCTGGGCAGCCTCTCTCTGTTGCTCCGTCTCCGGAGACGGCAGTGCAATTTCTCCGTATGTTGTAGTCGGGCCAGCAGCCAAGTCCACCGTAGGCCGTTGAAACCAAGTCTGGACCGGGCGGCTGGGGGCCCATAGCTCTGCATTGCGCTGCGCGGTTGCCGCGTTGTCGCTGCCTTGGATCTGTTTGACATTGCGAACCCGCACTTGGTCGCTGGTGAACACAAATTGACCGATATTTTTACTTTCCTTGCTCCCTTTGGACACACTGATCATCAAGGAAAGGACTTCACCGTCCAAAATTGGGTCCATGCGAAACTGTGAAACGGACGACAGCTCCGTGCTCTGGACAGTCAGGCTGCCCGGAGAGACGCGCTTGGGTGCCCAGCTTCCGTGGCTGTGCTCGGTCCAGGCCAAGGTGACCTCCCAGACCTTCTCAGGGGAACCAGAGCCGACATCCCTACCTTTGAAGCTGTCAAAATTACCCACTGGCAACGACGAACCAACCGATTTGGGCGTGGTCTGAGCCATGAACAGGTAGAGTCGGCCATCCCGGATCAGGGGCAAAATGTACAAGCCTGCCGATTCGAGCCGCTTGCCATCCCACTCATTCTCGACCGAGCCGACGTCGACGTCGAGTTTGACCCACGGGCGCCACATGACGTCTGCGCGAGGCGGTTCTGTTGACTCTCGTATTACAGTTGCTTTGCGGTAGTAGAGGGCATACGGCGCCGTGCGTGTGCGCCCAAAGATATGGTAAATGTCGTTGTTCCCTCTCTGCTCGAGGAGGTACGCCACGATTTCCAGCCTGGATATTTCGTTGAGTCCGGAAATGTACGTCTTCGTGGCCTCGAGAAAGGTGTTCATGCTGAGATCCTTTTGCATCAAGCTCGCTTCCAGCTCGACAAACAACTCGCTCTTGTCATCACGCAGACCGGGGTCTAGCCAGTTCTCGGGGTACAAGAACAGCTTGCGGTTGGCTTCCCAGAGGCTGTACTGTTGGATCCATTCCCACTTTTCTCGTGGCAACGTGTCCTTGCTGACCTTTGGCTCCAGCCCCAGCAAGCAGCGTTGCGCAAACAGCTGGATGACGGATATGGCCTGCTTGACGCGCGATGTGCGAAGCTGCGGGCCCATCTGCACATCCACGAGGAAGTATTCAAACAGGCCGTCGGCGTCCCAAATCTTCAGATCGACACGCACATATGGCTGTTGCAAAAGGTACTCCACCAGCGCCCTGCGCTGAGTCTGCATCAGCGCATCGTCCGCCATCTCACGCTGTGTGGGCGTGAGCCGCATCTCCAGCGACCGCGCGTGGCTTGAGTAGTCGGCGGATAGCGTCTTCCGCGGCGAAGCCAGCCCGAACAAGATCGTCATGGGCATTTGGGAGTTTGCGCCGCACACCCGAACGAACTGGTCATCGAGGCGGAGAATATCCTGGAGACTGAACAGCGCTGGGAGCGACTTCATAGACTCAACACGCTGCGCGTCGGTCATGCCCGGATTTTGCGTTCTGATAGCGCTAGAGACGCGTCCTAACTTCCAGCCCGTGGTCTCGGCGATCCTCGCGGCGAGTTGATCCAGAGTCGTGGTTTCGTCGGTGCTCGACATCCAGGAGAAAAGCTTGGTGAGACTGCTCTCTGCTTTGCCCCGAGTCGCGGCGTCGCGAAGTTTTCGATACCTCTGCATGCGAACCAGATCGTCGAGTGTTGGACGGTTGAGGTCAACGTCGAGTATGCGGGAAGTCTTGGGCATGCTGATGTACTCAAGCTCCTCGGCTGTGAGCTTCAGCGTCTGGCAAATGCTGGCGGCTCGGCGGATGGCGGTTTCAATCTGCGAGGCGCGCCGCGCTGTCGCTGAAGGCACCAATACCTTGCCGGTGAAGGATGAAGATGGAACCTTGGGTGTGGACCACGACAATGCAGCCAACGGAAAGTTTCCCTCAAGCAGGTAAGACTGGCCGCCGGTCATGCGGAATGAGCCGAACTTCTTGGTGGCCTGGTCGTACCGAATGTCAAGGCCGTTGACGCGCAGCTTCACGAGTGGCTGGTTTTCGGGGCTGACGTTATTGTCGAGAGACAGAGTAAACATATCCGTGGTGGCTGGCGTGAAGTAGGCATCGAGGGGCTCGGTAGAATCTGAATGTGTGTTGGACGCCTCGGCAAGATGTTGCAAAGCCTCCATGGCCGGTACGTTCGAGGCGCCGTCGATTGTATCTACCTGCACCACTCTTGACATCAAGATGGACAAGAGAGAGGGGTCCAGCTCCGGGACGAGGTCCTTTGCTGCGGTAGTGATCAGTGTTTCGAGCAGCTCCTGGACAATGGTTGGCGCAGCGATGTCCAAAAATGCCTTTCTGCGCTTGCGGGCCTCAAGCTCTTGCTGGATGCCAAAGGCCTCCTCGGGGCTGCGTCCCTGGCCGGGGCTGGCTGGAAGCGCTGGCGCGGCCTTGGCCGGATCGAGCACGCTGGAATCAAGTCTTGCCGCTCCATCTTCGGTATTGCCAATGCGACCCTGGAGAATTGCCCACGGCCGCTGCGAGGTTTCTTTCGCCTCGTCAATTTTGGCCAGGACTTCTGCCACCTTCTGCGCGGGAATTTTCGATCTGCCGAGTTCGATTTTGATCTGGTTCCATTCTGGGTTGGAAAGCACGCCCCGGAGACTGAACTCTGCGCGGAAGCCACTACCAGGGTCGGGCGCGACCAACAGGCGCTGGGGCCAGGAAGAATTCGCACATGCCTCACTCAGGGACTGCAAGTACTCCTTCCTCTCCAGGGAAACGACGAACTGACGTGTCTCGGTACCTGCAATTTTGTTCAGTGATCTGAAACTCTACACCAAGGCTCCGCACGAACGCTTACCTTCGACGAAGCGCACCATAGATGCCGCCTCCTCGCCCTCAAACATCCTTGCAATGCAGTCGGCAATGTCCTGGGCATTTGGCGCATCCGCTGCGAGGAAGGGAAGGGTTTTCCTGATATCTCTCGCCCCATCCAAGATGACCGCCGTCGTCGCGAGACCAGTCCCGCTCGGTGTTGTGTCAACGAGCTCATTTGGCAGCGCTGTGGATAGCGACTCGACGGTCCACCCGGCATCGAGCAACGATTTCCAATTCTGAATCGTCTTCAAGGTGACAATGGGGTTTGCAAGCGGGTATTCTTGGGCCGAGAAGAAGAGCGAGAAGAACTGGGCGCACTGGGTGGGCGCCACACCAAGAATCCGACAAAGAAGCACATGTCGAAACAATGTCGAAAAGCTGGTGACGCTGAGCTTCGCGTCATGAAGCCCAGTCATCTCCAGGAGATCGTTAAGCGATTGGTCGGGCCACTTCAAGCTGGCGCACAAGCCCTCGCGGTGCCCATCCACGGTTGTGCTCTCCCCGTCCTGGAGAAAGTTCTCGCCCATTGTGGGAGCTGAAAACGTAGAATCAACTTCTCGGACCGTTCGAGTGAGAAACTGGCGTTGCAAGACGGAGTTGCTGCCGTAGGCATCGATAGGACCCCACAGAGCCAAGAGTGTGCTTGCGCCAACTCCGCTCAGCTCGGCCAGTTTCACGATCGCCGCAATATTTTTGATCGTGAACGCGGAGATGGACGGCAGCTCGGAGGGACAACCGCTATCGACAGCGACGGCGTCTTTTCGTGCTGTGCCCGGCGTGGATCCCATCTCTAGATTCCGCAGCGAGAAGATGGCCGCGTCCAGTTGCTTCGTCGACCACCCGAGCTTGGCCTTCAGCCGGAGAAAAGCTTGCAGACTGAAGCAAAGTTCTTCGGTCAGCTGGCTAAACGGCGGTGATGTCGCGTTTGAGAGAAGCCGCAGATCCTCAAGGCCACCGTCGAAATCCTTGGATCCGGTCTCGTTCGTGATGACGAGATGCTGGCCAAAGCACTGTGACCTCGCAAGTTCAAGAATCTCGGCAAGCTCAAGGCCGGAGCGCCGAATCAGCTCATATTTGATGAAGGACAGCCCAGCCTGGCTCTTCAAATCGAGCATGCACTCGGTGGCCGTCGCAACTTTGGCTTCGACGGCATCTCGTTGCGTGTATCCCCAGAGCGCCGCTGCGTTCCACGGGCACAGAGTATCGACAGCCGTCTTTTTCTTCGCCAGCCCGATCATCAGCTCTGCCAGCCAACCAGGGAAGAAGGTCTCGCCGGTGATGGCCGCGAAGTCAGCCTGCTTCAGCCCAATCGTCTCAGCCGCGCGCTGTCTCTCCAGGACCTCATCGATGCCGTTCAGCAACTTCTTCTGGACGCCAAGAGCAGCGGTATCCTCAGGAGTGCGGTACTTGTCCTGCAGGTCCTGTAGAAGGAGTCGGGGAGATGCGAAGGTGTCGGTAAAGTCTGTCATGCGGATCTCAAAGGCTGAAAGAAACTGCTCGACAGCATCGCGAGATCGGTCGTATGGAAAGTATGTGAAGGGAAACATTTGTTTTGCTACAAGGGTGTACACCTTGTCATCGGTTGTTCCCGGTCTGTAAACAGCTTCTGGGTGGTCGTCACTGCTGGCGTCGCTGGGCGTGGTGTATGGCGCGATGACATCGGAGCTCTCCGCCTGGCTGGACATCAGCGCGCTGGGAACGGTCCGCGGCGGGAGGGAACTGCCTTCCTTGGAGCGGATGTAAGACTCCAGCACTTCGTTGACCAGACACACATAGGGGATGAGTGTCTGCGAGTTGGCACACGACAGTTCAAGCTTGTACAGGTCCGGGCGCCGCTCCCGGAGAATGTCGAGAACCGAGTCTGTAGCGGTCCGAGTTGTGTTCAGCTCGTTCATGAGATACGCAAAGTACGCCGACAAGCTCGTCACGGAGCAGCAGGGGTCCACTGCTCTGTCCTCAAGCCGAAAGATGTCTGTCAGATTGTTCACTGAGGCGCCGACTCCTGGTGGTGGCTTTCCTCCCGTTTCGGGCCTCGGTTTGATGGACGTGAACTCCCGCCGGCTTGATTCCAACAGGGCCAACCATCGGTGCTCACTCCAGCAGTCCACGCGCTCGGCCCGATCGTGGATTTTGGCGCTCACCGCTTCCGGCATGTCTGCCTCCTTCATTTCGGAGCGGAAGATTTCCAGCGCCGCCTGCGCGATCTGCCGCACCGACCGGAAGTTCTTGTTGTACAAGCACACTACGTCGTGAGCGTCATCTGTGATGCGAGAGAGGTTCTTGGCGGACTGAATGCATGTGATGGCCGTTTCCATGGTCAGCTCGTCCGGGGCTTCCTCGCCTTCCTCGACGAAGCGCTGCGCCACTTGATCGGTCAACGCGGCGCCCCGTACTATGCCAATATTTGCATCCAGCGCAACAGCGAGAATCTTCTCCGCAACCTCGGAAAGGCGCTCGCTAGTATCGACGTCCTCGTCAATGACGAACTTTTCTTCCTGCATCAAGTAGCGTATAACGCGCAACGGATCAGCGCCGAAGACGCGATTCCGCAGCTGACCCAAGGCCTCGGCAGTGACGTTCTCTATCTCAAGCTCCCGTGACCCCTCGATCAACACGACCAACCCATCAGCATGGCTCAGAGACGCCGGGAGCCTCCTCATGTCGGGGAGAATCCAGTCGAGTATCGCCACGCTGGTTTTCATCGACCTGGCCTTGGCCGTAGCGGGGTCAATGGGCTTGCTGCTGTCCGGTATCAGGTCTGCCGTATACGTGCAGGCCATCCGGAGGAACTGTAGCCACGAAATCTGCGGTGGGGACAGAGTACCCGCGCTCAAGACCAGATCCATGGCCGCCGTTGCCGTGCGGGTTGGCCCTGGGGTTCCATCGCGCGCTGGACGCTCCCTGGCATTCAGCGTGAGCCTCTTGAACAGATCCTGGCGATCCGGATCCCGAGGGCGACGCTTCTCCTTGGGCACGGTCTCATCCTCTTTGTCGCTGTCGAGGAAGGAGAGCACGGAGTTGTTGGCCAGGAGGTCTACCGCGGGTAGCATTTTGAGGCCAATACGTTGTGGTCTGTTGCACCGTGCTTAATATCACTGTTCGGCTTGTCACTCAATGGTCTGGACTGCGATATACTGACTTGAGATGAATTTCTGTTCGTCCGGGTTCGTTATTTTCTCCTCGTTTCTTGCGGCGCTGCTTCTCGGACTCGTAGTCCGGTTTGTTCACAATCACCAAAGCTCCGCTCGACTGGTGGACTCCTGGGCTTGCTGTGACAGTGGCTGCGATTCTCGGCGTTTGTTGAGAGTGTGGGGCATACTTTCAGGGGTCCGGATTTTGCCCCTCCGTGGTCCACGTCCTCTCCATGCTGCACAGCTGCATAGTTTGGCGAAGCTGAAAATGCGACCATTAACCAGTCTGAGCCCTTTCCGTCGAGCAGATGATGCATCTCGCTGCAAGCGTCGAGAAAGTAAAACTCAATGCGGCTACCTCCGCAATAGCCGCCGCCGGGTGCGAGCTGAGACGTGGAAAACAAGTTGCATGCTGCAAGCCGGGCCATTCAGCGTGAATGAAGAACTCGGTCTCGACTTTCGATGCATGCGAAACCATAACTAGTTTCTGAAAACTTTGCATGGTGGCTGGATTTCTCGGGTTCTAGGCAGGCAAAGAGCTTTCACAACTGAGCCCATGAATTGTCCGGGAATGTTGGCAAGCTCAAACTAATCCGAGAGCAGAAGTTCCGATCGCTTTTGGGCATGCTGAGGGATTCGGATGAGGAAAGGGCCCGGATGCAGGCCCGGGTCGTGCCTCCTCACGCGTACCTCAGCTAGAGTGGGGACACCTGCCTGACCAATTGAAAGCCCGCCTGTTTGTTGATGGAGATGCAGCGACAAAATGGTCTAGACCGACAAACCACGGAAGATGCAACATCCGGTGACTGCCACTGACGCCTGTCGGAAGACGAGGGGTACATCCTCGATTCTTCAATTTCACGACCCTACCAGCCGGTCTTCAACCTTTGATACGCCCGACGCTCACATCCCATTTCTACCCACCTTCCGTGAGCTCAGATCCTGCTTCCCAACTCACCAAGATCAGAAACTCTCAAGTCATCCCCCAACACCGCATCGCCCATCATGCCGGACGGACGCTACAACTTGTCTCTCAGCACCGACAAGGAGTCGGCCACAAATGGAAAGACGTTCAAAGAGTACTATGACCAGGTGTGTGCGCTGTCGCAGGGCGCCATCAACCGCAACTTCGAGCAAGCCTTTGCGATTCTCGGCGATGAGAAAAAGACGATGCCGCTCGAATGGTTCGAGGGCGACATCACCGAAGGCAAGATCAAGGCGCGGATGGACCCCCCGCACATTTTGCTCGATTTCGACAATGCAACCCCGTTCATATGGTACAAACTTCGGTACGTTGACTTGTCTCTGCCCTGGAGTTGCCACTGACATGGAGGCAGATTTCGGTCGGGCCTGCTGGTAACGTCGTCCAGCGACGAGGGAACTGATCTCACTGGCTGGGAGATAGCCGTCTCGGCAAACCTGGACGAGATGACGGTGTCTGAACCGCCCAAAGCCGGCGCCGAAATCCCCCAAGACCCGAAGGCAGCCGCGGCTGCGAGGAAAGCTGCTGCTGTTGCGGCGCGAGCCCTCGAGGAGCTGAACAAGACCCACGAGTTCCTTCAGCCCGTACCAGTCGAGGCTCCGCCAACTGCCACTCCTCCCAACCAAAAAGTTTTCATGAAACCTGGAGAGTATTCTATCCATCGCCTCTTTGCCGCTATCAACTGTGGGTCGCAAGCACAACATCTCCGTGGTCATTTTAGTCTTCCATTGCTAACAGGAGCATAGCGGTCAAGTGGGGTCTTCCCAACACGCAGTTGTCAACCTGTCCTGGCCCCAACGGAACTCGGATCAAGCTTGACGATTGGGCCGAGGCTGATGACGATAACGAGAGAAAGTACACCAAGCTGAAGTCTGTCATTACAAACTGGGCTACGGCTCATCGGCTGTCTGCATTCTTCACGCTGGGGCTCCAAGTTCGTGTGCCTCAGCCAGAAGGTAAGCCGAGCTGGCCTGGGAAAATTGTGGCGTGTATCATTATCTAACGGCAAGCTCTCTAGACAATCCGCTTCCGACCTTTGGTAAGTCCGTTGCTTTCCACCCCTCTTTGACAGAGCTGACTTGAGAAATAGTGCCAAAGCACCTGTACCTGCAAACCTACCCGTATTGGAACGAGCAAGAGATCCAGTCGTACCAGCCGCCCAAGGAGTTTCCCTTGAAGGGGATTCGCGATCGGGACAACAACTGCCTGGTCTACTGCGAGACGTGCGAATCCAAGCTGAGCGGCAAGGAAAGGGATTTGCCCGAGTTCAAGAGGCTGCCATTCACTGCCAATCTGTCGGAGCCGGCGGTTGGTGGAAGAGGCGGGTTTGACGGCAGCTTCGTCATCGACCACAGACTCTTTATGCACCAGCATATCTTGCCCATCCTGCAGGACCTCTGCAGAGCCTGGCAAGTTATCCCGCTGAGGCCCGAGATGAGGGTTGACGATGACAGAAACGATCAATTCAACCCTCGTTTTGCCTTTGGTGGGATGCCCGACGACCCGGAAGACAAGGCCAGACTCCCAGACCCCAACATCAACCGGGGCGACTACACCAATGATTTCTTTGCCTTCAAGTACATTTCCCCCGGGACATACCAGTGGAGCGACTACATCATTGCGCCTGGCAGCCGCTCCGATCCCAAGGGGAAGTACACGCACAACTACAGCACTTGCAAGCAGGCACCATTTTACAGACAGTACGAGATCTCAGCCAGCATGGACGTCACCGTCACCTGGGAGCCGCTCGCTTCCAAGTTCAAAATCACAGGCGGCATGAAATACAATCACTACGAGGTTTACTGTTCGAACCCGGACTTCAACAGAAATTGCTATTGGGGCGAGTATGTCGCCGACTTTTTTTTTCTTTTTTTTTTTCTTTTTTTCTTTTTCTTTTTCTTTTTCTTTGTCTTCCCATTTCATCAGGGGCCTCTTGTAATAACTGCTAACGATGGATTCCTTCAGATTTGAAACTTTAGGTTCCTGGAGCCTTGGCCTCGAGCTCGAGAGAACGAAGGAGGCTGCGAATGATCCCATTCTCAAAAACGGTGTGATTCAACCCCGAATCACTGGGGTCAACCCTGACACCAATCTTCCGGCGGACATCAAAATCGTGCCAGGCAATATGAAATACGTATTGCATGATGCCAACGTCAAGATCTCGAAAAACATGGCGGACAAGCTCAAGTCGATCGTCGGAACCATGGACAAGACGCTTGTCGGGCGCTGCGCCAGCGCTGGGCAGTTCACGTACCCTGGCGCAGGAGAGCTCGTGTTCGGGAAGCCCATGTTGAGCGCCCGTGGCGATCTGGTCGCCGACATCACATACGCCAAGTAAGTTCTTCTAAATGGGGGATGCCCGTGCAAGCTTTTGTGGCACAAGATGGCTGACGCAACAGAACACAGACATGACGGAAGTCGCATCTCGGTCCGGCCGCCAGGCCTCATGAAGTACGAAAAGCCCAAGCCGGTACAATCCAAGCCAGTTGCGGCCGACCCGATCCTCAGGGTCGACAAGGAGCTGAAGCCGGCACATCTCGTGTGGTCGGGCAGTCTGGCTCCCGTGAACGGCAGCGGCAGTGAAAATCGGCAGCACTTTCGCCTCGTCGCGACCAACGCATCGATTGGCTCGGGAGCTCTCGGGTTCAAACGTCTCGTCGTCACATTTGTGCCCATCGCAAAGTCTGACAACAAGCCCATTTTCAAGGAGAAGAATCCGCTGAAGTGGGGGGATCTCAACGCCATTCCGAAGCCGGAACCCAAGAAGCCGGAACCCGAGAAGCCGGAACCTAAGAAGCCTGATGAGGGCAAAGACCAGGGCCCGTCCGAAGAAGCGGCAGAGGGCAAGGACAACAGCGCCGACGCTCCGCCATCCAACCCACCAACCGGAAAGCTGCCCGTCATCACCAAGCCCTCTGCGACCAGCAAACCTCCCGCCGCCAAACCTCCCGTCGCCAAACCTCCTGTCGCCAAACCTCCCGTCGCCAAGCCCCCGCCCGCCAACACCTGGACTGTTAAATGCACCAACATGCCCTCAACTACCCTTCGCGCCCGTCCTGAAGAAGAAGGAGCCGTCTTCAAATTCTTCATCGAGCCCACGGGCAAAGACGAAGACGGCAAGGCCATCAAGAAGTTCCGCATGGAGCCAACGGCCTTCATCACGCTCGATCTAGAGGGCGAAGTCAACCCCCTGGGCTCATATCAGGTAAAGCTGACAGAGATTTGGACCGATCCGAACGTGGAGGAGGAGTTTGGGGATCCAGACCTTGATGGGAGTGCGGATTACTACTTCAAGGTCGGGGTGCAGATGGGCATGGGAGATGTGGTGCCGATGAATGCGCTGGAGGTGCTGAAGGAGCAGGAGGAGGGGAAGGGGAAGTGATACCAAAAGCTTCCACTGCGGCCGGCTTTCATGAGGTTGACGGCAAGACATTTCACCACCAACCTATTTCAGGCGCAGATACGCGAGGAGATGCCTGCCATTTCCTGACTTTTTGACAACTTTTTGTTGGCTTTTCAAGATAGTTGGAACACCATGAGATAATACTGATAGATGCTCCTCTCCGCACTCTTTTGGCTAGACACGAGACTGCGCCTAAGCCTGTGGCAGGCGCACTAGCCGAATCGAAATGACATGGAAAAATCGCGTGGGGGGTTCTTTCTGTGTCGAGAATACCCCCACTATGCAGGCAGGCCAATGTCTGAAACGCACAAGCCAGGTCTCTTTGCGACGAACGTCGGAAGCCAGCCTGGGCCCTGGGCGTGTGACAACCGTGACGGGCATGTCCATCGCCGTTCGCCGGGTCCGCATCACACATGCTATCTACACCCCATGGCGCAGTGGTACGCGCCTGAGTGCCTCTTAAAGGGGTAGTCGGTACGGTACGAGTCCGGCATGGGGAAACTGGCCTTTTTCCGAGCAAACGGGAAAAAGCTGAATGCAGCCAAGAACGGCTAGGCTAGTCAGGTTCGAAGTAAATCGAACCCAGCCAACGAAAAGGCTGCCTGCTCGCTAAGCAGTTAGTTGGAGCGCGCCCTTATTCGCACGTTCGAAAAGGGAGGATCTACAAGGTCAGGCCTAGGGAGGGCAAATGTTATTATGATAACGGAGATAAATGGGGGTTTTGTATCCGAAAGAGGTTTTCCCCTCCAAGAAGGCTTAGGAGGCATCCGTACTAAGTTAGTCAGTAGCTATCGCGGCCCTTTGGGCCTAGAAGTAGACCTAACAAGACCTGTCACACACACACACACACACACACACACACACACACACACACACACACACACACACACACACACACACACACACACACATGCTGTCAACAGGATGGGCGGCAGGCCACGGTTGCGATGCACGCCGACACCAACTGGGCAAAAACTACCCACTTAGACCTAGCTGTTAGCTACGGCAACCGGGATAGAGTGGGCTGAAACACCCGATTTGGCAAAGCGCAGTCCTATATCTGGCGTTTTGGGCGTTTCCTTTGCGTTAGGGCTCTAGTCTCGACCGTGCAGTTCCTGTCACATCCGCTCGGCTTACAGCCTAACTAATACCCATAGTCTAGCTCGTCTTCAGTCATATTCCCTTCAGTTCCACCAAGGCGCTTGTGCAGAATAACCCGCGTCTCGTCCAAGTCATAATAATGGCGCGATTGTGACTTTATCACCTCCTCGCACCGGCTGATGTAGAATTTCCCGCGACCTAACGGAGTCCCAGGCGCGTTGAGAATGACAGTGACAGCGTAATCAAAGTAATCCACTGGGTAATCTCCCATGCTTCCGATGACGTCCCTGACCGTCTTGACGCTCTCCAGCAGCCCGCGAATGAAGCTCTCGTCAGCTACCATTTTGGATATTCTTTCAATAAGAGAGTGGCGTCCAAAGATTATCGCCGTTGTTAGCGCCACTTGCATGTTTGCAACGCCATCCGACTCGACCTTTTGCAGGATCAATGGTGCTGTCTTGTCAGGGGAGTGAATGATGGCGATATCTAGAGGCGTGCAGCCGTCGTTATCCTCAGATATGACTAGGTTAGGTGTGTATGTGGTCAGCCAGAGTTATCATGAAATGAAATCCTAGCACACTCACGTTCAGAGGTGGGCCCCGAAGTTGAATGATGCAGCAGAACAGCTGTCTCAGCGCTGTTACCTTCCTTTGCGGCTAGATGCAATGGCGTTCGGCCGTCCCGGTCGATTGCACGGACCTCACCAGTGTTGTCCGCCGCCAACAACGATGCTACTGTGTCTGGTGCAGGGTCCGGCAACTCTCCACTGTGTGATCCGCAGCCTGAGATAGAGAGAGTGATTAATGTAAGCAACAGGTAGAAAGAAAGAAAGAAAAAGAAAAAAAAAAAAAAAGAAGAAAAGAAGAAAAAAGAAAAAAGAAAAAAAGAAGAAAAAAGAAAAAAGAAAAAAAGAAGAAAAAAGAAAAAAGAAAAAAAAGAAAAAGAAAAAGAAAAAAAAAAGCAAAAACAGATTTTAGAGAATCCTCAGAGTCAGGGAGGGGTATGCGCTCGGGCAGATAGGTTACGTACCTCGAAGGGCAGCCACATGTAATGGAGTTCGATCGTACTCGTCGCGCGCTGAACGATACGCACCCCTGCGCAGCAGAGCCTTGACGGGCTCAGCGGACCTCGAGTACGCCGCCCAGTGCAACGCAGTCATGCCGGAGTTGTCTTGCAGATCCACGCTGGCGCCTCCCTGAAGGAGCACGTCGGTAAGCTCGCTCGTGGCCTTGCGCGCTGCGCAGTGCAAAGCGCAGATGCCATCCCTGCCTCCCAGGTCAGCGCTCGCGCCGTAGTGTTGTTGCAGCTCTCGAACTATGGATATTGCACTTGACGATCCCTCGGCTATCTTTGCGGCTTGGACCGCGTAGTGGAGGGGAGTCCACCCAGCCAAGTCCGTGACGTTGGGGTTTGCGTTCAACTTGAGAAGCCGTTGGACGGCATGCAAGTTGCCGCGCGCTGCCGAGTAATGTAGCGGCGTCCAGTCGAAAAAATCCCGAATTCGAACGTTCAGGTCTGCCTTGATCTTCTTGTGGGCGTTTCTTTGTCGCGTCTCGTCAATTTTTTGGAAGACGTGCGGATGCCCAAGCAGCCTTCCGAAGGCCCTGCGGCGTTCATCGGGATCCCTCTGGCGCATACCACGCGACCAATCGTCCGGGCGGTTCTCCTCTTTATCTGCACCGTTTTCGGGAATCGGTATTTCGACCTGGTCAAAGTCTCGGCCCGCATGGTAGAGACTCTTGAATTCCTCGAGCACGGTGCTGACGGGTAGGCCTTGCTGGCGACAAGGCCGGTCGAGAACGTGGACGAGATCGGTTATCAAGTCGCCCATCTGCTCGAGCCCGTCTGTCCGTTTCTGCTTCTCTTTCTGCGCTTTGTTGTACGCAAGAGCCCAGCACAGATGGATCAAAGTGGCACCGATGTTGCCAATCGGGCCGGCAGCACCTTGGGAATCATGGGGTCGCAGGGCGCCGAACAATTCCCTGTACATCGTCACGACTGTTTTCCACGCATCCCAGTCGGTCAAGCGCTCTTGATCTCGGAGCCTTTGCCGGACAAAATTTACCACGGCTTTATTCGGCAGCTTTTGCAAATGGCTGAGCGGGGAAATGATGCAGGCATAGGCGTCTTCGATGGTGCCCAGGCCGCTTTGGCTGATTGTGCTCGACAGCCCGCCAAGCACATCGTTCTCGAGTCGCAGGGTTAGGATGGTTTCTGGCTCGTCGACGCGGAAATTCTCGCGACGCGTTACCGAGGTTGTGCTGTTTTGCTCAAGCTTGACCGCCGATACCGATTTCGCAATCGCCCACATAAAAGACATAAAGATGTGCTGGGCTAGCGCTGCTTCCAGTGAGAGTATTGTCGTGGTAGTTCCTGGATCTTTTCGGGGTTCAGATTGTCAGCTTATATATATATATATATATATATATATATATATATATCCATGGGAGCGCTATAGGTATCCGCCCGGTGAAAAAGGTAGTTGAGGGGTCACCATACCAGTGGTGTTCTGATCACCGAAATCATCCAGCCTGCCCTGTTGACTCTCTTCCAACCCCATGAAACCAATGACGGTGACCGATTTGAGAGGATCGGGCCGTTGCCGCATGGCCTTTCCCTTTCCGGCTGCTGACGGGACATTCTCAATCATGTCTCCCATCCACCATTTCATGTCTCTAATCTGGGAGATATCGCTTGCAGCAACGACTCTGCTAATCATTCGCCTCGAACTCCTTTCCTGGCGTAGCCAATCTGCGCTCGACCGATCCGTTGAATGTCTATCCTCCACTCTATGGCAGTGATAGAGCCATAGAGACAGCGCGGCGTCGACTTTGGAAGGATCCATTTTCCAAGTGCCTCTCTTTCTGTCCACCGAGAACTGAACTTGACCGCGTGTTCTCGTGGGGCCGAGATTGACTTCCAAGGCCCAGGAGAAAGTTTGATATTCATGAATGAAGGCATCTTCGAAAAGGCTGTGACTCGCCATAACTGCTTCGACCGAGTCAGCAACAGCGATGGCGAGACCGGAAGCTAGTCCGGGTAGCAGGGTAATCCGCCCCAAACGCTGTCTGATAGCCAGTGCGCGTGCTGCAGGGCCTTCCAGGCTATCTGTGAACGGGAGCGATGTCACTCGAACGTCGGTTCCGGGAGCCTTTGGGTCGTTGCTAGAACTCGCTGCATGTTTTGGAAGCTCCCTTTTCATGCGTCTTCTCATCCTCCCCATCGGTATCTTTTCGTACACCGGCTCCGATCGTCCAAACATGTAATGTGAATACTGAGTCTGGGGATAATGCGTGGTATAGGCGACTCGGTAATAGGACTCATCCGAGCTAGAGGCTGAGTTGGATGGGGATTCTTGCATGTGTCGCCCTGAAGCTGACTCCGGTGCTCCGGACCAAATGCCGATCCCACATCTGTTATCGTACGACGTCACTACTTCCCATGTCATGTCTGCATCCGTCATCGATGAAAAGCTTTCCCCGTCTCTCTTGGCGGGCCAAAAGTTGCCGCTGGTGCTTGATGCCATGAGGATGGATAAATAATCCATCTCGTGGTCTTCCAGCACTCTTTTCGCAATAGGCTTCGCGATGAGACCTCGGCGAACCCATGCTCTCAATAGCGTCATCAAGGCTAGACATACGAGCTGGGAAATGGATGCCGTCCAATTGAGGGCACGCAATCCCTGGAATTGAAGCACATATCCTATAAGCCCCAATGCCACTCCCAGAAGCGTGAGGACGCCGAGTCTGTCTTCGGGTCGCTGTACCCAGTAAGCTAACCAGTTGCCCTCCCGATCGGGAGCTCTAGGGCGGGTAGGCGCACGCTCCGAGCTGAGGATGTAGGCCCGTGAGACGCCATTGTCTGGGCTGAACAGAACGAACGAGTGGAAATCTTGGTCGCTCAGGGTGTGAGACTTTTGCAACAACAAGGTACGTATCTGGCGGCCGTTTCCAGGGCTTGTGCCTGGTTGGCTGCGGTTTGCTCCGACTCTCTGGAAGGCCAGGCCCAAGGTCTGAAACACCGATGGGATTGCGGACATGGACGTGGTACCGATGGTCTGCTTTGAAGTGTTGGACTGCGCGGCTGATTGGAGAATGAATTTGGTCTCTCGAGTACTGCTGACGATGACATGCGAGCACAATATCATGCCTATTGTAAGCATGACAGTCCCTAGTGCCATGATCGGGTAACTATATCCGGGGACCTCCTCACCGCCCTTTGGGAACTTCAAGCTGAATGTGGGATGGTAGACGGAGAATCCGGTGAATATGAGCACGCCAAACTGACAGATGCTCCCGAAAATGGCCCCGGCAAGGATCTCGCCGTAGTTGCTGCCGCCGTGAATGTTGAGCGAGATGCTGGGAGCAGCAACCTCGGGCGGATTTGGGCCCTCCCTCGATTTCGCGTTGGGGTGAGAATGGGGCCGTATTTCTGGCTCGGGGGTCAGGACTGGAGGGGATGGGCGATGATGCTGGTCTCGGCGAGAATCTGAATGATGGCTGAGTTCGGGACTGATGTTTGGAGAAGGCGGATGCGGAGATGAGAAGAATCGAGGGCCATCTTGAGAATTGCGATCTAATGTGTATTGAGAACTGCGGTTCGATATGTCTGGAGAATGGCGACTTGGCATTTCTTGAGAACTGTGACCTGATATGTCTGGTACATCATCACCAATGGGAGTTGGGCTTTCAGCGGCTGCGGAAGTAACCTGCTCGGCTGATGGGGGAGGTTGGCATTCTTCATCTTTGGGCAGCTTCGCCTCTCGATGCCGATGACGAAAGAGCTGGGAACCGGGCCAATTTCGCCAATACCGATGGCTTCTGCCCGCCTTGCCGGTAGTTGAATTCGACGCAGATGGTGAGATTTGCTCTGGGGAGGCTGCTGTAAAATCGGCGTTTTGGTCAGAATGCTCACAAAGGGATGCGACCATCTTGACGCACCTTGATCTTTGAGGAGACCGGCTTCCAACGCCGTAGATATCGTGTGGAGGCCCAAAGTCTCGTTGCTATCCTTGTCGCACTCTAGATAAATAATTTGCCGAATGCCTGGCTTGCCAAGCGATCGTACAATGCCTTCCCCGTTCCACACTTCGCACACCTCGTGGGAAGTAGAAGACATGAGCTCAATCTCCACCGCGGCGCGATTCTCACGCGCTCGTCCGATAATCGCTTTTAACCACGGGTAGCCACCAACCCGTATTGCGGATACCAGAGCCGTGAGGATTCCAAGAGGGCCCATGGCGAAGAGTACGTGATCTAACCATCCCACTACCAAATTCATCATGGATTAGCTGTTAGCGTCCCACAGAGAGGCATGTTCTCCTGACAGACGGTTCGTACTTGACTGGCTCATAAACTGCTTGCAGAACTGTTCACCAAACAGGGCAAGGAGACTAGAAGACCGCATCAGCTAGGATCAGCTCCTGGGTTAACCCAAAAGACCATTCAACATTAACTTACGGCGCAAGATCTGTGAATAAGTTGTTCGAAAAGTCGTCGCCATCATCCGCACACGCTTTTCCCGACCAGAAGAGAAAGCTTATGATGCATAAAAACATGACCGCAAAGGCGACTCGAATTTATCAACAAGAGGATTCTTTCGCCGCTTGGTTGTCAATACGGGGTACGTTTTCGTCGGGTTGTTTTGTCTGGCCGCGGGGGCGGGTGGTTTTGAGCAGCATTTTATCGCGGCCCATCGGATACCGCCTCCGGGATCGGATCTGCAAAGAAGTCGATATTTCACCTCAAAGCAGAACAATGTCTGTGGCTTCTGCAAATAGGGCGGAAGAGACAGACAGGCGGCTGCATGCGGGCAATAATCCAATCATCCCTCCTACCAGCCGCCAGGGCTCACATATGCCCTAAACCAATCACACAGAGCTGCATGCGCAACTATCCTCGAGACTTAACCCGGACTGGCATGTGCTTCATTGCTTAGGTTTGTGGCTGACGCAGGGAGTGATTCATTTCTTGGAGTGTTAAAGACACCCAACACGAAGGGGTTATAGTGTGTGATATTGTAGCACCTCGGTGGTGCGCCAGTGGAGGTTGAAGATTTTGGTGGACCTGGCATGGTGCATACAGGCTTGGGGCTGGAGGTACGATTTTACCTTGGTGGAATGCTTCGCAGCCAAGGTCCATAGAATATAACCAAGCTTCTTCACCACTTTTCAATATGCAAAGGCTTGAAGCCCCGTAGCAAACTCTTGCGTCATATGGTCCCAGAACTGCCAGCTGAGAAGGGAAAGTACAACAACTAGAGGGAGAAAGAAAAATAAGGCTATTCCTGGCCCAAACAAGAGATTTATGCCTCTGAGTGAAGCTTTAGCATCTGGTGGAGTCAAATTCAGTTGCTGAAAGCAAAAGCGAGCCTGTCGTTGAGTGGGTCTGATAGAGAGGAGTTGAAGTTTGTTGTTCATACTACGGCACAGCCTTTCGGAAACGGTTCTTCGACGCTAGACGAGCCTGGGCAAATCCTGAGCCGGCCTGAGCAACGTCATATGAGCGAGGTACGAAAATGGGAAATCTCGTGTGCCCGAATTCCTCGCACAAAACAGACAGTTTCTATTACAGCGTAAACACCCCGAGAGTTGCACACGCAGCGGAAAGAGACCGATATGCCCAGGACGAACGGAGGCAAGCTTGTGAGACCAAAAGGGGCACCAGCAGAGTCACAAGTATGTCCATGGCAAGGAGGCGTCACGCGCCACCCGCCGCGCGTACAGGAGGCCAAGAACTCGTTGCGCAGCACCGACAGAGCGCACATGTGGGTGATGCAAGAGAACCAGATGGTTTTGGTGGCCGCCCGGAAGGAGTAGACGGAAAACTGTCCCGGATCCCCAGCGAGCCGCACATAAACTGCAATCTCCAGTGTTAATCCCGTGATGAGCTGCTAGTCCCTGAGTACCGTTAGTAGCGTCCAAAGCGAAACGCTGGTAGCCCATCTCTGGACGCTCCGTCTCTCTGCTTCCTCGAGATGGCGGTGGCCATGGTCAAAAAGGAACCCAGGGTCGGTCCTTCGTCAATTGAAGCCATATCTGAGACCCCAAGACCGAAAGGGAGCAGTTGTGAGATGCATCTTGCTTCCGGGCGCTTCGTCCCTGGCATATTGCTGAGCGAGTAGAGTCCGCCAAGCAGGAAACGTCTTGTAACCGAGGACATAACCTGCCATGTATGAAGACAGTCGAGTTTTCAACGTGGCGTTCTCAACTGCGCTCTCAGCATCTCAACTTCCGCCGAATCCCAAAGGGGAAGACCACCGAAACCTGTGTTGCCGCGGCACTCCTTGCAACCGAGATCCGTATCTAGCTAGACATCCCCTGCCCTACTGTCGTCCTCGCTTCCAAGCTGCGCAATGAGACGTCGTCCTGATTGACGGAGTTCCCAACAAAACCCCGGATTTTTCAACTTCGAGATCGAAGTCGTCCTGATTCTCTCCGCCGCGCGGGTTGGTCGATAAAAGGTTGCAGCAACCCCAGTTCTTGGCACAGCCAAGCCGGGAGTTGGGGTGCAGACTGCTCTTCTGGTGAATGCGGAGCCGGCTATCCCGCGTATGCTAGCAATCTGAGACGCTTAGGTCTCAGCGGCAGCAAAAAAACTAGATAAATTAACACCGCGGTAATTTGTGCCGGGTGCCCGCGGAACAATTTTTTCCGCCAGAGGGGGTGTTCGTCAGGACACGGATCAACACCGCTCGAGGCACTTGGCGTGAGGAGGTCGATGTGTTGCTAGCAGATAAATATACTGATTGCTTGTCAGCTGCCCCTTGCAGATCGGGACCAGTTCTTACCCAGGTACGCGGTAAAGCCCATCGAATCATGGCCCGGTTTCTATTCTTCTTGCTGTCGGCCCTGCTGGGGCTGATCTCAGTGGCACAGGCGCAGTGCGGTGCTGGCACTCCCGACGCCAAGGTTGAGGGTTCTGGCAACTCCTTCAGGGCCACACGGGGTTCCACCCAGGCATACTCCGGATCCGACTACCGTGCCGCTATTCAGGCCGCTCTTGACGCCATCAGCTCTGGCCAACGAGTTGCCGTCCTTGCTTCGGGCTCCATTGGCGCTGGCACCATCACCATCGCCAGCGGAAAGACCTTCGAAGGTTGTGGCACCATCAATGTCGGCAATAGGTCCGGACGCGGCGCCATCGAGGTCACCGACGCATCTGATGTCAAGATTCCATTCCTGACGATGACTGGAAATCCATACTTTGGTCTGCGGCTCTCAGGCTGCCGAAATCTGTCCCTGGGCAACATTACCATGAACCTCAGTGGTGGTCTCGGCATCCGCTTCGATCGTGACCGGGCCCCCAGCTCCAATGTCAGCATGGATGTCATTAGCGTCACCGGTGCTGGCAGTCACGCTGTTGAGACTTGGAACATCAATGGCCTGAGCATCAACCAAGTCATTGCCAGGAACGTCGGAGAGTCAGGCCTGCTTCTCCAAAAGACAACCAACGCGCGTGTTGGCCTTGTCGACGGCAACAACGTCGCAACGGGTACTGGCTACGCAACTCTTCGTTTCGCCAACCAGAACGGCGAGATCAACGGCGGATACAACACGAACGTTTACATCCAGAAAGTTGTGTCCCGCGGCGGCGGTCGCGGAATCTTCTGCGTGTCGCGTTCCGGCGCTGTCACCATCGACAACATCGACCTTGCTAGCAACGGCAACAACGCCATCCTGATTGAGAATTGCTACAACGTCAATATCAAGAGTGGTACTATCAACGGTGGTGGCGAAGTTCGTCTCTCGGCCCGCAGCGAATTCCCCAACAACAAGGACATTACCCTCACCCTGACGGTCAACAACAACTCGGTGAGGGAGAGCCCCTGCGGTGAGAACACCACCTTCAACATTGCCGGAAATGCGAGGAAGCAAATCTGTTAGAAGGGTGCTCGCTCATGCAAGCAGGCTGCGCGGGGAGAGATGCATGTGTCGATAGACTAAAGGTAGCGAATAAACGGTTGCCAAAACCAGAGGTTCGGCCGTGCTGCAGGTCTGCCAAGACGCAGCGTCTGATCCAACGGCGGTGCAGTGGCAAAAAGAACTTCTGGTTCGTGCAACAGTAGCGATCGTCCTGCATGTTTGTGGGCGGCCCTGGTAATGACGATGTGTGTTGCATGCCTGAAACGCACTGGAAATGACCCCGATTTCGAGGCACTCCAGATCCAATGTTGTTTTCACCACTATCAACCTCAACGCCGAGAACTATCAAGATGTCGCCCCAGTCTCTTTGCAAAAAATGTCGCAGTCTCGACCTCCGCAAATACGTCGAGCAGCCGATGAAGCAGCCGTAGAAGGTGTAGCAGGCACTTTACAGAACACGTCCCTCGGAGAAGCTCGGTGAATGGGAACATATCTGCCGGAAGGCCGCGTCATGTCCGTTCTGCCGTATGGTGGTCAACGCAGTTCGGGCCGTCGCAGCGAGCACAGATTTCCGGCTCCCGGGTTCCGGGGATGTGATGGAGTTGTCCAACCGGGCGAGCTGGAAGATGTGCATCCTGATCTTCAACTTTGACGGCATCTCGTCGGAGTTGTTTTCCAACCGTGGCGACCTTGAGGAGGAAGCGAGATGGATCCGAACGAAGCGGGGCCGCGAAGTGCAGAGGCTGCTAGTGATGTGGACGCGCAGCAGAGCCCAGGGGCAGATTCAGTGCTTGGCGAGCCCTGAATCGAATGTCGAGTCGCGGGGAGTCCGTGATGCGGTGTTCTTGGGTCGCGCCGTGGAACCAGATCAACCCGACTGGTCGTTGCTGCGGTCGTGGCTCAGGCACTGCGATCGGGGTCATGGGAGACTCTGCGAGGCAATGGATGCCGAATCAGCTCATGAGAGATTACCAGGAAACATGCGGGTCATCGACGTGGTGGAAAAGTGTGTTGTGCCTTACCGCAGAGGTTGGGAATATGTCGCGTTGACATACGTCTGGGGCGAGCATCTGTTGGGTCGGCCGATGCCAAAGTTGGACAAATGTCGAGTGTCGCTGGGATCCGAAGAAGCGTCTGAGCTACCGCCATGGCTTCCAAAAACGATTTCGGATGCCATGGTTGCCGTGGATCGGTTGGGCTACCGGTATCTGTGGGTCGACAGTCTTTGCATCGTTCAGGATGACGACGCAGACATGCACAGCCAGCTGCTTCGGATGGACGCCATCTACATCAACGCGAGCCTGTCGATTGCCGCAGCTTCGGGAGGCCATGCCGATTACGGGCTGCCTGGGATGAGTGTGCCGCGGAAGTTCGAACAGCAACGGGAAAGAGCACAGGGTCTGGAGTTGGCGGTTCCACTTCCCCGCTTCGACGAGCTGAATGTGGGAGACCGCCTGAAGTGGAACACGCGGGCGTGGACCTTCCAAGAGAAGGTGCTGTCAAGAAGACTTCTCATTTTCACCGACCAGCAAATCTACTTTCGCTGTTCGAACGGCGTGTGGTCCGAGGACACCGCTACCGAAACCACGCGGTTGTCGAAGCCTGACGGCAGAAGGTTCTTCCGCTGGGGAGGCGACACGTTGCGTCACAGCTACTACTCGACCGACAACGCCTACACCCTCGTCGACTTTCTCAACTTTGGGTCTCACAGGCTCTCCAGGGTCGACGGACGCGCAAGTTTTGCCAACTACGCTGCCGTGGTCGAGGAATACACACAACGCACCCTGACCAAAGAACAAGATGCACTCCCAGCAATCGCCGGGGTCCTTCACCTGCTCGATCCCGATCCTTCAGCCTACGTCGCCGGCCTTCCAAGATGGTATTTCTCCGAAGCTATGCTCTGGTATCCAAAGCTTGGCAGCACTTGTGTCGAAATGACCGGCACGGGAGCCCCAACTTGGTCTTGGGCGAGATGGAATTTGCCAGATGGATGCACCTGGCAGACTCGCGAGGTTGAAGGCACAATAAAACTGCACCGGCCAATGTGCTATTGGACTCTCGGTGCCGGCCCACTGCCTATCGCAATTGACAGCCCAGAATCGGACCGTCTCCCGAGGACACCACGTCGAGTAAGACAATGCTTGGGAGAATACGGCGCAGTGCTCGGTTTGGAAGTCCGACTGGGACATCTGACCGTAGGTGAAATAATTCCTACCTGGGGTTCTGAATCTTCAGACTTGTCAGGTGATACGGTAGCAGCATTCAAACTTCACCTGGAGGGCCCTAATGAGCACACGCTCGGCGACAATTGTGGGGGAAGTCGTGACGACTGTCGGCGCGGGGGCAGACCCTGACGGCTTCTCCTTCATCGAAATATCCGACGGCACGGGGCTTTGTTTCTCATCTAAATTCGTTGCAGAGGAACACAAGCCAAAAACTACGAGATATTACTGGAACACGGCGAAGACGACCACGGATTACAAGGGCAACACTACTGTTGCACAGCCCGCAGGCTGGGAGAAGCAGACGACTGTTGATAAGGCAGAGACTTGGAAAGTTGTGAACATCATGATGATCGAACAGGCCAATGGTCTTTCGTATAGACGGGGACTTGGAAAGGTCTTGCTGTCGGCGCGGAGTTCGATGGACACTCGTCAAACTATGGTGTATCTTGCCTAAAGAATTTCTCTTGGTTCCCGGATATTTATTATTGTCCTCTGTAAGAAAGTGTGTGCTACGCCAGTCCGAACCATCCAGGGAAGAAGTCAAACTCTGAGACCCAGAGTATCGAATTTTGCCCTCGCTTAACAACTCTCATTAATGTCTTGCTGGCCTATAGCCGCGCGAATACCACCGCCCAGGATACCGGGTTTATGGTGGTGATATCCGCACTCAGTGGCAGGGAAACATCTGATTGCGCGGCACTGTATTTAACCATACTTCCTGATCTTTGCGTCCCGCCTTCGACTGCCGGACCCGCACGGTTGGGTAAGGTACTTGCAGTAGATATATATCGTCTTGATGTTCTCTCTTCTTTGATGGGCCAGTGGGTAACCACGTGTGTAATCGAGCAGAAGAGACCTGCACCACAGACTATCAACTGACCAAACTACGTGCCAAGCAACAACCATGGTGCGCGCAAACATCTTAGCAGGCGCCCTCGCCGGGTTGTTTCCCCTATGTCTCGCCACACCCGCCAACTCCCCAGTCCAAGACAATCTTCTCCCCCGTCAGGGAGCTCCACCCAGCGGCAGCGGCACAGGCGGCTACCCAGCTGTAAGTCCACCACACCCCATTTCCCCCTATTCCCTTTCCCTCTTTCCCTCTTTCTCTTCCCTCCTTTCCCCCTTCTACCGCCCCCCTAACACTAACTCCCCACTCCCCAACAGACCTACTTCGAAGACCCCACCCTCCCCCTCCACACAATCTACATGCCCCTCCAACCCCCGTCCAACACCACCCTCCCCGTCCTCCTCTGGGGCAACGGCAACTGCGTCGGCGACGGCCTCGCCTACAAGGACTTCCTCCTCCAAACCGCCAGCCACGGCATCCTCATCATCGCCAACGGCTGGGTAACCCCCATCCCCGGGCGCGAAAAGAGCCCGCGCGACACAACAAAGGACATGGCCTACTTTACCGATTCCATCGCTTGGATCCAGGGCCAGGCAGGGAAACCCGGGAAGTATGAGACTGTGGATGCGGAGCTGTTGGGGGCGTCGGGACATAGCTGTGGGGGGCTGCAGACGATTGAGATGAGGAGTGACAAGCGGGTCAAGATGTTGGCGTCGTTTGGGTATGCGACGCGGGAGTCGGTGTGGGCGAGGGAGATTAAGGTGCCGGTTGGGTTTTTCGTAGGGAGTTTGGATACGAGTATTGCGATGCCTCGTGAGTTGATCTTGCCAACGGATAAGAAGTGGGAAGGGGTTGTGCTGACGGTGCAACAGAGATTCAAGGCGCGTGGCCGGAGCTGCCCGCGACGACGCCGGCGTGGTGGGGGACGTTTCCGAACTTGGGCCACGGCGGCACCTTCAACAGCCCCAACGGAGGTGTGTGGGCCATCTCCTTTGCAAAGTGGGTGTTTTTTACACTCAAAGGCGACCCTCAGGCGGCTGAGTACTTCAAGGGAAAGGGGGCTACCAATCATGGTTGGGAGGTCAAAGCCAAGGGGCTAGACGGGGTTCCTGTTAAAGAATTGTGAGAAGTACTATTGATTGATCTGGTGTCCTACACTCATTGCTGATGAACGCCATCCTATAACTCCGTACCCAATCCAGGATCGTTACACGTTAGTCATCTCGTAGCTGTCTCCCTTCCTCTTTGCATATCTGACCTCAACCACATCTACCCGCTTGATGTCCATCTCACCCAGTATGCTCTTGTCGCTCCGGCTGTCACCGCCTCCATGGGTGATGTTGCTGAGCTCGGCGTGGCCCCTTCCGCTGAAGTTGCTCTTGTGATTCGACTTCTGAAACTGGGAGAAGGAGTAACCTTCGTTGTTGGAGGTGCCCTTGCGCATCGATGTGCTGATGTTCTTGAGCAGCACGCGCAGAACCGGTATGGACGCGGCAACGATGGTTACGGCGGCTTCGGCGGTATCCCAGATCATAAGCTGGGCGCTGTCGTAGATGTCGTTGCTGTAAAGCTTGGGGATGTTGACCGTCTTGACTAGAGCGGCGATGCCAGCACTGTTTGGGAGAGTCAGCATTTGCTAATGGAAAACAGGGGTTCAGGGAAAAGGAACATACAGAACTCCCATGCTCATAGCAGTGGCGGCGCCAATCTTCTCGGTCTTCCGCATCTGGAGACCCATGAGGAGCTTCCATGGAAGCAAAGCGAGGGCAAAATCCATGGCACCCGAGTAAGCGCCAGAAAATATATTGTAATCCTTCGCAATGTTCCGGTCCCAGCAATCCCCGACGACCGACGGGTCCCACATGGCGCTGAGCGGCTTGCATTGCACCCAGCCCATCAGGGCACTCAGCCCCAGGGTGATGTTGACCGTGATGATGATGAACCACACGGCATACCGCATCCCACCCGTCGTCAGACGTAGGAGGGTAACACCAAAGGCCGTTTTGCTCCACGTCAGGGCGACCAGTGAGAACGTTCCACGGACGGCAATGGGAATCAGAAACCCTGGGGCAAAGTTCTCCTTGGGGAAGTCCCAGATGTGCAGGCCGTAGCCAACCGACACCAGGAAGGTAGTCAAGCTGGCCTGGATGAGTAGGCAGATGTAAGATGCCAAGAGGATGCCGTCGTCCCACCAGATGCGACGGTTGACCGAGATCTTGCAGTAGAGCCGCAGGGCCAGGAAGATGGACGCTATCGCCGTGAGGACCCACGTCACAATCAGCACCGTCGGCCCCATGTTGTCGTGGGGGAGAGCAGCTAGCATCTCTGGCGTGAGGGTTGGGATGCGGGGATCTCCTGTAGGGCCATCTGGGGGTGCCGGCGGGGCGTCTGGGGGTGCCGGCGGGGCGTCTGGGGATGCGACGGCCATGTTGACGAAGAAGGGTGTTGTTGATTGTGCTGAGGAGCCTCAATCGCTCTCTCCAGGTCTAGCCTTGAACGGCCAAGACCTGGGGACCAGATCATGGCTGTACCCCATCATTTAGTACCTGGCAGATCGGGGACGATGGCACCGCGGCTGAGAATCTTACAGATGGGTTGGCGTGTTCTAGCGTTCTCCGAGGTGCCACATCGACCGACATTGCGCCACACGGACCTATCTAATCGTAAAGATGTGGCTCGACGTTGAAGCGCGCCAATGACAATTTCTAGGGCTTCAGAGAGGCGTTCGTAGTCCTGGTCAAAGAGTTCGTCAAAGCAAGCAAGGGTTTGCGGAGGAGGAGGAAAACGGCCCTGCTGGGGACAGAAGTGGCGCTAGCCCCAGCCCATCGATTCACTAGCGTCCGTGCTCGTCCGTGCTCATCTGTGCTCGTCACTTTCTCCACCCGTTCTTCCCCAAAATCCCATCTGAATAGCAAACGGCAGCGACTTGCGGCATTCAACCACATGCACTGTCACCCTACCCGAGAGGCTGGCACTGTCCCTTTGGGGAAAACCGCTCAATAGAGCACCCCAAGCGAGCGCCAAGCGAGCTGCGCGCCCAGACAGTGGCTTGCGACGGACCACTGTAGCCGAACCACATAGCATTGTCAAGCCCCAACCGTGCGGCCTTTCACAAGCATTGCGAGGGTTTTCCCCGCTCGATCCAGCACTTTGTCAGCGCTAGGCAGGGGAGCAAAAACCTCAAAGCTGGTACGCATAGGCCATTGTCCGATCACTTGCCTAGTCAAGAATCGACTGCGCTTGACAGCTGCCAAGGAGCTCAATCGCAAGAAATGGCCAACATCGGGCGGTGCCAACCTAGCAAGTCCTCCATCCCGGGTTTCAGGACGCTTGCCCGGTCCGGCTCCCCTCCGGATCACGGTCGGGGCACATCTCGTCATGACGACCAGTTTCCGGCGCTCTCATTTTGAGGTGTATGGTAGTGACAAAACCGCCTTCCCCATGGGCAACACACAGTTCCGACACGGATCGGGTTGGCTCGAGAAAACCAATGGGTACCTAGACAGGCACACCTGCCTTGACCAATACAACAGAGGTGAAGAAACCCTCCTGAAAGGAATGAATCCCATCCCGCACCCAGTATCTGTCGAACTTTCCTATATCCCAAGACACGGTCCAATCAGAAGCATCCAGCAATGCACTCCGCAAAACTCCAAGCATCAACAACCAAGACACCCCCCCAAACCACCTCCCCCTCGTCATCAAAAACCCAACCCCGAAACAAACCCACCCCGGAAAATCAGCCACCACACTCCTCCCAACATGCAATCCCAACCACTCCCTCAACAACACAACTTCATCTCTCCCCTCTTGTCCAACCTCACGACTCCCATCTGCGCACTCTCCCAGTCCCCCGATTCCTTCCATGAAAGCCCTTCGCCTTTAGCGCCCATAGCATATGTCCCAAGTTGAACAGCAGCCCAGCGGCGTATCATCGACGTGGTATCGCGCCTAGAGGTGAGAAACGCGGGAGGAATCGAGGAGAACCGGCTATGAGGTTGAGGGTGGCTGTTATCCAAGTCAGGGGGATACAGCGTGAGGGTGGCGGTAAGTCCGGAGGGGAGCTGTTTGGTGGATATAGTGACGGAGGGTCTGGTTTGTGGTGTGTTGGTGGGAAAGGCGGAAGAACTGTAAAGGGGCGGTAGAAGAGGTATTGGTTGTAGCTGAAGTTGAGGGAGGCAGTTGTGAGGAGTAAGGGGGCAAAGCGGAGAAAGAAGTGGTGGCTGTTGTTTGCTTGGACATTTTGTGGGTTGCATGATGCCCGTTGTGAGTTATCTTGGTGGTAGCAGGGGAGAGAGAGATTCGTGGAGGGGATGGTAGGCGGGTGGGATAAGCATGATGCCATGTTTGCGGCATGGTTGGCCGTGGTTGCGTCAGCGTTCTAGGTAAATTCGGCGCGCAGCCCGATATTGACAAGCTGACATCGGATCCTCACAAGAGTTCGAAGAGCAGTAGTAATAGCTGTACGAGTAATACTCAGCCACCCAATTTCCAGTGCGAGAGAAGTCTCAAAGCAAGAACAGAAAGTAGGGAAAAGAGAGAAATGACAAAGAAAAGAAAATTGAAGCAAGATTTGTTTCTCTGAAAGACTCCGAGGGAACGCGCCCTTTTATCCTCGTTCAGGGCACTTTGTCATGTGGTGTTCCCCTATTTTGCCACAGGTAGGACAGAAGTACTCGGCCTCACTGTGTGCAAAGTCGCAGGCCCTTCAAGTACAATTCTCTCCGTTGCGGCAAAGATTGACTTTCCCGATCTCCTTCGGCCCGCGGCTTTGGATGTCATCTCATCATCGGTGTGACCCCGGATACAGTCTTTGGCCTTGTCGCAGTACAGGCGCCAGTAGCAACGCGGCTGGTTGCGAATCTCGTGCGTTTTTTTCAGCTGGTTTGCCTGTCGGTTCTCGTCTGCAGGCGGCAACGGCACTTCTGGAAATTCATCCTTGGGAAGCTCGCTGAAACGACTGGAGATGCCGACTTTGCAAGAGCTTGGCGATTTATCGCTGAGATATCTTTGCTGGTGATCCAGGAAGGTCATGACTTGCAGCCCGAGCTTCTGCAAGCCTGTGCTTGCGCTCTTGGTAGAAGCGCTCCTGATCAGCGTGCGACATTCCGGTGCCAGCCATAGCATTCATGATGACAAGATCATCACTGGAAGGTTCAGCGCTGTTTTGCTGCCTCCCTTCGGACTTGATGGTGCGGCGGCGGAACGGCAACCCCCTTAAATCGAGGAACCCGTCGATTTCCTTGACCTTGGTATCCGGGTCTAGCACAACAACACTGTGCTTGGGGATAGTATGAATGCTCCCTCTCCATGCTTCGCTCTTGAGGCTGATCTCGTCGAGGTATTCGTCAAGTTGATGAACAGAAACCCGCTCGTGTGGCTCCGGCAGTTGAAACTACCTGACCTCAATCGTCTGTGACAGCGAGGTATTGCAAATTCGTGGCTCTAGCCATTTCTGGGCCCTTTCTTTCTGACACGCAACCCCCGCGCTAGTATTCTAGCCTCTGACAAGAACTCCTTCCTTTCTGACAAAACCCTAAGTCATAGAGAAATCCATACGCAAGCCTCACTATCTGCCGGTAGGACCTCTCAAAATCTCGTCCACCCCCGCCCCAGGGGTCGGGAACCTCCTCCTCAAAATCGTGGAACGACCCAAACAGCCTCAACCTATCCTTGCTGTATAATTGCCGGTCCTGTATCCCGTTGACCCGGCGCATTGTACCTATCAGGGAAGAAAGATCTGCATCTTCCATAGCTAGAATATAGTCAAACTGGACAAAGTCATCCTCCGTTACACATCTAGGACTACCTTTCGGCGCGTCGATGCCATGTCGATGGAGTGTTGCGATGGTGCGCTTATCAGTGGGCGCAAGGGCTGTGTGACCGCCGGTGCCCGCGGAATCGACGATAAAGACAACAGGAAGAGTGTCTGTCAGCTTCCTGAGGATGGCCTCCGCCATTGGGGAACGACCTTGAGAGCGGGCTTGGTTAGCCGGCATGAGGAGCATCTGATACGCTGTGGGTTTGCGTTGACTTACAACTATTACCGTAATCCACAAAAAGTATCGACAGAGTGCCATTTTTTGGCTCCCATGGCCTAGTTTGCGAGATCTCAGGGATGCAAATCGGGATCCTTGTGCTCCTAGACAGGGCTGTATCTGAAGAATTCGGAAACGTCAAAGTCTTCAAACTTCTGTCAATCTTCGCCTCCATGTTCTCGGTTGCTTGGGGAGGAGACTGAATCTGATCCCCAATTTCCTCCGCTATATCTCCGCAGACCCTGGGACTCTCTCTGGCGGTAACAGATGGATCCTGACCTCTCTCCATACTGTCTCGTTCATGTCCCCTTGAGAGGGCTTGAGTCGTCATTTCGAGATCAGTGACGAATCTGCTCACGTCATCAACCAGCTCCCTAAACTTGCGCCGGTCCCGGACGGCCCAGCTGGAGATAAGGCTCAGACTCGTAGCTGCCTGCCGTTGCTGAACTCGGTGGCCGAGACGCCTAACCTGGGACCTGAACGCCACGGTTTCATCATTTCGATCGCGACTCTGCCCTACGCCGGCGCCGTAACGTCTGGCCAGTTTGTCTCGATCTTGGAAGAGCAGAGAAATGCATGAGAGATTTTGGAGGAGTCTCTGCTTGACATCCGGTTCATAAAGCCCAGGGTTGGTACGATCAACCGATGGGAAATATGTCTTTGCCCAACCAAGTAATCGATGGCGCTGGTTGTCAAACATTTGCTCGAGGAGGGTAATGTCTCTCGCGTGGGCTTTTCCAAGGTCGATCAGCTCCAGAGCCTCGAGGCAGCCGTTAAACGCGGTAAGCAGCCCCGCCGCTCCGAGAGCGAGGCCAGCAGCCTCCATTTTCCGATAGAGATCTTGATAGGGTACAGCTTTCCGCTTTTAATTAGCGAAGGGATGAATATCCAGTGGGGGCAGCTAGAGCGGTTGAGTTGATAGACTGAACAGAGAAAGTGTCAATATTTGTGCGTTTCTGCGAGAGGGAAAACCCCGCACGCGGAAACCTGCAACAGCGCCGCCTCGTGATCAAGGGCTTTTGGCCCCCCAGCTTCACTTTATCACTTTACCTCTAAAACAATGGTGATTTTAGAAAGTAGGTACAAATAAACAGCCACAACTCCTGCGGTTGCACCATAATAGATCGAATGCTGTCTATCATCTTCACCTTAATCGGCGGCTTGTATTCCCCCTTAGAGGGTCCCTGGTTGTAACCTCTGTTCTTGAATGGCGATGCCTTCTCGTGCCAGTGTGAGATCAGTGTCTTTTCAAGGCTGGGAACACGATGGGCATGGTTAAATGAACCAGAGGGGCGCTCCAAGTCCCAGGTATGTTCTCTAGTTATTCAATGTCAACAAAACCAAAACAATGGTCATCAAGCAACAAAGAATGCTCGTGACGTCCTGGATTTTTGGCGCATAGTGCGAAATGGATGCGACCCAATGAAGACAAAAGAGTGGTATAAGACTAGAGCATGGCATCTACGGTGCACTGGGCACCCCAGAGCCAGGGAAAGCAAGGAACATTGTTTTTCCCCGCCCAAGTGTCAAGGAGGTGGCAACAGCATTCGACCAAATCAGGGACTTCGGAAGAGACTTTGAAGTTTCTCCAAACGCAGTTGAGCTGACACCTCCCTCGGCTGGGAAAGAAGAAACCTGGCAGACGGGAGCCACTTGACAGGTCAGCCTCATTTCGGAGCTGGATCTCTGGCCGACACGTCAACGTGTCAGACAGAATTTTCATCTGCTTCCCGCTGTCTCCCAAACTTGAAGCCGGGTGCCGAGCCGTCCACCTGGGCGGGCCCGGCAGGGGTACGTCGTAGCGTACCAAACAGACGGATCCCAGGCGGCTTGGGTCCCAAAACATGGCACCACCTGCTGGAGCCAGGAGAGCCGAGGAAGAAAACTAGCGGTGAGCGAGTGATGGCGACCGCAAGCACATTGCTAGAGGTAGTTGGGCCGTTACCGAAGGGGCGGTTTACCTCAACTCTTCATCTGCAGGTACTCCTCCCGCCATTGTGGTTTCACCGTTTCACACTGTGCTAGGCTGTGATGGGAAACTCCGGTCGCTGGCGCCCAGAGCCCGACCGGTCGGCGCGAGGAAGGGGGGTGTCGCTGAACCCAAGGGGTTGGGAGGGGGCTGCTCGCTGGGAAATCTTCCGGCATCGCGCCAGACCTCTGGCCGGGCTCGTAGCATTCTCCGAAGTGCGGGGCTTTCCGGCAGGCAGGCAGGCAAGCACTAGACGGGCTCTGCCAACCACAGCGACCATCACACCTTGACGTGCATGCTTGGTCATGTTGGCTCGCGCAGCATTGCGGTTCGTTGGGAATCGGCAGGGGTCGAGGTCTGGAACTTGAACAACTTGGAACCCTTGCGAGCACCCACAGGGACTTTTTCGGTCTGCCTCTCGAACCCCTCACCGCCCGCGAGAGCAGGGGAGAGACCATCGGTTGCGGGCTCGACTCCGGCGTGACGGCTCACAGTGGTCGAATTTGCCCCAAAAAAAATTGGGGACGTCCCAAGAGGCAGTAAGCATGCAGGCGCCGCCCGTGATGAGTGCATTTTCTCATCTGCGACTAGCAAGCGATCGGGTGCATCGGGGGTTTCGCTTTTCTCCTTTTCTTGCTCTGATGCAAACTCCAGTTCAGGTCGCCGTGGGAGCAGCGGGGCGGCTTGGCACGGCACGCAATTTCTTGGTCGACTACTGCTAGGTTGCTCCTTCCCCTCCAACGAGCATCGAGGGGTCGAGGTGGGCTCGGTGGGCTCGCAGCCACGCCCACCAGTTGCGTCCTGCCGGAGAGTGCCGGGCGCATTCCCAAATCTGCGGAGCTGCATGCGGTGATCGCACGTTGACACGGCTCCGAGTGTCTTGACCTTCCACGCTTATCCTCTTATATTCCTGCCGTCCCGACGTCGCCCCGCCGTGCCGGGTCCTATCTTACCTGCTTGGAACCCTCCCTCCTCTCGATCCCTCGATCACTCGATCTCTCCTTTTTTTTTCCCGGCTTTCCCACCCCCCCCCCCCTTCCACTCGCTCGGCACGCGCAATGAGATGATGGACGAAGAAATCGAGGTTGACTCGGTTGGTGCCCCTAACTCTTGCCTGGACACCGTTAGTTGTCGATTTCCCCGCATTTGCCCATGCCCGCGCGCAGCAGCTGACCTTTGAGCAACGACGCACCAGGCAAGCGACCGGGACTCGGGGTTCGAGGACCAAATGTAATTGCGCCTTTATTGCATCGCTTCTTGAAGTCACCACCAACTAACCGAACCCCGCGCGTCTACAGATCCAATTTCACCGCGTCTATCACAGCGAGCGTGCTCGCTTACCCAGTCGAGAATGGACGGCGCTACCACGCATTCCGCGCCGGCGTCTACTACCTACCGAACGACGAGCTCGAGCAGGAGCGTCTCGACCTCAACCACATCCTTACGACCAAAGGCATTGGAGACAAGCTCTTCCTTGCACCTATCGAGCCAGAGGAGTTGACCCGCGTCCTCGACATCGGCACCGGGACCGGCCTCTGGAGCATGTCCATGGGCGACGAGTACCCCCACGCAGAGATCATCGGCAACGACCTCAGCGCCATCCAACCGCCGTGGGTGCCCCCAAACGTCAAGTTCATGCTTGACGATGTAGAATCGCCATGGGTCCACAGCGCACCCTTTGACCTTATCTTTGCTCGATACCTGGCATCATGCATCAGCGATTGGCCCCAACTCGTCAGACAGACCTACGAGTGAGTCCTCTCCCCCGTTTCTCGTACATTTTTCAGCAGAAGTAAGACTGACACACCGCACAGTAACCTTGTACCTGGCGGCTGGGCCGAATTCCAAGACTACGACTTCAACTTCTACTCCCGAGACGGATCGTTGAAGCAAGACAGCCACTTTCTCAAATGGACACACTGCCTTCTCGAAGGCTTTCGAAGCTTGGGAAAGGAGCCTTGCCCTGGGCCGAAACTTCACGGTTGGCTGACGGACGCCGGATTTGAGAACGTAACAACACGCAAGTTCAGCTTCCCTTTTGGCGCCTGGGCCAAGGACCCAAAACTCAAGGAGCTCGGAATGCTCAATCTTGTGCAGTTTATGAATGGGATTGAGGCATTCTCATTGCGTATCCTGACGGAGCACTTTGGAATGGAAAGAGATGATATCAATGACTTGTTGGACAAGGTCCGGGTCGATCTCTTGAATAAGAAGATTCACGCGCAAATGGACTTGTAAGTCTCCCTCTGTTGTCTGTGATTCTCAGGGCTGACACTTCCTCAGTTATGTTACCTATGGACAGAGGAAGAAGGACTGAGGTCTGACCATCTGCCCATTCGCCTGGGTGAACCGCGGTCTGTTAGGGCTCGGATCCAAGCGAAGACGCCTGGGAGAGATGCGTCAAAGATAGGGGCTATGAGCTGAGCATCGTCTCTATTGACGAGGCAAGAGAATCCGCCGACAGAATGAGATGCCAGAGTTACAATGCCCAAGAGATGCGGGGAGATTTGCGCCACGGTCTGATGAAGCAGAGAGCTTGACCGCAGGCAACGAACATCGACGCCACGGACGGCTCAAGTCCCGCACTGAGCAGTAGTCCGCGATGGCTGACGGGCTCAAACAATGAATATAGCGTGCGTTGGACATAAGAAATGATAAATACATTATCCGCAACTACTTCAACTCCAGATCGATCTTCAGCTTGCTCTGCTCCAAGTAAACGCCCGGTGGAGATTCTAGCTTCTCCCTGTCGACAAAATACAACACATCTAAGTCATCCGCGATGGGGGGCAGGCGACAGGTCCTCGTTGGGCGGCAAGTTGGTATCATCAGGATCCATCTTCCCCGGCGTTCCCACCAACGTGGTATTCTTCCTGTTCAACACGGTCAGCAATACCCAAGTTCGTCGATCAGGAAACGCTTACAAAGAAGCCTCAGTATGCTTCACTTCCCCGAACACCAGCCTCTTCCACGACGTGACACTCATCGATGATCGTCTCGGCGAACCTACTTGCGTCAAGCCTCCCATGCGTCTGCTAGCAGCGGAATAGACATCAGACTTACTCTCTGCCCCTGAACTCGCCTTTAAACGCATAGTCATTCGGCTCGCCGCCACTCGGGACCTTTTACACGAAACCCATTCCCGAATGCTCGCCAACAGCCCCATGCATATCAAAACATTAGTCTCCTCATCCCCTCTTCCGCTCTACCACGAGAATATCTGATAAGCAGGGAATACTCACGGCATAACCCTCTCCAAATCCTCTCCACCTCCTCCACTCTCCCCGCCATCTCATCCTCGGCATCAATCACTACAACCTTCCAGTCCATCTCCCCCTGGTCAACCAACCCCAACACCCCTAGTACTTTCACAGCTTTAGCCTCCATTGTGTGCGATATTCTCTTCCCAATACCAACCGCGTCAAGCGGGTCGTTGTCACCCTTGATACCCGTCGACGGATCATCGTGGAAGGGACTTTCCCACGTTTGGGGGGAGAGCGCCATAGTTGAAGGGGTAGCCTGTGTAGGGGTGGACTGAGCGGTGTAAGCGGAAATGTGAGTTGGATGAGGCAGAGGAAGAAGAAGGGAGAGTGTCTTGGATGATGGAGTTGAAAGGGGTGGGGAGGGGGATTTCGAATTTGGGGTTGGACCAGCGGGGGATCTCGACAATCATGTTGTAGATTTTGGATTGGTCATGATGGTGGGTATGGATTAGGGGGATGTCGTGGACGGAGGAGATGGGGATGTGGGAGGAGAGATGTTCGAAGTAGATGCGGTGGGAGTTGGTAAAGGGGCGGCCGCGTTTGCGGAGGTTGTATTCTGGCTTTGGGCGGGGTTTGGAGTTCATTGTGGAAGTTGGATGATGGTGTGATTTGGCCTTCGCGTTGGTGTTGTGATGTAACCATTTCGTTCTCCCAGTGCCACATAGTCTGACATTGGAACGTTTCAAATACCCCCCAGTGCCTCCAAACTACAGGTCACTGCGGTGCAAAGATGGTAGGTTTTCCTATCCAACTGACTCTTGGTTTCTTCGTGGACTGTTAAGCCCACCAATTACCTGCTAAATCCAGCTGACTCTACGCCTCTGCACCCCTCCTACTCTCCTTCTTCTCCATCCTCTTCATCTTGCAAGAGTCCCTGGTTTTCGTTAACAGGGACGGGCTCATGCTTATACAGCTTGATGTTGATGAACATGGCAAACAACCCCAAATCATAGGCCAGCCTGAGCGCTCCCGCAGCCACAAACGCAACCCAGAACCTGCCATTAGCAGCCAAGAAGCCAGTGACAGTTGGACCCATGACAGAGGCCAGAGTGCGAAAGAGCACAGTAATGCCCATAACCGCCGTGCGTTCTTCGGGCCTGACAACAGCCGCGATCAGGGCCGCTCGTGGCGCTTGATCCATATTGTTTAACCCAACTCGCAAAAGGAGCAGGGCAAACGTCCCTGCCAAGCTCTGCGGGAAGGGAAACAACAGAACTGCTGCTGACGAAGGGATGTGCGTAAACACCATGGTGTTGACCAGCCCGATGTACCGCGCCAACGGCCCCGAGAAGATAGTCGACAGCGACGACAGGAAATAGCTCGCCGAGAGAAAGTCTCCCAAAGTCGACTTCGTCGGGTGAAACTTCTGATCGATGTAGTATGTCGTCAGTGCCATGCTCACCATCCCATCCGCCACCGAGTCCACAGACAACAAAAACCACAGCACCGCCATGACCCCCAATGTCTCCCTAGAAATCTGCGCAAGCCACTTCTCCTTCTTCTCTCCCTCTTCCCCTTGCCCTTCCCGCTCTCCCTCCAACAGTCCCTCCCTCTCCCCATCTCCCTTCACCCCCCTCAACTCACACCTCCCCGACAACATCAAATTCACCACCACATTCACCACCCCCATGACCGAATACAACCAAAAACAAGCATGATACGCATCCACCAACGCCCACCCCTCCCTCGCCCTCAAGGACTCCACCATCCTCCCCGCCAGCTCCGTCCCCGCCGACGATCCCAAGCTCGCCATCGTCACATACCAAACCAACACATCCGCCCTCGTCTCCGGCACCGTCAGCTCGGCCACCACCGACTCCTCAATCGCCCTAAACGGCCCAAAGTCTCCCCCCGTCGCGCTCACCACCCCGACCACCGCTGCTCCGAGCAAAGCCCAGTATGACTCGCACGTCGCAAACACCACCCCCGATAATACCATCAACACCGAACCAAACAGCAACGTCCGCCGTCGACCCACCCGGTCGGCGATTTGGGTCAGGATAAACGATAAAAGGACGTCCCCGAGGAGGGTCAGCGTCATGAAGACGCCGATGCGGGAATCGGAAAAGCCGAGGGAGGAGAAGAAGAGGGCGAGGATGAGGGCCGAGGCGCCATAGGCGAACATGCGGCAGGTGCGGGAGAGGATGATGAGGTAGGCGTCTGCCCCGGTGCGGTGGAGGGAGAGGAGGCCGGATTCCTGTAGGAGGCGGGACATTTTTTTTAATTTTTTTTCCCCTCTCTTCTTTCTTTCTGGGCTTGAGGTGATTTGGGATAATGATTTGGTGAGGAATGGAATTGATTTTGAAGGTGTGTTTGTCCGGGTTGTTTGTGAGCCAGTTCCGTCCTCACCGGCGTCTTCGGCTCGTCAATCGGAAGACTCGGCTGTGGAACCGTGAACCGGCGGGGAGAAGGGGTGGCGCTTCCAAAACAAGACGAAAGCGAAGGAAGTTGGTCAAATTCCCACACGCAAGAACGTCAGAATACCCAAATGTTGATAGAAACCAAAGTTTCGCCGTTCAGTAGAGTTGCAAGGGCCAAGAAAAAACTGGTTGCGAGGTCCGAGACGGCCCCAGTCCGTCGGCACCGGTGTCGGCAGGCGTTGGCAGGGGCCCCACATGGCACCATCGACCTGGCTGCATCGCCTTCTGTTTCTAGAAAAGACCACCGGATTTCCAGCGCGTGATAGCTTTTGAAGATCGGGGGCTGGCCAGTAACGGGATTACACAGCACTGTTTGCCCCCTAGGTCTTGTGAAACTTATACGCGGTCAATACGCGCCATCGGACAATCGCGGGTGGAAGCTAATATCAAATCCACTGAATAACTTACACTTCAAACTTCGACTCGATAAGGACAATGCCATCGAGATTGCCAGTTTTGCGATTCTAACCGGATCGAATAGGAAGCTGTTTCCTTCCAAGTCCCTTCCAAGCGCCCACCTGGTCACTGCTCATGAGACTCAACCAATGGCCAGGAGCGTATCCACAAACCTCAATCACAGAGCAGAAAGAAAAGAAACAATAATAACACTGAAATGTCTTGATTTATTCTCAGTCACAATGCTTTCACTGCGAACTCGAAGTACTCGGCGTTCTTCTGACTGACGGATCATTCTTGTTACACCAACCTCATCTTCCCAACTTGATCCAATTTTTCCACTCCGGTCTCTCCCCGAGCTGTCGCCCTCTGACCTGACATCACACCTCACTGCAGACCCCATCCGCCATGCTTCAAGGGAGCCCACTGGCCATCTCCTCGAGGAGCACATATGAACGCAAAACCAAAAGTTGCAACAAATATAGCATGGATATCTTCAACCGTCTACCGCGCTAATGCTTAAGGACATGTAGAATGACAAACCGGGCCAGGAACAGGGAGTAAGAGGAGTTTGACGGCATGACTGAAAACTAAACCCTATGCTTTCCTTTGTGTTTGCTGCGTCTTGGGTCCCTCTCTGCTCTGTAGCTGGGTTCTGGGACGTATGCAGGCTCTTCTTGATAATGTGAATCTTGGTAGCCGGGCTCTCCCTGATAAGCCGAGCTGGACGCTCCTTGGTAAGTGTTGGATTCTTGTTGGTAGTCCTGGCTTGGGTAGGCTGGGCTGGGATAGGCGGGGTCCGGGTAGGCGGGCTCCTCGCTGGTGGTCGGCATTTGGCGTTGCGTCCACATATCGGGCACGGCTGTCCCGCTGTCGTTGTCCTCCCTGCGCACGTATGGGGTACCATACATCGCCACGAATGCCTGATCGAATTCCTAAACCCATGTTAGCCGATCCAAGCAGGCGTTTCAATCAACGGGGGACGAGCCTTACCCCTGGACCATGGCTGCCCATCGGGGCGGGTGTGTACTGCTTGCTGGATCCTGGTTGGCCGTCATCCCCATCGTACGGCTGATAAGGGGCCGGGTATGGCTCGTAGTAGGGCGTCTCCGGCGCAGTGGACCCCGAACTTCCAGGGTCGTACTGTCCATCCCCCAGGTTCATCCCTTGAAATCGCGCATCCAGGTCGCCCCCAGGCCCATCGTACCCCGCATCTGAAGGAGTTTCTTCCACATCTCCGTCCAAAATAGCCAGTTGATGCGCCGCCGAGGGTCTCTTCTTCGGGTCGTAGCTTGCCATCTTCTTGATATTCGCGTACTGCGGCAGTTCTGATAACCGTACAAGCCACTTGTGAATCTGCCCTACGCTGTATTGAGAGCACCAGTCTCTGAACTGCTCCGTATTTTGTATCCAGATGTACGTTGCAAAGAGCGACCAGATATCCACCTTTGTCGTTTGAGGGTGTCGGTTGTACACTTCGGGCGCCATGAAGGGCTCCGTCCCAGCGACCGTCCTGGCCAGCTTGGGGTCATTCGACAGTCCAAAATCGCAAAGACAGAAGTGGTAGTTGCCGTATGCATCAAACTGCCAGAGTATGTTTTCCGGTTTGATGTCTCGATGAACAATACTGTGTGACGCGATGCACTGCAGGGCAAGGAGCATCTGCCTGAGCACCGTTTCGGCGATCTCATCCGGTCGTTCCACTCCTTCAATCATCAAGGTTTTGATATTGCCGTCCATAAGGGGCATGAAGATTTCGCCCCAACCATCATCCCCACCAGCGTAATCGTAAATTTGGAGAATGTGTTCCTGGTCGGGGGCATGTCAGCATTGTATAACAGAGGGTCTGAAACAGCCAATATATAGATAGATAGATAGATAGATAGATATTACTCACATGCTGAATGGACTTGTGCTTGCTGATTTTGAAGAGGTTGGCCACCTCGCGGGTTGCAAAGTCGAGATTCTTCCCCGTGAGGTTGCGGAATTTCTTGACAGCGATGAGCTCTCCGTTTGTGATGTCCAGAACCGACCACACTTCGCCATACGCCCCTCCTCCCACCCTCAATTTCTCAACATATTTTTTCTGCTTTGAGTGCCTCGGTCCTAGGACATAGGGCTCGTATTTGATGAATGAGTACAGGCCGTCCGATCGCCATCGCACTTCGAACTGGTAGTATTTATCGCGGCCAAACCCAATGCGTGGGTTAATCCCGCGAGCGAGAAGAATCGAGCGGCTGCTGCGGAACTTTACGGCCACGCCGCCGTGGCCGCTAGTGCTGCTGCTGTGGGAGGGGGAGTAGGTTTCCGTGCTGTGGTGGTCCGAGTAGTCCCTTAAAAGCACGGCGCCGGTGCTCTGAACAACCGAAATCGTGGCCTGATGATCGGAGATCTGCGAAGATGCTGAACTCTTCGATCGGGGTACATCAGGAAGGTGGATGTCGGTTTCACTGCAGCCGAGCGTGTACTCCTGGCGGTCGAGGTCTGAGAAGTCAAGCAACAGACCAAACGTATTGTTATCGTGGTCGAGGCGGCAGCGATGGTAATTATTCCGGACGTGATCGACGGCCTTTCTTGCTTCTTTGTTCAAAGGCGCGAGTATTAGGCATGGCGGTGTCGTGTCTGCGGGCTCGTCGCCATCGTATTCGTCCATCGTCGGCCTATGCGCGCAGCGCCGAGGGGCGCGCAGGGGACCGCAGATGCGGGGTGGATTGCGTGTGGGACGACGTCGAGATCAGCTTGGAGACGGCCATGAATGTGGTATGGTCAGAAGAAGCCCCTTTTACTTTGCTCCCCCGCAAGATTTAAGAGAAATACCGGCGCCCGGGAAAGCAGGGAGCGACTGGGCCGTCAGGTTGTGAGGGAAGAGGCTCGGGATGGAGGATCGAAGGAGGTCAACGGTTGACATGGATCACCGACAAGTGATCGGCCACACTCGATCCAGGACTGGGGAACGCAGCAGACTGGTTCACATGCTCTACCGGGTGCGGAGCGGGGGGCAGCCGCAACTACCCCTTGGTGCAGCGAGGACCAGTTTTAGGCCACGGCAGGCCATCGACTGCTCATCCTCCTCACATTCCCCCAACTTTTGTGGGCGGATGATAAGGCAGCCGCCGACTGGCCGCACCCCCTCATTGGCAGCAAAGAAAACGGCCGGCATGACTTCTGTGCCACCATTTAGGCGGAGCACCCGCGCAGCGACCCGTGCCTTCGAGTTCCGAGACGGCCACTGGGCAAGGCTTCATCAGCGACGGTGACCCTGGAGCTTGGGATGGCATTTGTGGCCAATGACGCAGCCCCCAGGGCCACGACTTTTGGGCGTCAAGCCCCTGTGTTGGGCTCGAATGCAAGTCCCCCCAGACATGGCTTGTGGAAATTCGGAAAGCATTGGCGGCCTTGCGACACCGCGTTCCGAATGGCAGGCTGAGAGTTTGGTCGAAGAACGGGATCGCTCGATTTCTCTCCGACTCGGAAGCAGCTGGGCGCCCGGAGTGCTTCGTGTAGTGATGCGTTTTGATGCGTTCGACCGGGCAAAGCAATATCTTCCAATTTCGACTACAGCGGATTGATGCTGCACGGTGTTCTCGCTCGGCGCGGCAAGTGCGGGCGGCGAGCAACAAGCGGTTGCGCGGTCCTGGGTGCCGACGCGACTGTGACGAGCGAGAACTCTTCTGCGAGTAGGGAGACGCATCGAAGGAGCGGCATGGCAATGCAGGCTGCCGAAGGTGAGCACGTTGGAGGGATGCGCTCTCCAAAATTCCAATTCCCAGATGGGGGAGTTGTCGAGAGTGTCAGGCAGATACGCACTCCAAAATCTCCACCCCACGAGATGGCCGCACCGGGTTGGGCCACTTATATGTTTCCATAACCAGGCAGGAGCCTTCTGATTTGAAACATCGCTCTTTCCCCTTTTCTACAACGATGCGTTGTCGTCGCGTTGCCCGACCGCTCTTTCCAACATTCCGGCCGGGACAACCTCGGAATCCTAGGGTCCCGCAGCCCCGCAACGTCCCTTAGCTTCCCCGGGGGTCTCCGCCAAGCGGGTCGCATGGCATCATGGCCTCGGCAGATTTCGCATCTCTGATTTGCCTCTTGCGCTGCAGTCCGCCTCTTCACGGTGCACAACATTGACCACCACTTCTCCAACACCGCGCTGAAACACCAACTGGCAATTTCCACCGCTCCAAATAGCACCTGCACAACACCAGCACGCTCTTCCCGACCACGATTCTCCCACCGGAAAAGCCTACCGCAGTCTTCGCGCCGCGAACCCTACCACCAAACAACCACCGAAAATGTCCCGCCACCTCCTCCGACCCCTCCGCGCCCTCCGCCCTCTCACCAACAAACCTATCCCTCAACCCCAACCTTCCCAACGCTTCGCATCCTCCTTCCTCCGAGACTCCCCCGCCCCTCCCCGTCTCCCCGCCGACCAACAAGCCGAATTCGAGCGTCTCCAACGCGCCGCCGAAGCCTCTTTCTCCTCGCACAACGAAGTCCCTCTTTCCACCTCGCGCCACGTCACCACACCAGCTTCAACATCGACATCGCAGCCGGCGGCGGCACAGGCAGCAAAATCAGAAGATGATGAGGTCTCTGCGGGGTCGCTGAGCGCGGGGATGCGCAAGGGGGCGCCGCCTGAGTTTGAAGGGGAGAAGAACCCTAAGACGGGAGAGGTGGGCGGGCCGAAGAATGAGCCTTTGCGGTGGGGAAGTGCAGGGGATTGGAGTTATAATGGGCGGGTGACGGATTTTTAGGTTCTTGCCGAAGGTTTCCTTGGGATGGCGAGATATCAACGCTTTTGTTAGAGGAGGTGTGATACTCGGGCCGGATGAAAGGTGGAGGAACTGTATCAATATGTACACTACGCGGCATCAAGCTTCCATCCGGACTTGAACTCATCGGGATGGAAATAGACGGCACGGCTCAAGCGCATAGCATGAATCTAACAATTGATCCATATGTACAGACTCTATGGACTGTTATTCGTACAAGTATCAAGAGTGCCGGAACTGGCCGACATCATGGTGCCAAAACTCCTTCTTGCTATGCTCGCAAGTACACCAAGTTCAACAGGCAGAGGTATCGAGTACGAAAGACAAAACACCCATTAGTAATGTATCGTAACAGAAGACAATCCCAACCTAACCGCCCTTGTTCCACCCATAGCGCAAGCCACGTCGTAATACAACACAGCTCAAGCCTCAACAACAGCACCAGCTTTATCAGCCTCGACGTACTTCTTCTCAGTCTCCTCGCCCTCCTTCTCGGCGTCCTTCTCAATCTCTTTCTCAACCGACTGCGTCTCCGTCTCGGGTGCTTCGTTGTCGGCGCTCTCCGGCTCAGCCCCGTTTGTAATGGGTTCCGCCGTCTCCGCATCCTTGCCTTCCGTCTCCTTGGAGGGCTCGGGCTGCGTTTTAGCACCGAGTGGCTGGTTCTCTTTATCTCCCTCACTCGGTGGCTTGCTCGAATGTTTCCACCATGCACCTGATATCTCCCCCACTTTCTCTGCTGTCTTTGGCGCTTCGTTCTCGCGGGGCTCGGTGCCATTTCTAGCGCCACCGGCCCACGCAGGCCCGAGCTGAACCTCCCTGAGGGCCTTGCGGATCCGCTCACGGCGCGCCTTGCCCCTGAGGCGGTTTTGCGAAGCCCCGCCATTGGTCACCCAACGAAGACCCGTGACCATGAAGCTCAAGCCATCGTGAGTGGTCCGCTTGCCGAACTCATCACGGCTGCCAAAAGTGCCCCCAAATTCGCGACTCTTGATCCCGAAGCGAGTCGTCGAGGCGTACTTCTCAAGAGTAGGAAGAATGAGCAGTGTTACGTGCAAATCGCGGTTCTCTGGCACTGCCATAGGTCCGGTCGGTGGCGGCTCTGTCAGAATGTTCAGATTGCCGTTCTGTGTGGCTTGATGGCGAGCCCTTGCATCCTTCGCATCCGAGACGACAAAGCCTTCATCAAGACCCAGTAGATCGACATCCACCTCTTCAGGCCATTCGCCGCGTATCCATCCGGCATGGATGCAGGCCGCAATGGCATCGGAATCATCCGTGTAGACGTCAGTTCCCCACAGAGCTCGCCGAGATGTGATCTCTTCACGAGATGCTGCTGTCAAATGTTCTTTGCCAATCTTCAGGGTCAAGGTGCAGTTCACCTTGCCCTCGATCATGTCCCAGGGCAGAGGTCTAGGGGTCGACTTGTACCCACTGTGTGGAGGTCGTCCAGTGCGTTTGTCTTGCAAGCGAGCCGGCTCGAGAATCGGATCATACACGACATCGCCAATATGCGTTCGGGGGAGGTTGGCAACACTCTCCAACACAGCCTTCGACGTGGCAACTTGTTTTGGCTTGGGAATAACGACAGGCGGAGAGGGGGGTGGCGGAGGAGGCGCCCTGACGGCGGGAGGATGCTGATGGTTGTTCGCCGCGTGCGAAGAAGACCGAGGGACAGCATGGTGGTGCGTCGTGGGGAAGTCTTTGGCGAAGGCAGCAGTGGGAGACGGTATCGGCGTTGAACCCTTGACACTCTTGAAGGGCGTGTTCCCCCCCAGCGCTGGGGAGGATCCGGCATCAAGAACGTGGTGATGAGGATGGTGGTGACTGCGTGCACGTTAGAATGTGTAAGACAGAGTGGTGGAGACATAACGTACTGGTGATGGTGATGGTGTGAATGCGTTTTGGCTTTCTTGGCACGACCACCAACAGGGGTCAACCTGCCCGTGCTCTCCTCATCGCCCCTGATATCCTCCTCTTTTGGCTTTCTCCGCTTTCCGCGATTCGTCTCTCGACCGCCCTTGACGGAGACGTCTCCGCCTAGCGGCTCTGGGGCGGCGTTATCGGAGTCCTCGCGTCGCAACAAACCAGGGGCTCCATATGGGAGCTGAGCTCCAGGAGCAATAGGGCTTGACATATTACCAACACCAGTGCCGATGCCGATGAACATACGGCCGAACTCGCTCTTGATACCTGGCTCACCAGCGGGTCCAGCGTGCTGAGGCTGGGCGCCTTGAACAGCCTGCGGCAGCGGAGAGATGCGACCCTTGCGGTTAATTTCCTGAATTCCAAGTAGATGATTTCCCCTCGGTTGGCCGTGCGGCGTCGAGATCTCTTCCATGGTTCGGTTTCTGGGAGATTCATACAAAGGTGCTCCCGGGTTTCCATAGGCAACTGATGGTGGAGGCACTGCTGAGTCCTCTCGGGTTCGGGCCGGCGGCTGCTGCTGCTGATGGGGGTGCTGATGCGGCTGCGGTCGGTCGTGATGCATGATTCCTAGGCGTTGCCGATCGGGGGAATCGTACACCGGGTGACCTGGTCCTTGGGGTATAGGGTGCTGGTGCGGCGGTGGCGGCGGTTGATGAGAGGGATGTGGCGGTTGCGCGTGTCTTTCTGCCGGCGATGGGCCATATGAAGGATGGCCATTGTACGGCGGACCACCAGTAGCAGGAGGGTATTCTTGGTGCCTAGGATGGTGGCCAGCCGGATCATAAGGAGCAGGACCTCTAGAAGGCTCGTAGGGTCCCCTTTGCCAATGTCCCTGTTGTTGATCTCTCGGGTCCGGGCCTCGATTGTAAGGTTGCGGTCGAATCTGCTCCAACGCGCGAGCATAATCAGACAAAGAAGCCGGGTGCTGCTGTCTCCCTGGTTCGCTTCCAGACATCGTTCTCTCCCGCCGCTCCCTCTCGCGATACTCCATCCCTCGTTCTCTCTCCTGACGCTCCCTCTCATGTCTCTCTTGCCGATCGCGCTCAGAGATATACCTGTTCTCCTCCTCATACTTTCCGACCCGGATCGGATGGTCTGGGTTGTATTCTCCAGATGGCCTGAGCTCCTCCCTGCGGCCATACATCTCGTTCGGTGGTGGTGGTGGTGGTCGGTTCATCTCCATCGGCCGTGGCGGCACCGTGTTCGGGAAAGATTTCGGCTGGCTGTTCGGCCGCGGCGGCACTGCGCTGACCGGCATGCGACCTTGGTCGCGCTGCGCGTAAGCTTGTGGAGTACCATACCGCTGCACCCCCTCTGGAGTCGAGTACGCGCCACCAGGCGATCCCGCCGTGTTCGCCCGAGGGTCTCTCGCGTCGTACATTCGATGTCTATTTTCCGGAGGCGTTTGTGGACGCTGAGGGTACGGCGGACGATATTCCGGTGGCCCTGATGGGTGCATACGAGGAGACGCGTGGACCGACTGGCTGTACGATGGCCCGGACACGCCCGGCGGTGGCCCTTGAGGGTAGTGGGACGGAGGCGCAGGTTCTCGAGGGGGTGGGGGCCCACCGAGCATCGACGATATCGACATGGCGCTCCCTCCTGTGCTGCCCGTTCTAGGAATCGAGTCCAAAGCTGGCAGTTGGCGGTCTCGCGGGAAAGCGTTTGGAGGGCCAACCGACACAGGTGGAGGTCGAGGGGGCGGCAAGCCATAGGGTCCGCCGATTTGGTGCCCACCCGGACCCTGGCCCTGCGGCGGATGTTGTTGTGGTGGCGAGTTCGGTGGCGGCATTCCGCGATTCATTGGCTGGCCGGAGGTTATGGACGACGCGCTCGGGTGCCGCGAGTGTGAGGACGGCTGCATGGGACCCGGCTCGGAGGGGTACTGTCGGGAGGGAGGATAGTAGCCTGGCGTGTCGGAGGGCTTTCTCGAGTGCACGTCGGGGTAGTTGGGAGCGGACGACGACGGGTGCGGCGCTGCATTTGGATACGGTGGTTGACTCGGCGGCTGCGACCCTGGAAAATTCGGGCGACCAAAGGGCGAGGGAGCATTCCGCGAGAACGGATGCTGAGGCGGTGGTGGTTGTTGTCGTGGATCCATCGCGCTCGCTGCTCGCAAGTTGTGTGTGAGATGGTCGAGATTTTTTTTTTCCTGCTTGCGCCAGGGGTTCGACCGCTGATCAAAGGGGTCGGGTCTCGCGACCACGCGCGACCGTGAGGCTGCAAAACGTCGACAAAGAAATCAAGGTCGAGGGCCGAGGGCCGACGCGATGCGAGAGCTCTCGACAAGCAGACAACGAGCGGGTCGTGACGAGTTTGGGAGAAGTAAATTTTGCAGGCCGTGCTGCCCTTTGCTCGCTGGGCTTGTCTGGGGAAAGGATGGCCGCTGCGTGACCACCCGACGTGCAGCCTTAGCTCTCAGTTCTGCACCACCCTGACCAGCTTCAGTGGCCCGAGCTGGCTTCACAAGCGGGCGTGGTGATTGGCCCCTGGCGCGAGCGAAGCGGGATGGAGGTGGACGAGAAAGAAAGAGCCGACTGGGCAGGGATGGCGGGTGGGCGCTAGCAGCGTCCAGCAAACCGGGGGGTGCCCTGATGACGGGATGGCTGGTTGATTGCGAGACCTTCGAGGTTGTGCGACGCTTGCGCCTTGGCGGCCTTTCTCCTCGCCCTCCCCCCCCCGCCCGATCTGGAGGTTGGGGGCGCAATTATCTCCGCACCAGCGCGCAGGGCATAGCGACCTCGGGAGGAGGGATCCCCCCCAGCAAACAAAACGGCTTCCCGAGACAGGCAGGATGAAAAACGGGCCAGATGCGAAAGCACCTCAGCCCGACGTCGACATGAGCTGGGCGAAACACAAAAGCCGCGGCAAGGTGGATCTAATAGCAGCGGAGCAGTGCTAGGAGTGCATGGGGGGAAAATTGGGCAAAGGTGCAGAAATGCAAGCAAAGGCGCACAGCAAAGCGCGTCATCAGGGCTGGCTGGCTGCAAGTTTCCCCGTCGGGGGGAGCTCCCAATCTGCGTGCCAGAGAAATTCGCAAAAGTGAGGGGAAGCAGGGAGGCGCCAAGACCTGATTTGCTTGTGATCCCGCCTCCGACAGCCAGCCGCCAGCCATCCGTTCTGCTGGCGCGAGGAGAACTCCACTCACACATGCGACATGCGATTCGATGTTGTCGGATGCGACGAATCGCTGCGGGGATTCGATGCATCATTTGTTTGGCTTCTCCGCCTGCAAACTATCCTACAATTACATGTCCCTAGATGCTGAAAACACCACTGCGTCGTCACGTCGTGCTCAAGTCAATATCATGCCCAAATTACAGATTCCAGCACGCAGCAAGCGCACCAACCAGCAGCCACAGTAGCACACCGCCGGATGCCCTCGAAGAGCCGCTCCCGATGCCGTCGCCGCTCTGTTTGTCGCTGTCGCTGCCAGCAGCCGCAAAGCTAACGCATGCCACGCGCGTTTCCGTGTCGTCTCCCGGCGTACCAAGAAACGAGGGCGCGGCCGATATGACGCGAGGCGTCCAAGACAGCACAACGGGGAAAACCCACGTCCTCACCGTCTCAAACGCCGCATCGTCGTTCCTGTCCAACGGGCCCGTCACGGCAGAGTAGAAGGTTGACCGCTCGCTGTTGGCGACGATTTCCCCGATGGCTGTCTCGTCAGCGTCATATTCCGTCTGGTGTGATGCCGTGCAAACAATTTTCTCACACACTCACTCTGCGGTAGATTCGATCCCCTCGTCACCCCGTCCGTTCCGTTTGCCAGGAACGGCGCACATGCCCGCGGCATCGTCTGGTTCTGGCAGAAGCCGGACGACCTGAAGCCCTCAACCATCTCGTTGATGCACTCTCGGGAGAGCATGCCATCGCATGAGTCGAAATCCGTCCCGCCCCTTTCGCCCTTCGCCCCAGCCAGTGCCATCTCCGACAGACCATTCGTCCAGACCGCCGAGCAGAGAAAGTAGTCATCGAGTGCCTCTGCCAGCTCCCTCCTGCTCGGTTCAAGGAAGAGAGTCGCTGCGCCGAACACCTTGGATCCGCTGTTGGGGTTGCCCTCTGGGAAACGGGCGTTTTCGGCGAATTTGACACCCAACCGCCATCCGTTCATAGGGGAGTTTGGATGACTCGGGTCCGTCACGTTGATAGAAGGCAAAATGCGAGGCCTTTCTTGGATGGGCACGTTGATTGCTCGGCGGAAATCATCGTTCGAATAGCCTTGTAGTCCCTCATCGCCGATCAGATATTGCTGCTGAACGAAGGGGTTCGCTGCCGATGCCCCTTGGGTGTAAGAAATGAACCCAGCCGCCAACAACCCGAGTCGCCGATATAGTGATATGCTCTTCGTCATTGTAAATGCTCAACAAAAGTAAACAGCCAGCTGTAAATCATCAATCCCCGCAACAAAATAACAAATAAACCGAAGAATCCTCGCTCCAACCCCCGAGCGCAACTGCCTCTCTATATCCATCCCTAAAACCCCTTGGCGAGTCCCATCACCACCCAAACCACACACATTTTTAATGAGTGTTGTTTGATTTCCTCCAACATACGCCTCGCGGTGCGCGTGCAACCAACTGCAAACCAGATTTCCCAAACCTGGATGACACGGACGATCGATCAGATCAAGACGGCACAGGCACGGGCCCCGCCGCAAAACGGGTTGCATAACACCGCGCTATGATCTCCGCTTCCTTTGCTTAGATGGAAAAGGGGGTCCTTGCAACAAACGAATTGAAGATTCCCGTGCTGTGCCACCTACAGATCTAGGGATCTGAGGATCGATGTAGGGTTCTTAAATGGAGGGGGATCGACGGGATTGGGTTGTTCTTTTTGGGGGGGGGGAGTTCTTGGGAGGTGAGTGGGTGATGTTTCATTGGGTCTGTGTAACGCGCTGGAGAGTGCACGACTTTGGCGACGAGGCATACTGAATTTCGGCAACTGACCCATTTTTGTCTTGGGTTAAGTTTCCGCAAGGTGAAGCACGAGGATGCATTTTTTTTCTACTGTACGTAGCTTCTTATGTTGATTCGATGTCAGCCCTGATTCTGAGCAAACGCAGAACGTCTAGCAGACAACACTCAAGACAGAGGTGAATCAACTGAAGAACGAAAACATATAAATGTCCCAGGTAAAGCCGCAAATAATATGATATGTAGGTACAGAATCGGAATCCCCGGCCTATCAAGAGCCTCCCCCTTGGCAGCCAGCAGTTAAGCTGCATCCATCACGACAACGTTCCAGAAGTCAACGTCTTCCCATCACCACAGCTCAGAATCACACATCTCCCTGATAGCCTGCACCTCCAACACATGGCCACTCCAAATCATAGCCAAGTACCAATCATGCCGATTCTCCTCAAAAAACCGATGAACCTGGTCGTCCTTCCGGAGGGATATTCCGCTGTCTCTCTGATGGTAGATGTAGAAACGACAAGCGTACACCAGTTCAAGAGGTAGACCTGTATGCAGCGGTACATATTCCGGATTGGGATGGCCATCAGCCCCTCGCAGATTTTCAATGGTGCGTTTGAGTGTTGTCAGCAGCCGTGCACAAGCGTTTGCTACGATCTTGTGAGCGTGCTGCTCGTCCATGACGGAATTGGGGTTGGTGCATCGGTTCTTGTTGAAGAGGAAATCGCGGAAGGACGGGTGGTGGATGGTGACGGGGCCGTCGGCTTCGTATGAGATGTTGAGGATGGAGGGCATTTCCGTCAGGGCGTCGGCGACGTTGATGGGGAGATGACCCAAGAGGTTCGACAACGAGTTCGGCGAAAGAGGGGTGTAGAGGACAGAGATGGCGCCGAGAGTGTGCCGCAGGTGTAGATACATCTCCTCTTTCTGCTCATTGCAATGTGTTTGCTGGACAGCGTCGGCCAGCTCAGACAAGAACACCTTGTCGAGATACCCGATACCGAGCTCAGTCTCTCGCTTCTCAGCTGCTTCACGGAGTCGGAAAAGCGCCTGGCTGCCCTCTCCGTAGTTGATACCCATCGTAGTTACATTGAACAGGCCCATAATACTGTAAGCCATATCCTCCTCAACTCCCGCCGTTCTGTCCTTACCCCAAGAGAACTTCTCCTCGATGCTGAACGTCATCATATCAGCCCGCCGTAGCACCTGGCGCGGGACCTTCATAGTTTGATGAAGAAGCGCATCCAGCGTCGTCTTATCGCCCAGCCAAACCCGCTCAGCGGAGAAGAACTCGACCTCCTTCGGGGCCAGAGCCTCTTGCAGCGTCCAAATGCGCGTGAACCACGTACTCTTGCGGAAGTCCGATTCCCACCCGCGGGGCGCTTCCTCGATGGACTTGGCTTCGCCAATCGAAATATCCGAAAGATAGACGTAGCACTTCTCGGCGCCGCGGTACCGGTAGAACATCCTCCGAATGGCCTCTTCGATGAGAGTGTATGACGATTTGTCGATGCAGCAGGTATCGACCCAGCAGTACTCGAGTCCGTCTCGCGCAGCTTGCTCGACGCAGAAGTGGATCTTGTTGTACCGGATGTCGTCGGGCTCTGGCAAACCGGCGCTCACGAGCTAGAAGGTAGCTTCTTCTTCGTCGGCGAGCCATTTATGGGAGAGAATGGCGTACTTTAGGGCGTGTTCTTCCTCAAACTCAACCAGGTTGATGCTGCCATCGGCAGAACGGTGGAGGAGCCACATGATGCGTATCGAGATCTGAGAAGTGGTAGCCAAAGAAGAAAACGAGGAGACAACGGCGGAATGGTTGCCATCGTGGGTTCATGGCAAAGAGTCGCGCAAATATATACGCCAACCACGATGTCGGAATTCAGTGTGTTGGAGCGGTGAATTAGAGGAGAGGGAATTTGGTTGAAGGTTGGTTGAGGATTTATTCACCTGACGCAGTCATCCAGGCAAACAGCTCGGTGTGGAGCCGAAATTCGATGCTGGTTCCATCTGCTAGAAGTGAAGGCAAGAGCAACCCTGCTCAGATTCACCGAGTGCGTCAACTGGCACCTCTGAAGGCACCCTGCGGTGGTAGATGAACAATGCTATGTACCTATTGATGCTCTCTCACACATAACGTTTCCCGTTGATGCCAATCATCTACGTCTGAATCGTGATGCATTCATTGTCTAGTCGGTGTCCATCCTCAAGGCTTCCCGGGCATTCTAACTAGGTCTATAACTTTCAAGTCGCTCGTCACCACTGATTCACCTCCGCGCCGGCGTCATGTCGCAACTGTTGGGCGTAGCCTTCGGTTGTGATCCGGCCTGGCAATGATGCCATTCAGCAACTTGGCGTCCTCCATTCTTCTTTCTTGAACCCTCAGAAGGAATCCACCGAGCTCTATGCCCTTAACCGTGCAACTCGCCCTATCTGACCACTGCACCAGAACAACCCAGATATCCCGGCCTCGCGGCCTCCTACTGTATTGTCCACCCGTTACGCCCTCGTGGATATCCAAAGCCTTATCCAAGTCACCCCAGGTGATCTCACCCAACCTTGATCCTCCTGCACCAATCCCTGCCACGCTGCACCTGCCAATCACAAAGCCAAACCTCCATCGCCATCCCCAGGAAACCCGCGATCGAGATGCCCCCACTGTCGCTCACCGACGTAGCCCCCAGACTGAACTCGCGGTCCTCGATGCGCACGTTCTCCATGATCTCCGCAAAGGTGTTCACATAGACCGCACCACCCAGCAATCCCTCCCAAAAGATGACCACAAACACGAGATAAACCGAGGGAATAAAGTCGAACAGCGCGTGCAACGTGAGCAGAACGAGGTTGGCGACCTGCAGCAGGGAAGGGAGATAGAGGTGGTGGATGCGCACGAACGGCGTCGACGAGCGAGCGATGAAGACGCCGAGCTGGTACAGAAAGCCGTAGAAGGGATAAAACGCTCGAAACTCGGAAAACGGAGACCGCTCCAGGGGGAACAACAACGTAGGCGCAACCCCCTGGTTGATGGTATACTCCGCAATGTACACCAGCAGCAGCGGCAGCATGTACGGAACGAACAGCGACCTCGCCCTCCGCAGATTCGCCGCAAACGACCCTTTCCGCGCATGCGTCGAATACGCCGTCGACGCCACCCCCGGCCCGGGTGCCAACAAGCTCTCAGCCGCCGCATCCACCGGCACGTCATCAAACCTCTCCACCCCCTCCCCCTCCGCATCTGTCCCGGGAACCGCCTCATACCCGCCCTCCCTCAACGCCCCCCTCGGCAACACCCCAAAAAACGCCACCAGCATCACCCCCGGCAGCAGTCCCGACACCACCAAGCTCGTCTTCACACTCAACCCCATCGCCCCGGTCATCAACACATACAACCCACTCCCCACCAACCCCGCCCCGCCCGTCCCACTGCCCCACGCCGCCAGACTCATATGCCCATAATAATGCGTCATGCCCAAAAAGCTCAACTCCCCGCCTCCACTGCTCAAACTAGCCAGCACGACACCGACCAGCTTCACCGCGATGGATTTTTCTGGGGGTGTGAAGGCGACGAGGAACATGCCCGCCGAGGAGAGGGCGACAAAGATGGGGATTCGCGACGAGTAGGGTATGCGATGGATGAAGTAGGGCGCGACGAGCTTGGTGAGGAAGGAGGGCATGACGTCGGCGAGGAGGACGATTCCCTTGGGGGTGGATCCGACGAGGTCTTGGGCGGCGGAGAGGATTATTACGTAGATTACGTTGTTGATGAGGCCTGTGCAAAGGAAGATAGAGGTTAGTGATGGGGGTTAAAAGTGTGGTTCCATGGGGGCGGGAAGCGACGCACCGAAAAGCCAAAATGCGACGAGGACAGAGGTGTCGGCGCTTTTGAGGATGTTCTCGAGGCGCGCGCGGTAGAGGGCCCATGATGACGAGGGCGCGCCGGGCATCGGCAAAAGGCCGGAGGCAGAAGGAGATCGATTCATTGTAGGTGGTTTAATAGGAGTGATCGCGCCATGTGGGCGAGGAGGAGGGAGAGGAAGACGAAGGCGTGGAGGATGGGGGGGGGGGGTTGGGAGGATGACGATGTTGAATCGAGGTTGCACCCGACCGGCAGGCAACTAACTGGTCGCGGGAAAGGCGGCACATGATGACCCCTGCAGGCAGCCACATGCGCCGCTGACAGGGGTTAACTTCCGAACCCTAACCCAACATCATCCATCATCATCCCCAAGACATGAACTTGCGAGGAACAAAAGAACAATCCAACTCCATTCAATGCTATCTCCTATCCGACAGTGTCTAACAAAAGAAACCATTTAAATCCCAGCAGCCATGTATAACAACAAAAGCCCAACCAAAAGCGACCAAAACCACACCACCCAAACATCTACCCTCTACCAGTACCAGCAAAAACACCCCTTTACGAAGGGATCACCTCCCCTCCCACCCACTCCGAGCCGTCGCATTAACCAAAACCATCTCCGCCGCAATCTCCCCAATATTCCTCACCGCCCTTCCACTCACCGTCCACCCCGTCGTAAACAAATGCTCCTGCATCATCTCGCACACCCGCTCCCTCATCTCCCCCGCGCACGAGCTCCACACATCCTTGAACCCCTCTCCCACCGGCTTCCCGCCTACTCCGTTTCCGTCCTTGAGACCGGCGGCGCGGAGTTGGCGCTCGGTTATGGCGTCGATGATGTAGGAGGGGAGGTCTAGGAGGAAGCCGTCGCGGAGGGGATCTGAGGGGGAGGAGGAGCGGGGTAAATGGGGGACGGAGCGGCGGTGATTAGGTGGGGGTTGGGCTTCGGGGGAGCGGGATTGGGGGGGCTCTTGGGTGGCGGGGCCTACGCCGTAGAGGGAGAGGAGTTCACGGGCGGTGTCTTCCTTGTCGGCGGCCTTTTCGGCGGCGAGGGGGTCTTTTCGTTCGGGCTCCGGTGCAGGGGCGGGGGCGCTGTTACCATTGCTGTCGGGACCGCGGGCCCATGATTCCATCTTTTTGAGGATGTGGTCGTTCCATTCGTTGGTAAGAATGGTGGTGGTGCGGAGCTGCTCGGCTTTGGGGTGGCCGTCGCCGAGGTCGGGTCGGTCGGTTGACCAGGCGGGGGTGAGGGTTGGGTCGAAGAGGCGGGGAATGAGGACGCGGAACATGTCGGTACGATGTTGACGTTGCTCGACCGAGGGGTGTTGGAACTTGCCGTGGACGTCCGAGTACGCGATGGAGGATTGGTTGAGGGAGGCTTGGTAGACTCGTTCGATTTGCTGAAAGAGGTAGTCGGTCATTTGACCCATGAGGAGCCGGCCGTAGTCTGCTGGGAGGGTCGCCAGGGACCAGACGTCCCATGTGCCAAAGCTGAATACCCAGAGGGTCTCTCGTGGTGGCGTGTCTGGTGCCTTGGTGGCTAAGAATGCTGTGATCTGCTGGTCGAGATCAGGTAGCTCCCATGCGGTGGGGTAGGCCTCTGCCTGGAAGCTGTAGTCTTCCCCGGGCCCGCTGGCGTCACTCGAATGCTTTGCTACCTCCTCAAGTGCTTGGGCGTAGAGCCCGATGGATAGCATCGATCGTTCCTTGTTGTCACGACTGGGAACGTAGGACATGTAAGTCGAGCAGTGAAGCTGAGACATGTTAGCCAGGTATCAGGGGCTGGCATGGACCCTCTGCAAACCTCTCGGCACATCACGTCCGTCCACCCCGGGACCTTTTCCCCCGTCCGTTTCCGGCTCGGGGTGGCCACATCCTGCTCTCCAAATACCACAATCCTGAAGTTCCCCAGGCCGTCCTCTCCGTACCCCAGGAAGTTTTCCTGATCAATTCGTATCCTCGACGCATCCCACGACTCGCCCGTGTGCCAGTGCCATACCGCCTTGCTCGTCTCAGCCGCGGCCTGTGACAACTCCTGTGATACAAACCTTAGAACTAGGAATGAGATGATGAGACATGCGACGAGATATATCAGCAGCCTCGGCGCGCCGCGCAGCACTCGACCAGAGAAGAAAGCCGTTACGCAGCGCAGACCGCGCTCTCGCAACCGTGTCCTCTTCAGAGGACTGTAGGGGAACCCATTCGCGAGCATGTCGGCGCAGGGAGCTGACAAGCCCCTAGCTGAGCCGGGACGGGTAGGTAGGAGAAGGGGGGGAGTGAGAAGTCCCACGCCGTGATGATCGCCGCTGTAAATGCAAATATCCAACCCAAATATGGGGTCAATGAATGACAAGAAGAAGTAAGGAAGGAAAGGACACAGCCGAAGGAACGGAAGGGCAAAGCAGCCCGCCTGATTCAACGGCACCCTCTGTTCGAACGGGACAGAAGCAAAACAAAAACCCCAAGGGTGGATGATGAAGCAAGAATTCGTGGCGTGAACAGAGAAGAGGGACCAAAACGGAAGGGAGTTCTCCTGGTGGAACTACGGATCCGTAGCTAGGGACAGGTAACCGGGTCTAGACTGCAGAGACTTGGCCCCTTGTCCTTGCCGTGTCCCATTGGGAGAGAACACCCATCGCGGTCCAGGGGGGAGACTGGCGACTGGCGCGGGCTCCAGCATGGTTTTTCTTAGCGCCTTATACGCTCGATGAAGGGGACCGGCGCGGCGCCGTTGAGGGGCGGCGTCATGCAGCACCGCTTGGAGCTGAACGGGGAGCTGGATGGTGGAGCGGACTAGTTAATGCTATGTGCCGGTATCGATTCGAACTGTTGAACCGTTCGCCGAGCCGTGAACTGTCGAAGCGGCGACCAGCAACGAGAAATGTTTCAGCGAGCCTCCACAGGCACGCGTCATCGTCTAGGAAAGCCGAGATATGGACAGGGGTTGGGCAAAGTGGGTGGAGTCGGGAGATGCCGAGATGTGACTACTCAAGAAGGTTCTGACGCCGTTCGCTCGCTTCGGCGCTTTGGGGTTGTAACGGCTCGCAAAGGCTTTCACTCCTCTCTTTCTGATTTTTAGGTTTTCGAGGCGGCTGCCGCGACGCCTCGTGCTTGAGCTGCTGAGCTGCTGCGTGTTCTGTTGCATTAAGTTGGGTTCGATTACTTGAAGATTGCGTACAGATTAGTAGCTCCACAAGCAAGGCACCGGCATTCCGTTGCCGAAATACGGACCCGTCCGCGTAAATATTTACAAGGGGCGCTTCGGTTGCCATCGCTCATGCGCAATTGTTGCACTCCAAGCCCCATGGAGAATTGTGATATTCTCGATCCGTCAGTCGTCATTTCCGATCCCAGGCCCGCCGATACCAACCGGCATCCGGCACCCGGCAGGCTTCCTCTCTGATGATCAAGGTTCGATACTCTAGCGCATCCACGTCTCGTACGCCCAGCCCGTGACGGCCACAGTCGTGAAGGCCGAGAAGACGGGCGCTTGGGGAAAGCCAGTCCCGAACTCCGGGTCACTCCCGGCGCTTCCGGGGTACGTTACCGCGATGAGACCGGCCAGCCAGTAGATGGTCCCGACCACAACCGCCGTGTGGAGAGAGTCTCGTGCGACCCGAGCTGCAACAGCTGCTGGCGTGGACGGTGCTAGAAAGGATGAACGCCACGTGAAGAAAAGTGTCGCCAGGCCTAGGGCGACTGAAAGCGTGATGGTTTGTCCGCAGTGAAACCTGTTTGTCTGATGTGAGATGCTCTGCAAGGTGACTTCTGTTCCTGCAATCTTGGGGGTGCTCACTTTGCGTGAGGTGGCCAGCGAGGGTTGTAGATGTGGCTGTGGCTCATGTCGGCGATAGGAGCGCCCAAGAGGAGGCCAATGGCATCAATTGTGAGAAGGACTTTTCCCAGCATCTTCGCTTGCTTCTGGTAGTCGTGGGGTCGTCGGTTTGCTGATCTGGGAATGGATTGAATTGGACTTGGCCAGATTCTTTGTGGGTGAGGTCAAGGATATTTGTCGAGACGGGAGCTCGGAGCCCCGCAATCACACCCGAGACGCGGTGAGGCGGCTCAGCCGCAGAGGTCGGCAGACCGCTTTGTTGCAGGGGGACATCTCGCTCGGCTGGGAAGGTGCAGGGTATGTGATATATCCGGGGCGATGTTGATTCTGGTGCTGATGAGCGTCCACTTTGGCGTGTCAACGGTTGATCCCGTGTAATCAGCCGTGGAAGAGGGAGCTTCTCTCATCGCTCAGCATCCTGCCATGCAGCTCAGGGCAGTTGGCAGTTGGCAGTTGGCAGTTAGAGAGAGGACCAATCCATGGCGGCTACCGACCTCGTCCTGTCGTCGCCCATGAACTTGAAGGCTGGTTGGTGTCAAATCGAAATGCCATGCGCCAATCTTGTGGTTGTGTAGGTGGGGTGGGCGACGGGAACGTGGGAGGAGGCGACTGGTTGTCATCAAGGCCGCAGATGTCGTCTGCCATTGTTATTGTCGGAATGATGGGCTCACGGCTCAGCAATCGGAACACAAATTGCCGCGTCAAAACACAAGGCTGGGAGTTGTTGATGCTGAGGTTGGTTTGGAAGAAGGAAGTCTCAACCAAGCTCTGCTGTTGTGGAGCTCACCCAACAGCCCCAGAATCGCACAAGCCCCTCCCTTTTTGCAGTTTCACCACACTTCAACTGTGATCAAACCCAGCTTCGGCACCGTTTCTTTGCGACTCATTTCTATGTAGGAACGCACTCAGCCCTTCGTCTTCTTCCGCAAACCTCAACCAAACTCGGAGTATTCCTCAAACGCCCTTCTTTGCAATCAACACAGAAACACTTCTTTTCGTCTCCCCTCCTTCAACGTCACATACCTTCTTCTCTCGTTGGACTTTTTCTGAGTTGTGGGGCGCCTCCGCAACCTTATCAGTCCCCCAAAAGCCACCAACTTTCCTGTTTTATTGCACAATCTCTTGCGCTGGCAAGAACCCGTCGATTTGGGCGAGACCGCACCGTCCCAAGTTCCAAGCTCCTCCCTTTCGATTTTTGTCTCTCTCACACGATCGTTGCAGCGATTCCCAGAACATCTGGGCGCTGGAGGCGATCAGCTACAGCGTGGCTTTGGCCCCTGAGTGGGGCTGCCTGGATCGCCTATTGGCCGCCCTCGCCCCGTCTCCCTTTGAGCCCGTGCCCTGTGGGCCGATGCCATGAGTGCTGGAACGAGGCTGCCCCGCGTCCCTCACCCCATCCGCTTTCATCATCATCAACCAGTGGGCGCCCCCTGGAGTTTGCTCGACATACCGCTCAGCTTCCAACCCGGTCAGATCCTGACGCGGGCCGGAGAAGATGTGATAACGCCACAAAGTCAAACACGTCTTTTCTGGCCAACAAGCTTTGCTTCAAACCCGCAAATTGGGAACGGAAGGAATTTTGGAAGCCGCATCTGAAGCATGGACGTCGGAGACGGCAATGGCGGTCGCAAGGTGAGTGTCAAGACAGAGCACTACCATCACCATCACCATCGCCGATACAGCCCATCTCCTCGTCTTTCGCGACCTGCACAATTTCTGACAAATTTTCCAGAATGGATCCTTGGTGAGCCCATTCTACGAGCGCCGAAGCGCAGCTCTCTGCCCCCCCCCCCCCCCCCCCCCGCGACAAAAGCCGTCTTCAGGCGCTTGAGCGACTCATCGCCGATAGCATTCTTTTTCCTCCCAGCTGGCTCCACTACCCTACGCCCTTGAAACACCGCATTGCGAATTTTGCATTCCTTGCTTTTGGAAGTCAAACACACATCCATCGGGGGAGCTTCTCTTGTCTACTTCACCTCCAGAGACACGGCTAACGAATATCGCTTGCAGATATCTGCCACACACCCAGCACATATTCACCACTAGGTGACATGGGGACAAGAGGGGCATCGCAGTGCCTTCATTCACACTCGAACACACGTTGCACTCGAAGGTACCGACCGTACCAGACACACAAAAGGTAGTCACATGAAGACACCAGAGAATGGGGAAGTAGTGCTCTATTTCCCTAACTTCTGTTTGGCTCTGCGCTCATCCATCCTCAATGAAGACGGCGGCACCAACAGCCATTGTACTTCTCAGCCTCTTAAAGCAGCGCCGCCGAAACTCTGGTGGCGCGCCGGGGCGGTAGTATGTGCACCGAGAAACCTCGGTGTCTGTGATACTCAAACATTTCACCCGCCTAGCCATTCCCTGGATATCAAATGGGCAAGCAGCACCAGCAAGCGCTACTCCTCCGCGGACCGAGTTAGTTACGGCTTCTTGCCGCCCGATATCCGTCGCTCATCATCAAAAGCAATTCATATCCTCCCATACCCGCCTTCTTTTGTTTCTGAGCCTCTTCCCCAGAGACGAGATATGCCGGAGGTAAACTCATACCCGAGGACTATCTTGCCGCAGCTTGTGTCGACCAAGACCGAGAGGGGGGTTCTTTATAAAAGGTACACGGCAATATTCCTACAGTCGAAAGAGAAGTATCGAGGGTATGGAGGTCTTGGTCTGCTGTGGGTAACGCAGGATCGGGGTATTCGTGCCCTGACCCTTGGGGCGAGTCATGTGTGTGCGCGAGGCGTCATGTCTCGAATTTGCGGCAAGTGCAGCAAAACAGCGATGATGTCCGCGCGGAACGGTAGTCCTAGACCGACCACCATGGCGGCGCGGACGGAGACCCAAACGCAAGTGCCGATTGATGGCACGAGGGTAAGCCAACGTTGGATCGGTGCTGGAGCGGAGATCATAGCGATAGTACTCATACAGGAGGAAGCAGGCGCAGAAGCGCTTATTCCTCTTCCGAGCTCTCCTCATCCTCACTGTCCATAGCCCGGTTGGGGACGGGATCTGTGGACGCTCTGCCGTTACCATTCCCCTCGATGGATTCCATCGGCTCTTGACTTCCGGAAGCTTGTCGGCCAGCCTGAGCTCGAAGCTCATTGAGTTGTGCGATACGCCGCTCTTGCTCGAGCTTGCTCATCGGCTTGTTCTTCTTGTTCTTGGCGGCCGGCTTACTCTTGGGGGCAGGGACTGGGACTGGCGGAGGGGCAAAGCTTTCCTCGTGCTTCCTCTTCAGTTCGGGGAAAATAGCCACCGAAAGGTCGTAAAGCTTGATCAAAGCAGCGTCAGAGAGTTGTTCAATGTCCAACTCGAGCTCGCCCGAGTCGTTCTCTCCTTGACCTGTGTCCCTCTTGATAATGTCGATAGCCTTCTCGAGATCAGCGCCATCGAGTTCCCCTATGCCGGCAGCGATGATCTCCTTTTCGACCGCACCAATCTTGCGCTTAGCTGCCCTCTTAGTGCCACCAGCCTTCTTTGTAGGACGATCATGAGCGCCACCGCCAGCAGCCTTCTTGTTGCCACCGCCACCTGCCGCCTTCTTCGCCTTCGTGGCCTTGGGCTTGGATGGTTTAGACTGCTGCAGCTGCGCAAGCTTCGCGCGTTCCCCCATAAGGGTCTTTTGCAGCATTGCTACCACCGACTGGGCGACTTCGACATCGACCATCTCAGCCGTGCCCGTATTGATCATGTCCATGACTTTCTGTTGCTCGGTCGTAAGACGACGTTGGATAGTAACCACACGTGCCTGAGCGGCCTTGAGCTCTGGATCATCCTCGGGTTCAGCCTCTGACTCGTGCCCCTCATCCTCAGAGTCGTCCTTGGGGGCGGGGCTGGCGGCATGGAAAGATGCTGGCGGCGCAACAGGCGCGTGCTTTGCCATCCAGTCTTCTTTCTTGCTAAACTCCTTTCTGAAAAGTTGCTGCAGTGCGAGGGCCTGCTTGTAGACGACATGGTCCTCTCCGTTGAACGACTTGCAGTTCTTAACAATCAAGTCGAAATCCTTCTCGAAGTCCTTTGCGGAGACGTAGTCGCCAGCACCCAACTTTTGATGCATCGTCGACAGGTCCATGGGCTTGCGGACGATCTTGTGGTACGTCGGGATCTGGAGGGCAACGGGATCGACGGGTTGCTGGAAGGCGTTGTTGCAGTCGTAGTATTTTCCTTTGCGAATTTCGTTGAGCACCTCCTCACAGAAGCGTAGCTCGGGGGAGAGCTTCTTGCGCTTGTTGTCGTATACTAGGTCCTTCGGGTGTGCGGGCTTCACAGGTCGCTTGGCGCGCCCATCGCCCTTGGTACTATCGCGGCGAATGAGAGGGACCCCGTTGTTGTTGGCTGGGATGGCATAGGCCGAGGACTCAACCGTTGGCTTCGGCGGCGCGTCCGCATTCTTAGGGGGGCGCTGGGGCGAAGCGGCGGCGGCGGGTGGAGCGGTGACGCGAGGCTCTGCGTGGCGGGTAGGGTGTTGCTTCGCAGGTTCCTTCTTCTCCTTTACGGGTTCGGCCGCCTGGAATCCGGCCATCCGCTGGAAGATCATCTCCTTGAGTGATCTAGCCAAGGCGCTGACATCATGTTCGGGGCCGTTGAAGGTGATGGAATTCTCGACGAGGAGGGTAACGTCAGCCTTGAAGTCACCCATCGTCGGATACTTCGGAAGATCGCCGCGTAGCTTCTTCTCCATCGTCCCGATATCGATGGGGTTGGAAACCCTCGCAGAGTAGTCGCTCCAGAGAGCAGGCCAGAGGTCCTGAACAGGAGCCTTGAAACTTGCGCCGGCCTTCGTTTTTTTCACGCCAGCCAAAATCTGTCTCAAAGTGCGAGCCTGATAGCTTGTGATGTGATTGCCATTGAGCGACGGGTCGGATAGATCTTTCGGCTGGCCATCTTCTTTGAGGAGAGATACCTCAGCCGCGGGTGGCGCTTGGTCCAAATCCATCCGGTCAGGCCCGGTCTTAACCTCGACTGCTTCCGCGGTTGTATCGACCTTTGCGCGTTTCGCCACGGGCTCATCTTCGCTATCGATGTCCCGTTCCCGAGAGACCTTGGCTGCGGGTTGCGACGGCTCTGAAAGGCTTGTGTCGGCCGTTATTGGTGCGCTCGGGGAAGCCGCAGCCACATCGACTCCAGCAGCATTGGTTGGGGAGGTTGCGGCGTCGTTTGCATCCGCGCCTGGTGTGGCAGCGGGCACATCGCTGATTGCTGTGTCTTGTGTGCTCTCTGCCCTCTCCGCACCTGCAGCCTCTTCCGGCTGCTGCGGTTGTGAATCTGCCATCACCACATCTTCTTTGGTACCTGGGGAGATGGCAGAGCCGGCGGGAGAGGCGGGCGCCAGCGGGACCAGAGGCAGGACGGCCGCGGCTGGCTCGTCAGTCGCAGCGGGCGCGTCGGTCGGCTCGTTCTGAGCATGCGGAGTTGGCGATTTCATGGGCGCATCGGGCATCTCGCTGTCGACCGCATTGTCCTTTCGGGGCTCTTCCATGCTGCTGTCGGGACCATCGACCTTGGGCTCGTGTGTACCGTTTGGTTTGCTGGACACCGCCTGGTTTGACGAGAAAGCCACCTCGTTGAGCTCTATTTTTGCGTCGGTCTTGTGATTCGGTATGCTGTCCCCAACCGGCGCTGGTGAGCTGTGGCTACATCAAGGATTGGTTAGTTCCTCGTTGCTCGAGACATTAACTTGGGCATGGGTGGAAGTAGCTCCGCTTCGCTAGTCTCGGGGAGGAGCCGGCGGGATAGCGTCGCGAGAGTGCCACGGAAGGGAAGGCGCGCGCGATGCTTACCCGTTGACCTCAGAATTGCCGTTGCGGACATCTGTGTCGATGATGGTGGTCATCTTGACCAACTTCTCCTCGAGGAGCACACCTTCTGACTGTTGAGTCGTCATGACTGCCATTCGGAGCGGTGCGCGACTCAATGCAGCGGATGCGACATGAACTCAACTTTTTGCGCTGGTTAGCAGCCGTGCGACATCCACGGGCGCGCTACTGAGAAGCGCAAGAAAGATGCAGCAAGACGGTGGGGTAAATAGGAAGTAGCGCGCGTTGCGCAACACCACAGGGTAGAGGGGGTCAGGTGAAGCAGAAAGATATGCGACAGCGTTGGCTGCGATAGTGGGTGTTGCGACAGAGGCGATTGGCGCGTGGTGGGGATGTGACTTTTTGGCGGCGGCGGAGCGTGCGCACGCGTTTGGGCATGGAAGGAGGCGAGAAGGGCAAGAACGAGAAAAAAGAAGGATGGCGGCGACCACTTACATTTGTGCAAAGCTGCGCAGTGGGGAGGAAGGCTGAAGACTGCAAGGAGCCGGGTTGCCAGCCTCGCGCGATGGCGACAGTCGGGAAGGAAAAACCTAGAACGAGTCGGGCGCAATTCTGGGTGGCTGGGGTTGATGCGACCGCTGGCCGGGATTGGGGGTTGGTGCGCGGCGCGGAGTCGCGAGGTGCTGGCAGGAAAAAAAAAAGAGGGAGGAGAAAAGGATTGCCCGGCCGATGTTGGAGAGTGCAGCCTGTCGCGTTATGCTACCTGTGCTGGCTGTGGTTGGTCCGTTCCGGGAAATGTGGGGCCTAGTTGGTTTCGTACCGCGTCAGGCCTTTTCAAAATTTCTGGGTGAAAACACATGTCAGTCCCGGTCGGCAGCCCAGAGCTATTTATGAGAGCTGTCTTGGCCCAGAGCGTCGCGGGTGGCTCCGCCTCTGACTGGCTCGTCTGGCTTATCGAACCCGCTTTGAGCAGTCTGGTTGGCCGTAGGCATGCGAGATGGGCCGTGCGCGATCGCCCAAGGAGTACAGGGTGTGTCTTGTACCACGCCTTGGCTGGATTTCTGTTCTGTCGAAAAACCAACCCAGCGCAGACATCGCCATCGCCTCTCCAAAACTCATCTGCCACCCACGGCCGTCGCTTGCCACCAGTGCCGCGCCGGTGGGCAGCGTCGAGCCACGGGCTCGCACAGCCCAGCGACGGGCGCTGATGAAGCGGGAATGCGACAGACGACTGGAGACTGAAAACGGAGCCGCATGCGACGCGCGAGGGAGCTCGGCACACACACAAAGCCTCCGCACGCCAACAAACACGGGAACGGGCCTGCTCACCTGCAAAAAATTGGACGGCCTCCGAACAGCGAACAGCGAACGCTTCCGGCTCGACCAGCACCAAGACGGATCACTCGGAAACGGGAGAAAGCGATTGATTTGAACCGCAGGCAATTTTGACGCCTATTGATTTGGCTGCATGGACTGTCTGTTGCAGCTGCTCGGAGCCGAGGGCAAACGTCGGCAATGATGGCGCCAACGATGGCGGCGTTGACGGCGACAAGTCCACGACGGCAGCTTCTGCGATCTGAAACTGGGTGCTGCACCGCGATCGTAACCAGGACCGCGTTCTCAGGGGTACACGAGAATGACGCGACAGGAGGTGCAGGCAGCCAACCGCGAAAGGGGGTGCTAACGGTCTAATTTAAAAAGGAAATTTCGTTGTGCGAATTCCCGTTGAACCCCTTCGCTCGGGACTGGGTTTGCGATGTGTCGCGCGTTTTGCCTTTTTCTCGAGCACGGATGGCCGGGTACTTTTTCGATGTACCCTTGGGTGAGTTGTGCAGTAAGCTCGCTGGTTGGTCGCAGGCGGGAGGGCGGGGGCGTCAGGAGTTTTTCGCGAGCAAAATCGCGGAAAATCTGGAATCGGGGTCACTTGATTATTTGTAGCTTGGACTGTCGGTTTAGGACAAGTCGCGCCCGCCCAAGCTTTCCTCCACGGCTCGCTTCTTCCAAGACGCCACTTGCAGGGATGGAGCTTAGCTTCGAAGGCCCGCGTCCAATCAGCACTCGGCCGTCCCACACCATGGACAGGGATGAAGCTCCCCTAGCTTTTCTCGTTCACCCAAGGAGGGGCAGCTTTTGCAAGTACGAAGGGATACTTGAGCGCAAACACCTCGAAAGGCTTTACTTCCCGAGATCTGTTGGTCGGCGGCCACGATGGTAGGAAGGCAAACACTCCGAAAGTGAACAGCCCAACGGACTGAAAAGCCAGAACAAAGGCAACACAAGACCGCGTAATCCATCCGTCCTCTCATTCACGTTCCTCAATCAAAAGGCCCAGCCGCCTGTGGGCTCCCGACCAATCACAACGCCCTCCAGCCGCAAATTTGGAATGTGTGATGCCTGAGGCAATTAATCACAGCCACACCGCCTTCCTATTTGCTCTTCGTTGTGGATGCGATGACTCATCCCTACCACTCGGATCAACAGGTCACATGCTGAGTCACGGGGCTTTTGGGCCGTTCCATCCCCCACTAAGGTCACGGGACTTCACCTCTAGTCCTCGCAAAGTTCTGTCTGGCTGCTCGCACGGACCAAGGCCCAGGGACCCACCTCGTCGAAATGTGGGGGAGCCAGCTCTGAACTGCAAAAAAAAGTTCCAGAAATTTTTCCGTCACTGCGTTTTGGACCCCTAGTTGAGATCAAAACGGCGCGTAGAATCTTCCTACATCTCCGGGTCGATATTTTCCCCTTGTGGCTTGTTCCTTTACCTGTTCCGTTCAACCACATCATACAGCAGTGTGCAATTGGCGACGACCGGAAATCCTAGCAGCTTCCTGTGGTTTCCCACCACCGCGACTTGCGGATCTTCGACACTTCGCGCGACAGCCTCACACCCCTATTCCATCCAGACCACCAGCATGTCTGCCAAGCGGAAATCTTTCACTTCGATCGCGAAGCCCGTGATCAGGCAGAGCCCTAAGGTTGCGACCAAGTCAAGGATTGACGAGTCGAAAACAGTGGTCACATCAGGCCTCACATCGAAGGCGGCTTCCAAGCGGGGACAGCAGCTCGAAATCGCAAGCGATCTGGATAGCGGCTCTGACAACGAGGAAAAGGAAGAGGAGGAGCAGGAAAGCGAAGACGCAGAGCAGACCAAGCCACAAAAATCCAAATCGGCCAAGCAAAAAGCCGACCAAGATGCCATTGACGCCGAGATGACCTCCCCCGACGACGCACAAGAGCAAGGCGATGCCTCCGAGGACGGCGAGCCCATACCCCCCACATTCGGCGATCTCGTACGCGGCGCCTCAACCGTCGATGTCTCCTCGGCTCTCGCCGCCCAAGCATCCACCGCAGTTTCGCGGACCCGCGGCGGCGCCCAGTCCCGCTCCGTGGCGCCCGTCACATCAACCTCCCTCGGCACCGTCCTCAACCAAGCCCTCAAGACCGACGACCGCGATCTGCTCGAATCCTGCCTCCAAGTTAACGACATCAACATAATACAAAACACCATCAACCGCATGGACTCGGCGCTCGCCTCCGTCCTTCTCTCCAAGCTCGCCGACCGCATGCACCGCCGACCGGGCCGCGCATTTGGACTGATGAAGTGGATGCAGTGGACCCTGATAGCACACGGGGGTGCCCTCGTCGCGCAGCCCAATACCGTAAAAGAGCTGAGCAAGCTCAGCGGTGTGTTGGAGGAGCGATCAAGGGGGCTCAACAGCTTACTGGCGCTGAAAGGAAAGCTCGATATGCTCGATGCTCAGATGCAGCTCAGGAAAGCGATTAAGAACGCCAAGTCAGAAGGCTCAGACGACGAGTCGGAGGATGTCGACGAGCCTGGTGTTGTGTACGTCGAGGGGCAGGAGGATCAGCCAAGACCCACAAACGGAGGCAGCGCAGCAAGGGGTGATGACGAGGATGACTTCCCCGTGGCTAACGGCTTCGGCGACGACTCAGAAGAGGACGAGGACGAAGAGAACGAGGACGATATGGCTGAGGATCTGGCTGAGATTGAGTCCATGGATGAGGACGATGCCGACCTGGACGACGTCGAGGATGAATCTGGCGAGGAGGATGAGGATGATGAGGATGATGACTCCGCAGCGCCACCGGCGAAGCTACAAAAGGTATCGTCAAGGTTTGGGAAGAGGAAGTAGGGTAGCCCATCATCACCAGGTAGAAGGCCACCAACAAAACGGACGATTAGTTGGGTTCGCAAGGGTGGTAAATAGATTTTAGGCGGTCTTCGCCTTTGCACTTGCATATCGACCGGAGTATCGTCCGTTTTCAGGCATCGATCGAGTAGGATGAAAATAGAGTACTCGTTGCGCATCGTACTAGCTTCTCAGCAGAAGTTTGTGGTGATGATGTCCTTGTCAGTTCAACGCCACACAATGAATCTGGAAGCCAACTCGGAAGAGGCACACCTCAGCAATTGTCATCTCGCCTCTAGTCTTACCAAGACAGACGCACCACAAACACATCAAACTGCGGGTAGCGTGAAAGAGCGAATACAAATATCATTGTACGCAGTATGCAAAACCAATCCAGTCCCGCAATGCTATGCTCTAACCTAGTAGTAATGCTACTTGTATGTAACCTGTAATATCCTGTAGCCACCCAAAGCCAATCTCCTAAGTATTTGTGTGTACAACTCTCTTTCCTTCATCTGTCTATCCAACAATGGCATCGATCTTTCGCCTCCAAGAACGTTGCAGTTAAATCCAATCGAACCCAGAATAGCAAATGCTTTTTTTGCCTCAAGGCATGACGCCCTGTCGCCATCGCTCCACCATATCCGTGCCTTGGGAATTCACCGGCATCGGGGCGCCGTACGCACCATAGGGTACGCCGCCGGGGTTCATCATGTTCATGTTCATCGGCATGCCGCCGACGTACGGAACACCGCCAACGGGTGGAGCATATCCCATACCAGCTCCGTAGACGCCTGTTGGAGGCATCATGCTCATTCTCTGCTGCTGAGCGACCGCGGCAGGGCTGGGATACCCCATGCCGAGACCCCCTCCTGCGACGGTTCCGCCCAGACTGTCGTTGAACATTCCATTCATATAGCCGCCGTTCCTAGCTCCAACATTTGCCGTCGGCAGCGTGGTAGGCATCTGTGCCCGCAGAGCTGCCATCTTGGCGTCCTTCTCCTGCTGGGCCCTGACAAGTTCTGCCTCACGCTGCAGGCGCTCCGCTTCGCGTGGATCCATCCTGCCCTGAGGTCCTTCGCGCGGGTGGGCGTTGAGCACATCCGCCATTGACAAACGTCGGGAGATGCGATTCTCGTCCATAACGGGGCGAAGGGTGTTGTTAGGGCCAAGGGGCGTCAGAGGGGTCGAAGCAGGAACGCCGGTGGTGAATTCACGGTCTCGGGCCTCACGCTCCGCCTGTAGTCGGCGACGGCGCTGGCCGAGGGTCTCTTCCTCCTCGGGGACATTAGTCGCCGGTGGGGTGTTCTCCTTTCCGTTTGCGGCCTTGGCCTTCCCCTTGGAGTCAACTGAGTTCGGTCGTTCATCGTCCCCGCCAAACTGGCTGAGCAACTCAGCAGAGAACATGCCGCTGACAGGACGGGCGCGTGGAAGTGGGTTCTCGGCGGCCAGGCGTGCTTTGCGTTCCGCGAGCGTCTCCCCCTCAAATTCGCCCTCTTCGTCGGCGTCAGCAGGGGCAGGGGGAGCATCGCCCATGACGGATCCCTGCCTAGATGCCGGTAGGGGGAGACCAAGTCGTGACTGGGAGCGTAGCCCCATTGCTCCATATGGAGACGGGTGCAGCTGGCTGAGACGCTGGTGCATCACGTCAAGAGTTGGCGGGATGAGGCCGTTCTGGTTGCCCTGGAGGCGTTCACGGCGTCGGCTCAAAGGCTCGTTTTCCTCTAGTTCTCGCCTCTCCATCAGCCCAAGCGGACGATTAATCTCATTCATCACGGCGCTGATATCCATTGTTGACCGGTTCATACCGTTCGCCTTGGCGACATAGAGCATGCCCAGTGGGACCTCCTCGTCATCCAGCTCATCGTTGTGATCAGGATTGGCGTTCGGATCCTCCCAAGCCAAGTTGACGCGCTTGCCGTGCCGGGCCTTGCGCTGTACTTCGGCCACAGCATCCAACTCGAGAAGCGTGCTATGCATGCCGTTGGGATACGCCTGCGTGATGTTTCGGGTTCGCATCTTGTTCTGCTGCTTTCGGAGTTGCAGTTCAGCCAGCAGCGTAGTAGGCGGGCCTTGGTAAAGTTCCTCTTCCTCGTCTTCTTCCTCTTCCTCTTTGTCACTCTCATCACTTCGCTCGTCGGCGCCCGGTGCAAGCTCATTCGGCGACAGGGGCTCGCCGTCGGTACGCTTCTTCTTCTTGTCATCATCCAAGCCCACCGTCGTCCATTCCTCATCGCTGTCGCTATCAAGATGCTTGCGTCGGCCGCCCAGCAGAGAAAAGTGGCCGCCTCGCTTCTTGGGCGAAGGAGGATGCAGATCCGTGACCGATTTCGTCATCGTATGAGACTTGGTGATCTTTTTCTTCTTCTTCTCCGTCCCGTAGACCTCAGATCCGAGCTTGCCAGCAAATACGTGGTCGGTAAACGCACTGACGGGAGCAGAGGCGGAGGCATCGAGGATGCTGTCGAGGGTGGCCATGGCCGAACCCCCCTTTACTTCAACCCTCGGAATCTGAGACGCAGGAAGGTCGAAGAATGCACTGGCGCGTAGCTGTGGAGGCAGGCCATCCAGCAATGTGGCGCGAGTGTTGCGCTTGTCTGCCGTGTCGGTGAGGCGCTGAGGGCGGCGAATATCTCGGCCTCCTGGCGTCTCTGTTGCTACTGGTGCTGCTGCTGCCGCCGCCGCTGTTGTTGTTTGTGCAGCAGAAGGATGGACTGTGCTGGCCTCAGACACTTGTCTCGAATGTGTCGGCCGCAAAAGTACCTGCTCCTCTCCGTGCGCCCCTGACGGCTGTGGCGCTTGATCAAGGTTCGGAGGCGCCCCGAGGCCGTCGCCCAAGTGCTCCGTCATAAATGGCAGGTTGTCACGGCTTCCCCGTAAACCTTCCATCGGGTCAGGCAGCCAAACACGCGACTCGCGGGACTGGTGGGCAATGGCATCCACAACGAGCTGCGAACGACGCATATGCCGAGCGGCATCCTTTGGCTTCCTCGACAGCTTTGGCGGCAGGTTGAGCATCGCGGGTACCCGGGCCGGATAAAACATCATCTGCTGCCCGGTCGAGGGGTCAAAGTACGACTTGGGACGCTGCCTCTCTAGTGCATGGGGATTGACGGGCTCCCGCGGGCCTTGAGGCTCGACAGGCGGAGGGAAGTCGTGGATTTCGGGCTCGCAGTGGACGCCGTCAAAGTCTCCAAACGCAGTTTGGGCCTGCTGGTAAGTCGCGCCGGAGCCAGAGGTCGTCGGTCTGTCATCGCTAGGGATATCGTACATGTGGTCTTGGTATAGGTGATGAGATTCTGGCTGATGGATTTGCAGCCGAGGTGAAGGCAGGTCATCAAACCCCCGATCCAGCACCGGAAGCGCACCGGGGTGGCCGTAGTCTTGATCGACATGCGCAAACTGATCCTCGATGTGCTGGTAGGCACTCGCCCTGATGGTTTCATCATCGTCGAGCTCCTTCCCAGCAGATGCGGCGCGATCCGCCTCGTCAAAGGCTTCCCTGGTCAAACCTGTCGGCTCGTCGAGCATGGCGCTCTGGACGTAAGAGAGGTTGCTCCTGGTACTGCGGGTTGACACCTTCCCGACGCCGTGGCGGGACAGGAAGGGGAAGTCCTCTCCGTTTCCGGCATCCTGGGGCAATTCGGGAGAGTTGGCGAAGCCGATGGTGTCAGTGGTGTCCTCAGGGACCGGAGGCACTTCTATCGAGCCCGTCTTGCTTCCGGATCGGAGCCGGGCTGAGGCGCCGGACAAGGAGGGATGCGGGCTCATGACGTAGCCTGCTGGCGAGTAACCACCGAGCCGTGCCGCCGTGTTCAGCTCAACAATCGAGCTCTGCCTGCTGATGGCAGACAGCAAGGGCCCACGCACCGAGCCAGCGTCTGAAACCGAGATCTTCCCGTCTCTGCTGGCGGTGCTGTTCGCCCTGAGGAGGGACGATCGGCGACTGTCGCTCCGTTTGAGCTCTTCGTGTTCTTCGCGGATGGCCTCCTCGATAGAGCTGGTCATGGACAGCCGCTCGGCAGTGGCCTCGAGGGCGGCGATGTTCCCGAGGCAGGCGCCTGACCGGGATCGTTTGTTTGGGTCCGGGGTCGGGTGTTGGAGATTGAGACTCGCTGCTGACGAAGTGCGGACAATTGATGGTTCGGACGACTCGGGGGGCACGGCGAGCAGGGGTGTTGGCGGAGGAGAATTCACTGGGTTGGGTCGTACCAGAGTGGTTCGGGCGCTCGCGATCGGGGGAGGAGATTCGAGAGCGTCGGGGGAGACGCTGTTCGGGGGTTTCGCACCGTCGCTGGTACTGCTCGCTGTCGGATCGGACGGTCGTTGTGGACACGTCTTATCGCTGTCGGCTTTTTGTTGTTGTTGTTGTTGTTGTTGTTGTTGTTGCAGATGGGCTGCAGGTGGTGCAGCAGCCTTCGGCGCAGGCGCAGAGTCAGCAGCAGCAGCAGCAGCAGGCGAAACGACAATTTGTGCGGTGTTTGAGGCGGGAGCCCTGTTTGCTGGCCGAGGCGATTGCGACGGCGACGGCGACGGCGACAACGAGGGGGAGGCCGTTGACGGAGGCGATACGAGGCCTGGATTTGGCGGATTGAGAAAGCGTTGGCCGTTGGTAACAGCGCCGGTGTTTTTAGTCGAGATGAGATCGTATCCATTCTCGGCCCTGGCAACCCGCAGCGCCTCGAACGATTGGACCACGGCGCTGACAACGCTGCTGCCACCGCGCCCGCGCCCTGTTGTGGCCGCTGGGGTCGCTGCAACTTGGACCGGGGCCGTGCTGGTGCTGTTGTTGGCGCTGGCACCAGGCCCTCTGCCCCAAAGACCGCCAGCGCTCATCCTCCAATGTTTTGGGTCAGCTCTGGTTGCGCGCAGCAGGCCTGTTTTCTCCAACTCCTTAGCCCGGGCTTGGTCGTCGTCATCGGCCGTTTCCGAGAAGCAAAAATCGCTACCGTCCATCGAGAGCGGTGTGAAAGTCTGCTCGGCCAGCGTCAGGTAGTTGGAGGGCGTCGGCGAGGGCAACGGCGACATGCCCGTAGCAGAAAAGGTGGACGTCGAAACTGAGGTCGAGGCCGGCGACAACGGGGAGATGGTCCCCTCATCTTGACGCTCCGACGGTTTCTCGTCATCACCTGGCCCCAGCAGGGGCTCGTACCTCACCGCCATGCGAAATGCCGCCAGTTGGTCGCCGTCACTCGCATCCAGGTCTGCTGGAGCCGCGCTACGATCTTAGGCTCCGTCTAGCGCGGCGTGCTATGTGAGTCTCGGCTTCCGGTGCTGCAGGCAACGCATCGAACGGTTTGCGGAAGAAAAGTCCAGGTGGGGTGCGCGGTAGATGCTTCCGGGTTGCTGCTGCCAACGCGAGGAAGCCGCGAGTCATCTGTGTGCTGTGTGTTGGTTTGTACTGTATCAAAGTCGTGTCTTCTTTCGGATCAAAGTTGGGGTGGAATCACCTCGGCGAGGCAGACAAGGAAAATCTGACACTCGCCGGCCCGGTCAGCATGAATGGGATATTGTAGGTATACTAATACGTCAGGAACACCCGTGGGGTGACTGAGATCCCGGCAGACATCTGGATGTGAATCAAGCGCGCTGATAGGACCCAGCCGCAGCGAGGGGGGCCAAGACAAATTATCCCGATGACTTCGATGCGCGGATGATGCGTCGAAAGGGCTGACGGGGAGAAAACGGCCAGGGGATGCGATAAACGACCAAACCGGGCGCAGCAGCACCTGGAATTGGCCAGCTTGGGGGGCAACGCTGCAGGCTTATTTGCTTTAATCTCTAATATCGCAGCCATCCCGGCTCGCGCTTCCAACAGGAACTGTAGGTCTCGCGTGCCTCAGGTTTGAGCCAGTTGGGCCGGGCCCGGTTGAATGTTTGACGTGTGGGACGGGTTGCACAGCAAGTTAAGGTATCAATGTTACCTACGGGTGCGGCCAGCAAAGGCGCTGCGCAGCTAGTGCGCTTGCCAACATCCGACCTCCAACTTCCCTTTTTGCTTGCTTATCTCGACCGAGACCTGCAGTGCAACGACGATCACCATTGCTGTGCGCGCGGAGTCTCGGGTGACAGGGTGAGACGAGACGCTCAAGATGTGTTCTTTTTCGGCCCCTTCCATGTGCGTTATCAATGTGGCTTTTTTTCTGCCCTGAGCCCTGACTTCAGCTGTCCTAGTCAGCCTCGAGGCCATCAGTGACAACCAGGGAAAGAACCTATCCGGAGCCGGGCCCGCCCCTGCAACGAGACATTGCCGACCAAGGAACACAACGGCTGGTCAAAACTTGTTTATTCACAACTCGACTCCACAGAGCCCACCTCGAAGGAAGATAAAAAAAAATTGGTTGATGGCTTTTTTCGGAGGCTCTGGGAGACGAGTTATTTAAAGTTCAACCACGTTGGAGGCGTGTGAGGTACTTTGTACCTTTGGCGCCGTGGACGCTCAGGAACACCTTATCGGACCGCGACCTGCATGTGGCTGCTTCTGAGGCTGCGATACGGACGTCGGGTATCCGGCGCTCGGGTGCCAGAGCCTCGAAAGCTCCCGGTCTGATCAAATATCCCAGACCAAGCAATGAACCGGCAGTCGAACAAAGGCAAGGAGGGCGCACGGCTCGTGTTGGCCGCTGCAATGGCACGTCGCGGCGTTCGAGAGACATTCCATTTACCATCGAAGTCAGTCGCCAACGTCGGACAGCAAACGTCGTCGCATCCGAAGGGTGTTGTCTGTGCGCCTCGGCCGTGCAAAAAAGGCAGACTGCGCTGGGCAACCCAGGGTGCGGAAAGCCTCAGCGTCATTCGGCACGCGACCGTCTGGAATTCCCGGATCTGATCGGAGTCGTCGCTGGGCCCCCTGCATCGCGGCAGCGTGGGATTGAATCGCAATCACTGCTCTTTCGCTTCAACATTGCTCATCGTTCCGTCATGCCAACCAAATAACACCAGATTCTGGAAGAACCCCTTCTTCTTTCCCCGGATTGAGGACTTCTCTCAAAAATCCTCTGTGCGTAGGTAAGGTGAGCACTGCTTAACTCTAGGGACGCGTCAGGTTGACAACCATCGCTCCCTCATTCCCACCAGGCCACGTCTCATGTCGCACGCCCGTTTCAATCGCAGACATCGAGTCGTCAGCGCCGCCGTTGCAACCCATCGAGTCTCGATTTTGGAGAGATGGCAGCCATCTCTCGTCGAAAGGTGGACGCGATTGGCTGTGGGGTGATCAGATGAGGAGCCCCAAGGCCCTTCGCCACGGCACAAATTGACTGCCGACACCCACAGCCCGCTTCGCGTCTCCAGTCCACCGAGGTGACTGCGTCAACCGGTTGCATCCATTTTTCGCACTCGACGCCAGGACATCGCATGCGCCCGCACCCGACAGAATGAAAGATCGCTGGTCTTTATCGCCTTCACTGCATTCTCAAATCAGGGTTAGGGTCAGCAGTAGTCTTCTCCTGACACAGCATCTGCCTCGCAATGGCTACCTGCATTTACCCTCCGGCGTCAAGGGTCTCGCGTGCGGTGCTGTCTGTCATGCATCGCGGACCGAGTACGAAACGATCTGCTGGGCATGCCAGTGACCTGCGAACGCTAAAGCGGAATGGGACGAACTGAAGAGCACAACATGTTTGCCCCTCCGCAACATTTTTGGTGTGCCAGTTGGACTCCCCGCCAAAAACCCAAAACTGTCCAACGGCCCCAACCGTCCCGCTGGGTCGCCAAGCTTCCTGGTTACTTCGCGGGTAGCAAGACGGCGCGGGTAAAACGGTTGATATGCGACGTTCGCATTCCATCGCTCACGATTCCAGTTGCACTGTAACTGACGCTATTTTCCCCGAGCGAGCGAGCGTAACGGCACTTACGCTACCAGTCAGGGGCTGCAATATCGTGAAGGCGGCCCGATCAGGGTCCACGATCCACTGCGACACCTGGGCACTATCTGGTAATTAAGGCAGACTTTCGCCAACGTCGCACTGTCCCATGCGCCTCGTGCCCCCTTCGATCTCGTTCGCTTGCGAAGCCACGCTTGGTGGTACAGAAGAAATGAACAGTCTTGGGGCAGCTGTCAATACGACGTCAGACGAACCTGTCCTGTCACGATACTAGGAACGCTGGGCATGGCATATTCGTAGGATGCGTCTAGTGGGTTTGACGAGATCAACTAATAACTACCGGGAGGAGTTGCCCAGCCAGGCACGACAGACGCAGGAACGGGTAAAGGCAGTGTGCAATGCCAAATTGTAAGGCACGCGCCTGTCATTGTGGCTTGGCGTCAGGCACGAGCTGTTATGATATGGACATCGTCTTGGTGATATAGCGTTATGGGCGGTTGTCATCACAGTCCGCGTCTGGGCGGCAAGCTCCAGTGAGGAGGTTTGGGGGATTGGAAAACAACTCGGGATACTGTTTTTGGCCCGAGGCTTGATGTTTGTTGACGCTAGGATCTCGGCAGAGGTTTCTGTGACTTGCTCTCCGTGCCTCTGTAGGGTTCACATTCCGGCCAAGGTGACGGCGCAGGGTAAAAATGCTGATGCGTTGGTGCTCGCAGTAGTGTGAAGAATGGAATTTCGGCGTTGCGTGATGAGAGGGCATCAGTTTGGCTGGACAATGGCCTATCAGCCCAGTTTGGGACTCTCCCTCCGGCCTCCATTTCTCTTCGACGAGCGACTGCCCTTGCCAAGCTAGGGGACTCCTCCACAGGATATTGCCGTTTTCCCCGGGGCCATCCAGGTAGCACATACGATGATAAGCCTTCAAATTCCCTCGCCATACCCCAAATCATGTCGTTCCGCATGACTTGTGTTGTCCCCCCCCCCTTTTTGCATTAGCGCTGTTGGGAAAGTTGAGCTTCCAATCCTATTGCGGTTCGCATGGCCCCCTTGCAGGTTCTCGATAGTGGTGTTACTACAAGCAGACCTAAGCTGTCTACCTGTTATGTTCTGGGTCGTCTTTGTCGGGGCAATGCATTATTCAACGTAGCTCACAAAGCCTTGGTTACATGTTGTCCTGAGAGCTCCATTGTCGATCTTGAATCCTCACATGGTTACACAATCGGATGTATTTGGAGCTTTCAAGAGTGCGAACGGTTTTAGTGGCAGTAGAGGTTCAGTGTCATCTTTCCCTTGACCTATAGCTACTGGTTGAGTGGTTTGATCTTTGGGGGCGGTCTCATGCGGGGTGTCAGTCATCCCTCACCCACCACCTCACCGCAGCTTCTCAGCTCCAGGTATTTTTGGCGTGGGGGCCACCTTTGAAAACTGGGGCTGTGTCTGTTACTTGTTCAATTTCTTGCGTTTGTTTAGACTCTTGCAGGTGGTCTGGTCTCCATTATCCGATGTGTGTAGGGAAAGAGGGTGAAGAAGTCATAATCTTCTCCACAGTCACCGTTTCTGACTCTGTCTTCATTGACTTTGGTTCCCGAACATATGTGCTACGGTGATGGACCGATGTTCGTTCATCCTCAACCGAGTTCAATTTCATCGTGCCCCTGGAGTGTCGTGGAGACGCGTTGGGGTGCCTACCTAGGCAGAGCCGCTTAACCCAATTGGTGTGATATACGCGCTGTTTGGAAGCGGTCGCCTGATTTGGTTCGCAACTCCGAAATCTTGAGGCTCAGCTGAAAAAGAAATAGACAAAGCTCTGGAGAGAGGCCCTCGCTTCCCCGCCTCCCCTGTCCGGCTTGACTTCTCACACAACTTCTGCGGCACATGATAACGGCTCATGTTACTCATTGGTGATTTGCGCGACACTTCCCACACACAATGGACCCCTTCACACTCACCGCAGCCGTCATGCCGGTGATTTCACTGGCATATTCCGTCATCACCTCACTGCGTGGACGGCCGTCAACGGCAATCTTCATCGCAAAGCACTCACGGAGCTGAGGGAATCTGGATCATAATCTTTGGGGGCAACGGCGTGCTGAGGTCTGCGTTCGAGGTGCTGGCCAGCGACAGTGATCAAGTGGCAACCGACTCCAAAAATGTCACTCAGGATGAGAGCGGCATGATTGCTGTGGCGGTGAGCCGTTATTACCTGAGCTACCTAGGTAGACAAGTTGCAGGGGATGATCCGGCGATAGGGCACCATTGCGGCTCAGATTGCCATTACCGCCCTTTCCTTGACGGGCCTGAGCCGGACACATTGGACCGCCCGCGGGCTTTTTGCCTTCTCGCTCGTGCCATCCGTAATCGCCGTATACTACGCCAGCTACCAGCATCGCACCGTTGGGCGGCGCCTCAGCACCAACCAGATCAAAGGATGGATTGTTAGCGATCGTGTGAACTTGACACTCAGTGAGGAAATTTTCGGCTCCAAGTATCGAGGGGCTGATGGTTTGAGGAAGCCTGCGGCGCCATCAGTATTGAGCATTTCGGCACCAGTCTTGCTGCTCCCGGCGTCGCTCGATTCATTCCTGGCTGGCTTTAGCGTATACCTCGGGTTTGTTTGAAAACGAAATCTTTGACCAGGACGCAACCGCCAGTGACAGCCTGAATGTGTTTCTCGTGTACATGATCGGTCTTGGGGTCTGCTACGGGGTCTATGCCTTGTCGTTCTTGATTTCCGCAAGCGGCCGGGTGGACGTTAAGGAGCTGGAAATGTTCCTCGTTTGGGCGCATGAAGCGCAAGAGGGTGAGCACTGAGTTCCCAAGATGCCCGCGTCGAGCGGGACCGGAGCCCCCCAGCTTGACCTGCCGCGCTCTGAACATATTCCGATGGTTACTATCGAAGACGATGGACAAACCTTCACGCGCCTGGCGCAAGCATTGCACGAGGCAGCTCTTCGTCGGCAGGAGTCGGCTCTGGCGGACATGCGCTTTGTCGAGATTTATCGAGGGCTCAGCCAGGAGTTGCAAGACTCGAACGACATAAACTGACGACAGAGCTGAAGAGGTCCTGTGGAATCAGGGGGTCCCTCACGGCGGGACGGCTTCTAAAGGAATCCGTATTGCTCCTTTTCCTACCACCGCCTCTGTCTGCGTTTACATTGGCGCTACATCGTAGTCATAGTAATAGACTGGATCCTGCCCCTTCTCGCCGTCCGCGATTGAACCGCCGTAACCAGAATCTGAAGGTTGAGCATACGATAGACCGTAGTAGCTGTAGCTGGTGCTCGTCGAGAACTCTGGCTGACCGCCGTGGTCCAGTGTCGCTGCTGATGAATCACCGTAAACTTTCTGTCGTAGATCGTAAGGGGACAAGTAGTATTTATCGCTGGTGATGGCTGGGGGATCTGGCTGACTGCTGTCACCAAGCGTTGTCTCGCTTTCTAGAAGTGGAGATGGCGGGCTGAAAGCGGAGAGATCAAGAAATATGTCTGAAAACTCCCTGGGAGCATCGAACTGAGCGGTGATCAGACCTCTGCCGTCACCGGCCGAGTGCTGGGCTTGCATGCTATGGCGGTAGTCGCGAAACAGTTGTGCTTGGGTGTCTCGAACAATGTCGACCAACTGGCTCCTCAGTTGCCGCACAAAGGGGTCGGAGAAGGACGCAACAGCTTCCTCGAGACGTGTCCGAACCGCCCGTGGAAGCTCGCGACGCAGATACCTCTCGTAGCGGTCGAACTCGTCGTCTCGTCGGCTTTCCCATGAAGTGTCGCCATCGTCATAGTCTGTCAGGGGTAGCGGCATTGTCAGTATAATCCATGCCTGTCGGAATCTCACACCCATACGAGTGTGAGGTAGGATAAACATACAAGGCGTTGGGATTGTGTCTTCAGGGTCATCCGAAAATAGGATCCGATATGTTTCTTTCCACTTCTCCTCTTCGCTTTCCAAACCCTTTGTTCGTTTACGGAGCGCCTTTTCCTGATCCTTCGTGAAACCTTCCGCTTGTTCCACATCGCGGACCTCGCAGCCCTGAGCGAGGCGTTGGTGGCCTGTCAACTCGGCTTCGTTCTGAAACTCTTCTCCACAGCGGGCGCAGTGTGTTGGAAGGGCGTGCGTTCGGTAGATGTGTTCCCTGAAGTGCGGTCAGTATTGCCAGCCAAGACACGTTTTGATGGTTGGGGGCTGGACGTACTTCACCCGATGAACAGTCGACCAGCCTGGGCCGTTGCACGACCGGTGTTTGTTGTGTTTGTGAGGATCTCGTCGGTTGTAGGGACAGGCGAGTCTCCTCCTCTGAGAGTCTGACCCAGGAGTCAGTTTTGTGCGTTTCGGCTCGCCGCTTCTTTCGTCTTCGGAGTCGCTGGGGTCCGGATCGCTTCTTCCATCCCCGTCTCTCGGACGTTTTGAGCTATGGACAGTTGGCGCTCCAACAAACCCTTGAGAAGCCCCAGTCGCAGTAGCAGAACCACGAGAAGAGCCACTTCGCGCCCCGCGACTTCTTGAGCCTTGACACAAAGTGTTGTTCAGGAGCGCCTCAAATTCGGTCATAAGACTGTCTATCGCATTCTTTCTGTTGCGGTCCAAAATCGGGAACAGGAGTCTCGAAGAAGATGGAGATGCGGAGGGGCTCCTGAAGCTTGCGGTTTCTGTTTCTGCTGTTGTAGGAATTTGTGTCTCGCTCGAGGTTCCCGAATCGTCTTGCTGCTTCTCGTAACTTGGACTGTCCCTGGTGGACTGTTTGATTGCCAAGCTAGGCTTCAGTGAGAGACTCGATGTCAACCTGGTGAGAGACTCAACAGGCCCCCCTCCGGATTTGAGCGCCTCCGGAACCTGTACGTTTGCATCTGAGTACCATGCTTTGGGTATGCCACGGTACTCGCCGGTTCCCTCGAACGTCCCGTCCAGAAAGCCATAGCTGGGTACGTCTTGATGTCGCCTGTTGACTCTTGGCCTCATGCTGAGGCTTCCCCAGGGAAGACCGCTCAATTCCTGCTGCTCATCGTGAGCCTCCGGTGCTATGTAGTACGAATTTGAGGCATGCAATTCATTGGCCGCTTCACGTTGTGCTCGTTGCATCTGCTCTCGTGCCTTTTCTCGGAATTTGCGCTGGGCGATCCGGTTCTGGATGCGCCTCCATCCGTCGGCGCTGTTGATTTCGGACCAGTCGTCTGTTTTCCTCGAAGATGCGCCGCCCGCCTTGCTCCTGGAGACGGACTTCCCCTTGTCCTTGATTGTGGCCGAGCCGCTGGCGGGGCCGTGGTCGCCGCCATCCCCGCTCTTCGAGTCTCCGGCCGAGCTCTTGGGGTCTGGCTCGGCGTTGCGTGTTTCTGGACGGGAACTCTGGTAGTTGAACATCTCCATGCTTTGTGGTGGCGATTTGCTGCGGTCTAAGCTGCTGGATGGAGGGAAGCACATGCGTTGAAGTGGGTTGCCGTCCAAAGGGGTGGGGGCGTTATCTGCGGGACTGGATGGGGAGGGGGGGGGGCAGTGCAACCTTTGCTCATTCGCCAACTGCGCATTTGCGCAAACCGCGAAATGCGACGCGGGGGCCATTCGCGAAACCTCAATGCGTGTGGGGATTTTTCGCCTAGCATGGTCGGCGGGTTTCCACGTGGTCAAAGTGGTTCGGTGAGTTGCGTCCTGGAAAGAGCAACCCGACTCTCTTACCCAGATCCCAACCTCGTCGCCTCAGGCAGTTGCAAAGTGTCAGTTGCTGCAGGGAAGCAGCTGCCCTGGTGCTCTCAGCTGTGTTTCGATGCAACTTTTTGACCTGGCCGACATCCGTATGCTAGTCTCCGACAAATAAAATATACCTTGACTGCCAATCACATCACTACAACCGCACCATGCCCGGTCCCGCCTTCCACCCTCCCCCTAAAATTCTGAAGATCTCGCAACTTCATGGTGGCTCCCGTAGCCCGCCCACCCCCGATGACAACAGAATTCTCCGTTCTCGATATACTACCGCCCGTGCCCTCACCGGCTCTGATCCCAGATGTCGGTCGAGAAATTGCTGGTGAAAGTGTAGCCGAGGTATCTTCCTTCTCCAACAACGCTTCCGAGGGGAGATACTCGGGGGGCTTGCCGTCGTCCGCTGCATCGATCGCTTCGAGAATGCTGTTTCGGATTCTGACCAGGCATTCGCCAATCTGGAGATATCCTGGATGTGCATCACTGGGAAATCTACAGATATCCTTGTGATCAACGTTGCTCATAGGCTTGGCATCGACGCCATTCAAGCCAGCAGAATCTGCCGTGACGATCTGTGAAGACTTGGGTGTCAGCGCCCTCCATCGCGAGAAATTGGTACATGACGAACCAGCTTCTTCCTCCCTCCAACCTTCATCTTCCTTGTCTCGTAAAGGCATTCGTAGGGAGGGACGTGAGGTAGACGACCGAAATCCCTCTTGGAAGTCCGCGAGCTGTGGTTAAAGCTCTCGAGCATGTTGGTGAAGGAGCGGGCTCGGATCCCGGCGACTTCGGCCAGCTGAACGAGATAGGGGTTCAAGTCCGCGAGGGTCACGCCAGAGTGTGGTGTTGCCAGGAACAAGAGGCCGCAGTGTCGTGGATTCAGACCGGGGTAGAGCTTTGGTTCGCGGTCGAGCTCAACCATGGCTTCTCGGGCGACGAGACCGCCGAGGGAGTGGCAGACGAAGATGATGGGGCGTGATCGTTCCTTTTTGGCTCTTAGCATGCCGAGAGGGTCGAGTGAGGTGGAAAGGGACTGTACCATACCTGCTGAGTGATTCGAACCGACGAGACCTCGGAGAGAAAGCCGGAAGCCCATTCCAGCAACCCTGAAACATTGCTGTCATCTCGCAGCCGGGAGCTGTAACCGTATGTCATGACTCGCGACCGCTGAAGGTGTGAGTGTTCTGGGAGGAAGTCAAGAGGCCACATGTAGCTCTGTGAAGCGAATGTATCAAACGCATTTCCGTTGAGTCCATGCAGCGTGCAGATACTAGCGCGTAGGTGTCAGATGCATGCTGAAAAGCCGAAAGAGAAATTATGGACGGGAAGGTATTCACTCTAATTCTGGCTTGGGTGGATCGCGGAGGATGGTCAACCCAGAGAAGGTATCGTCAACAGTCCACCCTGGGCATGACTTGGGTGCGTCGGCCTTCATTCTCCTAGAGGGGAAAACAACAATTGCCACCTGTTGGCCTGCATGGTGGACCATAGTGACCCTTGGGTTGCTGCCATTTGGGTAAGATTGGTGAATCATTTGTCTCCATCGGGGTTGGGACCGGAGTGCCGATGTAACGTAGTCCTCGAGGGACTGATGTGGGACATGGTCATGGTTGTCCTTGGCTCTCAGTCTGACTGCCCATGTGGAGTGTGTGAACATTTCCCCTCGATGCACTTTTGACTGGTTCGCGGACGCTCTCTTCGTACCTAGTCGAACGAGATTCCAAGTGCAGTAACCTGGCACAATAAGGCAAAGAGGCAAAGGGAGAAAATAGGGAAGAGGGGGGAAATGGACCTGGGTGAGAAGGAGGCTCCGCCGGTGCCCAAGCGGCGCTCGGGAACGTGTTCGCCCCTCGTTTGATAGACGGATATAACAGCCAATGGCATCTCCCGGGTCCTGTGCAACAGATGCAAGCCATGCGGAAATGCACATCATCTACTTTAAGTGCATTCGGGATTGCTGGGTACAAAAAAAAACAAAGCCTCGAAACCGCCGCTTGAAAGATATCCAAATTGTGCATACTTGGCAGTCAAGAGGAGGGAATGGCGGTGAGAGTCCCCCAAGACCCTGTGATGTGGATTCAGCGCCAAAATAAAGTGCCCCTGCTCCGCTGGTGCAGCTCCATTGGGAAACGAGCAGCTTCTGTGGGGCCAAAACTCTGGAGTGGCATAGCTTGGCTGCCGCAGTTTCTCCAATAACATGAGTCTGGACACGCATGAAGTGGCGCGATGTAGTGGGAAATCCGTAGGTTGGGAGATGCTGCGAGGCTCTGTCAGCACGCCTGACAAGATGGCAAACGGATGGGGTCTGGAGAGTCTCGGAAGCTGCGCAGAGCCTTGCTGGCTCCCGGTACCTCGGGGCTCTGCCACACAGGAACGCCCGGGCTTATTCGACGTGCTGACTTCGAGAAGCGACCCCTTGTTGCAGGTGTGTGCGGGGCTTAGCATGACTGAGAAGCCCAAGGAAGCGCACTTTTGCCCCTTGATTGAGACGTGTCCGATTCATTGGCTGCACTGTTTCAAGGCATCCAAAGACAACCTCTAATTTCGTGCCTTGCTGTCTAGAGCAGCCAGCTCCGCGGAGGCTGAGCAAGTGCTGGGTGCCTTGAGAGCGACTTCTTGGTGGCGATTCCAGCTGAACGTGCTATAGAAAGGTGACGACTCAAAAACGGATATGGACGCCAGGTAGTGCGTCATCAATGACCGTCGGGATGAAGGTGTCAGGCTACCTGTGAAGCAGACGTCTGTTGCTTTGAGCATGTCAGAGCCTCATGATGCGGGCTCGAATATCAGGAGGGGTCTGCGAGCCCTGCTCAATGATTGTTGTCCAATTGTTGCGCCGTGGTTGCGGGGACGAAACGAGTCTGCGGAAGGGGGTGGGGAGGGGAGCTTCGAGATTATTACCCGATGTTAGGCTAGGCCTGGTACATCCATCGAGCTTCCATACTATAGGTGGAAGCTTTCTGAGGCTCTGCAACTCTGTCGGGCTTCAATGCCTTGATTCCTTCGACCCAACCACCGTCGTCGGCCAATAGCGGCTCTGGCAACGTCAGGCCTATCAGAGAGAAGCGGCTGATTCTAGATTGAGGGCAGCTTGAACGAAGCCAGTGACAGCTGGTCACGACATACCCGGCTGCAGTATGTGGGTTGTATCGACGCTTGAGAGGTCCACGACATGCCGGATGTGTGGTTTGGACAGGACTGGTGGATAGGTGCATGAAAGAATGCTGTCGGATAGCTTGGAGGTCGCTGGTCGATGAAGTGGTCGGATTGCGTGTTAGGAATCTCGAGGACGGTGAGCAAAGGGCTCGGGTATTAAATCCCCATTGCTGACCACTTGCTGAACACTTTCTCCGTCTCACCACAGGCTTTGATCCAGCTTGAATCTTGCCTTATACACGCTGGCTTGCCTGTTTTGTTGGACCTGAGTACAGACACTGAACAACGACGCACCTAAGGAACGAGTCCCAAATGGCGTCTCCCTTCACCATCAGGGCTGGGAATGCGATAGGAGGCGGGGTTGACTTCTCGACTTCAACCCTGAAGGTGACTGGAGGGAAATCAGAGGCACCAGAGGCGACAGCTGAGCAGTTGAAGAAACTCTTGAAGAATCTAGGCGTCGAAGACATTCGAATCGGTGGTGCCAAAGCTGATGGCGTGAACTTGGACCTTGGAGAGGTGAGCCTCCCCTACTATGCTGGTCGAATAACGTCCGGGCGGTTCGAAATAGGGCAAAATGACGGTATTTTGGCTGACATCTCTAAACCAGGAGGTTCCCGATTGCGAAGCGGCTTCGGCAACCGTGGCCGGAACATCGGAAATTAGAAGTGGAGACGCTGAGGGTGGCGAGATCCGCTATTGCGAGGGAAACAAGGTCGAGGTAACCGGAGGTATAGGACACTCTTCAAAGGTCCGTCTACCGGAGCTTCTCAAGGCGATGCGCCTGATGGGTGCGACTGGGATTGTGGTCGAAGGAGGTGTGGCAAATGGTGCTGCCATTGGTACCAGGTAACTACTACCTCGGGTAGATAGAGGTAGGGCCGACATGTTTTGGCATGACACTTAGCTTCGATCGCAATCGAGAGCTTGAGCTGCTGAAGATGTGGCTGTTGTGTCTGGAGTCCGTGCTTGCGTGAAGTTGCTTGCTGTGGAGGCTCGAAGGTCACTCGCGATTGTGGCGGGGCGACGATGCAACCTTGGCCCAAGCGCCCCGAGAGAGTGGATCTCCAGGGTGCGCACCCCAACAACTGCGCGATGTTTGGGTGCCTGGCTCTGCAATCCACCTTCCACTACAGCCAACCCACCGACGAAGCGCACACTGTCCAATCGGGCCCGTCTGATTATGCGATATCAGCTGCGACTCCAATAGGCCTGAACCATCAAGACCGAACTCAGCCTTCGCTAGTTGATGGCTAGTGGAGGGCTGGATGTGACGTTGGGAGGCGGGAATGCCACGGGCGGCAGCCTCTCGTGCACATGTGAGTCCGCCAAAAACACGCCTCCAGCCGTCTGCATTGCGGCGGCCCTTTCCCCTTCCGCGACTCCACTGCCACAGACACAAGCTGACAACCTATACTAACAGACGCACCGGCCAATAACATCATTCAAACCGCCCGTTTTTCGTTCTCAAATGCTCAGATACGATGCGCGGCACCCAAGTCCCCGGGGCTAAGGAAGAGACTGAGGTCTCGACTCCAAAGACTCCCCCTGATAAGGAACATCATCGGCCGGCGATTGAAGGAGGCAGAGAGGAAAACAGAGGAGCTTGCGCAGGAAAATAAAACCCTTCAGGGCAGGTTTGCAGAGTGCCAAGATGCTCTTGCTAGAAGCCAAGCCAGCCAGGCTGCCAGCGAGCAGCGAGCACTCGTGGCGGAGACACTGTTGGCTGAGAAGCAACAAGCGGTAGAGGATGCGAAGACACGCCTTGCTGAAGAAAAAGAGCTGCGTCAAGAATGGCAAGAGTTCAATGCCGCCGTGGAAGGCCGCAGATTCGAATTGTTTCGGAAAGAGGCAAATCTTGACATCGATGGAGCAAATAAGAGATGCGAGAGGCAGGAATGCCTTGTGCGAGATCTCCAAGCCGCACACGAGGAGTTTCTGAGGGGTCACAGCAGTTTAAGAGCGCCGCAGAGCTTCGCATCAGCTCCGCACAGTGAACCACAGACCCCGGAGCAAGGGATAGAGATGCATGTGTCCCAGCCTTTGTCTCAGCCATTGTTTGGGTCAGCAGCCCCTGACGACAGCATCGACGGGGCAAAAGCTCTAGCTACAACAACGGAGAGCTCACCTAGAAGCAAGAACCCGAGTCTGGACCTCAGCAGAAATCCCAACGACCGAACAAACAGTTTTGCCTCCACCAGCTGCAGCTCGCTTGGCAGCAGCATGCTGACTAGCGCGCCGACGCGGGAGTCAGCAGCCTCACCTGCGACGCCACCGCCAGTATCTACCGAATACTTTCCTCGGTCATCTGAGGATTGGTGGTCGTCGGATGAAGCAGACGCACCAACCATCCATTGGAAAGGCGCCCCCCATAATGTGGCTCTTGGAAATACCGATGCTGATGCGTCGTTTTCCAGCTCGCCTGCGGATGTATCAATTGCGAAAAGGCTCACTAGGAAGGTGTCACAATATTTTACTTCAGTTTGGGAATAGGGTTCAACTGTTTTAAAGTAGGGGCCTGCAGGCCTGTGTTCAAGTTCTTAGAGTTGCTAGTCGCATGCGGGTGGGCTGAGGTATAAGTGGTATTGTAATATAGGTCACTCTGCACAAGGAGCAAGAGCCAGGATGTAGCTGGGCGGTGGAGTAAATAAATAGCCTATGCCTTCCCGTCCAGTGCACGGTGAATCGAGGACTTTGGTCTTGTCGGCGGTTGTCTGCTTCCTGGTGCATACCCGTAGAAAGGCACTCTACACCGACCTGGCCCGGTCTTCTTGCTGTCTTGGTATGATTTAGGTGTTGCCATTTGCTGAGGGGCCATTTGCTGAGGGGCCAAGCGTCGAAGGGTGGACCCATGACCGCGCTGAAGGGCTCCACTTCCAAGACCTCATCAAACCTAGAGCTCAACTTCTGAGAAACACGGTTGAGAAAGCCCAGGCGCCTCCTAGCCTCCATCTCTCCGTCGCCCGAGTTTTTCGTTACTCGTTACCGTCAAACCCGTGCCCACCATGGCTTTTCGCGCCGCTGCCGTCGTCGTCAATCATCATCAGCGGATGCACCAAACCTGCTATCCTCCCGCATTCCAACATGGAGTTCCTCCAGCTCGACTCGACCTCAATGCGCGGCATCAAGAAGTACACCGACGACTTCAAGTCCTCGGGCTCCAAACTCGACCTTCTCGCCAGGTCCCAGGGCATCATGACAGTGCAGGGCTGCACCGAGACACCCGAGGGCATCGATCAGAAAATGTTGCTGCACTTCTACGGCAAGCAACTGCTCATCCGGAAGCTCCTTCCCATCCTGTCCGATGCCGCCCACGTCATCATCGTTCTCGATGGATATCTGGGTGATCCCTCGAAGCTCATCTGGGACGACCTCGACCTCAAGAAGAGCCACAGCATCAAGAAGGCCGCCGAGCACTGCATTTCAATGACCGACGGCATGATCTAGTACTGGGCCAAGATCCAGCCTGAAGCCCCCGTTGCATCGAAGAAGCACTTCATTCATGCCTTCCCAGGCATTGTCAATACGGACCTGTTCAAAGGCATTGTCCCTTCGTATCTGCAAGGCCCTGTGGGTTTGTTGTCCAGGTTGACACTCACCTCCCCTGAGACATGTGCAGAGAGGCTATTGAGTGGAGTTGATATGTGCGTCAAGGAGGGGACCAAGGCTGAGAAGTCCTGGAGCAACATTGGCGCAAAGGGGAACGCTGTCAAGAACAAGGCAATTTGGACTAAGGAACAGATCGAAAAGGCTTCAAGTCACACACGTAGGCTACCCTCGATGGCGCCATAGCTACGAAGGATTAGGTTGGAGGTCGATGCGCATAATAATCGCGGGTCTGATAACCTGGCTTGAATGCATCTGATTATTCCCCGATGTCCGGGCAGAGGGTATCATCTGCGCTCGAGAAGGTGTGCTTCAGGCGCATAGATTCCCTCGGGTGTCTCGGTGCGGCCCTGCACTGTCATGATGCCCTGGGACATGACGTTACAGCACTATACCCCCCTTCCACTCGGGAACCAGACGAGACCGGACGGCCACACCTCCAAGACGACATCAAAGCCCAAGAAGCATCAGCCAACTATTTTCGGCTCCCGAGTTACCAAGCATTGCCGATGGGGCTGAAAAGTGGTGGTCCCACTCGGGCCGACGGACGGCACCAGTCCTGCCAATGAAACGGCAGCATTTTCAAGTTCCCTTACGGTCCAGGTTGCATTGCATCGGACACCGAGTTCATCTCACAGATCCCTTATTAGGTTCGTCTAACTGCGCCTTCCGTTCTCGGGCGTCGAGGCATCTGCAATTGACTTTAGCCAGATAAATCCAAAAGAGAGCGCCTTCAAATCTCGAGTCCCAGCGAAGATTGTCTCAGAAACCGCCCATCTAGCACGAATACGGAGTGCCTTCCTCGACAGTTGGTATGAATACCGCGCCTTATACAGATCCTTTGTTGCCCGCCACCTAATAATTTTGTTTCTGAACGGAACGAACTTTGCCAGACGTTTGCGCCCTCACAATGACAAACTCAGTATTCCAATCTGAATGGACCCAAGTTGGACGGTATTTCTCCCCTAGGAACGCAGAAGATGTATTTTCGGGGGTTGCGGTCCGGATCCGAGCGGTCACAGATCGGGCGAGCATCACATCAGAGGAGCGAAACGGGTCCTACATTGACACGAGTTGGTCAAGTCTCGGCGAGAGTGGATGTGATACCCTGCACGGGAAGAGGAACTGCTCACTTGCCTGCGAAGACCCAGAATCGATGTTCAATTCGCTCGACACGATCGCGAACTGCATCACGGTCTCGGCGGCGACGCTGTTACTCAACCAAACATGGCCGACGACCTTGACAAGCGACGAATCAAGCAAATTAGCCAGCTTTGGGGTTTCTAACTTTGCCGAGTTTGATGCCTTGCGCGTTCTGAGCGCCTTGGTGGAGTGCGCGAATGCATCTTGCCAGGATACGGGGTACAATCGTTGTCCTCCTGGCATTCAGACCCTCCATGGAGACATGTTGGCGGCCAGCCCAGCTCAGTCAGCGTTTGGCCTTATCCTTCGAGAGATGGGAGGATACTGCAACAATACCTTGTTGCCCTTTGTCTCCATCACCGACGACATCGTGGGCCCTGGGGTACGTTGGCGAACGTCCGGCTGCGCATCTTATATCTACAGAGTCCTAATACCGGTACCAACAGGTCCTCATATCCCATCTAGTCCAAATCCTCTTCGTCATCACGTTCTTTCTGCTTGTACACCTTTTCAACACCTGGCCCCGAGCCCTGGTCTTCGTCTCCAAGCATACCGGCACCGGAGATTGGAAATCCCTCCTCCGCTCGCAAAACCGTCTTTACCGCTCATTCCCAAACTCTGCCATACTCGCCACAGCCGTCGAGCTCCAAGAAGCTCAAGCTTACCTCACCATAGCCATCCAAATCGCCACCATCGTCACTCTCAGTCCGCTCTGCGAGCCCGACTGCACCATCTACAAATCCATCTCCACCATCAGCGAAGGCATGATGAGCTCCAGTCTACTACGCAGCGTAGCCGTCAACAGCATCCTACCCGTCCTCCTCCTCCAATGTGCCCTTCAACTATCCAGCATGCGATGGCTCTACCCCCTTATCCTCACCATCGCGGTGTGCATCCCGGCGGTAGTCGTCCATCTACGAAGCAGCCTCCCCCCACTCAACCTCATGCAAGCCCGCTTAGAACACACCGAGCCCGTACCGCAGTGCGGGAATCACATGTCTCTCATGGCTTATTGCCTCGAAGCCATGCCCTACGTCAAAATCCCAGTGATACTGGGTGTCTTGCCGTTGGGATTCACAACTGTAGGAATCCTCATGCTGGATCAGGTCCTTCATAGGATCACTCTTGGCCCTTTGGCATCGAGATTCCAGCCTCTGGCGCAGGGTGTGGTGTACGTTTTGATGGTCATGCTGGAAGGCGGACTGCTGGCGGGGATTGCGCTGCATTTGGGAAATATACTGGGGCTTCTCAACAACAACTCGATTGCGGGGGGGGAGTTTTCGTATGGGCAGTATCTTGCGTCGATGGTGTGGGTCCCGGTGGTGGGAAATTTTGTTTATTATAATATTTGTAAGTCTGTTGCCATGAGATGACAGTCAGGGGCTAATTCTATCGCGCAGTTGGGGTCGTGAGCGGGTTTCAAGGGAGGCTTTCGAGGAGGTATTTAGTTTTGGAGAGGGAGATGGGGACAAGAATGCTAGGGGCGAGATGAATGCCGTGCCGATCTGGGGTCCAAGGAGGAAAGGGTCAAGGGACAGTACATTAGAGGATTCTGTTAGCTGGCTCGATAGATACATATACCAATTTCTCGCTACTTTTCCGCTCCTCCCCCTTCATCGTCAACACAGAACACGCCATACCGACTCTCAACCCCTCTCATTTTCACCACCCACCCACCCCCCCTGCCCTTCTTGTCCACCGCATTCCCCCCAGCCGAGCCAAAACCTCCTCCCCTGCAGCAACTCTTCCACCTCACCCTTGTCCATCCACTCGACCCCTTCAGGCACCATATCCAAAACATTGCCCCCAGCCAACACGGCACCAACTAGCCCTTGCAACACCCTCGTCGAAGTTGCATCCTGCACAACCCTCATCCCTCCCATCATAACGCTTCAACAGCGCCGCAAACTCCCAAATCACCCTCCGTCTGTCTAGGCTGCGGGTCGGCAAGAGTGGCGTTTGACTTCTCTGCTGGCTGTCGGTTCCCCGCGAGAAGCTGCGCCGCGATAATACCATGCTGAAAACGAATTGCCTCCGCTACAGCAGCGTCCTGTGATGCATCCCCGAGACTCCCACGCAAGACGGCCCAGCGGGAGGTGGCAAGCGTGGAGAAGAAGTCGTCGAGGAGGTCAGTGACGCTGCCGGTGTATGGCTCGGCTCGGTTCCGGTAAATCCTGGCCTGGGAGTTGGCATTCGAGCCGCGGCCGAGATCTCTCAGTTCGGTGCCTGCGATTCCCTGGGAGACACGGACGGTGGATTCGACGGGAGGTGGAGGAGAATGCAAGGAAAGTTCGTCAAGGGTAAGGATGGTGAATGCGGTTGACACGTCAACAGCCTCGTAAGAGACGTTGCAACCTAAAGCGGCGATGCGTTGGACCGGAGGGGTGGCGGTATAGTTTAACTTGCCCCAGGCGTAGAGGAGATGATACAACCTTCCGCAAAAAAGATCCGAACTTGTAGCTTTCGGCGTTTCTAGCAACGCCGAAATATGTAGCGTAGTCGGCAGTGACTCCATCTGGATAGGAAATGTTTCCTGCAGCCATGCCGAGGCTGATGTAGCATGCAAGGTTGCCTGCTTGCCTCCATTGGACTTTGCCGTCTGTGAAGCTATCGCGAACAAACATCGGATACGCGTTGTCGATGACGGTGACCCGAGCGAATGCCATCAAACCAGTCGAAAGGACGATCAGGGCCTTGATATGCCCTTGCGATGCCGTCATACCGGACAGGACAGACAGGACGAAGAGTAGCTCGAATGCTGCCAGAAGAGAGAGAAAAAGAAGAGCAAATGATAGAAGCACACGCCCCCTCAGGTGCGACGGCCTCTATGGGAGGAGCTCCAAAGTTGGCGTTGCCGTATTTTCGACCGCCATGAAAAAAGACCTGAGTTTCCAGAGCAACAGCCAAAAAGTACGGAATGACGTTTGGAGAGAGAGAGAGAGAGAGAGAGAGAGAGAGAGAGAGAGAGAGAGAGAGAGAGAGAGAGAGAGAGAGAGAGAGAGAGAGAGAGAACCCCTCCTCAAAATAACAAACTCACCTCCCAGCCTTACTTTCCCGATCAGTTCGCCCCAAAGTGCCCTACCTGGAACTTTTTCAGGTAGCTGCGCCTTCCTTGCTTGGCTCGCCCCGACCGCTTTTCACCATTGGGTGCGAATTAGCGACGTGCAGCATCCCGCATCGTGCCTTCCAGGGGCCAAAACAGATTTGGTATCTTTCAGACGCCCCGCATGCCATGGCTGAGAGTCCTCCCAGCTGAATGCTGGAATCAATTGTCCAGTCTTGGCGAGCTCAGACCCTATCCTTCGTTGCAGATGTAGAGCCGCTGTCCGCACCGCCGCCGCAGCAGCCGTCCTGACTGCCCTGCCCTCTGCCGTTGTCAATTCGACGTGCGTCTGACTGCCAGACTCTGCCGTCACTGCTTGCCCGTGGGGACAAGTGCGAGAAAAGCCAAGCACCTGGCAGAGTTCATTTGTTTAGATAAAAATGGCCTCCACCTCTTTTCCGTCTTGAACCCAAACGAGGGAATCCTTAGGAGACCCTTCAAAGTCTCCACACTTGGACTTGTGGCTCCCATCCGTGCTGGTCCAGATTCCTTTAAAAGCGCCGACGCGGGTGCAAACCACGCGTCCGGGATACGGTGACTGCGTCTCTGGAACCTTATCCAGTTCCAAGCCGTACGTTACAGGTTGGTCTTTGGCGATTTCATATGGCACAGAACCATGCAGATTTCTGCAAGCTCACAGGACCTCCGCACATGTGATCCCGTCACCACTAACCTGAGCTGATTATACGACCTTCTTGTAAAGAGAACCCAAGCGGATCGTTGCGGAGGCGGCGAGACCTTTAGGAAGTGCTTCTTGTTCGGCCTTGGACAGAGGGATATATCTTGCGTAGTACCAGTGAGACTGGCAAGTCCCCGCACGGATCAAACGCATGTTTTTATGCTCCTGATGACGGCTCAAGTGGTACCTATGCGTGCTGTTGTGAATGCAAATATCGACGCCGTGGCAGTTGTTTGACTTGTGCCGGCGCTGAAATGTGAAGCCTTGCAACACCAGCTCGCCACCGGACACCTTCCCATGGGGGTCCAGAGGCGTCTGTAACTTGCAATCTACCAGCACAACTTTGAGTCGAGGGTCGAGAGAAGCCCCTTTCTGGCGGTAAATGAACCCCGGGCGGTCGGACGGCAAAAGGTTGAAAGAATTTGGGTCGGCGAGAAGGCTGACGGTGCCACGCACCGATGCCCACGACCATGTTGGTGCGGTGTACTCGCCAGCTTTTTTGCAGCCCGGCGCGGGCACCCCATTCCAACTTCCAAAGTAGAACCACTGGAAACTGAGAGCGCCGCATGCCAGCAAGATAACTTTCGGGGCCAAAAGTAAAGTGCCCGTCCCGCGCGGTATACTTCTCCGCAAACCTCCGGGCCAACCCGCCCAGCGCTGGGAGTATGTCGCTCGGAACCGTCAGACCAAGCGAGGTGTAATGTTTGAAGATGGAGACCCAGTCTGCAAACGCCTGTTCTGAGTCTTCCGCGGCTCCTGGGTTGTGATGGGTCTTGACTTTTTTTTTTTTTTGGTTTTTTTTTTCCCGCGCCAGACTGCAAATGCTCTGGTGCCCAGCGGTCTTTCACCCCCTCTTGTCGAGTCCAAGTCCAAGCATTTGCACCTCTGCGATGTTTAGCACTTAAAAACAATCTCCTCCCTGGTAAAGTGAGCGATGCGTACCGAGAGATGACGCTCCTAGAGCGCCCAAGCTCGTGTGAGGAGGGGAATCGCGAGCTCAACCTCCTCCTTCGGGCGAGAGCCGCGCATAGCCATCGCACAGTTAGCGTTCCGAACCGTTTCGTCGTGCCACTCCCATGGTTAAACCTTAAAGTCCGGATCTGTAGTGAGATATGCCTTTAGTGCCGCAATTGATATGTACTATTTATGCGCCTAACCTACATCGCGCCGCCATTACGCCCTGTTCCAGGGTGTCCGATACACAGGGGCCTTCCAGTCTGAACCCCAAGCGTCGCGAACAGAGAAAATACCACGTAAGCTGTCAGAAGCGGCCGTGGCAGCCACTTTCAGATATACAGACGAGTAAATCATGCTCATCTGGCCTACTTTCTCGGCCCAATCCGCCTCGTCGAACTGAATGATGCACAAGGAGCCAATCCAGAGATAGCGAATGCGAAGGCTTCTCGTAATACTGACAGCGCCCCGAAAGGTAGCGGGGAGGAAAGCAACGGCAATGCCCCCCCCCAAATCTGCGGCATACGTTTCCCTGGTTGTCTTGATGCTCATGTGCTTTCCCAGCGGCGACTCAGCGCAATGTATTGGACGCCACTGGTAGTAGTTTCCGCGTCCTGCTCAACAAGACACACAGAATCTTTGGCTCTCGCAAAGTCCAAACGTCCAACAGCCTTTTGGGAAAAAAATGAATCTGTGACGCAGACCAGGTGATTTCGCACGCAGTTATCCACCCACAAGTTGACCTTTTGGAGATATTCGTATGAGCCGCTCCATCGAGATACGGGTGATTCGGTGACCCAAACACTGGTATTTGGGTCAGGAGGGCGACAATAAGCATCACCGAAGAGTTTGGGACCATCGTAATCTAGCAGCCAGCTGTTAGGAATGCCTCTACGTGGGGAACGGGGAGGCACGACATACATGGTGTGTAATGAAATCTGCACACTTTTGACGGGCTTGAGACCAGATGTCTGTCGACTTCTACGATTTCGGGAACTCGGACCTTCAGGTCCATCCCAGTGGTGGTAACGCTGAGCTCAAGATGTAGACCCCGAAACTCCTGCTTCTCATCTCCCGATAGATCCCCAAATATCGCCGAGCAGAGGAAGCTGCAAACATCGCAGTGATCCGCGTTCTTCAGCAGATCGTTGTCAGAAACGAGGACAACAGGGGCTTGGAGAAACGAATGTCGGCCGCCTTCCTGTTCGCACCTCTGGGTGCAAATGTAGTTCCGAGGCCAGGACAAAAAGCTCGCGACGGCAAATAGTGCATTGCCTATGGTTTTGGAGCCCTCGTGGCTGGTGTAACAGGCTGGGACCGATCAGTCCCCACGCCCACTTCAGGGGTGAGTAGAAGCGCGAGATCTTCGTAGTTTGGGATGGTAGAGATCTGACCAACGCAAATCTCCAGTGGGCGGCATACCGGCGGTAGGAACTGTCGAGCAATGTTGATCTTGTACACACGAGGACGACGGTGCTGGTGAGGGTGGAAATGCGATGAGAAAGGGTAGTCGATTGCCAGGCATCCCTGAAAGAGAAAAATCCCTCCTATTCGAGGTTGGTGTCAGCCCCGGCAACTCGCATACTTCCAATGCCAGGTAAAAGCCAAGATATGCCCAGGTAGTCGAGGAAATGAGATGGCCCGAGTTAAGACCGAAAGGGGAAGACAGCCTTACAACATGTGTTCAAACCGGGCTGCCTGTCTGGGCTAGCTGTCAATACTCCGGTAATAAGACACGCATGGCTAACTATTAGCGCAAAACACAGCTGGATCTCGAATTGGTCCACAGCCAGTGCCGTGTGCATGCCGACAAAGAGATGTTAACTCCAACAGTCGCATCGGGTATGATGCAGTGGCTAACATCGCTGGCTCTCAACTTTGAGTACTCAGCAGCCCGGGGTTCGATTCCTCGTTCCCGAGAAACCATGCACGACCGAAAAAGACTACAGCAGAGACACTTGCAAATCTTTCGTAGTATAGTGGTCAGTATGTGAGCTTGTCAATGCCCTCTGGAAATGTTATCGCTTGAGACCCGGGTTCAATTCCCGGCGGGAGAGATACTGGGGGTGCCTGGATTTCTGCTGTATTTTGCTTGGGGGCAATGATGATACCCTCAGGGCGAACGAGATGATCTTGGCTCTAGATTCTCTGCAGGTGCTGCAGAGTGCGGGTTGGAGAACGGACTGCCTTGAGATGAAACCTAAGGCCTCTATGGTAAGTCTACACAAGGGGAAATCTCTCTCCTGGTGGAGAGGCGGGCATGGACGGGCGATGAAGGTGAGTACGGACAAGCCGGCTACTCTCATTCACCAACTTCGCACTCCAAGAATTGCATTCGATGCTCAGGAGTCTCCGCCACGCAACGGACGGTGCAATCCCCCCTTGTGATACCCCCGCAAGGATAGACAACTCATCTATCTAGCGCATGCCTGTCGCACAAAGCAACAGGTACCTGTACTCCCAAGGGACAACCTCGGATTTAGGGTCCAATCCTGATCAACAACCACAAATTCCAGGGACCGCTTGGCAGATCTACAAAACTGGTGATACGTGCAACTCTAAGCGACTCCCACCAATGATGTAGTAGCACGGCACACACGGGTCAGCAGCCGGCCCCACTGGAGCGGAAACGCGGCAGCTCAGCTACACGGAAGAGGCTGTCGATCTGCGTCCTCCTGCCCGGCTTCGAGCGGGGGTTTCGGCTAGGAAGGATCCCTACGCAGCGATCGGAATACTCGGTGCCCCAAGGGTGGTGCTGACTCGGGAGCTCGGGAGCTCAGGGCAGCTTCTGGCTTGCTTGCGCTTGGTCTACGCACTAATACGGACCGACCGGGCAAGTGTGTTGGCGGTGAGCTCGGCGGTGAGCTCAACGGACGCAACCGGTTTAACGGCACACCAGTTGGAGTTAGGGACAGAAACGTGGTTTGGCAAAAGACCGGTCCAGCCATGGTCGTGCGTTGCCACTTGTGCAAGCCCTTTACCCCACAGACCAATCGATCGGGCCAAGACTCTGGGGTAGCCGCTGGCTGGGGGGAGGGAGGCTGAAGTCTGTGGAGCCGTTGAGGTGCCCGTTCCTTTTGCTCTCCCTGCTGAGGCCGTACCGCCGCTTGGCGCTAGTAACAACCTCCAACCACCATCGTGCACCTTGGTGCAGGAAGAAGCGCTATCGATAATTGTTGAGACCCCCGGTGTTGCGTTGTTGGAAAGCCGTAAAAAGCCGCATGGCATGAAACAGTGCGTGAAATAGAGTCGAAACTTTTGTGGTGCCCGTTTGGGAGGTGGGTCGTCTGACCAGTTTTTGCCCACTGGGAGGCCACGACAGCGACCTGGGGATTTGCGTCAGCATTGTCCAATCGCGGGCGCGGTTTAGCGTGTTTGGACGGACGCTCATCGATGCGACCCACAAATACCGCTGGCAAAAAGAGCCTTGAGAACCAGTGCGTCGCACCTGGACAGGCCTCGCCCTGTGCCGGAGGGGGGCGACGGCACCCAAAGTGGCGGTCTGAGTTGGGCGAAGGGGGTGGGCTGCTGAGGGCAGCGCGTTTAGGGGTGGCATGTGCTGTATGCAACGCATGCCGTAGTCTCCGCATCCAATGGGACGACAGGCGAAGGAGGATTGCCCACATCGTCACGAGAGGATCTCATGCTGCATGTGCGTGTCTTGACGGGTGTCGCTGCACTCGCAGGTCGGATGACAGAAAGAGTAAGAACCCAAAGCAATTGCGGCTGAAGAGAACATGTTTAGAACTGTGGTGGAGTGAGAATATTGCGAGGCTTTGCGAGGCTTCCTGTCGCTTGTCCCATCGGGTGCTCATTCTCCTGATGTTCGTGGCGCCCCTTTTGCGTGCTGGACGGTCCGAGGTGGGCGTGGAAATGGGCGACGGCATGCGTTGTGGGGGTGCACAATCAGGGCAGCCCGGTTGGCCTTCCGAGCCCCCGCGGGGTGAACAGCGGAATCCGCACCCTCGCTGGGCGGGCGCTGCGGGAGGATGGGGGGGGGTGTGGAGGTCCCGAACATCACGAAGTGGTACAGCCCCTCGAACGCCGAGATGATTCTGACGCAACTGACGGATTTGGTGCAAGTTCCGACGAATTGCTATGCTCTCGAGGTTTAGGCGAGCCGTGTTATTTCGGTCGGTGGCGGCCATGTGGCTCTGCCCGGGTGGGAGTCCAGCGAGAAATGAAAGTGGTGACTTGCAAGACGCCGTTACCAATTAGTTCACGATAGTTCGCCATTTGTAGTCCAGACCTAATTAATCCATGGGGGCGTTTTCTCGTGTCGGCCGGAAAACGGGTAGTGGATCTTGCCTCGACTGTTATTTTTGCCCATCTTGATGAGTGGTAACCTGAGCAGATGCATGTTGTCCATTTGCTGGCCTCTCCAATTTCGACTTGCGAGCCAACCGACGGAATGCTGAGCATCTGAGAGTTGTTGAGTATTTCCATCTCGTAAAGTTGCGTGTGGGCGGGATACAACGTCAGCGCCCGACCCTTGGCCGTCACTTGATCAGAAAAAAGGCCCCGGCTCACCTGCCTTGGATCTGTGGCCCAAAGGGCTTGCCCGCTCCCACACTCCACCTTGGTATGTTTGCTGCTGGGAATCTGTGCTCTCATTGGCGGGCACAGTGAGGCTCATCAAGCCAGAGCGTGCGAGCGCCAGAGCGTAGCTTGATTGACGAACAAGCCACCCAGCAAAACACGATCAGCGAGGACCCTGAGAGGGGAACCGAGGGGTCTTCCGCCTGATCTTCGATGACATGCAGCTCAATTCGGACCTGAGGGGTTGATGTGCAATTGACAAGACGAGGACCCTAAATTCGTCTTTGTTACGTGTTCCCGCCAATGATGTCAAAATGCTTTTGAACTGGAGTGATTTCCTCCCAAATTGCCGGGTTCGGCGGCGGGTTCTGCAGTTACTCCAGCTGTTTGTCGCGGAAGATGGGTAGACGCGAGAAGGTGCCGTCGGAGCCCCGCAGATGAGGCGCCCTGCATGGCCGACGGCGGCTGCAACCAGACGGGAAATCGTTGAGGAGGCTTGGTTGAAAGTCCCAGCCCAGTATCGGACTCGTCCTAGCACCGTGGAGTCCCCTGACATCACCCCTTTCTTTCTTGCGGTTCACCCCTGGAAAATGCAGTGGGTCGGTCACGCGGTATCGGCCCACAGGGGTGCCCCAATATTCGCACTGTCTATGCACTTCAAGGCGACCCGCATTCACCCCACTCGGTGGATTGACCGCCCACTTCCTGCCACAGCGGGTCGCCGTACCTTTTATGCTGGTGCTAGCGGGTAGTTTGATGTTGCAATACCTACCACCAGTTGCCCTGGTTCCTGTGACCGCCTCCTCTGCCTTTTGCCATCCCACTCTCGCTCTGTCGTCTGTCTGTGTGGCTGTTCTTCCGTCTGAAAGGTTGTGATCTGCTGGTGCGAGCAGCAGCTCTCCAACTTTTGCAATCAGGTATCCGGACATTCCAGAACAGTCATCCGTCTCGCCACCCACGGCATCCCACTGAACCTACCTCACCTTGCGTTCGGAAGCAGCGGCGCTGTCATCCTATCTATACCTACGAGGCTCTCCCCCCCTGGTGCTTAGGGTCTCCTGTAACTTGTTTTCCAATCCCAATAACTTTACAAACAGCTTATCATCATGACAGCACAAGTCGCGATCGCTGCCTTCGACCCGCTGGTTGACCGCAAACACCAATTCCATACTCCCTTCTCGCTGCCTCGACCAGCAATGGCCAGCACCCGAGAGCGCCCGCGACTGCGGTTTGCACCGATCCCTATCGAGACCACGTTTGAGAAATACCGCACAACTGCACCGCCCGGCGAGCTCACACCTAGTCCATCCCCGCGCTCGCCTTCCCCACCACGACCGGGAAAGAGGAGGTTCGCTCCGCAGCTGGTCGAGTCTTCGGTGCGAAGGTCCAGGCGAGCCGGAGATGAAGGGCCAGCGACGAGACCAACCGACAAGACTGATATCACACCCTACACCAACCACATCTACGCTCCTAAACCGCGGAAGAAGCACAGCCATGCACCGGCAGCACCAGAAACGCCGTCGAGGCGGGGGGGTCATGGGCGGAGGGAGTCGTGTGACGATGAGATCGCCGGAGGGTTCTTCAACCTGGTAGCCCGGGATGCTCAGCAGAAGTTGCAGGAGGTGGCCATGAGCGCGTTTCCCAACAGTGGGCAACGTATAGGGGGTGCCGAGCACTTTTACGTGCGGGAGGGTTCTGAGGATGACAGCAGCTTGAGGGGCAGGCCGAAGATCAGAGGTCCTTGGGACCACATGCAGTCTCGGCGGAATTCATCTCAAGAGGACATCAGCTGGGCATTCAAGGAAATGCAAGATCATTCACTTCGCGTGGCAGGGAGATCCGGGAGCAGAGATCGCGCGGATCACACAGATCGCGTGGACTCGCTGGATCTCGATAACATGAGCATTGGCAGCCCGCCGTGCGATGCCATGGGGTTGACCACAGCGAGGCAGTCCATGCACGGCTCACCTTTGTGGTCCTCGAGACCGCCATCCAGTTCGCTGGGTCCAATTGGCGAGACGCAGATGCCGTTGCTGCGTGCTGAATCACCGCTTCCTGCTATTGGCGAATCCGTCATGCCGTACATCCCCCCTGAGTCGCCCCCCGTCCGCCCCATTGGCGAGACCTTTATGCCTTATATCCCCTCTGCCCCGCCAGGCAAGTCGGCCAACATGCCGTACGCCCCGGCTTCGCAGATTCCACCCGAGACGAGCTTTGGGCGCCAGCCCGCCTTCCTGCCGTTTCCCCAGGAGCGAGACATGTCCTTGGAGAGGGCGCGGAACGCTCATCGCCTGCGGGCAAAGGCTTCGCCGCCGATGCTGGGCCAGGATCTGACGTTCCGAAGGTGTCCATCGCCGAAGCAGACAAAGCTGGAACCGGACCACCTGTGGGACCTCGAGAAGGGTACGACGATGGAGGGGTCGAACCGAGACTACTCGGAAGAGCACGGCCTGTGGCGAGGGTACTGCTACACGGACAACAAGTTGGAGATGCTGATTCCCGCCGATCGTCCCGCGTTGCTCAGCACACCAATGCCGCCATCGACGCCTGGTGATCCGTTTGCCCACGCATTTGGAACTGCGCCGGCAATGTTTAGCGAGCAAACCACGCCTGGAGCAGTGTCGAGAGCGGGCACGGTGACACTCCCGAGGTCGGCAAATTCACCACCGCAGCTCCATCCCGAGCACCGCACGCGGAGCAATGCACCTAAGGGGCTGCACATGATCCGGGATCTGCAAGGTTTGGACGAGAAGCTCAAACACGAAAAGGAGGCCGCAGAGCTCGAGGAGAAGATTGCCGCCGAGTTTGATGACCACTTTATCACACAGGTGTACAACTACCTCTCCCTCGGCTACCCGGCTCTCGCTAGACAGTACGACGAAGAGCTGAGTAAGATCAGCCGCATCAGCGCGGACGAGCTCGAGGTTGATGACATGGCGATCATGGATAATCTCTGGGGTGCCGAGGAGCACCACCGGCAGGCCAATGGGCATGCCATCAACGGGGTGAACGGCGAGAAGGAGTATCAGTCGAAGCACGTCCTGTCGAACGGCAAGAAGATCAAAGCCACCGGCCATATCATGCTCGATAGTGAAGAGAAGGATGGCGTGCACGAAGAGGATCGTTGCCCTCGATGGAAGGCGCTGAAGCTGTACATCTACGAGTGGGCGAGACAGCACCCAGACCTGGATGGCATCAGCCCTCTGGCGTGGGGAGTGCGGGAGAGGAGGGGCAGCTGGGGAATCTGATTTCCGTTTCACTTTTTGTGTGTTTTTGGCATCTTTGGCTATGGCTTACGGCCGTGGAGTTTTCAGGCATTGCGGACTCGGCGCTGGGTTGCAACTGGGCCGCACTGACGGTCGACGGATACCTCATCCCGCATTATCATTCCTGTTGGTCCTCCCCTTCTTTCGACTTTCATTGTCAACTCATGAGCGAACTTTTTGGTGTTCTCTCTCTATTTGTTTGGTTTCGTGGTCTCTTGCATGTCCGGCGAGGCACAAGCCCGGTATGGCAAAGCATGGGCCGTCGTGCCTGCATGACCTTTATGACCAGCACGGTTTGTTTCATTTCTCTTCATGTTCTCCCTCGCTTAAGAGGCTGGTTTAAGCGCCAGATACCTGCCCTGGCTCTTCAGGTTGATCAGGTGCCGTTGAGGAGTTGTCTGTTTTGGGTGGGAGTGGAGATAGATAAAAACGCCGTGGTTGTTGGTGTTTAGAGAGGGGAGAGGAGAGACAAAAGATTGGTTCGGCCTTGGGGATAGCGGCTTCGGGGTGGAATGGAAAAGAAGCGTTGGCCGATGATCGTAATCTTCTTGTACGAAGCGGCCGAGAAGAGTCAGTGGGAGTAGATGGGCAGTACGAGCGATATGGTGCAGGACATTGCTGTATGGAGGGGGCACACGAGGTTGGGCTTTTTGTAGCCTCACACCATATAATTAATGGGACATATACTTGGGGATCATCTCTGCTGTTGTTTGGTCGCGGGAGAAAAGGGGTTGTTTTTTGGTCGCGGGAGAAAAGGGGTTGTTTTTTGGTCGTCTGTCTTGACTGGCCGAGTGCCCCTCCCTGCATCGCTCCTCGTTTCCGGTGAGGGGATGAGACAGCGGGCTCAAGTGACGTAACTGGACTGTGATGCCTCTCCTTGCGAGTCTAGCATTTCGCATGCAACTGAGGACTGGCAAAGCGTCGGAATATTGACTCCGAACTCGGCATTTATTTTGCACTCAGTTTGTTCCCAGGCCAAAATACCAGCCTCAAGTATCGACTTCGAGATGTGAGGATACTGTGCGAGAAGGACTGTGCCCAGCAATTGTCCGCTTTATCAGCCCCACTGCGCACTGTGCATCCGTCCCGTTGGCAACTGGATCCAGCCCTGCCCAGCCCAGCCCACCGCCAAGCACGGGCGCGTTCCCGAAAACCGCCAGATTGCCTTGGTTGCTGCAATGCTGGCGACGATACATGCCATGCCGAAATAAAACGAGCCTTCGCCGCCTGTTCCTATGGAGCAATCCCCCCTTACGCACCAGCCTCGGCCGGAGGTATTTACGCCCAAGGTTGTGAGGCTCTATGAGGAGCTGTTCAAGGTGCGTTTTTCTGTCTTGCTTGTTGGATTGTGGTTTTGGGTTGGGGCCGTGGTTCCTGCCCGCAATTTTATTTGGGCTGTGGTGCTTGCGCTGCTCCCGCCAGCGCTGGTGATAATGAAGGGCGGTTGCTAATGGCTTGGGGTCGGCTAGGATGACGACGACGGCGACAAATCCGAGGGCTTCTGGCGCGAGTTTTTCCTGCTCAAGCCGGATCGACCGGCGCTGCGGCGCATCCTAGACGAGATCGCGCCTGGTGAGCTGCTGCACCTCGACCTGCAGACGAGACAGCTTTTCTCAAGAGCTGTTGCGGCGCTGAGGAATCCGCATGGGGTGGCCGATTTGCATGCGCTAGATGTGAGTGTGTTTCCTGGGATTGGGCTGGGCATGCGATCTGACTTGCTTTTGGTGGTGCGCAGACCCTGAGCACGTTTCTTATTGCCGTTCTGGCGAAGAAGTATACAAATCCGAGCTCCGATATTATCGAGGTGCTGGCTGGGTTGGACCACGTCGACACGGTGTTTACGGAGTTTGTTGGGGCGCTGGATACCATCATACGCAATGGGAGGACGTGTTAGTTTGTCCGATGGTCGTGAGAAGAGCTGAGCTGACATGGGAGCAGTGGACTTGCGGCAGAAGGCGGTCGAGGTTGCGCTGGCTGTCACATCGGGGGCGTACCAGACGACGCTGCTCACATATTTTATCCAGAGGGATTTGTTTCCCTCGGTGATGAAGGTAGGCGGGAGTTCGGCTAGGAACAAGGGGTTGATGCTGACGCTCGCAGTTCATTCAAGATGCCGACACGCCAGAAAGGATACGAGAGCCGTTTACCTTGATCGGACTGCTGGCGAATTATAACAAATTTGAGTTCCAGAATCCGTACCAACTAAGGTTAAACGACTTCGTCAACGAAGCCACCATCAAGAAAATCATCAAGAGCATGGGCGCGGCATGTCAGGCATTAAGGGCGCCGTATATCGCTGTACAGGACGACCTACCAGAAGGATGGACAATTGCTAGCACCCTGAACATGATCGGGCTTGGAGCGATAGCGCCTGGGGGGAAACCTCCACCAAAGCCAGTCTACGACGCCGAGACAGCGAAGAAGAAGTTCTCCGAGCTGTGAGTCCACTGTTGCCCCGAGACTCACACAGTTGCTGACAGTCAAGCAGCCCAAAAGAAGAGGCAGCGGTCCTTCTCGGCACGTACGACTTCACCCACGCCAACAAGTTGTTTTCCTACAATCTTGTCACCCTCCCAGTCGAAAAGGGAGAGGAGCAACCATTTGCATGCTTCCTCTCCCTCAGCTCATATCTTCTGCAGCACGCTCACCTGTCACAACGAACCACACTTTACTCCCATTTATGTCTCATGGTGTTCCGCCTTCTCATCGAAGACCCAATTCTCTGCAAGAGGATGTGTAGCGACGAGGGCAAGACTGCCATCCGCCTCTGCCGTCAGCGATCGCCATATCTGCCACTTGTGCAAGGCGAGCGCGTCGTAGCGACGGCGCTGATGGACACTATGCTTGATGGCATCAACCACAATCTGCGCAGGCGGCTGGATGTCGGGTTCTACACATTATGCGTTGGCATTCTCCTGCGCATTATCAGCTACATGTCTCGGTCAAGAACAAGACTGCAATATCACTGGGCACATCTCTTCCAGTCGCTATTATCGCTGATACGGTTCCTGACGACTTACGCGAGCGATCTGAAAGACGCGCCACACATCAATACCCTGCTGGACCACGTTGTGAACCTCATTGCTCTAGGGCTATCATCCGGGGAGTCATTTCTCCCAACGCCAGCAGCGTATGATGACTTGTTCTACAAGGTTGTCGAAACGGGCGAAGTACTCGTCAAGTTCCGGGACATCTACAAGCTGGTAAATCGACCAAGCAACTCAATCGATACGCTGGTCAACGTCAGCACACATTACAAGGAGATGCTGGCGGAAAAGAGGATTGGGGGCGGGAAAGCGGCGGGCAGACGGATCGGGTCGCAGTTGACGAGTCTCCAGGTAGCGGAAGTGATCAAGCAAGGATACGAAACATTGAGCATACAGGCCAAAGAAGGGCTAGACAGTTGGGAGAAGTACCGCGAGGCAGACGAAAGGACGCTGCTCAAGAAGATGGCGCGTGCTGCCGTTGGGGATGTCAAATTGTTGGTAGCAGGGTGAGTTGGCCAACAGACGGCTCTGCGATTGACTTTCGCTCAACGATTGAGCTTCGGCGCATCGGACGAGATCGGATTGGCAGCGTGGTCGGCACGGTCAAGTATTGATGACTGTGGTAACCTTTCATGATGAATTGTATAGGGCATTGGGGAATAGCAGGCTTGCTTCCGCATTAGAATACCACCTTCAAGAAGCTTTCAACTCGAGTTGTTCCCTTTCGCATTCCTGTAGTGACTTCGTTCCCTGAGGCGGAGTCGTTGAGCGTTGTGAGTTGGCCCGCTTCATAATACCTGGTCCGTGATTGGCCGACGGGAACCGGGCGGACCCGAAAGGCTTGGCGTCATGTCATCGCTCGGCTGATCGAAGTCGCCAACCGCTTCGGAGCCCGCAGCAGGCGAATGTTTGCACTTTGCAACCGAGCATTTCCAATCCCGATCCTGAAATCTTTCGCCTCCGCGCCCGATCCTCAGCCCTCGACACACCACCACCCGCCGTCTCCCAATTCCCAACGCATATCACAGAATCGTCACGATGAGCGCGCCACGTCTATTGTCCAGGAGGATACTGTCCGTCTGCCTCGACTGTCGCCGCACCCTCCTCCGGCAGCACCGCCAATTCTCCTCTACCCCCGGCCGCGCCGTCGCCGCCTTCCAGTCCTACCCTCTCCCCTCTCAACCACCATCACAGCCGCGAAACGCCTCTGCTCCCGACACCTCAATCACGCATCCCGTCGAGTCCCTCCCGAGGGTACACGAGACCCGGCCACCGCCAAACCACCCCTCCTCCCCCGCGCCGGCGCCGTCGACTTCAATACCCGAGCAAGTCGCCCAAGCCTCCCGGCCAAGCTTCGCATCACCCGCAAGCGCCGCGCAGCAGACCGTCTCGCCACAAGCTCAATCAGCCCCCAAACCCGCTGCGAAGCCGAAGTCTCGCCTGCGCACCCCGCGCAAGGCCGCCATGAAGCTCACGCCCGCTGCGGTAGACCAACTACGGGCTCTCCTCGATCAGCCGGACCCAAAGCTCATCAAGGTTGGCGTGCGCAATCGCGGCTGCAGCGGGCTGGCGTATCACCTCGAGTACGTTGACAAGGCGGGCAGCTTCGACGAGACGGTCGAGCAGGATGGGGTGCGGGTGTTGATTGACAGCAAGGCGCTGTTTAGCATTATTGGGAGCGAGATGGATTGGGTGGAGGATAAGTTGAGCCAGAGATTTGTGTTCAGGAATCCGAATATCAGTGAGTAATTCTGAGAGTTGATGGTAGTGAGAGACGCTGACTTTGATGCAGAGGAAGAGTGTGGATGCGGAGAGTCGTTTATGGTATAGACGGGAAGGAGATTGAGTTTACGGGAGCGGGAGAGGCTGAACCGTTGGGGAGGTTATGGTTGTCTTCGAGGTCGGGATGCGGGTTCTCGCGGCGGATACGCCCGCATTTTCGCTCTCGACCACTGCATACGAATGGGCGTTTGGGTAGAAAGGCCTCTATCATTACTTGTATTTGCTGTAGGATATGGAACATGGAGTCGGGAAGAGATATCCCGACATTGCATCGCTGCGTTCAAGTTGTAGCAACATGTCGGCGTTCAAATTTAGCCACTGGCGTGCCATTGAAGAGTTTGACGGCGTTCGTGATAGCCATTGCTGTGTCTCTTTGAGAGTCTTGCAGTGGGACACGCCTACGGCGCGTCTTGCCTGTCGCTGTTGCTCATTGTGTGTGTGCTCAGCATTTGCATCGGTCTTCTCTGCCGAAGAGAGCTTTCTTCGCCGGTCCGAGCCGGCCACCGTAGCACGTCATCGACGCTAAACCCTCCGTCCCGCAACGCCTGCCGTCGCCCATCCTACCATTCCATGAAGCCGGCTCTAAAAATTAAACCCAAAAAATTAGGATCGTTAGTTAGTCTGTCACTGACAGACTCCAGATTAAATCTGGGTCCTAAAAAGGAAATAAAAAGTACCAACCAGGGCACTAGCGAGCTGCGCGATCCGAGGTTCGAACTCGGGTCCCTCGCTGATCCAATGTGGGAATTGGGAAGCGAGAATTCTAACCACTAAACTAACCGCGCTAGAAACCCTTTTTGGTTGATGAATTTTAGGGTGCTAATTGCACCTCTTGACTAGCACAACATGGTGCGGGGTAAGGGTGACGTTTGTGCGGGAAAAGGGGCGAGGGAAATCAGGAAAAGAGGTATGTTTTGTCGGCTCGGAAATGGATGGGGGTCGTGTCCAACCAAGATTGATAAGTCAAAAGTTCACGTAGCACACTGTGTTTACTTTGCACGGTGCCGAAACAGGAGGGCCGATCACGGCCCGCCGTCGGGTAGTGGTCACTGAGGGCATTCCCGGCTTGGAAGTGGGGGCGGGGTCAACACCACGCAGTGCATGCAACATGCAAGGAAAGGCCTCGTTGTTGCTCCAAGCTCAACTCCCTGTAGATTGAACCAAGAAACCATACAGCTTGGCCTCTACGTCACGAAACAACAATATGTTAACCCCAGCGGCAACCGTAAGCCGCGCTTTAGTATTTGAACCAAAAACATCCCGCCCAGCTTTCTCAAAGTGCAACTTCGTCGGATATCCCTCAACTCTCCGAACCACGCCTTAGACCCTCTATCAGTGTGGGCCCGAGCGGGATGTGCTCAACTTGCTACGTCTGCAGTGCCTGCAGCAGCGCCATTCCCAACTCGTCCGAGTCAACTCCCGAGCAGAGCCTCGCGACCACATTTAGCTCGTGGCCCCCACCACGCCTTCAAGAGGGTATAGGCGCCAGCCTATGACTTTGGCCGTTCCTGCATATTCTGTAGCGCGGAATCGTCGCAATGCAGGTCGATGTAGTTGGCGGGCTTGCATTATCAGGAACTTTTCTGTTGTCTGAGACTTGAGGACGCACGGGGAATGGCTGTTGTGATGGCGAGTTGTGGAAAATTGGGCGAGGCTCTGAGAATTGCTGCGGGTGCCTGGCGCCTAGAAGGGGTCCCGGCCGCTTCGATGCATGGTGGAGGTTTGGCCTTTCCTTGTTGGGCAGAGCTGAACGGAGCAGAGCATTTCCAGCTTGTGGTTCAAGGGGATAAATATCAGTGACTGCATTTTTTCCTGGGACGTGATGAGAAAATGTTCCCCGCGCCTCTCTCGCCACTCTCTGATCTGATGCCAAGATGGATTCCTGTCTGGCTCTTCTTGCTGGAATTCAGAACGGAACTCGGGAGTTTGAAGGTGTCACTAACGAGACATTACCCTCGACAGGGTGGTTGTGGGATGGCCCCATTGCGCTGCTGAGCAAGGATGTGCCCAGGGACAGTATTATAGCGATGACGTATGCAGGTATGTCGAAATCGATGCATTGATGACTTGGCCAGGTGGTGCTGATCCGAATAACCCACTCTAGGTTGTCGAAAGCTCTGCAGTACAGAGATGAACTCCCCCAAAGCCGTGCTCACCATCACCACAACTTGGATATTTCCGCTGGCAATCTTATTCGGGCTCCCTTACGACTCGCTTCATTACAAGAAGTTCCGGGGGACAGTCTCGGCTCTGTCCAACTGGCTTGGATCTCCCCAGACGGCTATCACTTCAACCATCTTCAACTTTGATCAAATCCGGAAATGCCATCGGCTAGCGAGCAAAGGGACTCCTGAAGATACTTATTACGTCTTGAGTTGCTTCAACCAGTTCACCATCCCTATGCAAGGCAGCGGGCCAGAGGTGAACGAACAGTTCGTGACAACACTCATCTACGGCTTGTTCAGGCCGCTTCGAGATGGGCCTCAGAACTTCGACCAGAAGAACATCGACATCGAGTATACCAAACAGCTGCTCGCCCTCTTGGCCTCCCAACTTCGTCTCTTGCGTCGGCGAGGAGTTGTGCCCATGATGCTCAGCCTCGGGACGTTCCTTGCGGCGTTCATCTTCTCTATATACCTGGCCTTCGGCTCGGCCGGCGAGGGCGTCGATGTCACAGCACTGACCCTCGGCCTGCTGTACTCCTGGCTGCCAATGCTGGTCATCTGCACCATTGTCGATCGCAACCCTGTGTCGTCTGAACGCGTCCAAGAGCTAATGTCGCGATGGTTGTACAACGCCGAGGCCGTTCGAAGGTGGAAGATCGAGGGAGCCAGCCCTAGCAAGAGAATCAGGTGGTGGACCGACGGTATTCCACAACACTTCAAGCTGGGGGGCTTTGTCGGCCAGGGTCGGCGGATGCATTTCTGCGGCCTTGCCCATGCAACGACCTTCTCTCTGGCAGATCCCAAGCAAATAAACGACAGGAACGGGTTAGGCGAATAATTACGAGCGGCTGGCCCAGCAAGTCGTCGCGAAGCTGAATGGGCGGCGGCCAGGGCTCTGGTTTTCTTCGGCGGTTCGGGCCTTCCTCCTTGTATGGGTGCAGATATTCATGGCGTTCACCGTTGCGATCACGTCTCCCACGGCTGGGATCGGGTGCTGGTCGGGCAGCATCATGTTTTTCGGGGTGTTGTCGACCTTCAGCTGGTTCGTGTCGCTGTTCAACAAGTCGTGCGGGCCGAAACTCCGGATCCTGTGCCACATCGTCAACATCATCGCCATCCTCTTCTTGATCTTCTTGACCGGGCTGATAGTACGTACTCGATTCTTCAATTACCGTAGAAAGCTCGCTGACAATACCCAGCTAACAGGAGCGCTGAACAACTGCTACTGCAACACCAACTGGTTTGCCTACCCGTATTCGGGAGGGTACATGGCGTTCGAAGCGTATGAGTTCGTCAGAAGCAACTACGACGTGGTTGCTCCTTGCGCTGTGGCTGCTTCGGTTGGTTTCGTCGTGTCGATGGGCTTTTTCCTGTTCGAAATGACGTGGTGGATGAAGTGCAAGCATTTGTGGAAGACTATCGAGCGGGATAGACCCATTCCATTGGCAACGCGAGTGCGAGCAGATATGACCTGGTTGCAATGATTGGTGGCAGTCGAGTGTTTGCCCACGTTGGTGCAGGTTCGGAGAGATGCCCGAGCTGGAGTCGGCCCCCGTGCTTTCCTTCGCAGATGTGATGAAGGGAGATGTGGGGAGCCATCTTGCCATTGGCTCCAAACAAGCGAAAACTGGCGCGAATGCGCACGGTCAAGACCTTGAACCAAAATGAAACTGCTCGAATCCCTTTCCTCCCTTCACCACCGTTGCTCTCTTCTCCCGCTGTCTGGGCTGCGTTTCCCACCGCCTTTCTAGGCCCGCCATCTTAGTTGCGTGACCGCGGGGTGCCACTGCCGCACTCGCCGCTTCATCATGAAGACCCGCCCGAATCACGGGAATAAGGCATTCGAGGACGTTCTTCTCATGCTGGAAGATCCCAGCCAGGTGTTTTCATTCCTCGGCATGCCGGATTCGGGCGGCGAGAAAGCGCCCGGCTCTGACGTTGACCGTGGTATAGACGACCAAGACTCTGAGCCTCCACGAAAGAGAGCGCGGCGAGTAGAGATAGCGGACGGGGACGGCTTTCCGGCTTCTCAGGCCCCTACGACATTCTGGCTGGCGTCTCAGATACTCGCGCTGGCGTCTCCTGTTTTCCGCACTGAGCTCCAGGGTATGCTTCCAGCAGCAGTAAAGCCAGAGGGCGGGCAGCGGCATTATGGGTAGCCCCCACCAGTAGACAGTAGTTGGTTTAGCAGGACAATAGTATATATGGAGTTAATCTCAGAGGCCACCAGACCAGCTTGGTGTCCTCCCTAACTCCCACAAAGTTTTCCAGTCTTTCTGGTACCATCTGTATAGCATCCTAACAACAGGGGTGTCTCCGTGCCCCCGCGTAGAACGTTTCCGGACGAGGGCGTGCGGTTCGGGCCTAGCGGGAGCTTCAGATCTTGGAATATGTCGAGGTGAGATCATCAGAAGGCGGAACTGTCGTTAATTTGATGAATGGGTATAGATCAGGAATCCGGCGGACACGGTCAGACTCGGGAACAATTGTCAGCTTCGAACGGCGGGGCTCGAACTTGGCCAACTTGAACATGCGAGAGTGACACGCATGCTGACGATTGACGTAATACCCAAAATCACCATGCTCGGAAGGCCACGCACAAGCTAGATGAAGGTGGTGATCACGTTTATATATCTCTGGTCTAGGTAGAGGTACTCCTGACAGCCTGGAAGGCCCTTGCTCGACTTGCCTTTCTTCCGAAGACTGTCGGCGACTATGAAAAGAACTTCATCTATAAAGGGAGGATGAGCCCGGAGATATGCAATACTTCCCGTTGTCAACATAACTGCCATCATCTTCGAACCAAGACCCGTAGCATATCCTGAAAGCCTCAACAACATGTCTCTGACCATCGCTGACCTCTAGGAGCGGAACAAGTGGGGGTTTACCCCTACCCTTGATGACCGAATCAAAGCTGCCAACTTTCATCACTAACTTCCCAAACCTCCGGGGCTTCCTCTATATATGACAACCCCATCCACACCTTTGCGGAGATGAAAGTAAGCGGAGCCCCTCTTCCCAGAGCTATGATCGGTATGTAATCTCTCTCACCTTCATCTCTACGCCCACTGCTAACAATGACGACCAAAGTAATATGCATGGGCCCTCGCTGCATCCCCGAAACCCTCCTCGACCTCCAAATCGGAGGTAAGTTTTTGTCCTTTCCGCCCCCCCTTTTTCCCTATCCCCACTAGCCAACCCCCTTTCGGTCTTCAGAGGTCCCCACCCTCCGCAACGCTGGCGGCAATTTCCGCCACGCCCTCCGCGACATCACTATCATGGACGAACTCTTCGGTCTCGAGTCGCTTCTGATCATCCGCCATACCGACTACGGGACACTGCAGTTTACTGAGCAGTGGATGAGTGATAGGGTGAAAGGGAGAGTTGGCGAGAAGGACTGGGTGTTGGTTGATGGAATGTAGTGTTTTGGGCTAATAGGGAGTATGCTGTCACCCCTTCTTGCTGTTTGTTTCTCTTTTGTTTGCTAAAGGGAGGGATGTTGACATGAGGCAGTATTGTGGAGAGTGTCAAGGGGGATGTGGAGTGGGTGAGGGCACCCGTTGATCAGGGAGAAGGTGAAGAGGGGGTGTCGGAGTTTCGTGTTTGATATTAAGACGGGAAATATGGGAGAGATGGAGGTATGATGGGAAGATTTCCCTCTTCTTTTCCTCGTGGGAACGAGTCTTTTTTGGTTTTTTGTTTTTTTGGTCGGAGCTACGCCAACTTTCTCAAGATTTTGACAACAAGCACAAGAAGAGCAACAAATGCAAGTTGAAAACTGTTAGCACTGAAGTCAAACGGTTTCCTTAGTTGGAAGAGGGGGTGGTTTCCATAAAATGCAAGAATAATGAGGCGAATAGGCCTTGGGCATCAACATTTCTCGGTGACTGCAACCTTCAAGCCGCCGGATTGGATAAACCAACGGTCTCTAAGCCACTCGGATGTGAGGCATTGCGGCTCTGCCACAAGAAAAAAAAAACTGCATGTGTTGCCTGTTATGCGCAACACGGACATCCGCGCGGGTGATTCGGTCCCGGTACGGCCTGATACGGTTTGCCGGGCGGCAAGGCCGAATTTCCAAGCCTTGTTTTGGTGGCCATGGTGCATCAAGCTGCCCACCCTCATCCGCTCAGCGAGATGAATTTGGACCAACCGAAAATCGGCAAACGGCGTGTTGGGTGGTCAAAGGCGTGCATTTGAGCCCAACCCACACGCTCTTCGCCAGATGTCGTCGAGGCTCAGCAGATGCCGGCGAGACAGAGAGTCTGAGTTCGTTCTGCACAATTTTTGTTTGCAAAGTTGTTGTTGTTAAATTCCCCTCCTTTTCCGAGTCGGTCGGGGAGGGTTTTTGTTCTTACCCAACAAACCCTTGAACAGGTATTGTGCTTTCACCCGAACTCTTCTCTGTCGTACTTCTCTATCAACACCCCGCGTTTCGATGTCCCACTCATCTCGCTCGTCTCATCGCTCCGGACGCAGTTCGTCCAAACCTGAGCTTCCTGGATGCGAAAACGACCCCACAAAGGTGTGTCCATCTTCTTTTCCCCCCGTGGTCTCAATTTGGAAGTGCTAACTCTTGGAAAAGTGTGGCTCTTCCCCTGGAAGCTGTTTCACTCCCATGACCAAGGAGCTCAAGAAACTCCATCCGCAACTCAAAGTGGACGGCAAATGGATTTTACCGTGGGCTGAGCCAGATCCCACAGACGACCCTGAAGGCCACCGCCAATGGAGACGGGAGTTCCCGAGATGGAAGGACACAATCAAGTGTCCCTGCGGCAAGGGCTATTTTTGCCGCCAACACGCCCTGTGGGTGCGAGGACACGAAGCAAAGGACAAGTACCAGAGAGAGCTCGATCAGTATGGCTACCCGAACTGCCCGCAGTGGCATCATGACAACCCCGATTTGGACCCGTCAAAAGCCCAAATCCCCGCTACGGTGGATGAAGCGGGTGAATACGACGAGGGCGAGGACGGCACTGGACTTGGCCCAGACTTTGGGAATCTGAACTTGGATAGCTCGCCTCAGTATCCCGTCTCGAGAGGGTCGTATGGCGTGGACAATGCGAGCCCAGCTTACGGCCGAGAAGCCTCGGGCTATTCGTACTTTGGCAAACAGCATCACCAACATGAGTCTCAGAGGCTTGAAGTTGATTCATCTGAATCTTACCTCCCAACGCGCGAATACACTGGCAAGGGCCATGGAGCACCTGCTGGAGGCTTTGGAAGTCAGGAGCAGTTTTACTATGATGGAGAGCCAGAAATGTATCAGCAAGAGCAGTATCAGGAGGTGCAGGCATCGGGGTCAGGAAGGAGAGAACAGGAGCATCGAAGAAGACGTTAATTCGGAGATTGAGGGGCGGGTTTCGTTTGGGGAGAATAGGTGACCTGTAGCGCGAGATTGCCAATTTTCATTGGTGTGATATTTCGAGTTTAGTTTCTCAGCGTGCATCTTAATGGGGGATTTCCGGATTAGGGATTTTGACTCTTCGTTGTCCTAGCTACCTCCGTATCTTCATTCTTTACTTGCTCAACTTACCAACTTGATGATCCTGGGTTTCCAACATTAGAACTTCCCATATCGAATATGCTCTTTAATTCCCCGGAAGACTACCCCGCTTCCTTCGGTTCCAGAAGTCGAAGGAAATCATGAAAACATGGGGCTTGAACCCGGGCGAGGCTCTCTGCGGTCTGCGGGTTGGCACAGTCAGGACCCCCGCGAATGTGCATTTTCTCTCGCCAATGAGATGACTCTGTCAGACGCCATGACACAGAAGTTGTCGCCATCCCGTCTCCTGCAGATCCGTCCTGCAAATGTAGGGTGGCTATGAGCGCGTCTGTGGTCGGTGAGCATGTCTGCGCCTGCGGGACAAGCAGTGTCGTGGCTGACCCTCGTCCACTCAATGAAAAGAAATAAAGTGTCCGCATAATTGAAGAGGAGGGTAGCACAATAAATAGGTAACCACCATATCGTCCTCTCCCTTCACTGAAGATGCAGTGTAGATGAGGCTCCGCGTTGCCACTGATTCTGAACGGTGGATGCCCAACTTCTTTTCCAAAGTGCGGGCATTAGTCGCGCCCTTTGGGAAAGAGAAGTGATGAACCAACAAGTATATAGATTTATCAGGATCAGAAGGCCCGACCCCGCCCCAGTTTTCACTTCATCGCCGATCCTTGCGTCATCAACCATATCATACAATCTTGGAACTGCGCTGAAGTCGGCCCCGACTTAATGTGTGCGGCAGTGAGGTTTCCCGGAACAGCCTTGCAAACAACCACAGGGGGTCCCGTGGTATGCTGTTTACAAATCGAATTTGAGGTGAGTGTGCACAGCATACCCGACCCGCCGTAGTAACCCCTTGCGTTACCCGTTCGTCCAACCTCAATAACGTGGCAATGCCTAATGTTAATCAGAAATTCATTGCAAATCTCCAAAAGCGAGAGCGGGAGACTTGGGCGGCTTTTCAGAATAGGGATGGTGTTGATGTGGAGGCACTTCGCCGCCATATTGACTCCATCCGGACGGGACACGAAGGCCCGCGATCCCGGTTGACTCGCATGGCGCATGGCATCATCCGGGAGCTCAACCGGCAAGCGGCAGCTCTTGACCAGGTGATGCAGTCGCAACCCGACCTTGTCTCCGCCGGGTGGGGTGTTCTTCGCTTCCTGGTGAACGTAAGCGGGACCCATTGGCTTCTAGAAGACGTCGGTGCTTTTGTGAATATCAGATACTCATCATCCGTGCAAACCTGCAGATTTTAGCAGAATACCAGAATGCACCAGGTGCAGCTTCCGAAGCTCTTCAGCGTGTCGACGCTTCCCTAGGCAGCTTGAGCTCCGATGGCGATGCGAGTAGTGCGGAGAAGGATGAGAAGCTTGCTCAGGCACGGCGTTTGGTATTTTTCCACACCCTGCTACTCATGCGGTCGGCGACAAACACTCTGGGGAGAAACAAATTGAGTAAGTCAGTCGTCTTCGGTCTTCGGTCTCCACCAGCCAAGCCCTCACCGCTCACGTTGGCGTGCACCGTGACATATGCATTGTAGGTATCCGTCATGCTGACTGGCCCTTAGAGCGCATGATGTGCGCCTTGGTCCGCCAAACATCGTCAGAGATCCGTGCTGAGTCGGGATTTATGGAGGCTTCTGTGCTCTCCCTGAATGGTGGGCTCTCTTCCATGCCACGTTCAACCCTGTCTCCGGCGGCGCCCGAGCGCTAGATGCTGATGTGGGATTGGCAGTGATCTTGAACGAGCATCAAACCAGACTCCTGAAAAGAGGTAAGGCTGTCTGCATTCTTTTGTCCCGGCGTTGTCTCGGATAATCGCCACCAGCCTATTCGGGCCATTCCTTCCTTGTTCATTCCCAATGGAATATGACCCCGCATTCCTTTTTGGACCTGCCTCAGGAAGGTACCTCGAGGAACCTTATCATGCGGCTCTTTCCCCTCATGGATTGGGGGTCTGCTCTCCACAATCGAGTTTCTTTTGTGCTTGCTAGCGACCTCAGCTCCGCGCGCAACTGACTTCGACGCCGCTGGTGGGTTGCAATTTGCCAGCCCAGCTTTGCTAACCTTGACTCTAGCAACCGAGATGTCCAACCTGCTCCGAGACATCGGAAATCGGGCGGCAGGCGACCGCAAGGTGGCTGCGCCCACCGGCGGCACTTGCCAGTGGATTTGGGCTCATCCACTCTTCCAAGAATGGGAGTCTAGAGCTGCGAATCTGCTATGGGTGCAAGCACCGCCAGGTAATGTCAAGCTTGCCGTCCCTCTCCGTCGTCAATGGTGACCTAACTGGTTGCCCTGCGTTTGGGCACTTTGTCTCAGGATTTGGGAAAACAGTCTTGTCCGCCTACATTGGCACACATATTCGAGATGGTGTCGGGGGTGAGATCGTCCTGCGCTTCCACTTCCGACCCAACATTGAGGCGAAATCCGAATCTCTGCACACGCTGCTTTGGACACTGATACATCAGCTTGTGTCTTACCAAGGGTTAGCAAATACATCGTCGGAGCAGTGTGAGCGCCTCCGGAATGTGTTGCAACCATGGTCTTCAGAAGTGTCTCTCAACCGGCTGTGGGAATTGCTCAGTTCAATGCTCGAAGACCACCCGCGCTACACAATCATTCTTGACGGTCTAGACGAATGTCGCTTCTCGCATGAAAGTGAAATTGAAAACCCGCGAGGTATTATTGATAGACTGAAGCAGCTTGTATCCACGGGCAGGGGCAGAATCGCAGTGTTCTGTAGGCCACGTCCAGATTTGCGAAGCCTGGTCAAGAAGACAGCCATTCTCGAGATCACGCCCAAAGTTCTCAGCGCCGACATCGAGATCTTCTTCATCGCCCTATTCAACGACCGATACGCCCTGCCCTCAGACATCTTCGACCCAGTGCTTGCTCAGGTGCGATCGCAGGCCCAAGGCTCCTTCCAATGGGTCTTACTCTATATCCAACACCTTGCCGCTGCTCCATCGCAGAAGAAACGCCAACAGCGCATAAAATCCTTCCCAACGCCGCTTTCCGAGGCCTACACCAAGATTCTTGATGACCAGGATGCGGGCCTCGATGAAGATGCGAGGAAACAGCGCAAAAAGATCTTCCAGGCTGTCCTGGTTGCCCGTCGCACGCTGAAACTGAACGAAATCACCGAATCCCACGACCTGCCGCCTGACAGAGCCACTGCAGTCATCATGAGGCTTTGTTCGCCCCTCATTGAAGTGCGGGATGACCAGTGCGTCATATCCACCCATTCCTCGGTGAAGGATTTCTTCCTCAACGAGGCGCCCCCGCGCTACCGTTTCTCGCTCGATGATGCCAACCTTCTCCACGCCAAAAAGGCACTGAAGCGGCTGCTGCGACTAGAACTGGGGACTCTGGACTGCATTGGATGGTATCTCAGATCCAACAATGAGCTACCTCCCAACAACAAAGACGGCAAGCCCCCCAACTTGGGCGGCGGACAATACTTGGATCACGCTGCTCATAGCTGGGCTGATCACACCGTGGCCGTATCGGACCCGCCAGCTGCCCTCCTCAGCCGGGTAGCCGAGTTCCTCGGCTCGGATCAGTCTGTATTCTGGGGAGAATATGTCACCAAGTGGTACGGCACGAAGGAGCCAACCCTTGTGGCAGAGCGAAAACTCCGCAAATGGCTGAAGACACTCAAACCCGAATGCGCAGCGCTTGTCACCCTAGACGAGTTCATTACCAAGCCCTACTACCGCGTCAGCAAACGCTTCGACCCCGCCGCCAGCTCTTCCCCCGTCGCAAACCCCGAAAACAGCGCAAAGCTCCTTCACTTTCTAACTCTCATGGCCCTCTTCACTTACTTCTACGAAAAAGGAGATAACCCTGCCCAGGCCTTCCGTCTCAGCAAGTCCACCACCAAGGGCATGATCCGCCTCCTCGGTCCCGATCATCGCCTCTCCCTCAAGACCCGCACCCAGGAAGCCTCTGCGTATCTCTGGGAAAACTACCTGCCCGAGGCCATTGCCCTTCTCGAGAGCCTAGTCTCGTCACAGGAGCGCGTCATCGGCAGAGAAAGTCCCGAGATGTGGCATTCCATGGTGCACATTGGACGCGCCCAGGTTCTCATGAACAACCTTGACTGCGCCGAGGAGACACTCACGCGCGCGTTGGAGGGGCTAAGTCCTGTGGTGGGGGAAAAGGATATGTTTTACATCAGCGCGGTGGCGCATCGAGAAACGGTGTTGATGAGAAGGGGCGAGATGGAAAAGGCAGTGAAGATGCTAAAGTTATTATTCGAGCGGCAGGTTGAGGAAACGGGACCGGAAGATGGCTTGGCAGTTTGGCTACAGGGGATCCTGGGGGAGGGCTATCGCAGACTGGGCGAGAAGGAACTGGCATTGGAGCATCTTGGGACGAGCTATGAGTATCGGCAGTATCAGTCGGAGTCTGCGGGAGTTTGGTTGAAGGTAGATCCCGGTATTGCGCTGGTCATTGCGAATCGGGAGTTTGGCATGAGGAAGGAGGCGGGCAGACTGTTGCACAAAGTCAGGGGGACGTTTTCAAGGGAGCAGTTGCCGCAGCGGTGGGGTCAGTTGGTGCATCTCGAGGGGCTCTTGAAGGTCGACGGCGGGGATCTGAAGGGCGCTGTGGCGGTACTGCGGGAGTACGCGCTGCTTGTGCCGCGGGAGGACTACAATCGCGGGTTCATGTGGCTGCTGCTGGACTTGGCATCGCTTCTGCGGCATCTTGGGAGAGATGACGAGGCAAGCTCGCTCTTTCATCATATTGTCACTGAACGGGAGGCTAGGGATATTGAGCTCACTGATGAGCCAAGCTCTCCTGAGTTGCTGAAGCTGGCAGAGAGGGCCTTGACCCTGGCTCGAAAGGAGGACATCAAGGGGGCTGATGATTTGCTGAAAACCAATGTCTTGGTATGGGCAAGGGAAAGGGATCTCTGGTGCTGGGAAACGGCGTCGCCTCAAGCGCCAGACACAGCGGCAATGAAGCCGCCGCTACTTTCGTGATGATGCAATAAGACGACGGGTATTTGGGTTCGGCAACGGGCAAGCATCCCTGCGCAAAAAGGTCGAGGGTCAGTGTACGGACAAGGAGTTGGGGGCAGATTCACATCGTTCGGAGAAACTTGAGTTCACAACTATCGGTTGACGTCGATCCCCCAAAACGGTAAACCCAAATGTCTCAGTCGCAGATTGTGCAGCGCTTCCCGAAAACCCCCCGAAGAACACCGGCAAGTCCCACCCTGGCAAAAAGTCCTTTTGGGGACAGCCGTCACAGTTACACGACATTTTTACGGACGACCCTGATAGGCCCGCTCGAGGAATGGGGAATGAGATGTGAGACCTGCAGCTGCAATTGGAGCCGCAGAAGCAACTTTTGGAACCGGATATCAGCCCTGGTTGTGACGTGTCACGGTAATGTCTGCTGCTGAGAATCTGCAGGCCGGTGTGGGATAGAAACATCGGATAGCATTAGTGGAGGCTGTTGAGATCACCGGCTTTGTTCACTAGATGTGGGAATTTGCGCTTGAGCCAATGGGTATCCCTGCTGCAAGAGGGTGATGAAGCTCCCGAGATTCCCTCACCGCCACGCAATAGACCACGACCATGGGAAAAGGGTGCGCTATGACGCATGGCCATCGCCATCGCCAACGATACGACGCAATGGGCACAAACAGGTCCAGGATGCCGACGAAGTGAAGCCTGTGAAATTTCGACTGTCTTCGGCAATTCTAGAAGCCGCCTCATCCTATTTTAAAGCGGGACTCCAAAAGGCGAGCAGAGACGATAACAGCACTTGCGAGGTCATTTTTAGCGGCGTGTCCATGTGCAGCGTCGAGGCAATGGCGATTCTCATGACGAAACTGCACTTTGCCTCCAAGGTTCCAGAAACGGTCAGCCTGCACGTGCTGTACGACATCGCCCGGAAGTGCTCCCTCGAGTGGCGCTTGGCGACCGGCTGGACTACTATACCAAAGGGTTCAGATCGGGTGTCGGGCGGTGAATAGAGGACTCCAGCAAACTCAACATATACGTAATGTATATATCTAGGGTCGCCAGGGATGCGGCCGCGTTTGAAACGGCCTTCAAGAGCGTTCTCCTCCACACCAGGGGGCAGATTATATGCCCCCCTGATCTCCCAGCGCTAGATGGAATCATCAGCACGTTTACAGCCCTATTTTCGTAGTTTCTGAAGGTTTGCTGATGAAATGTACCTGCCATTTACAACAAATAGGCCAAAAAAGGTTCGATGTGATTGACAGAGTTCATCAACAGTTAGAAGCTCTCGTGGGTTACCACGGCAGCCTCGAGCCGTCCGAAGCAGACTGCCCTATCGTCTGTATTAACTCGCACTGCGGCTTTTTTTTTTTTTTTTTTTCGGTCGACTTGGGTCCAGATTTGGAACCTGGGTGACCTGGTACGATAAGGCCTCGATTGCAGAGGTGCGGTATGCCACCAGGAGGCTTCTGCCCTCGTGAGATGGACGAACTAGACCACGAACACACCCCGCACCTTTGCAAAAACCTCCAGCCTTACGAGGGAGGGGGGAAAGCCGGTGACAAGAAGGCTCCGTATGGCGGAGCTGTCGGCGCGGCGAACCCTAAGTCCCCTGAACTCTTGAACGGGCTGACGGTGTCCGACTTTGAGAAATCGATGTAGCTACTAGTCAGAATGAATACCTAGTTAGCCTTAGGGAAAATCGCGGTGGCTTCCCTTTGATACCAGAGTAATGAGGCCTGGGGAAAATGGGAAATAGACATCAACAGGGGTGAATTGAACCGCGATACTGCTCCCCCTCAAACCAAATACAGATCAGGGTACGCGGCCTTGATGTAATCTGTGTACCTATTGTCAGCACACAGCAAACACACTCTTTGTTGACAGTCCATAAAACTTACGAAACCCCGTCTGCGCTCTCTCCAATATCATCCTCCCCATCGCCTCATCCGAATCCCTCGGCATGGCCCACGGATAATCCTCCCCAATAATCTTTCTCCCTTATCCCCTCCCCGTCATTAACACATCATCCACCCACCCACCCCAACCCCTCCCTCATCGCCACAATATCCAACTCATCCGCAAAGAGATTGAGATTAATCTTCGCCTGCTCCATCGAATCAGCCGATTTCAACTCCGAGTCCACCGTTCGAGCCTTGGACTGCGGCCGGAGCAAGTCTACTCTTACAGAGAATCCCGACCTCGTCGTTGGCCCGAACCCCTGTCATCACTGCACCGAGAAGACAGGCCCGGTAATGCAAAATTTGCGCCAGTAGGCCGTCTAGAGACACTAATGACAAGAAGAAACGCTACTTCTGTTTGGTGGCTTTGCCTTGGTAAAGTCTTTACCTTTGGCGTGGGTCATCGCAGTGAGGTGTGAGAAATGGTTTGAATGTCGAAGTGATGTGGATATTGACGACAGTACAAAGACAAGGCCGCGAACCCTCGACCTAATACCCTCAACTACAAGTAAACCCTCCCCGCAACTGGCCCTGTCACCTCCTCTTCCCTCCCTAACCTCAACCTGAGCTCCCCTCTCCCTTCCGCCCCCATCGCCCCTGTGCCTGACGCCATCCTCGAAACCACTTCTCCATATCTTACCTTCATCCTCCCAACCTCTGATTCTGCGATTCCATCTGCCGTAACACGACCACCACTTCCTTCTAACATGGGTGCTCCAAACGCCTTTGCTGTCTCTACCGGGCTCAAACTCATCGACCTGCCCAGAGTCCAGAACCCGTAGAACAGAGGAAGCACACCGAGGGTCGCGATTACCATGACTGCTATTCCTCCTGCTAGGAAGGCGTAGTTGGACCTGAAAACTTGGATTGTATATGTTTGACGCATGAGGATTTGTTGCTGTGCCGGCATGATGCGGTACTTGTCAGCGTCTGATCCGTTCCTAGGCGGTGCATCGACCCGGTCGAAGTGTCTGTTTGCATACATCCAGGACACGTTGCGCAAGACGTCAGTTTGGGAGGTGGCGACTGCGGTGCGAAACATGACTTCATCCAGGGCTTGCACGATTTGGTCAGTGGGATCATCCCATCCTACGCCATCCATGAATGGGTCACCAGTAATGTCTCGTCCATTATCTGTTTTTCTGAATGTGGCAACGCCGCCGATGGACAGGGAGCGGACGAGTTGGTTGGACAAGGCGCCTGTCATGATCGTGGTTAGGTAGGACATGTGAGAGCCAGAGATGAAGGCACGAGCGGACAGCATGCCCTCCATGGCGGAGGCCAGGCCGCCGAGAGTCTCGAAGATGGGACAGTCGTCGCGGATGCAGGTTGGGTGACGGAAGAAGTACGGGTCAATATTCAGGGACAGGCGGTAGGGTTGGCTGGGATCGGGGCCCTCGACAGTCGGGGCCAGGTTGAGGGAGGCGACGGAATCGAAGACGTCTTGCATAGTACCGGGAATGAAGACTGAGGAGCCCGTGAGGGTGATGGCGTTGGGGACAATGCCGGATGAGCCTTGTGCGGTATCGTTATTGATGCGGATCGGGTAGCGGCTCGTGCCGGAGTACAAGCGGCAGGTATGCGTAAAGATAGACCGAGACCCGTTAGCCGGCGGAGGGGAGTAGGTGATATTCAGAATGACGTAGGGTATGTTGTCAGGGTTGCGGGCCCCGTTAATCGGCGTCTGGCCGACATCGACCGTGATGAAAGGGGGGGTCCTCGTGACGTGCTTCCATTCGACGCCGAAGAGAGTACGGTTGAGAAGGGCCCGTCGCGCCTGGGTTTCGTTCATCAAAGGCGTCACGACATTTTCCTCGGACGAGTTGCACGTCTTCCAGAGGCCCGAGGCTTCAATCTCGCCTTCGCAGATGCCGCGGCAACCGGAACCCAGGGTGTGGGTGGCAAGGATGGGCCGTCGTTGGCTGTAGTCGTCGAACACGGCGGTAAAGTCTTCACTCAAGAGCGATCGACTGGCAGTGTCCCGGCCGTGATGTGAGAACACGACCCCCGTGAAGCCATAGGGGAGCTCTTTGCCGAGCGTCATGGCCACGGGCGTCGCATTTGCCGAGCGCACGACCAAGGCTGTCGAGGAGGCCCGCTGCAGGAGAGGGCCATCGATGGCCAGAATTGTTACCAGCAGCGACGCAACGCCGATGAAGCTGGGGTGTCGCAGAGATAGGCCGGCCGAGAGCGCGCTGGTGCCGTGCTGGTAGTACTCGTGCAGTCGGGTGATGGTGCGCGGCTTTTCCGTGACGCGGGTCCACCATGCCATCTGGAACCCTTCAGCGAGAGCCAAGCGGAGCGCTGCATTGCCAAAGGCCGTGAAGATGGAGACCAGAACTGATGGCGCCACCTGCCAGTCTTCGGTGTTTGCACCATCGGATGCTCGCAACGCAACAGCGCATGCCACGGTGCTGAGAAGGGTGCAGAGCGCGCTGAGAAGGGCCAGCATTGGGAGCCGTCTCCAGAAGCCCGTTCTCCAAGTCTCTCCTCTGGCGGCGCTTTCCTTCGCTGGCCCGTCGTGGTGGGTCGAGTCGACCTTGGGATCCCCGTCGGACCCGTACTGCTCGGTCCCGAGAGGGGTGTACTCTTGTGGGAACGCCATGGGCTCACCAATGTTTGGTTGAGGTCGCGTCGATACGTGCGGTTTCTGTTGCGGACGACATTGGATGGAGAAAGAGCAGCTCACAGGTTTTAGCAGCGCGAGGCACCAATTTACCTATCGGTCACGGCACGGGTTCCCGAAGGACTAATGCCCAGCCTGCCCCTGAGTGCGGCTGACGCTCCTTCCTTGCAAGTCTGTGACAGCCCGATTTCCTGCAATTATTTCAATCCTTCCCGGCATCTGGTTAGGCGTATTTTAACTACAACGGCTGTGATGTCGATCAGCCTTTCCCTCTTCGGGCTGCTGAGTTCATCAGACAGCCGTTTTTCATTCTGCCCCAATTCCGGTTGAGCAGGCGTCTCCTTTGCACAAGTTCTCTGCAGCTCGGCACCGTCGATGCCCAATGCTGTAGCTAGCTGCCCGCCATGCACTCCAATCGCTGTCGCACAAGATGACATGCACGAGAAAAACAGGGAGATTCGCCTCATGCCTCACATCTATTTCCGGGCTGGTACCGTCTTGGTCTAGCTGGGAAGCAAGAGGGTATCCCCAACGTTGGTAAAACCCAAATTCCCGGGTTTGCTTGCCACCCGCTGACGAGCCGGCCTAGCTGTAGGAATACAAGAATACGCGGCGCTCGCCCGTTTCAACAACCGCAAAACTGAACCCTTCACAGAGCCGAGAACCAAGTTGGTCAGTTCAACGAGCAAGCGGCGATGATGCTGTTGGTTCCCAAGCTGCTCTCCGAGGACGGGTACTGGCAACGACTATGGGTGATTCAAGAGATCGGCAACGCGGCCCGCATACGAGTCTACTACCAGACCTGTCGGTCTGATTCACAAATCCCCGCCGCCAAAAACCTCTTTCAGCATCAGGACTTCGAACTTGACTGGGAAGAGTTCATCGAGATGGTCCGCTCGACAGAGGCGCAGCTCAGGGATCGTCTCTGGGAAAGCCGCACTTCCGAGAATGACACGGAGGACACTGGCCCTCTTCGTCTGGACAAGTAGTTACGGGGGAAGTGTCATGGTTCACACAGTTTACGGTCATTACTCGAACCGATCACACTGCTTTGTGCCAAAACCCACGCGACAAGGTCTACGGCCTGGCCGGCCTTGCCGACGACTATTACGGCTTTCCTGTCGATCACGAAAAGTCCCTTTTCGAGGTCTGGTCGAACACGTTGACTTTCCTTGAGAGTGTGGACCAAACGCAACCCGATCTCCCTGGGCTTGCTCTGCTGATGATGAACGATTTGGGGGGCCCAAGCGAGCTGGCATCGCGTCCTGGCCTAAAGTCCAATGCGTAGCTCTGGCTTCCCCTCAGACTCGTAGGGGTCGTTGCGCACATCGGACCAACGCCAACGCAGCGCATCGACAGCCTCGCTGAAGCAGACAATTGGACAGGTTGCATGAGAAAGAACGGGAAAAAGGGCATCGACATGAAAGCGAACGAACATCTTATTCGCATACTGCTGAGAGCCAAAAAATGCCGAATCACCCTGTTTCAGGATCTTCTCTCCCGTTGGAGCGCCTCCTCAGGCCACTTACCAAACGAAGGACGATCGCCAGCTCGCCTGCGGTCTCCAGGAAGAATGGAAGCATATCCCTGGCGACCTCCCGCACTGTCCCAAAGGCGAGAATAGGTTGTATCAGTTGATGCCAGTGGATTGGGAGGCCCAAGGCTGCTCCTTTGGTGTTGTGAGGGAAACCTGAAGGCGATGGACACCATATGCCGCCTTCCAAAAGCAAACATCATGCTCGTGCTCAGGTGGACAAAAATGGGCCAAATGTGGATTCAGAAGGATAAGGGGCCGTCTAATCGAACTGCTACCAAATCGTTGGCATGGCTGTTGATGATGGTGGACAACTTGCCTACTGGGTCCTGGCCAAGCACGAAAAGGTTGGACTATCCGGATCACGCTATATCATTTTGCGTTGAGGCGGAAATGCTGTGTGCCCTGCTGTCGCCTCAGATTAAGGAAGAGGAGGAATCCGACCATCCAATCTCGTCCGAGGAGGACCGATAAGTTCTCTTTCAATCTTGGCAACTTCAAGTTTCAACCCTCCAACACATCTTCCGGTCCGAAAACCTCATGATCCTTCACATCCAACACAACCATATGCCCCGGCGCATGCCCCATAACCATTCCCTCCAATCCCGCCCTCATCACCGCCTCTTGCGGCGTTACACCACACCCCCAAAACACCGGAACCACCCCCTCATCATTCCCCTCTGCAAGCACCCCCTCCCCATCCCCCATCAACGGCGCATCCCCCCACTCCGGCCGCGACACATCTTCAATCCCCAACCTCCTCACCTCCTCCCACCCCCACGCAATCGGCTCTCCATGCGTAGCCACGTACCGTCTCGTAACCTCCCTCACCTTCTCCACATCTTCCGCCCGATACGGCCACATACTCACCACGTACGTTCCCCCCGTGAACACCCCGGCGGGGCAAAGTGGCAACTTGGTCCGATACATTGGTACATTCCTCCCTTGGACTATATGTCGGGGTGGTAGTCCTGCGGAAGCGAGCGCTTCTTCAAAGGAGTACGAACAGCCGATTAGGAAACCGACGTGGTCTGGTCCCCAGTGGGCGGAGAGGTCGGCAACTTCCTCAACGGGCTTGCCGTCGCGGTAGATGATGTACTTGGGCGCGTCGTGGCGGAGGTCGATGTCCTTTGCTAGGTTCACCGGTTTTGAAGTGGGTGTGGGTCGGAGGAAGGAGGTCAGAGAGGAGAAAGATCCCGGGGAGGAGGATTCGGCGAGGAGAGGGCAGGGAACGGGATTGCGTTGGCAAAGGAGGCGGAAGGAGGGGGCGTAGCGCGCGGGGAGGACGATGAGGTTGGCTTGGAGGTGGGACGGGGCGAGGCCGGAGGTTTTGGAGGTGAGAGTTTGGGAGCGGGATGCGAGGCGGGTGGCAAGGCCTGTTTGGTATGGAGTCTTTGTCATTTTGGTGTTTGTTTGGTGGTAGTGGTAGTGGCTGTGGTGCGAGACGGGGTGGGGATGAAGGCCGAAGGAGTTGGAGCGGGACCGAGAAGGGTTATTTGGGTTCGTGGGAGAAGAAGGTTAGATGCTGGGATGCCACGCCTAATCCCGTCCGTTGTTGTTACTCTTGTCGGAAAGGTCGAGCTTATGACTCGAATCACTCGAAAGTTAAAACGGAGAGGGTTGTGAGAATTTGGATGTTGCTCAAAGTGGAAAAAGGGGCAATGGCGGTGGAATATATGTTTCTGGAACTAATAAGGCAACACAAGTCATCCCACAGAAAACCATCTCTCGTCACACTGCGAAATGCCAACACCATTACGCAAGGCTCCGACCGGCGCAGATCGGCGATGGAGCCCGTGCCAAGTATCGGTGATCCACCCCGATCCCGCGTGTCGACGAGAACCTCACGGCGCGCCAAAAGTACATGGGACTGTCCTGTATTGAAGTTCTGGCTTTTCCTCATCGATGTCTTCCGTCCCGCTCATTCGGCAATGATTCGCCTCTAGTTGCCCGCGTCGAAGCTTAGGTTCCGGGCCCGCCCGCACCCGGTGTCGCATCCGCCAGCCCTGAAGGTCGCACTTGTCCTATAATGTGGTACGGGTCGGATTTCTCTTGGAGAAGCCACGTATCGGTGGGTGATGGCTTTGCACCCGATTGCTGAGTCTGCCGAGGTGCGTGCAAGTATTGTTGCGTTGCCCAAGGGCGGTTGACGGTCAGCCAGCTGGCGGCAGCTGGTAAGTGGTGACTGACCTGGCGGTTGGGAGTGTTCAACGCGCCTTGGTGGTTTGACATCGTGACTTGCAGGTGGCTTGAGATGATTACGCCGACGTGTGTTGAGAGGGGGGTGACGCCAATTGATGGAAGACGTCTGATTTCGTTGGGGGGAGAAAGACTCAGGAGAGCTGGAGGAAGGAGCATCTCAGAGCAAATATATACTTAGGTGCCCTCCAGCAGAGGCTTCATTCTGTGTCTGTTGGAGCGGCTCTTTTCATGCATTCGGATTTTGGATTTGAAGAGGCACTTCCAACTGGCCCGGATAAGGAGTCTTTTGTTTCTGGGTGGTCCATTTGGTGCAAACCTACCTCGATTTTCTGGAGGGCTGCTTATCATTGGTTGGGCGGGCAGGAACGACGCAGCCATGCATCTCGACGAGCCGGCCTGGCCGCAACGTGCCAAATCATGTGCTCTTCAGTCGATGCGCGGAATCTGGGCGAATTCGGTGAGCTCCATGCATTCAGATTTTGGAAAAAAGCCCCCAGGGGAAATCCAGACGCGGGAGTGGTCAGGTGATTCGCATGGCATGCAAGACAGGGAGCTCATGCATTCAGATTTTGGACGCCGCCAGTTCCGCCCGCTCCTGCAGGCAAGAGCGCCCAATCACGGCCTACCAGGCTCTCCGAGCATGCGTCGAGCGAAATCACCCCACTTTCTCTCCCCCTTCCCGCCCGACTTGCATTTTTCATAGTGTCTCTGCGTCTTCCTCGAACTCTGTCCTGCGCCTGGCAGCACACGATGACGAAGAGTCTCGAAAGTACGCGATCCCGCCCATCCCTCCCCTGCGTCTCGGAATGGAGCAACAGTCGATTGATTGGGGAGCATTGAAGCCAGAAATTTGGCAATTGTATCTCGCCGAGAGCAAAACCCTCGTGGAGGTTGTGGCAGCAATCAAGGCCGCGCGCAACATCCGCATCACGTACGAGCTCCCGTTTCTCTCCCCCTGACTCGGATTCGCATCTTGGAAGGATCGCTGATGATCTGGGGTTGATAGGCCTGACCAACTCGAATACAAGCTTAAGCAATGGCGCTTCCGCAAAAACTTGCCGCCCAAAGTCTGGAAGTACGTCGCGCATCAAATATGCCAGAGGACTCGTGTCGGCAAGAAAAACAGCCAGGTCGTGTGCGGGGATGTTGTCCTGCCGACAAAGAAAGTCAACAAGGCTATTGCTAGATATGCGAAAACTCTCCAAGGAGACTGTAAGTCGCCACTTTTCCTTCTGTCTCGTCGGCGACTAGAGCGGAGAACCTCGTTGGGCTCCAAGATAGCGAGCTGACCGCCATGTAGCGCTCACACCCCCAAACAATTCGAACGACTTTCAGATAATAGTACAAACACCGCCGTCTGATTCTGTGCCCCATATGTGGCCAGGGAACATGCCATGGCTGTCTTTCATGAACGCTTTCGACTATTGTGAGAGCGCGTTACCTTTATTGTTGGGCGAAAGCATGCTAACTCGAGGTCGCGATCCAAGTACTGGAACCGTTCTCTCAAGTGGAACTGGATAGTCGGCTATTCAGCACGCTTCGCCGCTCTATTGACGGTGTTGCGGTCAAGCTCTGGGGTGGGGCGGCTTTCGCCCCAATGCCTCTGCACAACCTCATGTCTACTGAAGACGGGAGACAGAAGGTTCAACAATCATCCTCTGTCGCCCGATGTCGAGAAAACTCCAAAGAGGTACTTGAACTACTACTCTTCTTGCTTTCCAACAATACACCGGGAGTTGTGTACTGGTGTCAGGCTCTGGACCATTTCACAGCTTCCCTGCTGCGACAAACGAGAGTGCTCCAGTCATCACTCAAGGAAATGATCGATTCCGGACATTCTTCCGCCCTAGCTCTCAGAGACCAACTTTGGGCCGCAGCTCTTCGGGTTTCAGACTTGCCGGCAATTCGGGAGCTCTTGACAACCGGGGTAGACCTGAACAAGCCAGTTGCGCTGAAATACCTGGCGGCACGGCCAGTTCCAGCCTTTGGCCATTCTCCGGCTTCGTTCGCCGCCCCCATAACCGCCCTACCGCTTCAAGTGGCGATATGCTCCAGGGAAAAAGGCATTGCGGACCTGCTGATTTCCTGTGGCGCAAACCTCGCTGAAGCCATCGCGAGAACCTCTCTGCTCGAATTTGCGTCGTTCAGGTCTTCTCGGGGACTTGGATTCTCAACCTCTGGAGAGTTTTTGGATCAAATTCTTCAACACCATCGTGATGAGATCACTGCCGAAGATTGGATCGAAGCCACAAAAACCTTTACACCGCCGGGCGATACCGAGTCAGCCAGGTGTCTCCTGAAGTTCTATTGCGACAATATGCTCTCAAGCCAATGGCTCCGACCGGAAGCACTAATCTACGCTATACGGAATCACTTGGATAGTTTCGTCCACTTCTTCCTCCAGAACGGCAGCGACGTGAATGCCCTCACCAGAGCTAACAAGTCGGCTCTTTGGGAAGCTGTCTATGTTGAGAGGTCCGATGTATGCAACCTTTTGTTCGACCACGGGGCAGTAGCGCAGCCTGACCGCCACGAGATCCCTTGTCCGCTTCAGTGTGCAGCATTCAAAGGCAATAAGGAGCTTGTTCGACTTCTCCTGTCCAAGGGCGCAGATGTCAACCGTCTAAACCAGCCAGAGGCTGGCAAAATACACAGTTCCCGGTTCATTTTGGACAAGCTACAAGTTGGAAGAACGGCATTGGAGGCTGCTCTGTACGGTGAACAGCCTGGTATAGCATTGATGCTGCTGGATGTCGGCGCGAAGATCATCGGATCCGAGCTTACGATTGCTATTCGCCAGAGGCTTCCCTCTCTGGTCAAGCGGTTTTTGGATATGGGATTGCCTTTCCCAGGTCAGCCGGACGATCAAGAGTCCGCACTCGAGGTCGCAATCATCATGAATCAGATCGAGGTTGCTAGTGCCATTCTATCCCTTCGGCCGTATCTCTACGAGCCATCAGCCCTTTGTGCTGTGGTACATATGGAGGTAGTGACCAACGACGCGTCACTGCTTGAGCTTATACTGGAGAGGCGCAATCCCTGTCACCCAGAGATCAGCTCGTACCAAAGTGAGAACGCCTTGGAAGGAACGGCATTAGCCATCGCGGCATTCTTTGGTCGAAGTCACATCGTCAGGCTGCTCTTGAATCACGGCATCAGGTCTCCCATCTGTCTTTTTCCAGAAATCATGGAATTGCCCAGTCCAAACTCGATACGATACTGTCCGTGTGAGAAACACAACGAGTCAGCAATCGACGCCTGGGGTGAAGAAGGGGGATGGTGGAGAAGCTCACTTGACCGCGACTCTTACACCAAGGTGGTTTCCCCATTGGAGGCTGCCGTTGCCGGTGGCAATACGGCTGCTATCTCCCTGCTGCTATGCGAAGGGTACGAGATCGATCAACACTCCTTGGCGACTGCGGCCCAAGTTGGCAACCACGACATTCTTGAGATGCTCATGTCACACAAACCCGATCTTGTGACGAAGAAGTCCAACCTACGACTCGCACTCAACGCCGCTGTTCAGGGCGGCCACGTCGATGTCGTCCGACGCCTTCTTGAAGCAGGTGTCGAAATCAACGAACTGGCAGACGGGCCTGATGCAGTAGAGTGGAGCTATGTTTACTTCCAGGGCTCTCCATATGCTTACAGGCCAAACACCGCACTGCAGGCTGCAGTTGGCGCCGGGAATCAGGGACTGGTCGACCTTCTGATCTCGCATGGAGCAAATGTACATGCCCCAGCCGCCCAGTATGACGGCGCTACTGCCCTGCAGCTTGCGTCCATGCAGGGTCTTTTAAGCATCGCCAGGAAGCTTTTCAACCAGGGCGTTAGCTGCAACGAAGAGGCTGCAAAGCCCCGGGGTAGAACTGCTCTCGAAGGCTCAGCGGAGCATGGGAGGCTCGACATGATCCAGTTGCTTCTCAGCCATGGAGTGGAGACGACGGGCGCACACCGGGTGCAGTTCATACGGGCCGTGCAGTTGGCAGCTCAGAACGCCCACTACGCCGTCACAGAACTTCTCAGGGGTATCAGAGCATGGGATGACGAGGACGACAGGCTGTTTTCTGAGCTTGAGCACCAAAGGCCAACGGCTCCATCAACACCTTTCGATTATAGTCTTTCGGCGATGCCCGCTCCAGGGGACAGCAATGCAGAAAGCATCGAGCCCCGGACCAACGCACGCACTTCGGTGTCGGATGCATCTCCATGGCCATGGGACAAGGAAAGCATCTGGGCGGTACCCAATGCAGTCCAAAATCCAACATCTTCCGTTCCTGGTCTGATCCATGATCAGACCTTGGAGGCAGAGGACGGTGGTTCAGAGTCCTCCGCCAAAACCGGCTCAGCAGACCACGTCACTGGCAACCTTTACGATGAGCCCAGAGTCTCTTGGGCCGAGAGCAGCTACAACGGCAAAGACATCGATTTGGAAGATGGAAATTTCTTTACCAGTTTTTTGGAGGACTTTCACAGTCTTCATGAGTAAGGGGCCACAATCTAGGGCACGAATCGTTTTAAACGAGGTACCAGACCGACTTTCTGCCTTGGGAAGGGTCCTGGCATCTGATGAGCGTGGTTGCACAAGAGATTATTCTACTGTCGGATATCAGATTCGGTACCCAAAAGATTTTTACCCAGATTGACAGCCCCTTTCACCGGAGCCGCGCCGCACCTTGACTCTGCTACTCCCAGGCTGTGATGGCAGAGCAATTACCCGATATCGCGCAGAGCGGTGGTGAGCCACAACACCAGGCTGAAATGAAGCTGTGTCGCAGCACGATAGGAAGCAAACAGTCTTCTACGGCTCCATAAGGGTTTGGATCTTGACGGACGGTTGGATTTGGAGTCATATGCGGCACGATAAGCCCCTTTACTAGGATGTCAAAAGGGGGGTTACTTGTCAGGAATATTCTGCCAAGTCTCCTCTCCGCCGACATCAGGTTTCCAGTTGTCACCTCCTGGCCTCCCACTGCGGAGAACGTCACGTCTTCTCGCAACTATGAAGCTTAGCGCCGTAGCTCTCTTCTCCGTCTCCAAGCTGGGGTTCGGAACCAACATGGCCGACAGCGGCTTCTCAGCCAGCTGCAAGGAGTTCCACATTATTGCCTGGAAAGATGTTAACGCGAACGGACCCCCGGCTCATGTCCTCTACAACGCCAATTGCCAGAAAAAGAGCTGCGCGTGGAACATCAATATAAGCATCACTATCAACTACTGCTTTGCTAACGACGGCAGTAGACTTGTTGCGAGGCCTGGGTATGTGACTGTTGCTGTTGTCACGAGAAAGACGCCTCGCTGACATCGACTGCGTTGAAAAAGCGGCGGCTTCTCTGGCAGCTGCTGGGACTATTGGGTCGACCAATCTACCCTTCAAACCAAGTGCCTTGATTGGAGGGGGGGGGGGCGGGGGGGGGTACCGTGGGTGCCTCGATCGAGATGAGCAAGCCCAATCTTAATTTAGAACCGAGGCTCAAGATCTTCATTCGCCATTAGACGACATTCTTGACTTACAGAGGACTGCATTGGAAACGATAATGGTGTCATGAGGTCCTACAGCTGGAGTGTTATGCTTCTTCAGCCGCACAGTTTACCACTACGGTAAGTTATGCATTCTTACCCACCCATTGCGAAATGTTCCACAGAAACAACACACGCGCGATATTGGCGATAGCTTCAATTCGCCAACTGCGCGCGAGTATTATATGTTGCGTGTGTGTGGTGTGTTCAGTTACTATGGGTGGTGTTGCAAGCTGCGGCTTACGCGGGGAGCTCTTTTCTACCTTACATTAGGTTAGGTAGACACAGGGAAAAACTATAAAAGCTAGGTGTATCTACCTACTTACACAGCAGAATTAGGAGAGCCGGTTCATACCGAGCCCTGCAGTGTCTGGATGCCCCTTGTCTCATACCTCCATCCAGCGTCAGCTGGTGCCGAGTGGTGAAAATTACTGACATGCTAGTAATTGGCCCGCTGTTTTTGCTGAGGAGTCAGAGTGTCAGTGAAGGTTAGCCCACAACCCCAACCCTGAAAATTACACTGAAATTTTGGCACTAGACCGAGTCTGAAATAAGACGCCCCGCGGTGTGTCTTGCCGCGTCCGTCATTCGTCGCTGCCGCAGCCTGACCATGTTGGGTTCTTCCAGGCAGGCACTTCCCTGCTCGTTGTGCAAGATTTCTCCTCAACGACTAGCTTGCTCATTCCCATCGCAACGTCGACCGCCCGAATGCCCACGGGATGGATCCCCTTAGCGCCCTTGCTGTATCGGCGGCGGTCGTTCAATTTGTCGAGTTCGGCCACGGCCTCGTTACCAACACTCTGAAGTTCTACAAATCCACTTCTGGCCTGCACCCCGTCCTCGTCAATCTGTCAACCGTCTCCAGGGATCTTTCCAACCTCGCTGCTGACGTTGAGATCAAATTTGCCAGCAATGCAGGCGCATCTAGCGTTGTGTTTCAACGCCTCCATCAAGAATGCAAAAAGGCACATCGTGACCTCGAAGACATTCTCCGTAAACTGCGAGCGAGCGGAACAACTAAGCTAGCCCTCGCAGCATCTAGCTTCCTTGCTGCGATACAGCAAGTCACAGTAGCTGAAGATGTTTACGCCCTTGCAAATCGTCTGGGCGACATACAGCAGCAGATAATGGTATCGCTCTTATCTCTGCTCATGTGAGTCTAAGCTCTGAACCTATTGTTCCTATGGTCTTTCTAACCCGCTCTCGCAGGGCGGAATCTCAGAAAGCTGGCATCGAATTTCGCCGGTTCGCCGCGAAACAAGCCGAGATGATGACAGCTCTGGGCGAAATCGACCAAAATACGAAGCGTTTCAGCGCTGACATTGCCACCCTTGTCCATCGAGGCACAAACTCGCTTGCGCCCGCTATGGCAGCTATGAGAAACGAGATTGCCGCATACGTTCTGAGCGACAAGTGGGACGACAGCGAATGCGCACAGGCGATTCCATTCGATGAGACAAAGGACCAGGATTGCTTGGCTAGGATTTCCAGCATCTTTACTTCGACTCCATCGGACACCGCGAGGCCGATATCCCAAAGAACCATGCGGAGACATTTGAATGGATATTCAGAAAACCTTTGCAATCCGATGACGGCGGCCCGCTCTGGTCTGACTTCGCCCAGTGGTTGGAAGGCGACTCTCAAGACATCTACTGGATTACCGGCAAACCCGGGTCAGGGAAATCGACTCTTGTCAAGTTTGCTTCCAACGACCCCAGGTTCATGTCCCATCTCAGCGCTTGGGCTGGCGACTCTCAGCTTGTGGCCGTAAGCTTCTTTTCTTGGAACGCCGGTGCAGACGGGCTTCAAAAGACACATGCTGGTCTGCTCCGGACCTGTCTCTTTGAAACTTTGCGACAGCGACGTTCCCTAGTCTCTCGCCTCTTTCCTGCGCGGTTATTTCTCCTGCGATCATTCGGTTGGGATACCAGCCTGCCAACGCCATCCTTTGCAGAGCTGAGGCGTGCCTTTCGCTCACTTCTCGGGCTTACGGGAAGGTCTCTGCGGTTAGTTCTCGTGGTTGACGGTCTTGACGAATTCGAAGATGACCATCAAAGATTGGTCCTGCTCCTCGCCGAGGCGAACAAACACGAGGCCGTCAAGATTTGCGTCAGTAGTCGGCCGTGGAATTTATTTCGCGACAACTACGCCATGAACCCAACGCTACGGCTCGAAGACCTCACCCGGGGAGACATCAAGCTCTTTATCGAAAGCAAGCTCGAATCCACACCAGGGTACCGCGAGTTCTTCCAGACCAACCCGACGCAAGCTGACGAGATCGTATCCGACATTCTGGACAAGGCGCTCGGCGTCTTTCTCTGGGTGTCTGTTATTTCCGGCTTGCTCGAGGAAAGTTTCAGAGACGGAGCTAGAATACAAGAACTGCGGGATATCTTGAAGGGCCTACCTGGCGAGATTTCGGAGCTGTTCCGGTATATCTGGAAGAGGACAAGCCCACGATTCCGTGCTGAGGCCTCACAATACTTTCAGATTATTCATATCTGCGACGATCTTGGCATTGCTCACTCAGGGCTGGTCCTCTGGTTCGGGGACCCGGATGTCCCTGTTGAGGTCGACAAGAAACAAGTAACAGAGATGTACCTGAGAGGCGCCGTCAAGTCCATCGAAAGACGGCTAGTCAGCCGTACAGGCGGCTTACTTGAGCTCCACGGCAACAGCGAAGATCCTCTACAACTCCGTGTTGAGTTCATGCACCGGACGGCGGCGGAATGGGTCGACCAGAATTGGGATGATATTCTTTCGGCAACGGGTGTTGATTTTGACCCGTTTCTCTGGGTATTGAAAGGCCAGGTTCTGCGGTGGGTAACTGCAATTCCGTCGGGGCCGGCAGATACGGAGCTCAGAGTGTACATTGGCGTTCTAGGGGCCATCTCAAGGAACATGGCACGGCGAGGGGTCAGCGATTTTCAGGCTCTTGTCTATTTCTTTGACCGGTTTAACATCTACATGACCACAGACCCAAGTGTACCTCAACGGAGCAGGGACTCTTCCTGGTCAAGCCGACTTGGATACGGCGTTTGTCCCCTTTCTGATTGTCGTGATTTCCTCGATCTCGCGGCCCAATTGGCCTGGGCTCCTTATTTTGAAGGAAAGTTTCAGCAGGACCCAAAGGTCTTTGGCGAACTGTGCTCCCAGGGGCGGTTCCTAGAACAAGCGATTCACGCTGGGATCCGACACCGAGAGGAATCGGATCTATTGAGGTTGGTGGAGTTCCTACTGGCGAACCACTTCGGGCCGAAGAACCTCGACCCAATGTTGAGGCTGGCGCGAGATGAGCTCGAAAGATGGGAGGCTGAAGAAATAGCGTTCGAATTCAAAGAATACCACAATTGGTCAAGCAAGGAGGAGGTCTGGCTACGATGGAAGACGGCGCTGGATTTTCTGCGTCCGGTAGTTCCATTGCTTGAGAAGTACCATCTGGGCTGGGATGAAGGTGACAGAGGCGTGGAACGAGACGAAAGGCTGCCCTCGCCGACTACTAAATCGCCAGGAATCGTGAAAAAGATAAATAGGTGGGCGTTATATAGCTTCCTCGGAACGTGAGGGGTCTGGTCGCTCCAGCTAGTGGGAATGAGCTTGGCTCGTCACCAACGACTGC